>CM049469.1:24289699-24904299 GCA_026873135.1 Eucalyptus urophylla | reverse complement strand
ACATATTTGAGTTAGGATTAGGTTTGTTTTAGAATATTTCTTGTTATCTTGCATATTTAGAATAGAGATTTTATTTCGAATATTTAAGAATATATACTAAATACGACCAACTTTAAAGTGGCATAACTAGTATGATTATGAATAGAAATACAGTAGCTGTACATTCTCAATATCTTAATTAATATCAACGATGAACAAGATATAATAACAAATTGCGACCGACCTGTCCACTGAGTCTGCACGGGGGTACGAGGTGACGACGGGCAAAGTACCGCTTCACAAGGAGATGGGAATGCAAATGCCTAGTGCCATCTTGTGCCCATCTCTAAAAAAACAAAAAAAACAAAAAAAATTGTTAATTCTTCAAATGACAGTTGATAATCAAAACCAATGGGCATTAAAAATAGTTGATAATTTACTCGAATATATAGATTGGTAAAATTAAGGTGTTGATAAGAAAGACAAACAAAAATTAGTTAAAGATTAAAAAAAAAAGTTGGTAAAGTATAAACTGTTAAAATGAGTTAATAATTTATAAAAGTATCAATAAGTTACTAATAAATTATCAAAAAGCCCAGTTGTTCAGTAATTTTTTTTTACCGACATTTTTTTTAAAACTTATGAACTTTTTCATAAATCTAGATGGGTAGAAAAAGTTGTGATACTTTACTCCGCTCATTATCCTAGGGGATTAAAAGAATATACCAATCCTAAAGATCCATGAGATTAATTGTGAATCCAACGCAACAAACAACAACAAACAATAGAAGCATTTAAATTGTTTATTTAGTTACTTTTTTATCTTGAATATCTAGATAAATATATCTATATATGAGATAGAATAAATAGAATCTTTGCATTTGGCCCAATCTTTTTAGTAAAAGATTGAGCCAACTTTAATTGCAATTCAATTAATAAAACGAACAGTAATTATTTGATTACGAAGTCTCCACTGCTTCGAATTCAAATTTGATCTACTTCCATACTTCACAAGCGGCAGCTAGTCCAGAACACCATTTGCTAGCCTCACGGATAATTTCATTACCCTCACAAGCAAGACACGTCCTTCATTATGAGCTTGTATGCATGTTTCGAAAGCTACTCGATTAGCTATGTCACCCGGTGCATTTCGCCCAAGGGTGTATGTAGAAATAGTTCGCTTCTTTTTTTTGGACTGAAACAATACTTGCGTGTGACAATATAATAAATTGCTGCAACTCCAAGCAATTCTTGTAACTCGTAAGTGCTTTTCAAAAGCTTCACCAACAGAATGATCCGCAGCCCATTTAGATTCTTGGCCATATCAGCCAAATATGCCTACTGATATTGCATCTCTCGCCGATCTGTCTCAACAGAGATTTTGGCATTACACAAACTGAACCGACTCCGCAAAGATTGTAGAGATCTGGTTACGAACAGTTAAACCAGATAAAAAGAACTGTGTTTTGGTACATCCTCAACTTAATCTCCTAAGGCGAGTGCATTCACAAACAACGGAAGACAAGTCACATTGCACAAGAGAAAATTAATGTAGCAGCCACGATATACACAAGAAGCCGCAAATAAGTTCAAGTACAACAACGTAACTATGCTCCTAGACATAGATTACACGACTAGGGAAGTCGGAGTCAGTTTGCAACGATAGTACAGAACATCATCACAGGCTAACGTCCTCCGAAATTCACCAGGACAATGCTTTTTGGGTTCTGTCTTGGGGCAATACTAGAACGAGTTGAACCCTTCATGTTCGGATGAATTCGAGTCATCGCACGGGGAATGGTTATGTCTGCCCTCGTAGGTCGTTATCACCATCCGACAATCTTCCGACAACCGCTCTACCCTCTTCTTCACTCGGCAATTACTGTGAGTGCAACGGTAATAACTTCTGCAGAAACAATTCACAAAGACATGAGCACCTGAGACCTATTAATTGTCCATGCAAGCAAAAGGGCATATTTGTGTGATGCAAAGATTTTCTCTCTACTTGATCATCGTCTTCGAGCTTTCATTCATTTAGAGCTGATCACTTAAAACTCCAAAGGGGCAAACGGCAGAAAGAAAGCACACCAACTCTTTTAGTTACGAAGCCTATGGATGTGCACATATTATGATTTGGTTGAGTTCCGGATATACAAAAGATCAGTATATAACCTTCCCTTTGTTTCCCTTTCTTTTTCTATTTCCCAGTTGAATAGTGAAGGATTCAGAATCCTAACCGAACCAAGGATTTCACATGCTTTTCTTCATGGACTTGAGAGTTGCAAATAAATCCAACAAAGCCACAAATTTACACTTTTGTATGAATGCAGATAAATATGTATGTCCCTTGAAAGAGACCAAGATCTTACTCAATGGATTGAATGGAAGAACAGGTATATAATTTCATTTCTGCAATTCACAGATCTAACATATACATAATTCGTCGGTTTAGCTGACAATAACGGAAAAACTGTGTGTGACAAGAAAACTAAAGACAAGTTTAAAGGAAAGAAAAATGTCTAAACAACCACGCACGAAGCTCATGAGAATGTTATTTTGACTACTGAGATCAGGATGGCAAGAATGCCCAATAAATAGTCACATAATTTGTCATGGTTTATAGATAATATCCGTTGAAAGCTATCTCACATTTTTCAGCTCTTAATTGATTATCAAGTTGAATTCAAAAGAACACACCTGCAGTATTCAGCCTTTGCTGGCAACCTAACATTTACTTCATTGAAGCTTACAGACAGTGTCGTCACTATTTATTACTGCAATTAGAATCGAAAACATATAAATAAAATCAAGTCACTTACGTAATCTGTGGCAACTAACATAGCAATTACAAGCCAGATTTCATTGATGAAACAAATTAGAGTAAAGGAGAAACACTTAGGTCTCAATGTTGCACAGAAGCTACTCCGAAACCCTACTTTTGGCACGCACATTAAATTAAACTTCCTCACTAAAAGGGAATCTTGATCCTGTTTGCTCAACTATATCAGACCGTCTATAACATCAACTTCACATTTGTACAGATCAACTGCACAAAGTTTGCATCATACGAGATTCCCACTTGCCGTTTACACAAGAACTATTACCCATTAGCAGAGTGAGGAGCTCTCATTTTTTGCCAATCGAATCCCTAATCTCATCAATTCAGTATATATATGTAAGGTTTTGATGAAATAACGCAACAATGCATCTAGAAACCTAGCTCATGAGGAGAGATAGAACAACTTGCAGTACTCTAATCAATAGAAATTTCATATAGTTATAAAAGTTGCACCGCCGAGCACACCAAGAGGGCAAGCCAATCCTCCCTACTAGCCCCAATCCACTCTCCCCCAGTCCCGTCATGAAAACCATACATCCATCTATCCAATAAACATTACCTGGATGCAACAGTAATTTTAACTAGCAAATGATCTCACGCCATAAATTCAAGTACATGAGACTCTCTAAGCCCTCTAAAGCTCGAGCAAATCTTACATAGATTCACTCTAAAGATGAACACTCGCATATCGAAGGCCATCAGAATCACATTGCATCCTACCAAAAAATACATATTTTCATACATGTCTCACGTAAATGGCTGGCCATTCATACGACCGCATCCATCAAACTATTTTCAGAAGATAATTTTCTCCCAAGATCATTTGCCAAAACATAATCTGAATCTTTCATTATGAACATTGAGCATTTTCCTGATGACTTTCTTCATAAAATTATTTGTAATATTGACACATAGGCAGAAGCCTGGGTCATATTATCTTGAAAGAGGATTAACTTAGAAGGATTATTGTGACTAATATGAGCTAGTAAGTCAATGAGTATAACTGGTCGATCTACTAGGAAGCAATCATCTTTAAAAGGTCCAATGCGATGCTAAGCATGCATGATTCTTCTATTTTAGAACTGCCTTCCAAACAAACATCAGAGGATTCTTCCATTCAAGATGCTGCTCATTTGTCCCTGCTTATTGCGGACAGCACAAAATCTCCCCGTCATTCTCTTTACCCTAAAAGGATTTTAGTTGTTCTTGGAGCACAATCTTTTGGTTAACCCAAATCGATGATCAAATTAGAAGTATCATTATATGCAAGAAGAAAATAAGGAAATTCATGACACTTGACATGCAACAACCGGCTTCACTTAATTGGTACCTTGATAACACCTTAAAGTTTCTTCTTTACAATGTAGATATTTCTGTGGGGTTAAACTAATTGACAAAATCATTAGTAACTAACGAAATTTGCATAATGCGTAAATATCACGTGATTACTAATTTTTATAGAAATTTTTAGTTAATCAACGTAGATGTGTCCCCTCTTGTTCTGTGCTCGCATTTGCTCCATGTATGGAGCTTGAAAAGTCATCTTGAATTAAGAGGTACATGAATGGTCTCAAATGTAACTTCCTGATCATATATGTCACGTTATCAAAATTATGTGATCCTAGAGATCCCTATATCAGCTTAAGCTCACTGATGAAAGTGTAGTTCAGAATCTCATTGCTTCAACGTCATTTCTTTGTTCAAATTCAATCATTACGCTGGTTATTTCTCTACAAGATTCAGGCGCTGGTAATTATACTCGAGGATATGTAATAGAGCTTTATATATAGACACAAACGGAGTGAGAGAAGCAAAATTATTGTGTTTTCAAATTTAGAATTTGCCACAATAAGAGTACGGAGGTTGTCTTGGAAATTGCTTTAAACCTCAATATCCATATATCCATCCATCCGCCATGCATACATACATACATGCATGCATGTGCATCTATGCATGCATATTTTTTTTTTTTTTACACGCACATTAAAATATATTTTTCTTTCAACAACAATAAGATAGGGGTCAATATTTTCATCCAACCATACCTTTAATTGTTTGATTTCAAATTTTTTATATTACTCACATGCAAAGTTAACCAAAATTAGATGCATATCATGCCCATAGTGATAGCCTACCATGCAATCAAAGGCGTCATTGGAGAAAAGCATGACCCTAAGACATTTTTTTCACATCTCCCTCGCCACGTTACCCACCTGTAACGTATCATACCTCCTGTAAGATCATTAAACTCGTCCATGGAAAGAAAATTAGTCCGTAATTAATTTCTTTAAGCTCAATTTAGCACAAAATTTGGACTCTCATTCTAATTGCAGCCCTCGAAATCTTATCACATTCCAAGCATTAATCACAAACTTACCCCTAAACTTCTGTTCCAACATACTTTTGTGACGCCATCCATAGAAGATCAACCAAAAGAAAAGAAGCAGATGAGAAAATCATTTCATGCATGTGTTTTAATCAGATCCATATAGTGTCAGCTTGGAGCCTAGAGTAGAGAGAGGGGGGCTCAGAAAATCTTCCAGATGTGAACCCCCCAGATCTGTGCGCGAATGCTTTTCTCACTGGTGATGTCAGAAATGCTATCAAAAGTAATCATCCGATGCTGAGCCAAAATAAAAAAATAATTGATTTCTATGATTTTTGTGATGCCAAACCTGGGGTGGAGGCTGTTCTTGACCACTTTCTGGCCGTACTTCCTCCATTTGTAGCCATCGTCCAACACATCCACCTCGCTCCTCGTCTGGAAGCAGAACCTGGGCTCCCTCAGCTTCCTTCTCACCTTCATCTTCCCTTTCTCCGCCGCCGCCGTGGAGCTCCGCCACCTGCGAGGAAAGATTTCCCTTTAAAGATTCACCCTTTTAATTCTTTTCATTATATATACCCTTCTCGTACTAAATTTGCTTTGATTAAGATTTATATAAGAACCATGTATCGCATCGATTAGGTAACGAATATTTGGTATATGCGTGATTTGTTTCGAAAGTGGTAAATCAAGACGGAGAAGTACCACGAATTGTTGCCTTCACTAGGATTCGCGCTGCAATTCTCGTCGCTGACAGCCTTTGGATCGTGTGCGCCAACCTAAATTCGCCCCCATAAGCAACGGTTGTTAGCTAGAGCCACACGTGCACAAGCATTTCAACCATCATAACAACTAACAAGAACCAAAAGGAGGATTTAAATTCATTATAATGCACAACATCTCAGAAAGATATCATACGGTCAAAGATATAATAATTGATGCTATTTTCGGTCATACAGAATTCATCTCTCAGCAACCTGGTCATTATTCCATGACGATCTGGCGACGAGGCCGTTGTGGTGGCCCAGCCCAACCCTGCTAGTGGTGGTGGTTGCGGCGGCCGTGGAGCCCTCGCCGGCGGCGATCAGAGGAGGCGCCGGCGTCAAGAACCCGAGCACCTGGTTCTGGTCTTCGAACGGGACGAACCCGATCTCATGAATGCCATGACTGGCGCCGGAGAAGGTGACTTGAAGGTCGTAGTTCGGAACCGAGGAGGACGACGAGCCTCTTTCGCCTTCCATTCGGATCGAATCCTCCCTTCTCCTTAAATTATCTGGCGCCGATTAGAGAAGCTCCCAGCTGACCAATTCCGCTCGGTGCGCGTCCGTACGACCTGTTCGAGTGTTGTCGAAGGCAACTTCTTGCGTTCACACGCGAGTGCAAGTAAAGTGTGCTCCTCGGGTCAACTGGTGAACGCTACGCGGGAATGTTTTCCAGGAGAAAAATTATTCCCTTCCCGTCTCCTTCTCCTTCTCCTTCTCCTTCTTCTTCATTAGGCTAGCTTGCATTCTGGTCAAGTCTAAAGGAGGTGGCTATTTAGTATTACTATACTGTGCAGTCTCTCTCTCTCTCTCTCTCTCTCTCCCGAGCCCTATATATGCAGTAGAGATAGGAATATTTTGCCCAGTTCATCGAGAAGATATGCGTGTATTTCGTTTGATGTACAAGACAGAAACTAGAGAATGATGTTTGTCCTTTTCTTTTTAGCTCGACACACTTTAATTTTTGAAGAGCCGGAGATATCAATCCCATTGAACAGATAATCCTTTTCCTTTTCTTGCCAAACCAGAAATAAATAAATAAATAAATAAATAAGAGGTACGAAGGGAGTGACTCTGGAAGTCCTTATTTGTTGAACCAAGTAGTACCAAAAGAACCCTAAATCCTAAATTATCACCAAGGAAATATTACCCGCTGATCTAGATGTGAATAATTTTGCTTTCGAATTGAAATGTTTCTAATTTATAGATCCGTATGGGAGCACATGCTTAACGTCTTTTTTAGGTGGAGTCTCACTCAATACATGAGAACAGGGCAATAGTGCGCCCCAGGGCTTAGTGAATGCGAGCAACGAATTCTTGAACATGAGGAGTGGGGAGTTTCGCAATTTCAATCTTCAACTCTAATCTTGCATCATGATCCATAATCAGTTTGAACATTTACGCTTGACTAAAACATGGTAAGATACACGTGATCAAGAGAGTGCTAATGTATTCATGTATATAAGCTATGTCTCTTGGTTATTAATCAGTTACACTGGTTGGATAAATTGGTTGCAAACTTATTGTTAAAAGTCCATTTACTGCTGCTATATCTTCAGAAAATTTACGTCTGTCTAGTTGATACTGATCATCTAAGGCGCGAGCATATTAATGACAAAAGGAAATTTCATATCTGAGAAATGGTAAGGGTAAATTGATAATATATCTAATTGGCTCGTAGAGGCTCAAATTTTTTGAATGGATGTGGATTCAGATGAAAACATTGATGGGTTCAGGCTTAAACTCTTCTTAACGATCTTTGTTGAGCAAGATATCATGATTTTGCTCCATCCCAAGAAAAAAAAAATTAGGATAAAGGGCAATGTCTTAGATGGGTGAGAATACAAAATGGTATTCATTAAGGGTGATTAGCTCCCGATTCGATTCAATGAAACTAATCACTATTTTTTTTCATGTTTCCATATGGATATCTTATTGTTCAAAGCATGACTATGAACAAATTCAAAACTCAAGACAAATTCTATGCTTCCATCCGAATATCTTATTGTCCAATTACAAGTTCTTATTTCCTCAAAAACAATAGACTAAGCCCACTAATTTTTCTTTGGAGAAAATAAAATAAAATAAAAAGTATATGCAGTTGACCTAATTTGATTTCCCCTTGTAACGGGGAACCAAATCACTTGAACACTGATTCCGCTTTTAGGACTTAGGAACTGGACCAACACTCTTGGGAACCAAACCAAACAAGCCGGTCCAGGCAGTTCCAGATTTGACCGGTCCATTTTGAACACCCCTAGCATTCATGTTGAGAATTTGCAAACTAAGCCTCTGGTGGCATAGGGAGGTTTCATTTGGAACTTTGATTTGGTTATGATTTAATCTAATTCTTCCTTTTGGGTACATAATTTTGCTTGTTAAAGGTCCTGAACTCAGTGGTGACCACCCATCTTGCCAATAGGTGAAGATTGTTGGGCATTGGCTTGCTGTCTCCAGCAACTTCCTCAAAGAAGGTTTGAACCAAGCTTTGGAGTTTGTAGGTCCTGCTTCGCACCCCGTCGGTGGCCTTTCTCTGGGTTCGACTTATATTCTCTCCACAAATCAGGATTGTAGTGGTCGATTCTGCAACTATGTTAGCAACTTTTTGCTTAAAGGTTTTGATTCATTTGGGTTCGGAAAGGGCATGCTTATTTTCTCCGACCACCCTCAGTGCCATTAGCTTATGCACTTGTTTCCCGTCAAATGTGCCATCAATGTCAAGTGTTTTCACAATGCAAACTTCTACTCCGTTGTTGTCATAAGTAGGGTGCTCATTCGACAATTTTTTTTTTCAAAAATCAACTTGCATTTATTGAAAACAACCCTCCAAGAAATATACAGCTTTTTTTTATAATTGTTGCACACCAAATAAAATCCATATTTGTTGTTTTGATGTTCTTTGTAATTCCAAGTTGGAAAAAACTGAAGCATCTCTGAAGCGAAGCAATTTACAGCAGAAATCATTTCCCAAACATCAGGTCTCCATTTCCATGTGGTGGCCCATATTGGTCTAAGCGACATCATGTCATATTGAAAAAAATGGCAAAAGAAAAACAAATGAAAACATTTTTTCTCTAAAAAGATATCATCAACTCAGGTAATTTGGTAAATGAAACACCATCGGGAGAAATCAGAATCCGAGACTTTGTTCGTATACTTGAATTCATAGAAGAAGGACTCTCCATACTTCAAACTGTCCATTGATAACATCAGTATAAATCGCAGGTACTTATAAGTTTCTACCAGCTTTTCTTCATTCTAAGCTGCCCTTTAACTTTTCGAAAACAGACTAGCTGGTTGTTCACTACAGGTATTTTGATGTTTTGCATATCCATATCTTGATTTGGTTTTCTCTCGAGATCCTTGAGTCTTGGTAAAGGGTTAACATCTCGCAATGATAAATTAAAAGCAGGATGAAGTAGAAAGAAAATGATAGGAAGAGAAGACAATTCTAATAGACCCAAACGTTGAGTGTAGAGGATGTGTACCGAATCAATGTTGTGGAGAGTTTCCTCGGTGGTTCACTTTCGAGGTCAACAGAAGTGTTGAAGTCTGACATTTAAAAGAGCAAAGAGTCCTTCACTGAGGGAAATTATGATAGTGAGAGTATCAAAAAGATTGGTTACAAGATTATGCCATGTGGCAATTCTAGTATTGGTAACCAACGATAGATAGACTGCCATGTGTCAAGGGAACACGGGGGAATCATTAGATTGTTTTGTGTGAGGAGAACACAGCCGACACCAGCACACTGGAAAGGGTTAGGAAATAGATGAGCCATCCATAAGGAGCCTCGCTCCAAGCCTACCAAATTAAAACTCTGTAAAAAACTCCAAAGAAACAAGGATAACCTACAATCCCACCACCTATCCCAAGTTATCCTTGCATTGAACAATGCTCACATCAAATAAACCTGCAACAAATCCCTGATTCTGACATTTGTTAATAAGTTCAACAAATTATATATAAAAAATTGACTTTTTTCATAAATTAGAGGACAAAATTGCACATCTATACCGTGTTATTAAATTTTTAGAGGGATGAAGTGAGATTGTTTTTAATTAAATAGGCAAAACTAACAGCAATTATAACAAGAATCAAGCAATCATGATGCTTGCTTAAGACCAGGAAAGAAAGAAGTCATATTTTCAGCAGTTAGGACGCACTAGGCCATGTCATTCTCTTAATAAGAAGGCATTATTATCATGGATGAGACTTTTAGAGCTTTCCTCAGCAAGAGGCAAAGCTGTCCTCGATCTGTGACTTCAAGATACCATGATGCATTTTGAACATTCAATCCCTCAGTGCTTTACTAGATTTTCGATGATATTTATTTCTGGATGAAATGAAATACGAATTTTTGGCTCAACCTATATGAATGTATATAACCTATTTGGTTCACCTACATCAAGCAAAGCTCCAATCTCAAAGTCCTGAGCATCGCTACATTATGATTTGAACATGGAATCTATATGTCATGAGGAAAGAAGCTATCGCTCCTAAGTGACAAATGAAATGAATCAATCAAACCAACCAACAATAACCACAATAATACAATGCAAGTAGTTAGCAAATGATGTGGAAGAGAGAATCGAGGAATTTTAGCACATGTCGATATATCATGATAATCAACAATAATATCATAATTGTCTCTAACATAAGATTATATTCTATAGAAAATCTTAAGAATCTCTAATTTAATATTGCTAACACAAGTGATTTAAAGAGAGCAACTACACCAAAATCTACAAGGAAAACCCTTTCCACGTACGTGAAAACGGAAAAAAACCATAGAGAATCCACTAATCAACTTCAATTAAGAGTGTAAGAAGTCTAGATACGCCAACTACAAACACACAAGCTCCCCTTCTAAAAGCTACTATACTACTATAAATTCAAAGCATGTGCTAACCACTCTATCTAGGAGTCAACATAACTTCCTTGTAAGATTGTTACAACCTTTACAAGGACCATGAATCCAATAAATTCTTGCGAGTCAATTTCATAACTCCCTAAAGTCAATTTGCCAAATTATCCTTTTCTTTTCAAGAAGAAGAAATTGAACACAAATAAGATAAGACATGGATGACCGACCAAACCAAAGGAAAAATATTTTGGGAGTCTCTTTCACGGATGTTATAGAGAAACAAGTCAATTAGGGATTGTCTATATTGTGGAGGAAACCCTCTTTGTATATGAATTTTAAGAGTTTCACGATTTGATATCTTGTATGAGGAGAAATTGTCCAATATATTCTAAACCTATTATATAGATGTCAATTTAATCCTAAATTTTCTAATTTTGCCAAGTTAGTCCTATACCTTTGCGTCAAGTTCAATGTAGTTCTTTCGGTCAATTTTCACTAAAAAAATTGGTAATTGCTAATGTGGCTCAATGCCACATAAAACAGTCAATGGTGACTGAATCATCACGCCAACAATTTACTTGCGAAAATTAACTGGAATAATTATATCAGAATTTTTTGCAAAGATGTAAAACTAAATTGATAAAATTGAAAAATTTAAGACTAAATTGGCATTCCTACAATAAGTTTATGATTGATTAAGTAATTTTTTTTCTCTAGTAGATAGTCATCATCCTTTTATGTCAAATGCATTTGCCATTATTCTCCATTTTTCTTGGGTAACATATGGTTACTCCAACACATAATCAAGGAATTTATTTCGTAGATGCGAAAAAGATCAATTTGACATACAAAATTTAATGGTGACCAAAGTGATTTTTTTTCAATTAGTGAATGTAATGTAACTCCCAATATTCTGTTGAAGCTAAATTGTAGCACATTAGATTAGAATCCAACATGAGTAACACTCGTATATGCGACATTAGGACTGGAGCTTCAATTTAAAGTAATGAATCCAATGTTATCATCATATACAGTAATAGACATACCTAAAGTTCATATTAATAAAATAAAAAATAAAAAAACTCCAATCCTTTTCATGCCTACCCATTTAGAAAATATAAACGACATGACAAGAGGACCAATTATTTTCCGCATTTTGTTGAGATTTCAAGTGTTTAAGTAACAAAATTGAAATATGTAGCATAATGATTAACGTGATGTGTTAGCGCGTTTCTCATTTAGGTTACAATCATCTTCCATCAAGCTAATAACTACTCAGTAATTTGCCAAAATTTCTCCCAGTGTGGTATAATCATTTAAATATTCAGAAGAGACAACATTATATTTAAAGTGTAAATTATCGGAAAACAGTGCATATTAAGACGTGTGGATGGGATGTAGGAGAATAAAAGTCCCAAGGACAATGAGTGGTGGGTACATCAACACTTCCATCAATGTCAAAAGTATGTTCTCCTGTGGCTGCTTAAAGATGGGGAAAGAAATGATAGGGCTCTCATATCCTGCCAAATCAAATTTCTGTTTATCTTTTTTTAATATTTAAAGATGATAACATTTGCAATTATAAATATATATATTAGTGCATACACCGTCAATGTGAAGAAAAAAAAGCTCTGTACAACCAACATTATCCACCATTCATTTAAGGCTTTTAATCATCCATTCTTTCCTAACCATCAAATTGAGAATAGTTAGGACAAGTTGTGGAAAAAAAATTACAGCGTAACGTGTGCTATAAGTACACTTTCTATATATTGGTTGGTCAATTTATAGAGCATTTGGATTAGATAGAGCAAAATTTGTAATTGAAACATCGTATCTAGTAGTCATAACCTAACAAACCACACCCCACCGCTATGAAGATGAAACTTCACCCAATGCATGTAAACAAGACGGTATGCATGGGAGTCTATGAGGATTAGTTGAGCCAAAAAGTTGGAATAAATCATAAAAATGCTATTAAATAGTAACGTATATGTATTTAAAGTGTTTATGATAGGAGCATGTATATAAAAGTGAAAGCTAAGAAAATGAATTATGAATAAATTAAAATGTCATAAGTGTGAAATATATCTATATAAGTAGTCATGAAATAAAAACATCTATTGATAGAATGAATGCACTTATCAATATTAAAGATGTCTAGATATCTAATACAAACAGTAATATCACTGAGCAAAATCAGATGCCCCTTGGCAGGGGCTCATTCTCGCGTCGCTTAAGTGCGCACGAGCAGTGTCGTATGTATGTTCAATTCCGTGGAAGGAGAGGCCATGCAGATCTCCCACCTGGGCATGTGCTGAGTCTTTGAATGGATCACTTCTGTGTTTCAAGTCTCTGAAATTTTTTAACTTTAGGTTTGCATTAGTCCATCCCTAAAAAAGAAAAAAACAAAGTAGGCGAAGGGGAAAACATATTGATTAATTATATTTTTATCGAATATCCACTGTCACTCTTCCCTGCAAAAGTGGAGACTACTCTCATAATAACCTCCACCTCCATTCTTCTGTTTACTATTTCTCGTAGCCATCCACTCATCTCTCACCCGTTACTTCATCTACAGTGTCTCTCTCTCTCTCTCTCGAAAAGACCCTCCCAACACCCTCCGCATCACCCACTGTCACAACAAATCCTCTCTCTCCCTCGACAAAAACTTCATACAGGGCCACTATCGAAAAGGAAAAGGAAGATTAAAAAAGCAAAGAGAAGTTCACAAATAAACCTGTCGGGTTAACACTCTCTCTCTCTCTCTCTCTCTCTCTCTCTCTAACATACACGAGCACACAGATGAACAAGCTCCGACGGTGGCGTCGAGGTGGAAAATATTCAGATTTGTCTGACATAACGTTGTGGGCTTAACTTCCTACAGAAGAGCGACCTCTCTTAGAGCCGAAGGCCTTAACCAATTTCCCTCACTAAAAGTCCACGAATGTTGTTTTTTTATCCCTATAATCTGGAGGCACCTCGGAGATCCATGAATCTTATGGCAAGTCCCATACATCCCTTAAGTTCAAACTTTCAGTTGAATAGAAAGTCTTGACTCAAAATAATTTTTACTCAATTAATGGGATTCGAACAAGTAACTAGTTTCTAAACTAAAAATCTATCGACATCTCAACTTACTATCCTAACCCTAAAGTTATCCACAAATTATTCTAGAAAATCTTATTGTAGAAGTTTCAAAAATTATCTTTCTTTTCTGATTTCTTTCTTGCTCTCGATGTAGCCGGACATACTTATACTAAAATGAAACACTTGCTAAGTTGCTTTATGATTGAAAAGTGCAATATATTATACATATAATACCTTAAAATTGAAAAAATAATGAGAGAAAGACAACTCAAATAAATTAATTATTTAATCCTCCTAACAAATTCATTTAGATTTACATTTACTCAAAAAAATGAACTCAATGAGTTATGTGCGGCTAAAATATATTAATTATTTTTAACTCACTACTGAATTTTCCAAATACCCTCACGGTGCACTTCAACAAATCCTCCTCCCCCCCCCCCCCCCAAAAAAAATAAATTCCTAAAGTCTGTTGTGCTATACTTGTTTTTCTTTAGTTCATCAAGTATCTTTCCCCACCAACGTATCATATCAGCTTAAATCTCCATCAATGTCATGCACTACTTATGCCCTACGAAAAACCTCGATCATCGCCAGCTTCGGACCTTCCATGAAATAATCAAATATTGATAAAGAAGGCACAACCTATCGACTCAATTATTGACTCAAATGCTTCCAAAAAAACAAAAACAATTGACTGAAATACCATTTGTTGGGCATTCATAATAGAAGTGAGATGCCATCCTTATAGGAAAATCACAAAGAAAAAATCAATCTAATTGAATCTACCTTCACGTATAAGGGTAAACTAAGAAATTATGCATATCTAAGATATTAATTACTCTAAAATATATCAGTTCTCAATTCTGTGCACCTTATAAATGGTTATAATAGACAAGTTCTCTTTTTTAATTGAATTAACAGTTTAGATCGAACGAAAGAAGATCATTCAAGTCAAGATAGGGTGTGTAAGGAATCACTACCTTTTAACGGGCTACTAGAGATTTTGTTAAATTTGAATATTGTTTTACTTATGCTTATCGCTCCCAAATTGGCTGGAGGGAGTTCCCATTAAAATAAATTTCTAATATTTCTCATGAGATACAATGAGAGTCTAATGGATCAAAACGATGCACGATGCTCATGGCTCATCATATGTATGGTACTTGATTGACAAAAATTCTTACATATTTACAGAAGCGTACGCACAAAATCACATGTTAACAGCAAACATATCTTTATATGGACAATAATCCTGTAACCCACTCAGTGCTTCCATTGACATCTCAATAATAATAATAATAATAATCTCAATAATTTATACATCAATCATTCATGCTATTTTTCCCTCATGAATTAATGGCCGGGATGAAAGAGTCATCGAACGAAGACATCCATAGTAATCTCGTCCCTCTCAATGTGAATAAAAATTTTGTGACTTGCCATTCACGGCCACCATCAATTAACTTGTGCAACACATTTTGATGCCTATGTGCGTAAATCACTGGAGTACTTGATATTATTTTCAACTCTAACCAACTATTTGTCTTTCATAAGTGAAGTCAGGGCCTAAAATTCTAAATATTTTACTATCCTTGCGAAAAGTCGTATGGCAATATTGGCACTTAGACTTGTGCGCAATATCTGAAGGCGGTGCCCCCAATGTTCGTTCCCCCTCTTTTCATGAGCAAAATAAACACAAGAGAAAGGAAAGAGGTCAAAACCATACCCTAGAGCCCACATGTCATCTGCATAGACCCTAGACAGCTTTCACGAACATAAAATTAGGGTTACATGGAACACGACTTGTGCAAAATTCTTCCGTAATTTTTTTCTTTTTTTGAAATAAATAAGAGACTATCGTTTTCTCCTTTCTCCTTTTTCCTGTTCACGAGTGAAAGTCAGCGGTAGAAGCTATAAGTAAAGATTTTCTGTCTCCTCGAACGGATTACATATACAGAATTGAACTTGTCATCTTCAAAAAAACTACATACTTCCCTAAATTTGGAATCAATATAGTGTAGCTGTTGACTTGTGCACATGCTTTCGTGTCGGAGGTGTGAACATGTGTCGCCAGAGTTTTTGCTCCATTACTTGTGTTTTGGGTTCAAGCTTCGCAATAAAATTCTGGATATATCAGGCCGATAAGAGAAGAGCGCCCTTGACCCAATATACTAAATAAATAAATAAAAGCCTAGTAGCGGTCCCTTTTTTTATTTTCTTTTTCTTTTTTTAGCATTAACGTGAGAGAAAGAATAAAAGGCCAAGTCCAAGAGCACTGCAGGCAAATTACAAAAGTTCAGAAATATTACACAGAGGCAGAAATACAGAGGAATGTACATGGCACTGTATTTTACACATATCATCGTGGAACATTAATTTTATTATGTGCATGACTTTTGAAGCTTGTGTTTTCTTAAGCAATCAAATGCTAACGATACATTCATCATTATATTTATGTTAAACCATGTCACATTCTACCATTAATTTTCAAGCGCACACAGCACAATTTGTTTGATATTACTGAAAATTGCGGGAATCTAAATTTTCCTTCAAGCGTTATAGAAGAGATGGTGCCATTAAAGAGTGTCTTGGAAGTATTTGCTGATCTTACTTTATATGAAATAATTTAATTTTCAAGATTTTGATTATACGTACGATAAGGCAATTGACGCTTTGAAAATTGAAAAGTGATATTTAATAAGTACCGTGAATCACGCGTTAACGAAATTAAAAGTGAAATTTCCAATAAAAATAATAATAGTGTCAGAAAGAAAGGGGCAAAACAGTGGTCCCATTTATTTCTAGCAGCAGGGGGCAAGAATAATTACAGAACCAATAATTTCCAAACCAAAGAAACAAGAATTGAACTACCCACCCAACAATTGCCCTAAGCAATTGGCAAGGAGGGGAAGGAAAAAAAAAAAGAAGTTTCCCTACGGATCCGACATCTTCATGATTTCGAAGATAAGAGTTCAAAAGTGCAATGCATTATTCTCTTCCCACAAGAAAAGAAAAGGCCAAAAAAAAAATGAAAAAGATTGCAATACGAAGCAATGAGAGAGAGAGAGAGAGAGAGAGCAAAGGGCAGCAGTATATGCTGAATTCCATGCAACAATCATGGCTTTTCCAATCAAGGTCTAAAGCCTTCTAATGTCTAATGATGATGGAGTGAGGCATCGGATATTTGGCGGGCCCAGTTTGTCTCGATCCGGGTCGCTTCTTTACATACGTTCTTTTCTATCGTTTTTCTCAACGATCCGAAGCGGTTTGAAATCTGGAGCGGGGGGATGTGTGGGTGTGTTGCTGCGGGAGGTAAAACTTAGCCATCGCCAACCAACTTGCCAATAGAGAAACCAGGAGAATGTTTTAAGTACTCATCACCTGTGAAGATCAACGAGAAAAATCGAACCGCGTTCTATCTACCATGATTAGCCAATTATGGAGTTAAAGAAAGCTTCTGGGATTAGAAAAAGGGAAGAAAACCAGGGTTTTAACTTGTTAATGTAGAGCAAATGATTGTGCACTCCATTTGAAAGAAAAGACGCAGGAGGACACCGGTTGTTGTACTTTAATCTCAGGTTAAATTCAACCCGCATATTAGCGAAAATGCTTTAAGATCTATAAATACTAAACAACATGCTCCTGACATATATTTAGATAAGATAGTAATCTTTCATCTAACATCATAGTATATGATTTTGAATAAAACCCATTTTGTTTAAATTGAAAAAGCCCCCTGTTTGCCACCGACTTGGATTTTTCCGTGTTATATTTTAGACCGAATCCTAACTTAACACGTTTAAAATCAGTCGCTAGTGGCATTGTGCCATCATGCACGATTTTATTAAAGTCTGACATTTCGACTTTGCTTTCTTCTTCTCTCCTTTCGCCCTTTTATGGGTCTACCTTCTTTTTCAATGAGTTTCTACTTATTCTCTCACCTGTCTTGGATTCATTTGATTCAAACTCGTGATCCTACAACATTTGCTTGGTTCATGTTCCGCGAACTCACTAGTTCACACACGCAGAGCCCAAGCGGGCAGAGTTTAAGATGCAGAACGTGTAAGTCAAGTGATTCTCCAACAATCAGGACTTCTAAAACACACATTCATGTATTGATTGATTAAGATTACCAGCATACATGCATTAGGTACTCTTTTTTATGTTGGCGATCACGTCAATATAGGGGCTATTACATTATCAGATAAGTCTTGCACAACCTTAAGCTTTCACCACAAGTTTTAAAGCCGTGTGGATGAGAGCAAACCGCGACATGAGGGAACAATATCACGCTGGCGCCCAGGTGGGGCTGCGTTACACCATTAACTAATCATTACTTCATTCTCATTATTGGGAGTGGTCAACGGGCAAACGCAAATCGAAATCCAGCTTGAACATTACATAGCAACTTATACTGGACCCATGGGCCAAGCTAGGCGAATAAACGTGTATTTATTGGGCAGACAAAATAAATAAATAAAAACCCTAATTGCTTTATGAATTTTGAAGTTATTACTCTCTAGTAAGAAGTTCTGCTATTAAGAGCAATATTAAAAATACTAAGATTTGACTTATAAAAGATTTTCCGATAATGGCTTTCATATTAAGTATCCGTGTCACTAAAAAATTGAAAAAAAAAATCATTGATGCGATAAAACTAAATTGGAATACATGTCAAAAGGAAAAAAAATTCAAGATTATAACTTTTATAGCAAGGTTGTTTTCGTACAACAACATATTTCTACAAAATATTTCAGTATTTTTATTAAATATCTATGGAATAAGTCATCAATGACATCTGGGGAGAAAAAGAGGCTGTAAATTTTAAAATTGTATTGATAAAAGATCGACATAATGCAATGGATGCATATTTTTACTTTATGTTAAAAAGGGAGCAACTTAACTAATTAATCTAAAATGTCAACTGGATTCAATCATCTTCACTACTTATCAAAAAACTCGATTAAATCTGGATTTTTTTCCCTCAACACTGTTGTTTGATTTACTCCAATTAAATTCTTCTCATCGGACCTTTCCTTGGGAACTTGGGCCAATACTGATTTCATTTGGGCCAGGGAACAAAGCTACTAGTTAAGGAAATTTAGTATCTCCATAGCCCAATGAATTGGAGTTGGGCCTATCCGCTCAAGAAAACTCCCTCTCCACTTGGAATTAAAAGTGATCATCTCCCATACGACATGAGGATACCAGTCGAATAGGGTGATGGAGTTACTAGAAAAAAATCCAAACTCGACCCATCACGACACTCTTCAATTCGAAATTGACACGTTTTCACCTACTTTTAATATAAAAGAATCAGACTTGTAATCATGTTGGAAATTTTTTGATGAAACAAATTGGCATGAATCGCTAGAACTTATAGGATGACACAACATAAGTTGTCAATCCTACTTAGCAGTTTGCATCCTTAAAATCCTCAATATGCATGTTCCAACAAAATTGCTTAGGTTAAAGACCTAATGCCCTTCCTACAAAACATATCATGTGCAAGATGCCGGTTTTAAAAGTTTATCCAAGATAGTCTTGTAAACATTTTACTTTTCTTTCCCTACGCAGTTTACAACATATCAATAAGCGGGAAAAGCTCACAATCTCCACTGGATGCAACTCTGAAATTCTTTAGAAGAATCTTAGGGAAAAGTTTTAATAGATTATAATATGACAATAAATTGAGGGAAATCACAACAAAGGATGTGCTCTCAATGTGCCTTTAATAAGTATGCTATGTTTGGCAGGGTTGGAGGTGAAGAAAGGGAGAAATAAATGCATTCAAGTTTGAATTTTTCTCCTCTTCAAACTCACAGAAAACTTCAAAATAATTAATTTCTCATTTTCTCATTTTCCCTAGTAAAACATTTGCAACCTTGCGTTTTGCCAACATGAGGTCTTAAATTCAAATCATACTTATTCTAACCACTTAGATTGCATTTGGACTTCCATATCCGAATTGGGATAGAATGGGATAAAATAAATTTAGAAATCCTCCAAATATCCTCTAGATCGTAGAAAATCCCATTATGTGTTTGATGTAATCCAAAATAGGATTAAAAAAAATCTTTGAAAATCTCACTTGCTTAACACAATCTCCCACAATATCCAAATATTACCCCCTTAAGCTCTCTCACCACTGCATCAAAGGTGATTTAAACACTAGAGAAGATAAGCCTACGTTGTCAAGGGCATCGGGATGTAGCGGGCATGGCCGATTTGGTAGACAAGGCAGTAGCCACCTATGAGAGCTAAAGGGTCACAACAGGATGGTGGACGCTATGAGCAAAGCTTGGGCACCACTTTATGCTGGCAATCTAGGGTAGTGAGGGGTGCAGAGGAGGTGGACGAAGGTCCACTAGTGGACCCCGCTGGGGTAGTGAGTAATAAGGGCAGGCGTGCCTCAATTGTGGATGACGACCTCAAAGGATTTGGCGCACTTGTGAGGGAATTGAGTTTTTCAATAATGATAGCTATGTAACATGTAACTTCTCCTTTTCACCCTCACTCGTTGGAATGCAATCGATTGACCGATGATGATGATCGATAGTGGTCAAACGTGATAACGATTGCATTGTGGTTGAAAGTGATAGCGATCAACTATTATGGTGGTGGTCCTTATATGTCATTCAATAGTTGAAAGATAATTGTTAACTTATTTTTAAATTTCTTTTATCTAGTTCGAGTTTATCCCACCCCTATCTCGAATTTTTTATCTAGATTTTTTTTCTTGAATTTAAGTTTGTACAATTCAGAGGATATCACCAAACACTATATAAGATATTTTGTTATCAAATCCAGATTGTCAAACACAGCCTTAAGGTTAGCCCATAAAAAGTACTTCCTCGTCATCCCCTAATCTCAACATGAACAGTCTAGTCTGCTTTTTGATTGAATTGAGGAGAGCTATTGAGCTTTGTGGAAAATGTTTTGTATATGGAACTGCAAAAACTTCATCTAGAAGTAATATCTTTGGCATATGTTACCATTGAATAAATTAGAAGTTCAATAACGGCATTGAACATTGGGCTAAAGTTTAAGGATCACATTGAATAAATTGAAATTTCAAGGATCATGTTGTGTATTTGATCAAAATTCAAAGATCATTTATATTATTATTCCTTTTTATTTCCTCAATTTGACCAAAAAAAAAGGAAGGAAAAATGACAAAAAAGCCCAAGCAAAATTTGTGGCTAGTGTCCCCAAAAACTACTAAAAAAAAATAATAATAAGCCGCAAATATCTAGAGTGCATTAGAAAACGTGACACGATTCACCAGCTACCATGTCTACCATCTCTAGAATTACAATAGTGAATTCGCAACTTAATTTGGACTTTAGAACTAGAAGAATAAAATAGTTCAAGTTAACAAGCTGAATCATTGAAATGTGTTTTGCATTTCTCCTATCCCTTGCACTCTTTATTAATTGAAGAAAACTGCTTCTATATAGGCCTGATTGTTCTACAGTATCTATTATATTTATGTTGGTACGACCATGATAGGGTCGATTAAAACACACCGGTTCGTATTAATTGGACATCATGAAGAGACACCTTTTGAAATAGTGTGGGGAAAATTATATAAATAACTTCTGGAAATAACCATTAAAATTGTTAGCAGAAAGAACATTTAGAAAGAAATTGTTCTATCTTCTTCTCCTCTATCCATTAAAAAAAAAAACAAAACAAAACAAAAGGCATTCCATTACTGTTTTGAGAAGACAATCGGCATTAACGCTATGAAAATTGAATGTTTTCCTCATGATTGCATTCAGACCATCGTGAAATCATATCGTTTGTCGTTCAGTCGTGATTCAATATTTGTTTCCGGGTAATTTGTTCATTGCGCATTAAAGAGGTTAGTCATTTTCTTTCGTCGACTTTCTTCCTACATTGATATCATAGCCTCTGTTATCACTCTACCTTGCTTTTTCTGTCAAATTTTTTCACTTGCTATTGGATATGAGGATCAAGAGGATGAACTTCATATTGTCTGGATGTTCATTGCTCAGAAGTTGCAATGTGTTTCGTCAAAAATGAACTAAAATGAATAATGGGTTTAGAGGTTGCGGATGCCTGTATGGTTTTGGCCATTTTTTGAAATATTTTTTTGGCCAAACTCAACTTTTGAATATACAAGATGAAAGTACTCGTTGAAATGATCAAAACAACGATGGCACGCTGTCGAACGACACTAGACGTTCCCACACCCACGGCCAGAAGGCGCGGCGCGTGAAGGCGCGTGAATGCCACTCACCCAACATGCTGGCACTGCCTAACGCATGAGAGGCACGCCTGGGTCGAATCGGCCCATGTTGATGTCATCATGACTTCAGCCAATAATCAATAACACCTACCGAGGTCATTGATAACATCACCACCTACTAGTCGCCGATCGCCATTCATCGATTGGAGACCAATCAACATTCAAACCCGACCCGATTGGTGACCCATCCGACTCGATGACCCGACCCGGTTGACTTGTCAACCGATAGGATCGATCAACCGATAGGATCGATCAGCCGATCGGACCAATCAAACCGGCCTAGTAGGACTAGCCTTGGCTCGATGCATGTGGACGCATGGTTAGTGGCGTTTGGTTTGTATGGATGTACTCTACATTATGGTATAGTTATTTTACATGTTTAAGGCTTTTAAAAGTACAAAAATGCGTATGAAATCCTAAGTACGCATTTTTATGGGGGTATAATTGTATTGTTTATTCCTTCTTACCTATATTTTCCTATGGTTTTGGAAATATATAAACTAGCCTATATTTAAATGACCACATATGTATTGTGTAGTTTTTGGTTTGACGATTGCATGTATATGGTTTGACATGCTTGTAATTTTCTGATTCCGAGCAAACTAGAACAACAATTAGAGATCCTTGATTTTTTCATTACATTTTGAACTCTGCTTCGATTATGTTCATTGGTTCATATTATACTATGTTTTTTTATATTAAAAGAAAAATATGCAAATTACATAAGGTCATGTAATTTTTATATTTTTTTAATGGGAGTTCATAGATTAATAGAATTCGAAGGAGTACTTACCTAGAACTTGAGATTTGTGCAAATTCAACTAATAATGATAGTAAAACAATTGCACACTAAAGCTGATTGGGAAGTAGTGAACTTTCATTTCAGAGTCTTTTGTTGAATTATCATTAATTTAGTTTGTTTTTGTTGTAAATTAAATGTGTTATTGTGGAAAATATGTTAGTATTGATTATGCGTTTATTATGTCAATGTGGTTATAACAATTGATTATGATTTCGGTATCCAAGACCATTGTGGCTGACCTCAATAAGGGTGAAAAGCTGAACAATGATAATTGTGATATCGGGCATCAAAAGGTTTAGTACATCCTTGAGAAGTAAAAGATTTTGGAAATCCTCAACTACACCATGGATGAACCTGAGTATGGAATTTTAGCTCAGCACAGGAGAGATCAAGTTTATCAAGCTTGGAAAAAGAAAAATAGCATTGCTTGCATCAAGTTACTTAGTTGTATGTAAGATGATCTCATGTGTGAGTTTGAAGGTTATGATAAAGCTCAAGCAATGTGGGTTGTCTTGAAAAATATGTATGAGGGTATGTCTGCCACTAAATTGAGGACACTCATCATCAAGTTCGACACATACCAAAAGCCTCCAAATCTAATGATGAGGTGGTATTTTCAGGAGATGTCAAACATAATTTGTGAACTAAAGTAGGTAGATCACACCCTTACTGATGAATAGCAAGTTCAGACTATTATAAGATATCTTCCTTACAGTTATGAGCATATGAAAATTGACGTGACGCACAATGAGAATATTGCCATTTTTGACGATATAGTGTCTCATTTAGATTTAGAGTTTGAGCATCTAAAGGTTACGAAATCCTTTATTGATGCTTATGTTACCAAATCGAGTTCAAGCAAAATTTCAGGCTTCAAACGCAAGGAGAACCATAAATTAAATAATAAAGGGAATAAGACTAATCAAACACCCAAGAGAGCTAAGACCCTCTGACATAAAAAGCGTAGTGGGAAGAAGGACAAGACTAAGATGAAGTGCTATAATTGTGGCAAGCTTAATCACTTCGCTCGCAAATGCATTGAGCCAAAAAAGGCACCCGATTACTCCATTACTTTAAGTAATGTTTTTATTTTTATCATTGTAATGCTCGCTGAATCTCATTCAATGTGGATTGTAGACTCAAGACAACAAAACACGTACTTAAAGAATGAGAAGCATTGGTGGAGTATCATCGGATATAGTTTGGAAGGAGATAGATATTTATTGGGAATAACTCAAAAGTTAAAATGAATGGTATCGGTACATGTAAATTAATTTACATGGTAGTCAAAACCTATTCCTACATGATATCTTCTATGCTCTAGAGATTCGATAAAACTTGGTCTCCATAGTTGTTCTTCTTAGCTTAGGTTATATATTGAATTTTCATGATAATTGTGTTGACATTTTGTTTCAAACAATTTATTAAGATTTTAGTTATGTATTGAATGGTTTTATGGCGTTTGACTACGATGTATATAACGTTAATGTTGATGGTTATTTTTCTTCAATTGCATCTTCTAGTAATGTTGAGATTGATGTAAGTACATAGCATGCTAGACTAGCTCACGTTGAGTTACAAAGAATGCAAAGGTTAGCTAGAGAATACCTTTTAAGTCACTAGCAAATATTGATTTACTTGTATGTGAATATTATCTAGAGGAAAAAGTAACTAGAAAATCATTATGTAAAGCAACCAGAGCTGAACCTCCATTGCAACTCATACATTTTAACATTTATGGTCCATTGAACATAAAGGCGAGGCATGGAGTCTCATATTTCATCATTTTTATAGATGATTTCACGCGTTTCAATTATGTCTTTCTTATTTTCCATAAATCAGAAGCATTAGATTGCTATAAACAATATAAAATATTAATAGAGAATCACTTAAAAAAAACAACAAAAGCATTGAAACCCGATCACGGACGTGAGTATCTATCTAAGCAATTTAAGGCTTTTTATGATTAGAAGGAAATTATAAGATAATTAACTATTTCTGATACTTCACAACAGAATGGGGTTGCTAAAAGAAGAAATAGAATCCTATTGAAAATGATTAGGTTTATGATGGTGCAAGCAAATCTACCTATCTCATATTGAGGAGATGTGTTATTGATTGTTGCCTATATACTTAACCATATACCCTCTAAGTCAGTCACTTTCAACCCTTGTGAGTTATGGACTGATAGAAAATCAAACTTAAATAATTTATGACATTGGGAGTGTGCAGCTTATATTCATGATTTTTTTCATAAATATGGCAAATTAGGCCTTAAAGGGAATAAATGTATCTTTATAAGATATTCTGAATACTCAAAATGATACGTGTTCATAGGTCAACAAGCTGATAAAAGTGCAATTAAAATGGAGTCATGAGATGTCATGTTCTTGGATAACGATTTTCCTAATAGATATAAGAATTATAAGGGCAGAAGTACAGCGCAAGTGCCATAACTTTAAAATGGTACACTTGAGTACCGGTTTTGAAGTTAAATGGGACATTTAAGTGCCACTCCGGCGAAGATCCAGTAAATGGCTTATGTGGCGACTTTCCGGCGAGCTTGGTCCAAAACGGCGTCGTTTTGCACGCTAACGTGGCGGAGAAAATGCAAAACGACGCCGTTTCGTGTCTACGTGTAAATAATAATATAAAAATTAATTTAATTAAATTTAAAATATTCAAAAAAAATTTAAAAATTTTAAAAATTTTAAAAATTTTAAAAAATTAAGAAAAAATTAAAATTAAGAAAATTTAAAAATTTAAAAAAATTTAAAATTTAAAAATTTAAAAAAAGGAGAAGAGGAAACGGCAGGCGGCTCCGCCACCGCACACGCCCGCCATCGCCAGAAGGGCCGAGCAATGACGGAGGAGGGTCGGCCGGTCGCGGCCGGCGACCAAAGGCGAGGCTGAGCCCTCGCGGGCCCCCGGCTGGGGCCGTGACCTGACCGACCTCCCCTCCGTCGTCCCCCTTCCGGCGGTGGCGGGGAGGCGGCCCGCCGAGGCCTCGCCGGATCTCAGGCTAAGTCGCGGCCGTGCCTGACCGAGGTGTGGCCCTCCCTCCCCGAGATCCGGCGAGGGCTCCGGGCCTCTCGTCGCCTCCTGGGAAGGTAGACAGCGGGTGGGAGGAGTCGGCCAGGTCACAGGCCCAGCTGAGGCTGGCGGTGCCCGGCCGGCAGCCGAGAACTGCGAGCCCTCGCCCAGCTCTGAGGCGAGGCGACCCGGCCGAGCCCTCTCCATAGCCGGCCCTTCCGGCGACAACGGAGAGGTGGCGGCGGCAAGGAGCCGCCCCGTTCGATCCCCCTTTTTTAATTTTTTAAATTTTTTAAATTTTAAATTTTTCTTAATTTTTTAAATTTTTCTTATTTTTTAAAAAAATTGAATATTTTAAATCCAATTTAATTAATTTATATATTATTATTTACACGTAGACACAAAACGGCATCGTTTTTGTGTTTTCTCTGTCACGTCAGCGTGCAAAACGACGCCGTTTTGGACCAAACTCATCGGAAAATTGCAACGTCAGCCATTTGGCCGGATTTTCGCCGGAGTAGCACTTAAGTGTCCCATTTTACTCCGATATTGGCACTTAAGTGCACCATTTTAAAGTTATGGCACTTAAGTGTCCCTCCGTGCCAAGTTATGGCACTCCAGGTGTCCCAACCTCAATTATAAGGACTTCCAATTATATGAAATTGAAGATCCTGATAACACACCTACTATGTTGTCGAGGGAAATAAAGATTTACCTCAACATACAAAACCTAATTAAAGTGTCGCAAAGAGCTCAGTTACGTAAAAGTAATCGTACAAGTATTTACCGTCATCATTTTGAGATTGAAAGGGAAGCATTTATATTTGCTTCATAAGATGATACTTAACCTAAGACTGTCCGAGAGGTTTTCTTATCCTTTTACAAGGAAAAATGGAGAAAAACTTTGGAAAATGAAATGGAGTTAATGAGGGCAAATTATGTATGGGACTTTGTTGATCTACCACACAATCGCAAGATTATAGAAAATAAATGGGTTTTCAATATTAAGTGAATGGCAAATGAATTCATGTGGCGAAAGGCTACACTCAACAAAATGGTATAGATTATGAGAAAACAATTTCACCAATTGTATGGTTTGTCTCTATACGCATTATCTTAGCCATCGTCACACGTTTGAACCTAAAATTAAATTAAATTGATGTAAAGACAACATTTCTCAATGAAGAATTAGATGAGAAAATCTTTATAAAGCAACCAATAAATTTTATAGTTGAAGGTCAGGAGCGTAAATTTGCAAGCTCCATCGCTCAATATGTGGCTTTAAGCAATATCTATACAGTAGTATCTTCATTTTCATCGAGCCATAATGTCTTTCGGGTTCACAATGATCGAAGAAGATCGCTATGTATATGTCAAACGATTCAAGGATAAATTTGTGATTTTAACATTTTATATGAACGATATATTATTGACTGTGAATAACAAGGATTTGGTTATTACCAAAAAAGAGGACGCTGACCCCTGAAGTGCCAAAAGTTGGCACAAAGGGACAATTAAGTGCTAAAAGTTACGAAAGGTAAACTGAAGTGTCAAAATCGGAGTAAAATAGATCACTTGAGTGCTAATCCGACCAAAATCCGACCAAAATGCCAACGTGGCATTTTTCCGGTGAACCGAGCCCAAAACGACGCCGTTTTGCACGCTAACGTGGCCAAATAATTCAAAAACGGTGTCATTTTGGGCTGATGTGATAAAAAAATAATATAAAATTTAAATAAATTAAATTTAAAATTAGATTTAGTTAAAATATTAAAAAATAATAATTTTAAAATTAAATTTAGTTAAAATATTAATTTTTATTAATTTTATTAATTTTTTAAAATTTTAAAATTTTAAAATTATTATTTTGAATATTTTAACTAAATTTAATTTTAAAATTATTATTTTTTAATATTTTAACTAAATCTAATTTTAAATTTAATTTAGTTAATTTTTATATTATTTTTTTACCACGTCAGCCCAAAGCGACGCCGTTTTTGACGTTAGCATGCAAAACGGCGTCGTTTTGGGTTCACTTCGCTGGAATTCATCGGAAAATGCCATGTCAGCCTTTTGGCCGAAGTTTGGTCGGAGTTTCACTTAAGTGATCCGTTTTTCTTTGAATGTGGCACTTAAGTGTACCTTTCGTAACTTTTGGCACTTAAGTGTCCCTTTGTGCCAACTTTTGACACTTGAAGCATTCTTATCCCCCAAAAAAGAATGGTTGTCCTTTAATTTTAAAACGAATGACATGAGAGAAGCTACTTATATATTGAGAGTTAAGAGTTTCCTTACTCTATCATAAAAGTCTTATATAATAAAAATTCTTGAGCATTTCAATATGCAACATTATAATCCTATTGATACCCCCGTCATATAAGGTGAAGGCCTGAATACTAAAATGTGTCCTAAGACTCCAAAAGAAAATAAAGAAATGACAACAATTTCTTACGCTAGTGTGGTCGAAAGTTTAACACCTGTTATGATGTATACTCATGTGGCATCTCAAAATTCTTAACGACCTCTAGCTACATTAAATTCTATGAATAGGTGATGGAAGTACCATCAAGTTATGGCCATTTAATCCATAATTTGTAATAAGATATATGGCCAAGCTTTTAAGGGATAATTATGTGATAGAAAAGAAAATTCTATCATTGGCCATGTGCATCATAAATTGGAATTTATGGATTTGTGACTATAAGTTTAATGGCCTTATTATTTATGCAATTAGATATTATTTAAATGATGATTAAGATATTTATAAATAAAATAGAATAAAATAAACTTGGGCTATTTAAGTTTGGGCCTTAGGCCCAAGTGAGATGGGCCTAAAGTGGGCCATAAGCCCGGCCCATTGTCGCATGGAGGGGTAGCCGCATGGCTTCCAAGTGTCTTCGGCAAGGGAGACACTTGTCTCCTTCTTAGGGACAAGTGTCCCCCATGCAAAGAGGGGGTGCATGCAAATATATAAGCATCCAAAAGAGAGAGAGAGAAGGAGAGAGAGAGAGAATGGCTGGTGGAGGATTCGGCCAAAGGGAGAGAGTTGCCGAGAGAGAGTGAGGAACCGAGAGAGAAAGGGAGAAGCCGCGCGGGGGAGGAGGTCTGTTCGTCCGTCGCCGGTGTGCCGTCCGTGTGCTCGTATTTGCTCGGTCTTAGAGGCAAGTTGGGACTGATTTCCACCCCTTGCATGTGTGCCTTGCATGTGTGGTTGAATTTTGGATGTTTAGAGGTTAGAAATCGAAGTACATGAGGTTTGTTCTTGAGAATGTTTGCTGTTTTCGTGTGAACTGCTCGACCCAGAATCTTGTGAGAGGTTGCATGCATGTTTTGAATTCGATTTTGACTTTGATCTCTTCATGAAAGTTGTAGCTAACATATTTAACTACAACATACTAAAATTTGGTGGAAAATGATGGATATTTAAGGGGTTAATCTCTCATTATACGGAGACCTCAGATCTGGAACGATTTCACTGACATCTTGATGAATTTGTGGTTGCATGTTGATTTGTGCTAAGAATATCTCTTCTATTTCTTCATGAAAGTTGTAGGGGACATCTTAAAATATAACATACTCAAATTTGAAGTTAAATGAACAAGTATAGCCTAGTAAATCGACTAGATCTTGAAGACGGTGATTCTGGAGATGTATTTTGGGACACCCGAGACTTCATGGACCTAAATGACGACTATAATATGATTATTTGACTTGGATCTCTTCATAAAACTTGTAGAGGAAATCTTGGTGTATAACATATCCAAATTTTAGAGGAAACTAAAGAGAATAGGTAGGTGAAATCTCAGTATTTCGGAGAATCATACACTGGACGATGCGGTAAGGGATCCAGAAGCTTCGTGAGACTGTATAAAATAATATAAAAATAATCTGGCTTGTAAGTCTTCATGAAAGATGTACGAAAATGTCTTGGCTATAACTCGGTAAAATTTCGTAATTTTTGGAGGTCATATGGATATTTTAATCGAATTTCTTCAGAAACTGTGCATTCTGATTTTACCGAAAATGACATGCCATTTTGTGAGAATTGCGAATTTGTGTGAAATTCTATTTGGCCATACATTTTGCATGAAATTATTATCCTATTGGCTAGTTTATGACTTGCCTTAATTTTCGGGAATTTATAGATATTAAATTTAATATTTTTGGAAATAACAAAAAGCTGGAATTTAAATAAATGAAAAAAAGGGCATGAAAAATGGATTATTTTATTGGCCATAAATTCCATTAATTTTATTTCATAAATAATTATACCATGTTGCATGTATGGTGAGGTCTTGATGTATACATGACATTGAATTTGAGATGCATGTGTGAATTCCATGCCAAGTATGACTTGTTGGATGTCACGCCATATGCCATGCTAAATTAAGACTGAAATCGGTAAACATGGATAATGTTAAATGAGGAGATTGTTGTGGTGGATGATGATGCCCGGTGGCCTAGTGGCGTAATTCCGGAGATTCCCCGGGAGTGTCGGGATGCCCAGTGGTATACGGTACGTAATTCCAAGGGAGGCCTGGTGGTATGTCGGTACATAATTCCGGAAGCCCTGTCGGAGTTTTTGCCCGAAGGGAATGCCTCGCAATGCCAGGATTGGGGTGCGGGATGCCCGACCAGGGAGTGTAAATGCCGGAAGTCCTGTCGGAGATCTTTGCCCGAAGGGAATGCCTCGTGATGCCAGTTGGGATGTGAGATGCCCGAAATGTGGGGGGCCGGATGCCCGGTGGCCTGGGATGGCTGAATGCCGGAAGCCTCGGAGGTCTTTGCCCGAGGGGATGATGAAATTGATGATTTGAGGAAATGGGTGATGTGGTGATCAAATTGAAAGCTAAAAGTGGAAATTAAATCATGGCATGATATGCATGATGATATGCATGATGATGATGATGATGTGATGTGAAATAATGATGATCACCCATGATATGATATGCATGATGATATGCATGATGATGATATGATGATGTGAAATAATGATGATCACATGATATGATATGATGATGATGATGATGATGCCATGATGATATGCATGATGATGATGATGATGATGATGTGAAATAATGATGATCATGATATGATATGCATGATGATATGCATGGTGATGCCATGATGATGATGACATGTATGATACGATGATGATACACATGTATGTGTTATAAATTGATATGATGATGCATGATAGTATGCGCATGGCTTCAAGGTAAGTAATGCCTGCAATGCATGTATGATTGCATGATGCATTGAGTTGTTATTGGATTCTTTACCTGCTGAGTGGTTGTACTCACCCCTTTTGGGGAATAACATTTCAGATTAGTAGATGGTTTAAGCGGTTGGATATGACCGCAAGGAGAAGGATAGCAAAGGAGGGAACCTTTGGACGCCGACACTGGTTGATGGACCTTAAGCATACGATTGTGGGAGGAGATGTCGGTCATCTTTTGAAGTGTAGCCGAGTATAGAAAACTACGGCATTTTGATGTACCGACTAAAGATGTCCATCTGCTCTATGTAAATAAACGTGTTCGGTTTTAACTTATATAAGATGTTTAGTAGGTGTGCATCGTTTTCTTAATATAGGGAATGGAGTTTGTTAGATGTGCTTCCGTATATGAATTGCGCAAGGGACCTATTAAAAAAAAAATGTAAACCCCCATGGTTGTATGAACCCGCTGCAATTGAAATGGTATTATAGTGACATGTTATTAGGAAAAATGAATGGTAAGCAAACTGTGGCGACCCTAATCGGATCGGGGGCCGTCGAGGGGTGCCACAACTCAACCTAACATATGTCATGCCGTGGAGTTGGTAAGCTGATATCAATCAAATCATACTCAAGCACACTGAAAAGTAATAAATAAGATCTTAAGATACTTGAAAGGCATCATGGATACAACTTTGTTATTAAGGGAATGATTTACACTTATTAAGCTACTCAAATGCTGATCGAGAAGGAGATCTAGATACGTAAATCGACTTCTAAATATACGTTATTGCTCAATGAAGGCACAATTTCTTGGAATAGCAAGAAACAGATATGGACAACCTTATCTACAATGGAGACGAAATTTATTGCATGCTTTGCCACAGTGCAAGAAGTACTATGGCTAAAACGTTTCTTGAAAAAATTTAGCCATTGAAACTGAGGTTATAAGACCAATGACGGCTTATCATGATAATTAAGCAATTATTGTCTATATGAAAGATCCCAAATATCATGGTAGAATGAAGCACATTAACATAAAGAACAACTTCGTCAAAGATATAATAGCATAGAAAGAAGTTATCCTACAATACATTTCAATCAATAGAATGGTTGTTGATCCGTTTACGAAAGTTGTTTCTTAAGACGTTTTCTTAACCCACAGGATGTTTCTAGGGTTATATAAAATATGATATGTAATATTATTTAAGATCATTGGTTTATGTATATGTAAACACATCTATTATACTTATTTGTCTTTAGTGCCTTGATATTTAATCAATAAGTACAAATTCCTCATGAGTCTAACACAAATATACATATATTGTTGAAAGATATGTTAGCGGGCAATGATTGGCTCACTTGCACGAGCAATCACCTCAAATGCCATAATTAGCCCGTTAAGATGAGACGTTATATACTATAAATACTGGAAGAGCAAGTTTAGTACGTAAAATGATACATCACCTTGATTGGAGTCAAAATGAGGTATGTGATTTGTATATGATGAGACCAAACATAATGGTCTAACAATCATATACGCTTAAAAAAATACCGAATGCAAGTACTTAATTGAGCGCTATTAAAAGCGAGCTGATACGACATTTGAGCTAAATATGAGTATGTGAGAAGCATATGATTATGTTTTAGGTTAAGATCTATATAGTGAATTTGTTTAATAAATGGCATACGCTCTTATAGAAAGATAATCCATTATAACATGTAATTCATGCTACATGTGTATTATACAACCAACAAGTGAAAGTGAGTAAAATTATCCCTATTTACTCATCATATTAGCCCATGAAGTAATTTATAATTTACATCATTTTGTGTCATATGTTCTTCTGACTATATTCTCAAAGTGAGAGATTAATGTTGCTACTTTAACATGTTACAAGCAGTCACAAATAAATATGGGTTTATGAGACGTATCTAGGAAAGCAGTTGTTCTGAGATGGATAGAGACATGAGTGCATAGGAAGACTTTTATTGTTTTACATCTATCATATGTATTTACCAGTTAACCAATAATATCATCTTCTATGATTTTGGATATAATTGTATATACTTGATATTATGAGAATAGTTAAGTATAGCCTTTTAGAAATAGGTATACTTGGACTGATATAACAACATATGTTTGGAGTACCGTGAGACGTCAATTATTTATTCCTTTTTGGGATTGTTGGCATTATGGCATCCCTAATAATGCATTATTTGATCTCCCAAGTGTAGGTGTACTCATTAATCACGCCAGTGTAAATTGTTTCTAAAATAAATAAATGTAATACCTTATATTCTTTATAAAGTACTATCAAGTCCATCATGTTCGAATGGGAGATGTTGTATTTATGTTGGTACGTCCATGATGGGGTGCAATTAAGATGCACCAATTTGTCTTGATGGGACATAATGGAGAGAAACCTTTTGAAGGGTGTAAGGGGAGTTATATAAATAATTTCTGGAAATAACCGTTAAAATGGTTGGCAGAAAGAATGTTCAGAAAAAAACTATTTTCTCTTCTTCTCCTCTCTCCATCAAAGAACAATAGGCATTCCATTATTTCTTTGAGAAGACAATTGGCAGTAACGTTGTGGAAATTGAATGTTTTCCTAGTGATTGTATTTAGACCATCATGAAGTCATATCGTCCGTCGTTTTCTCGTGATTCAATGTTCGTTCTTGGATAATTTGCTTATTACGCATCGAAGAGATTAGTCGTTTTCTTTCATCAACTTTCCTCATACAGTATCAATGAGCACTTTACACATCGTCTAGCTTTGAAATGCAATGAAAGTTGGAATATTCTTACACAGCGAATTCATCCCATCTTGACTGCTCTCTCTAATCCAATTTCATTAATATGCCATGATGAGTTGACATTTATAGGGACGTCCTATGTAGTCACTTGCGCGCTTTACGTGTACTCTGCCGAAAAAAAAAAAAGCACGAATGGATTGCCAATAATAACCCTACTTACAAATTTTTGATATCTCATATGCACTTAACTTACATTAAAAATAAAAAATAAAAAAAGACAACGAAAAAATCGCTACAATTTTCTTGTCCAGACTCCAAAACCCATACACCTTGTCCCGCTTTGTAGGTAAGAGGTGATTAGAATAGCTAAAAATTCATAGTGAGTATCAAAGTTCTGTAATTTAACCTTGAGGTTGTTTTCCATTTTACTTAATTGTGTTTTTTTTAATATCTTATTAGTTCTTTCACGATGTCGATCAAACTTTAGTAACTTCTATTTTCTATTAATAATATATATATTGGTAAAATTCTATTAATATATATTTATCTTTTATGATATTAACAATTTAGTTTTATCCATTTTACTTTTTTTTTCATTTTTTGGGCACCCACTTTGTTTACCTTATTAATTGCTAAAATCGCCCCTTTCTAAATAGTTTATCAAAATACATTCAAATTAGAAACTCGACTTTTATCTCCCAGTGGCAAGATCTCACTTTCACTCCATTTTTCTTTTGCGCAGCTTCTTCCTTCATTAAGTTGATGCTTTTGTTGCAACTTGAAGTATTTTCAAATTGCTTGACCAAGATTAGCAAAAGGTGTATAAGAGGAAATTTCATTAATTTTGCTTTCTTCCAAAATAAATTACAAACTCTTTTGATGCCTCAAACGGATTCGGCCTCACCCCTACCAGGCTACCCCTACTTGGGAAAAGTGCCAAAAAAGTCCTAAACCTTTTGCCTTTGTGCCAATTTAGTCCTAAACCTTTTTTCGGTGCCAATTCAGTCCTAAACCTTTTTAAGTTGTGCCAATTCAGTCCTTTCCGGCAATTTTGACCGGATTTTGCTGACTGGACGCCGGCCGGCTGACGTGGCCTGATCGGCGCTGACGTTGACAACTTTTAATAATATTTTAATATTTGTAAATATTTTTTATTTTTTAAATATTTTTTATTTTTTTATTTTTGTCTTTTTCCTCCAGCCGGTCGCCGAGGTCCAGCGACCGGCCAGAGGCGATCGCCGGCGAGGGCGAGGCCAACCTCGCCGGATCTGGCGAGGTCGAGCCTCGCCGGCCCTCACCCGACCTCGCCAGATCAGGCCATGGGCGAGGCTCGCCCTCGCCAGCCTCGCCGGATCTAGCGAGGCAGCGTCGCCCATGGCCGGCGAGGGCCGGCGAGGCTCGACCTCGCCAGATCCGGCGGGCGAGCCTCGCCCATGGCCGCCTCGCCAGATCAGCCATGGGCGAGGCTCACCCTCGCCAGCCTCGCCGGATCCGAGCGAGCTGGCGCGAGCCGAGCCTCGCCCATGGCCGCCTCGCCAGGGCCATGGGCGAGGCTCACCCTCGCTCGCCGGATCTGGCGAGGCGAGCCTCGCCCATGGCCGGCGAGGGCCGGCGAGGCTCGACCTCGCCAGAAGGTCGAATAAAGGAAAAAAAAATAAAATAAAAAATAAAAAATATTAAAAGTATTTAAAAAATATTTAAAAATAAAAAATATTAAAATATTATTAAAAGTTGTTCACGTCAGCGCCGATCATGCCACGTCAGCCAGCCGGTGTCCAGTCAGCAAAATCCGGCTAAAATTGACCGGAAATGACTAAATTGGCACAACTTAAAAAGGTTTAGGACTGAATCGGCACCAAAAAAAGGTTTATGACTAAATTGGCATAAATGCAAAAGGTTTAGGACTTTTTTGGCACTTTTCCCCCTACCTCCATGACTAGCCCACCACCACATACCGCCGCCACCCTTGTCTTTCACACCGTGTCACCATTGCACGCGCCACTCTTCCATAATTCGCAACTACTGTCATTGCATGGGTGCCTCTTCTCCCTCAAATCCTATCTGACGTGTCTGCATCCTCCCCCCTCTCCCCCCGACTTGGCCCTTGTTCACCACTCCCCCCTGCCTCCAACTCCGAGCTCATGCCACTACAGCCCTAGCAAGAGTTCATTCGAAGCCCAAAACCGAAATAAGGGCTTTTGCGGAGGCTCGGACCAATGTCGATTCGGGGTCATGACCATCGCCAAGCACGAGTCCGAGGGCATAGGAAGAAATACAAGGGGAGGGGAGAGAGAGAGGCCTGGTAAGGACAGAGAAAAAAGTACGTAGCGACCGCGGTTGAATCTAGTGGTGATTTTCACACTATGGCCATGGATGGTTTCATGGAAGGTGGCATCAAAGTGGCCAGCAAGAGCTCGCAAGCCCTCGCCACCGGGCCTCAACCATTCCAACCCTTAACAATAGCAAAAAATTAATAAATAATTGATTAATTAAAATTATTTAGAAAATTCCACATTAGCACCATCCATATTAAGTAATTCATCACATCATCAAATTTTACCCAATTATTACTAATTTATCAAAAGATTTAGAACTAAATTTGCCAAATTAAAATGTTTCTAATTAAATTGATACAAATATAATAAATTTACGATTTTTTTTAATAATTCCCCTTCTTTTATATGAACGTCGCGTCGGCATCACAAAGGAATTTCGCTTTCGGTATTGGTGACATATTTGCTAGCAATTTATCAGAGTGCTCCGACAAGAGATGAGGGCGAAATGATTTGGTCACACAAAGAGAATTGGTTGCCCATTGACCACTTTGAAAGGGCCGAATGACTTCAAAGTTTTCTTCCCTTTCATGATGAAGGCTTCATCATGTTCAGAACTCGCAGGTCAGTCACAATCACCATATAAAAACAGAAAAGAAAATCCTCCTAAAGCTCGGCTTTTGGAAAATACGCAAGAAGCCCTAGAATTCCAAGTCCATGGCAGAGACTTCTGAGCACGGCGCTATCCACCCAACTTCTGTATATAGTTCATGTATGATATTAGTATTAGACAAATCAATAGATCAAACACAAATTTTAAAACGGGGAAGAAAAAAAATATAAACAGAAAACAAGATAATATTTATTTTTTGCAATTGTTTAAGATTGCATCTAAAATGTAGGCTCAATTTGTTTCATAAAAATTGATTGCTTGTATCCTTTAAAATAATTAGTCAATGAAAAATATTTTTGTTTCAATGACTTTTTATGTCCAAATATTTTCACAGATAATGAAAATATTTTTCTTTAACTTATTTTTATAAGTGATATGAGTGATCAATTTTAAGAAAATGTTTACCAAATTATTTATTTTCCGAGAAACCTTAGGCTCCATTTGTTTCGTAAAAGCATTTTCTTAAAAATAATCACTTGTATTGCTTGAAATAATTGATTAATAAAAAATATTTCCATTATCAATAACAATTTATGTGTAAGTCTTTCATAATCGATGAAAATATTTTTCGTTTATTCATTTTTATAACCAATTTAATTGATTAATTTTATGAAAATGTTTTCTAAATTATTCATTTTTCGTAAACAAGAGATTCATCATTGTCTGACTATGCATGGGCCCAATAAGTATAATATATTCACTGTCCATTATAGGCGGATGAATTTTTTGCAATCTTAATCGCCTAAAATGACATTTTTCACAACAGTCGCAAACAATGAGCAGAGTCTCCTCACTTAAATCAAGGAATGAACATGTTCTTAATCTAATCCTCATAAATCCTCTTTGGTCAATAATACAGAGTTTATTTTTCTAACGTTGGAGTAGCCGGGACCCTTTGCACATTAATTCCTTTTTAGTTAGGACAGTTTTCAAGTCCCACGCACATAGAAATAATTATCGAAAACACACGGGTCTACGCTCGGGAGTGACTCTGGCGATTCAAAGACAAATCTCGAGCAAGGCAGACGAACATACTTATCACCTGAGCAAACCTTAGTGTTTCGAAAACTCTAAATTAGAGCAGATTTTTGAGGACACTGAGTATAAACCAGTAAAGAGAGTCAAAACTTTCAAGTTTGGATGAGAGTAGGAGGGTGGTTAAAGAAGCTTGGGAATCTCCCAGCTTAGTCGATTGCTCTCTTACTCGAAAACTTCCGAATGCATCTGTTGGACATAGAGTAAAAAGAAATTTTCTCATGGCCATCATAGAATAAATTTTCTTAAAAAGAAGTTAGAATGCTGCACCACTGAGCTCAACCATGATAAGGCCAGAATACTGAGCATGAAAGAGGAGATTGAAACAACGTGGAGGCAAGGGGAGATGTTTTGGGGAATGTGTTCCAGGATTAACTAGTTGCGATGGGATGACAAAAATACAAAGTATTTGCATGTCACAACTATCCAGTAACGACATAGAAACAGAATATCAATTATTAATGATACTAATGGAAATTGGTTTAAAGGGTGGCAACGACTCAAACATAAAACTGTAGATTTCCTAATAGACCTCTACCAATCTATGGGACTTTGGAATTTTTATCCTGTTCTATCTGTTGTTCCCTGCTTAGTATGAGAAGAAACCAGAATTTAAGTACTCAATTTACAGCAGAAGAGGTAAAAGCCGCAATGTTTCAGTTAGGAGCAGAAAAGGCGCATGGCCTAAACAGATTTTTTTTTGCCGGTCTCACTTTACTCATTATCTAACTCTCACTTTTAGACTTTTGAACGGACTATTTTTTTTCAACGTCATTGGGAAAATATTAAGGAGGATGTGCTAAAAGTAGTAAGAGAATTTTTCCACTTGGTGGAACTAAATCCAGCCTCAAATAGTACCCAAATCTCCCTTGTTCCATAAATCCCCAACCCGTAAAAAATTGAGTAGTTCCATCTCATAAGCTCATGTAACTTTGCTTACAAAGATGTATCAAAGATTTTGGCAATTGAAAATGGAAGCATCAAGGGAATAAAACTGAACAGTTATTGCCTGACTCTCTCTCATTTATTTTTTTGCAGATGACTCTATTTTCTTTCTCGATGAGAAGTTGACAGTGTCAAAATCTGGCTGCCCTACTTACCAATATTGCATGACTTCTAGACAAGTGATTAACCTCAAGAAGTTAGGTATCTTCTTCAATAGAGACTATCCACTAAGCCTAGAGGAGAATTTAGCAAGAGAACTGCATGTACTAGCTATAGATCACATTGGGAAGTACCTAGGTATCCCATCCAAATGGGGAGCTTCAAATCGCAACTCGCCGTTCCCTCGCGATTCACTTGTCGGGAAGGTGCAATGGTTAGGGGTATTTGCTCGCTAGTTCACACTTGGGGTCATGTCCACCAAATACTGTCACCTCACCTTCAATTTCAACCCATTGATTTGAAATCTACACAAACACAAGTTCTCCCAAACCCATACCCTCTGTGGTAGCAAGAAGGTGTTGTTATTCACTTTCACACGTATGCTATGCCTTAAAAAAGAGATTGGATGTGAATAAGGAATTTAGGCTTACTCTTATTATGGTAGCCCTCTCGATGGTACTTTCACCCAAGAGGACGGCATCAATCCATCCTTTAGGATGATTTCCACATTGAGTATGCTAAACCACGATGAGTCTTAGTGAGACCTATACCCTGTACGACATATTCATTTTATTATTAGTTGTATTAAACAACCTAAAATATGATTGTAGGAGTTGCCACTAACCTTGTTTCCGGTTAGAAAACCTAATCGAAGGTTGGGAATGTTCTCTCAATATCTACGCAATCAGATATTCTAAAGTTCAAGGACTTGGGTTAGGTTAATATTTCTATTAACGCCCTTTCAATGCCTAATAGTTTGTCATGTTTTTTAAGGTGTCCATGCATGTCTTTTTACATTTTTCGTGTGTATGAGAAATTAACTAAGTGATCATGCGTGGATGGTCAGTTTCATGTCGTTCTATTTCTATTAAAGAAAAAAAAAAGGAAAGAAGACCATCAACTGAAAGTTAAAGATAAGGCGGTAAGTATACACTGAAATTAGTTTAAGGAAAATGGTAAACCTAACATGCGGTCCTAAAATAGAAAGTTAAGCGAAAGAAAGGAACCCACAACTCATCAGGCATTAATGCAACACAAAGCAACCCAAAATGTATATTAGGGAATGAATGGTACAAAATAGGGTCAAATTGGACATCGACCATATGTCATTTTCGTGTCTTCTCCATGAACCTATTCTAATTATAATCTAATACTAAGACTAAAATGTTTATAATAGGAAAAAATGTACATATAGCAAGACAGAGAGAAACGACCATAATCACAAACAAACAAAAACAATCACAATCGGGAAATTGAGTCAATGTGTTTAGCTAATGAAACATGGCCTCTGGATAGGTTTTTGTGATTCATGCAATGATCCATCTAGAACACCTACCCAATTCATTTTTAGACGATTTATAACTATTGGCTACCATTTGTGTTCTGGGGTGGCAACCAATGCTAAGAGTCCATAAAATGGGTCTAAGTGTGCCTCGAGATACCCCCGAGATCATGCATCGTACCTATGCATACATCTAAAAATGGCATACATAGTTGAAAGTAGATATGCAAGCAAGCCATTGGACCTCGGTTCTCAATCAATCAAGCAAATTAGTGAGCCAACAACAGATTACTTATTCAATCATCAAGCACCAAACATAATCACATGCATTCCATAAAAGTGAACACATCAAAAGCTAAAAGATTCAAGTGATATCCAAAAGTCATCTGAGAGCATTTCAAACAATGGATTGTAACAATAAATGTTAGTGACATGGCATAATTATATCATGGCTATGGAGCACATTTAGCCACCAAGGCTAACTTGAGTGCATCAATGGACACACTGATCGAGCTTTGCAAGCGCCCTAAATATGGTCCAAACCTAAACAATATCAATGCCAAGCCAAAAACATAATTTGGAAGTTTAAATATAGAGCGTAACATGAAAGCTTGGATGAAAGGGAGACATGATCTTGTCATAGCTATGAGGCACATTTAATTGATAAGGCTAACTCGGTGCATCAATGGGCACACCGATCAAGCTTCACAGACATTTTAAATATGACTCAAACTTAAACAAAATTAGTGTCGAGCCACTATTCAAACCATGCTAAAATATTTTCAAGAATGAAAGGTTCCCACGTGGGCATCACATGTATGAAAATTGGGTTCGGATCAATCAAAACTTGAAACCTTGGATTGTTTTGCAATATTTGGGAGGTTTGAAAAGTATGGAAAAATGTTTTTTATTTTCTAAGAATTTTTGTGTATGAAGTTCAGAAAATGAGAACCAAAACTTGTGAAGGCAAGTAGTCTCGATTCAGCATGCAAAACATTCTAAAAAATCCTAGAATGAAATTGCAGCAAAGAATCACAATAGAGATCATTAAACAGGGCAATCAAGATCAGAATAATTGGGATATGACCTATGGAAAATTGATCCTAAGATTACAGTACGTCAAGAATACAAAAAGGAACAATTTATATGAGGAAGCTTCTTAAGATAAGTTAGGCATGAATTTGTAAAAATCCAAGAACGCAAGATAGTGCATCAAGAACAGAACATGGCAGCAAGACATCCTAGCAAATCAACAACAATTCGTCCCAGTAAACGATGTCTAAAAATTTTGAAATTTCACCATAACATAGATATAAGAATGACAAATAAATTCCGTTAGAACTCGACTTCAAAATCCTTACCGAAAAAATCATACAAAAATGACAGAGGCTGGCTCAATAATGGCAGAACAAGCATTCTGAATTTCACTCATGACAGATTTCAGAGCAAACTTTGCAAAAATTAGAAAATTGGTCAAATGACATGCAAATGGTGCAAAATTGACTCCATTAGAAAGATCAAGACGTGCTCTAAGACTTTCTAGGAGACATTGAGTTCAATTAAAGTCAAAGTCATGCTCAAATGATGACAATTGCAAAAGTGCACAAATTAGTCACAAGCATTGCAGAACATGATACATGAAAATAAACTCACTAAACCACCTATGCATGAAAATTGTGACATTCAAACATGACATAAGACTAAATGCGATGAACAAGTTTGATTAAGACATCTAACCCTAGATTGATGTACAAAAAATAACTTAAATTCCATCAACGTCAATAGGTGACTTATCATTGAGAAGCACTTACAACAAAATGCATGATAATTTCAGTAGTGATATGTCAATTTGGTAAGTGGATTTCACGTAGCAAACGACCTTCAAATGATACATGTTATGCATTGTTTCGAAGCCTATGATGTGCTCTAAGTATGTCTAGAAGGCATCATGCATCAATTATGTTAGGAACACACGGCACAAGTCCGATACCTTCATCTAGGGAGATTATCAAAGAGCCTAAATCTGAACCCATCAATATATCCAGTTAAACCCATCTTTACTCAAAAACTTAAGCTAGTGAGTTATGCGCCAAATAGAATATCTTAACTACTCAACACCATGCTAATTCTCCGATGTGGGATTTCTCTAATACAACTCACTCACACATGCATCCTAACAATCTCCCCATCACTTGTGAGCTCAATGTTAGCTCTGCTCTTCTTTAATTCAGGTATCCTTTTGGCCCAACTTCATTCTTACAAGCCCGCATTGCTATACCACAATGCCCAACTACCGGGAAACTACAACCATCAACTCCAATACCATTTGTTGGGTGATCTTGGGCCTCTCTCATCCTAAAAGCTAGCTTAAAGGATGATCTTGGGCCCCTCCCACAATCGATGTGGGACAACCTCAACAACCTCCCCTAGTCCTTGGGTCGGAGCTGCAACAACCCGTAACTCTCTTGTGTGACTCATAGGTCCAAACTTGTTAACAAACATGGGCTCTAATTGTCACACCCCAATCCTCAGGCACGCGCACATCCCTTACCTTTGGTTGATTTTGAAAGCAATATCTCAGGACGTATCGCCGACTCTTTTCATTTTAATATGCACATGCGGAAGCAGTTATAAATCCCCAGACAATAAAGCAATGGGATATAAAAGTAGGGCTATATTTTTCATACTAAAATTCACAACTACTCTTTTATACAAGCACCTCATAGTATATAATGCAATACTATTCACAAGGGTCTGATCTAACACTTATCCACATATAATCAAGGTCTGACAAAACGGGATGTGATCTCAGTCCTCATACGGGTCATACTCAGGATCCTCCTCAAGGTCATCTTCTTCTCCAAAATCTTCCTTCTCATCTGGTTCCACATAAGGGTTCTCCTCTTCAGATTCCTCCTCCTCAAGCTTCTCATCAGGGTCTTGAAATGGCTATTTAATAACCATTGAGACCACGTCTCAACAAGTTCTACCCCTTAAGACCTGATTAGTAAACTAATACACCTTAGGGCTGCCTATGCACAACATGAGTCAAAGGACTTACCTTGGCCTCAGATTCCACCTACACATTAGCACAGATCAAATAGGCATCCAAGCAATCACATCATTGATCGAAGCATCGATCAAATTGACCTAATCGATTACACACCAACAAGACCACTCACGGTCATTTCCATTCGATCAATCAATTCACAACAACAAATCAAAGCAATGAATCACATCAAATCACACTCAGATCGAATCATCGATCAATCGACCTAGTCAATTACATGTCATCATGACCCATGCTTGGTCTGCACATTCAATACTATCTATAAGTCCGACCATAGTCCATAATTACTCGCTCTAAGCTGATAAATAGATAGTATAGCTCGCACTAAACTGATAGGATTAAGGTATACTGCTCTCGCTAAGCTAGCATATCGCCCGTAGGCTAATATAGTATACCGGTATACTGCTCTCTCTAAGCTGACCTATCACCCACAGGCTGACATAGTATACCCCCGATGCTCACTCTAAGCTGATAAAGTGTACTGCTTGTGCTAAGCTGACTTATCGTCCGCAAGCTGATATAGTACACCAGTATACTGCTCTCGCTAAACTGACATATCAGAGCCCATAGGATGATATAGTATAATGTTCTGATCATTCAATCAATTCCCTCTTTTATCATTCGCGATAAAATAGTTGTGTGTGGGGACACGGTCTGCCTTAGCCAAAATATAATATTTTCATTTCCATAACTCCCAAATTTTTTGTAGTCCACTTAAATATTTTTGGCATTATCAACGGATGCCCGATCATTTTTCGATTAATAACCGATGATTATCCAATTAAGGAATAATTCCCACTTTCACAAATAATTCAATTCAGCATGAAATAAAGCTCAATTAAATAAACGGACTACGCCTCGACAATCAGCACAAAATTCCGATCACTGGCCATCCCAATTGAATTTCCGAGAAATAAATAATGAAATAATTAATTTCGAAAATTAAATAAATAAATACAATAAATTCAATTTAGCACAATATAAAACTCAATTAAATAAACGAACTGCACCACGATTATCAGCATAAAATCCCGATCACTGGCCATCCCAGTTGAATTTTTGAAAAATAAATAATTAAATAATTAATTTCAAAAATTAATATTTAATTCCTAAAAATTCCACTTAAGCCCGAATTGCCTAATTAACACCCAATAAGGGTCGGGGAAAATCCCAATAAGCATCCAATAAATATTATAGGCAATTCTCTATCTAAGTACACTAACCACCTAACTAATATGCAATGCAATCAACTAATAATCACTAATCCATCTAACCACCTAATTGCACTTAATTAAATCTAACCAACTTTTAAGTATAATTACCAAACTAAGAAAGCATTAGTGAGCAAAACTCACAAGATTAAAAGCGGAGACCAAAACACTACGATAGTGGCGCGACGGCAGCTGAACTTGGGCTGGGCTTTCATTGACTTGCTAGAATTGGGCCGTGCTGAATTGGGCTGAAGACTCAACTAATGGGTTGTTCTCTTAGGTTGTTGCGCTTTTAAATTTTGTTGAGCTAAAGATGATATTCACATGGTTGGCCTGACTTCTTCGCTGGGCTGAAAACACGGCGCAAAGGAGCTGCTGGTCTTGATTGGAGAAGCTGGGCCGAAACACAACTCAACCGGGCCTGTCTTATCACAAGCTTCAAGTGAGCTGCTGGGCTAATCTTCTAATGAACTAGAAAATGCAAGCTGATGGGCCAGAATTTTGCTAGGCTTCAGACTTCAAATGGGCCAAATGATTCCTCAAACAGGCAAAGGAGAGAGACAACGCAGCTACCTTGGTTTGCTGCTGAGAACGACCGAACGTGAAGATGGCTTCGTGCAGTTGAAGATGCAGACGCAAGGCAGTAGAGTCAACAAAGGGGTTTGATGGAGACGGTGCTGACTGGAACGTGGGGTTTCAGTGAGCTTCGGTTGGTGCTTGAGAGTGGGCTTCTCGATTCTTTCTGTGCGGCCGAACTGGAAGATTCAGAGAGAGATGGATTCGGTGGGTGGGCGACCAGAGCTGGTGGCTTCGGTGGAGTCTTAGGAACAAAGAAACGCGTAGGCTACTGCAAGGATTTTGTGGGCTTCGTGGGCGTGGAACTAGACGAGGGAGCAGCGAACGAGTCGTTAAAGCTGGCGATTAACTGGAGAAGCAACTGGCGAACGTTGGCTGTGCAAGGGTCAACCATTCGCTGAAGTTGACCGAAGGAAACTGGGCTTAGACACGTGGATCTTGGACGGTGCTGCTATGGTGGCTCATGCGGAGAATCGGTGGGGGCAGAGGTCGGTGAAGCAACAGCGTGAGATAAGCGCTGGAGTTCGAACGATGGAGGAGAAGGGCAGCAAAAGAGAGAGAAGGTGGAGTGACTTACTCCGAGGGAAAATGAACAAGAAGCGGCGTCCGTGGAGAGTAGCTGGTCTTGTACGCTCAAATGGATTGGATCAAAGCTTAAAGTCCACAATTGTTATCCATTGCATTAATAGTTTTGTCCCATAATACTTTCTAGAGAGATAATCCATAATTAATATAATTGAAGCCAAAATTGCAGCCCTCTTAGCCAAGGTTCCGAATTTCACTTAAAACTCTCCAATTTCTTCACCGACTCTCCAAATCGGGGTCTGATTTCGCTGAAGGAAAATCCCATACAATTTTCTGCAAGTCCCCGACACCCAAAGGCTCGACTTGGAAGTCCAACTTTTCTTCAATTTAGCCCATCTGAATTTCTATAAATTTTCCGCAATGTCCAAATCCATTTTCCGTAAAAATCTCGGAATCTTCAAAAAATCTTCTAAGACTGAGTCGACACTCCTAGAATTTATTATGACATGACAAAATCTTCAATTTCTGAAATCGGATTCAGATTGGCAGTTAATTTCACTAGGGCGCATTTTTAGTGTGACCTAAGCCACCATGTAGTTTTCATGACTTTTTAAGACAAATGACTCGTGGTCGATTTTCTTCGAGTCATGATGAACCCACTTGACACATTGGCGACTCTCGATTATCATGAAAATCTCGAGGATTCAAATACGAACACAGGGTACCAAAACGAAAGTAAAATCAAATTAGTACCAGTCGATAAGAGTTTTTCCAATTTAGTGGAGTTACCCACGATCGGTCATTCATCTCAATCGAACCGACCTATCTCTCATCTTAATTTGATTGTTAACTGTGTCGTAATGACCTCTAAAGATAAGCACGATCGAGAAATCAATTCTGGATCGAATTCTTAAGTCTACCTACCTTAAAGTCCTTAATAGCTCACCCAGCTAATCTAGTTATCTCGTGAGTGGCCAACTCAGAGAAAAACATTGTAATCGTGTCGATGAAATGCCCAATTTATCAAATCAAAATCAGAGCCCAAAAATCTGGATGTCACACGGATACTATTTATTAGGAGTACGCAACAAAAACCCAATACCTTTACTTGGTGAGATTGTCAAGAGGGAACCAAAATCCGAGCTCATCAACATATCCAGTTGGCCAATGAGTTATGGGAAAATTTTAATATATTAACTGCTTAACGCCACACAAATTCTTTGATGTAAGATTTCTCTAACAAAATCATACACGCATCCTAACAATCTCTCCCTCATGTGCAAGTTCTAGTGTTAGATTTGCTCCCCCTTAATTAAAGTATCATTCTGGCCCAACTTCATTCTTATGAGCCTTTGTTAATACACCACAACACCCTATCTGCCTAGAAATCAAAACTATCTACTCTAATACCCTTTGTTAGAAGCACACAGTAGAAGTCCAATACCTTCATCTGGGGAGTCGTCAAAAGAAAAACTAAATCTAAACTCGTCAATATATCTAATTAGACTCATCTTCATTAAAAAACTTAAGCGGGTGAGTTACGAGATAATTATGATATGTTAATTGCTCAACACCATATCAATTATCCGATATGGGATTTTTCTAATACAACTCTTTTGCACATACATCTTAACAATCTCCCTCTCACATGTGAGCTCAATGTTAGGTCTACTCCACTTAATTTAGGTACTCTTTTGACCCAACTTCATTCTTACAAGCCCATGTTGCTACACCACAACACCCACTTGGCCAAAAACTACAACCATCAACTCTAATATCATTTGTTGAGTGGTCTTGGGCCTCCCTCATCCCAAAAGTTAGCTCAAGGAGTGAGACTTTCTCTCACACTTATAAATTAACTACCTGTCCATTTCATAACCGATATGAGACAACCTCAACAATCTTCCTCTCGCACATCGGGCCCTAGATCGAAGGGGTAACAACCCATAACTCTCCTGTGTCACTCTTAAGTACAGATTTGTTGGCAAACATAGACTCTAATACCACTGTTGGGTAGTCTTGGACCTCTTTCATCCTAAAAGTTAACTCAAATGATGAGATTTTCCCTCACACTTATAAACTAACCACATGTCCCTTCTACAATTGATATGGGACAACCTCAATAATCTCCCCTTAATATATTGAGTCTTGAGTTGGAGCTGCAACAATCTATAACTCTCTCACATGAATATTGGATCCAGACTTGTTGGCAAATATGAGTTCTAATACCATTTGTCGGGAGCACACAATAGAAACTCAATACATTTACTTAGTGAGATCACCAAGAAGGAGCCCATATCCAAGCCCATCAATATATCTAGCTGGATCTATCTTCACTTAAAAGCTTAAGCCAATGAGTTATGGGAACTACTCAACACCATACCAATTCCCCGATGTGGGACTTCTTTAACACAACTCACATATGCATCCTAACAATCCCCCCCCCTCATGTGCAAGCTCCAGTGTTAAATTTGCTCCCCTTTAATTCATGTATCATTTTGGCCCAACTTCATCCTTACAAACCCACATTGCTATATCATAATGCCCTATCTGCCCATAAATTGTAACTATTAGCTCCGATACCATTTGTTGGAAGCGCATAATAGAAGTCTGATACCTTCACCTAAGAGATCATCAAGAAAGAGCTCAAATCTGAGCCTGTCAATATTTCTGGTTAAATCTACATTCACTCAAAAACTAAGATTGGGACACCTGGAATGCCATAACTTGGCACGGAGGGACACTTAAGTGCCATAACTTTAAAATGATACACTTAAGTGCCAATATCGGAGTAAAATGGGACACTTAAGTGCCACTCCGGCGAAAATCCGACCAAATGGCTGACGTGGCAATTTTCCGGTGAGTTTGGTCCAAAACGGCGTCGTTTTGCACGCTCACGTGGCGAAGAAAACGCAAAAATAACGCCGTTTCGTGTTTACGTGTAAATAATAATATATAAATTAATTAAATTAGATTTAAAATATTCAAAAAATTAAAAAAAATAAGAAAAATTTTAAAATTTTAAAATATTAAGAAAAATTAAAAAAAATCAAAATTAAGAAAAATCAAAAATTTAAAAAAATAATAAAGAGGGGGGGGGAGGTTGAATGGGGCGGCTCCCTCGCCGCCGCCACCTCCCCGCCGTCGCCGGGAAGGGCCGGCGACAGAGGGGGGAGGGTCGGCCAGGGTCGCTGGCCCCCGACCGACTGACGGCGAAGGCTACGAGCCCTCGCCGAATCGCGGCGAGGGCCGCGACCCTCACTCCAGATTTGGGCGAGGGCTCATGGGCCCTCCCTCGCCGCCAGTCAGCCGACCCCTAGCCAGGGCCTGGCGACCTAGGTAGCACGGACACGGCGACACGGACACGTGACACGTTATTTTTCAAAAAGTAGAGAATTCCGACACGTTTCGACACGTTGTATATTAAATGAATATTTTTATTTTTAATTAATTTGATTCAAATTAAGTATTTTTATTTTTCGAAATTATATTTTAATCTCATTTATTTATTTTTCTATTATAAAAAAAAAAATCTCCACTGAGGTCCAACCCACCGTTTTCAAGTTCTTTCCCTCATCCATTTGCCCCCTCCCCCAAAATTTATTTTTCTTTCCCTCCCACCATCGTTCGTTTCCCCCCACCCCCAAATTTATTTTTCTTTCCCTCCCCTTCACTGACAGACAGGTTGTCCCTGTCTCTTTCCCTCCCCCAATACGCAATGGCCCATCAAAAACCCGTCCTTGTCTCGTCCCCTCCCCCCAATACGCGATGGCCATCAAAAACCCTAGCTCTGCACGACCCTTTCTCTTCTCGTTCCTCGCCACTCGCTGCTCACCGCACAAACCCCTTTCCTCGCCGCTCGCCGCTCGCCGCACGACCCCCTTCCTCGCCGCTCGCTGCTCACTGCTCGCCGCACGACCCCCTTCCTCGCTGCTCGCCGCACGACCGCCTTCTTCTCCTCTTCCTCTTGCCTTTGGCCCTTTCTCCCTCACAGCTGCAACCTCGTCGGATCCGTCGCAGCATCACAATGGTGGCCGTCTCTCACTGTCGCAGCCTCGTCTCTACTCCCTCGCCGTCGCTTCAACCCTCCATCATCTTCCGGACACACGTGTCGAAACGTGTCGAGCACGCGTTGATCGCGTGTCGAATTTCCAACATGCGTTGACCGCGTGTCCGGACCGTGTCCGAGCGTGTCGACGTGTCAGACACGCTCCGACACGTGTCGGACACGACACGAAAGCACGGACAGCGTGTCCGTACTACCTAGCTGGCGACCCCGGCCGACCCTCCCCACTCCGTCACCAACCCTTCCCGACAACGGCGGGGAGGTGGCGAGGGCCCGCGAGCCCTCGCCGGATCTGGGCGAGGGCCGCGACCCTCGCCCTAGATCTAGGCGCGGGCCGCAACCCTCACCCAGATCCGGCGAGGGGTCGCGGGCCCTCGCCACCTCCCCACCGCCGCCAAGAAGGGCCAGCAACGGAGTGGGGGGAGTCGGCCGGGTCGCTGAGGAGGCTAGCCGGCCGCCCGCCAGACTGGGCGAGGGCTCGCAGCCCTCACCGTCGGTCGGCCGGGGCCGGTGACCCCGGCCGACCCTCCCCCCTCCGTCACCAGCCCTTCCCGGCGACAGCGGGGAGGCGGCGGCGGCAAGGGAGCCGCCCCGTTCGACCTCCCCCCTCCCCCTTTTTTTTTAATTTTTTTTCTTAATTTTAATTTTCTAATTTTAAAAATAAAATTTTTTTTTTAAATTTTTTGAATATTTTAAATTTAATTAATTAATTTTTATATTATTATTTACACGTAGACACGAAACGGCGTCGTTTTTGCATTTTCTCTGCCACGTCAGCGTGCAAAACGACGCCGTTTTGGACCAAGCTCGCCGGAAAGTCGCCACGTAAGCCATTTGGCTGGATCTTCGCCAGAGTGGCACTTAAGTGTCCCATTTAACTTCAAAACTGGCACTCTAGTGTAAAATTTTAAAGTTATGGCACTTAAGTATCCCCCGGTGCCAAGTTATGGCACTTGGGCTGTACTTCTGCCCTCAAAAACTTAAGCTCATGAGTTAGAAGCCAACTAGGATATATTAACTGTTCAATATCCCACCAATTCTCCGATATGAGATTTTTCTAACACAATTCACTTACATCTGCATCCTAATAATCTCCCTCAATTCAGGTATCCTTTTGGCCCAACTTCATCCTTACGGGCCTGCATTGTTACACAACAATGCCCACCTACCCAAAAATTGCAACCATTGGCTCTGATATCATTTGTTATATGGTCTTGGGCATCCTAACAAATTATGATCCTAAGGAGCTTAATTGAAGATATTTTCATAGACATAATCAACCCACAATTATAGCAAGATTTACAAAAAATATGGATGATTTTCATTGACCTAATGTCGTGACAAAAATCCATGAAAATTTATATGTTTAGAATGAAATATGATGATCATTTCTTATGAAGGTCCAATTTAGTTCACAAAAATCTATATGAAAATGGGAAAATAGAGCGAAGACGCTAACATTGTAAATTGCAGTAGCCCAAATATGATTTTGTGCAAGTAATTAACCTAGCTAATGGTGATTGTTTGGCGCAATCTATACCTTGTTAGAAAGCTTTAAATATCCTACGACTTTCATGAAAGGTGCAACTCTAATCAAACATGTTTACTAGCTCATTTTTGAGCAAACGTACATTGGACTCAAATAGAGCATATCAACTTGCGGACAATTTTTTGAGGATTTTCCTAATCAAATTTATTTCAAAAAATCCAGAAAATACATCATAACTAAAACAATTTCAAGCAACTTTCATGAAAAAATCAACTTCAAAATCAAAACACAAAGATCAGGAAAAAAAATCGACAATCATTGCAAACCACAAATCGAAAGAAGAATAAAGAATGGACAAATTCTAGACTCAACTTTGGACATGCAAGAACCACATCAAACAAGGCTCGGTTAGAGAGTTTTATGGCTCGTTGGAAAGATATTCAAACTGTCTTCGACTTTTATGAAGACTTCGAACATAGAAAACTACATTTTCAGCTGATATCGAGCCATTTCTCAGATCAATCATCCAATCATCTGAAAATTGCAGATCAAGTTTAATCAAGCAACCGACTATCATCAAACCATCATGAATCATCCATATCCATTTTAGATCATCTTAATCATCCTATAATAGGCATACTCATCATCAAACAAACCCTAGATGTGAGCTCTAGCCCCGATCTCATAATGAGATCTCACTTCATCAGGCTCGGGATTAGACATTAACCTTTGTACGATTTTCAATAAAACAAATTCAATCAAACCACAATTGGACCACTACAGCAACTTGAGGATGTCAAGAATCATCCAATGGAGGTCAGTGATTACCGAAGGGGTCCAATCGATGCCGATTGGCCGCCAACTTTTGGCTGGCAAGAATCTGGTCTAGTTAAACCTAGTTTAGATTACCTATGAAGAAACAACCACCCAAGCTCATCAGGTGGCTCTCCAATCAAGCTTTGACCACCAAAGGGTCGAGCATTCACCTAGGAAACAATCGACGGTAGTCAAACTGCTAATGGACCATAGCAAGTTACTGATCAGAGAGGAAAGGTCATCGACTTCAACATCAGCTCGACCACCAGCCTTTAACAAGGGGAGAAAGGGGGAGCTAAGTAGGACGATCGGAGCAAGGCTGGAGGCGATGCTAGCCACCAACAGCATGGATGAAGAGAGAGGATCGTTGAGGGACCAAGCGATGGTGGTGAGATCGCTAGCATAGGGTTGTGAATTAGTGGAGGTCAGTCGCGCATGAGGAAGGAAAGAGAGAAAGAGAGCCGGTGAGAAATTGAGGGGGAGAGAGAGAGTTTTAGAGATTTTTGGACTTCTTTTGAGCTGGAATCTCATCAAATGAGGCTACCCTAAGTTTGGAGGGAAAATGTCATATATGTTCCCTTTCAAGATCGAATTTTAGCCGTCGATTCGATCCGACGACTAAAACTTGATCGGAGAGCCTAGTTAATTCCATTAGAGGCTAATCAAGATTGAAATGTGTCATACAATCATCCAGATGGTGTCAATGTGTCAAAATTGGAAGTTTAAATTGAATTTGCAATTAAGGCCTAATTATAGTTAATTTCATAATTTCACAAAACCCAGGGCATTTTCGCAAAATGTGGAAAATTGAAGGGCATGGAAGAGAAATACATGTGACGGGACGCTCATGGGTGGTGGCCAACCACCAAAAGCTAGCCAACGGAGGGCCAAACCGGCTTTTTCTGCCTATGGCCAATCGGGCCAATTCACACCTGTTCAATTAGTTTGTTTGGTCTTTGGGTGGTTTGGTCCTTCAGCTTCTAAAATTTATATAATTTATTCTCTCATTTATTCTCTCAAAGGCTAAATTGAAAAGAAATGTTGTCCAATTTGAGGAAAAATGATCCAATTTTAAAGAGAAATGGTCTAATTTTGAAGAAATGAGACCAAATACACTATATGCAAGCAATTCAATAATTTTGTATTGGTCTAATTGCTTAATTAACATGACAAATATTGGACTTACCTCATGGGCATTGTATTTTCTAGACTAATCTGGATAATTCCATGTAATTCTTACTTAAAATCACAAATGAATTAAAATTGAACTCAACTAATATTGACAGGCACCTATTGGATTAATGGACTATATCTAGGGTAACTCATTGCATCCAAATTAACTTTGAATTAATGGCGCAACTTTTAAGCTAACATTGAACCAAGGCTAACTATGACTAAAATTGAAAGTAATTTTAATTTTGGCCGATTTTGAACAAACTAAAAAATTCAAAAAAAAAAAAAAGGTTCTTAATCAATCTTCGCAAAATTTTCAATGCTAAAATCAAATTGGTACAAAAACAAGACAGCTTGCGGGCTTTAGTTGACTTTTCCTAAAAAGTTGATTTTTGGGGTAAATCATTGAAATTTTTGAAAATTAATTTGGCTAAAGTGAAATTAGGACCATTTAGAATCTTTTACCCGATGTTGACATTTTGGATTTTCGACAGAAATGAATGGCAAATTGTTTAACAATGACAAAACAAAAGAAAGAAATGAAAAACAAGACTTTTTGCTCACGAAATAGGTTTTGTCACAATCAAAAACCTTATCTCAATTTTTTTACCTTTCATTGATGCACCAACTAAAAATCAGATGTCAACAATAGTGGGACGAGTGAACATGAAACTGGAAGGGTGGAAGGAAAAATTGATCTCCAAAGTAGGGAAGGAAATCCTTATCAAAAGTGTAGTGTGGGCTTACCATAATATGTCATGTCTATATTTTAGATTCCTTTATCAATATGTGGGGCTATTGAACAAAAAATAGCTAATTTTTGTGGGAAAATTCAGCATCCAAAACCAGCATTCATTGAAAGAAATAGAATATCCTTAAAACAAGAAAGGATAAAAGGGGACTCAGTTTCAAGGGCTTGATTATTTCAACAAAGCAATGCTTGGGAAATAGGCCCAGCATTCACATCGAAACCCATCTACTTTGTGGAGTCGACTTTTCAAAGAACTATATTTTCCTAACAGAGATTGTTGGAGAGTAAAAAATATGCATTTGGTTTAGCTTTCTCAAGGGGTTTTCAACCTCTCAGGTTACGTTTGGTCGTCCGGATTTCTAGATAATATAAGACTGGATAGGATAAGATAATAAATCCGGAGACTTTTTTATATCATATCCATTGTTTGGTGAGTTGCGGATTCAAGTCAGATATCTGATATCATATCCTATCTACTATTTTGTGAACTACGGAGTCAAAGTCAAATATTTTTATGAACAATTATATTTTTGAAAAAAAAAAATAGGAAAGCACAAACTAACAGATTATATTATAGCAAAATCATCCAAAACGAAATTTTTTTTTTCAAATCAACATATTCTCACATCGCACAAAATCAATCCATGATTATGCATTATATGCGAAGTGCATAAAGAATAAAAAAGTGTTATTGTGTATGCTATATGAGATGAGTCAATTAAGACTAACACAAAAGCATTAGAAATTTGAACGGATGAGAAGCCGAATCATTTGAAAATATTAAATTCTTGAAGGAAAAAGTGCCGTGGCAAAATTCTAATTGCTCATTGACCTGATGGCGGGTGACAACGATACAATACATGTAATTCGTAGGGCTAATCCACAAATCAAACGTCAAAGAGACTCGAAAGTTATTCGCTCTAAACATATGCACCGACGCGACACATTCCTCTTGGTACAGCAACTAGCAGTTTCAGATGCTTAGCGAAGTTAAAGGGTTGCTTGGTGGCAAGAAAATAACATGCAAGCTGTCTTTGATTCTTCGCCCTTGTCATACTCGAATGTGCATTTGGCTATGCGTGGTTGCACTTGAAGAGCCCCCAACCTCAGACGTCCCTTCCTCATATTAGCGTTGATGCTTGGCCCATCCCACTTGATGATTTGCCTTTTAAAATGTGAGGTCGTACAACTAGCCTTCTTGACACCATTGACATCGATTTTGAGCTGGAATATCTTCGATATACACGTTCTTCCGTGTTATAGACTGTGAACGATGTACATAGAGATTAGGATGTTTGTAAATATGTATGTATTCTGGCTCTTGGTTTCTAGGACAAAGCTATATTCAATCATAATGTATATGAGAGAGGGAGAGACCACCTTGCAGTCATCGATTAGTGAACGAGATTTGTTGTATAGCGTGAGTACTAACGTACAATTTGGCATCCATGCAAAACTTGAAATAGATGAATGGTTAAGGCTTTTTAATTGGTCATGAACTAATACTCTCTCGGCCTTTTCCTACTTGTTTTGAACCCCTGCAGATGATGCATTCCAGTATACTGACTGCAGTTTACAGAAAATTGAGAGTGCCAAGCTTCTAAAATGAATTAATGCACACGTTTTGATGCCAAGATCTCCCACAACTTTACTCTTTACTAAAAATTAAATCATTATCTTGCTATTTGCATTGTCCATCCAGGAAACATGCTACGCGACAGAAGTTAATGATGGAAACCTAATATGCAATTCAGGCCAACTTGAGTAGAAGCACTCAAAGAAAAAAGCATATGTCCTTAAGACTGGCCAAAGCCAAGTAGTAGAAATTGAAGACACTCTTCTTCACAAGAGGGATGCAATCAGAAAACAAATGAATAAAATTGCAGAAATGCAACCACAAGAATACATAAACCACAAGAATACATAAATCGACAAGATAAAACAACAATGCAATTCTAACATTTACTTTTGATTTATATATGTTTTCCCATGCTGAACTTGTAAATAATACCCCACAAGCAATGAATATCTCCTATTGAGATTAGGTATCACCAATGAATCAATGATGATATCCACCACGCGAATAGAATTGCAAATATACAATCACAAGAACACATAAACCAACAACAACACAATTTTAACATTTACTTCTGATTCACATTTTTTTTCCTGCATCAAACTTGTAAAAGATATTACCACACAAGCAATGAATATCTCCTATTGAGATCAAGTATTCACAAAGCATAATTGTGAAAATATTAAGATCGCTTTAACAATGGAAATATTATTGATCGAATCTCACTCTAGATAAACATTAGATCATCGTCACAAAAACATGGTGTTAAAAGAAACGGTGACCAAGTGATGAAATTTGTGAAAAAACAAAAGTAGGGCACACAGTAAAGTAGGCTGTCATGGAAGAAGAGTTGCCTTTTCATGAGCCAAAATTGACTGCACTTATGAAAGGAAATCGCAAACCTTGTAAAGCGTGCAAATATCGATGCACAAAGAGAGACGAAATCTTGTGAGAAAGCATAATCGCCGTGGCTCCTCGCCAGAGATGGTGCTTGAATTCGTTGGATTAGAGCTACCGAGAAAGACATGTTTTTTGTGAGAGGAGTCGTGCGTGAGAGAGAATGAAAGGAAAAGGAAAGCGTAGGGTTTTTTATCGACAAGAGAAATCCTATCCAGGTCTATCCCACCCTCCCCCTCGAATTTGATTATCCGAGTTATATCCCCTCTATATCCGACCTTATCATATCCTAGATGACTATCAAACACAAAATAGAATAAAACATATCATATCCAGGCTTTTATCCAGTTGACCAAATGCAGCCTAAGATCCCCTGAGAAAATGCTGAAGCGTTTGCCAAGTATTTTGAAATAGTTTTCGATTAAATGCTAGCTTTGGGAATGCTAAAAGCCAATACTACTCCCACCTAGCATTCCAAAGTAACATCTGCTTCGATTTTGCCAAATTACCCTCATCAATTCTTTAGTTTTTTTTATTTTATTTTGCCTTTCTTTATAACTGTTCATCTAATTAGTGAAGGACTGATGAGTGGTTGACCTCTATTTGAGGGGCAATTTCGGTCGACAACCGCCGATGCTAAATTTGCCTCATTGGTAGCCCTTTGACAGCTCCGATGAAGGGTTTGAGTTCTTTTTTAATAAGAAATTATAACAAAAATATAACAAAACTTATTGCAAAGATTTTTTTTTTTTTTTGCCAAACACTACTTAAACCCAGAGTCTCTTTAGAAAGAGTTCTTTTCTGAACACAATTTATGTTTTCCCAATAAATTTTGACTTTTAACATTTGCATTACACCCAAAATCTATTTACAAACTTAAACCAAACCCACTCATATCTTCATCATTGATGTGGTCGATAGGCCAGGGCCAGCTAGTGAATATCAGGGAAGACAGAAAAAGGAGTTCTTGGAGGTCCCGCCATGAGGAATAAACCCAAACAAGTAACTGAGCTGATTAATATACAAGAAAACAGTTGAAAAACTAGTCCTTCGAATCTTTTTTGATGACACCACGGTGGAAAAAAATTCTGTGGATTCTCGTGCACCCACAGGTTTCTAAAGACCTGATGGTCTCGAATAGAGCCGAATCAGGGGTATACTTGGTCAAGAGTACCACGGAATTATAGAAGAGGAAGACACGCCTAACCCTGCCCAGACTTCCTTCTCCTTCCAGCAATCTCGTGTCCTATGGAGCAAAGTATGGGGCATGAAATCGTTACCAAAAGTTGGTATTTTCCTTTGGAATTTATGCCAAATTGCTTTACCAACCAGGGAAGGGAGAATCTATTCCGGAGAAAAATAATTGAATACCCCACCCGTTGCTTGGTCGAAACCACGGAGCACATATTCCATCTCTTCTCTTGGACGAAATCAATTTGGTCCAACCCTCTAGTAAACGTGCAAATTTCCAGACATGGTCCAACAAGAATAGATGCATGGCTTCTGTATTGCACAAATAGCCAAGGAAACCCGCCTGCTCTACGACTGATTGCGGCCATTCTCTGGGGAATTTGGAAGGCACGGAGCAATTTGATCTTTAGACGCCAAGTCCCAGATCCAAGGATAACAGTTTAATCGGCCCTTGCTTTGCTACAAAATATCCAAAAAAAAAAAAATTATGATGGGTTACTCAATTCCTCGAGAATGGAAGGAAACCCAAGCTCTGCAGAATTTCACTCACCTCATCTATGAAGTCCACCGAAATAAGGAGCACTCAAACATTAACATTGATGCATCCCACAAACTGGCGTGATGTCCGCAATAAGCGCTCTCCAGTTTAAGACTACAGATCAGTTTAACTGGGAGGGTTAGGTGCTTATACAAGAGGGTGCTGATACGTTATTGCAATTTTCTAGTATTCTGCTTGTTCATTAATCTAGATAGGCTAATTCCGTAACAGATTGTGTTGTAAAAACCCATTTAAAAAGAGAGTTATCTAGCTGTTGGGGTTTTCCTTTCCCCTCAAAGGTGCGTTTGGAAACCACTTTTAGGGAAAGTTTTTAGGAAAATGCAAAGACCTTTGACTTAAAAGTGTTTTTCAAAATGCAAATTGTGTTTAGTAAATTATACTTTGAAAGCTCTTTGTGAAGTGCTTTGAGCAAAATAGTGTTTGGAAAATTACATTTACAAAGAAGTTTTGTGGTAAAAAAAATTATCAAAAGAAAAATTAAAAAAAAATGACCGGCAAGGGCAGCGGTCGTCAGCGACCTTCGGCGACCTCCGGCACCCCGGATCTAGGCCAGCGAGGTCACACGACGCTGTCGCGACCTCCAGCGATCCCGAATCTAGGTCGCGGGAGGTCGCCGGAGGTCGCGCGGAGGTCGTCGCGCGACCAGATTTGTTCGCCAGAGGTCACGTGACCTTGCGGCAACCAGTCCAGCTACCAGATCTGGTCGCCACGAGGTCGCGCGACCTCCGACGACCAGATCTGGTTGCGCAGAGGTCGCGTAGTGAGGTCGCCGCAACCAGATCCAGTCGCCGCGAGGTCACCGCGAGGACCTACGACCTCTGGCGGATCCTCGCTGGAGGTCGCCCAACCCTGAGGCTCACGGCGTCCCGGAGAAGATGAACAGTGCTCATACAAGGGCATGCACCGGAAAAACAAAAAATTCATGAGGACAATTTTGGAAAAAAAAAAAGATGAACAGTGAGCTCCTAGCATGCCGAGAATGCCAAAAAGCCCAAGGCAACCTCAAGTCCTTATGGACAACGAAGCCCATTCGTTGGGGTTTTTGACTTTGTCTCGTCTTTTCTCAGCGAAGGTATTTTCGCCCCCCAAAAAAAAGTATCAAACCAAGCTCTCAATTATTTAAACTCTATATCAAAGGACTCTTGCGGATAAAAGGGAGGCAATTTCCATGACTTTTCTCCCTCGAAAATAAATGTGCCATATGTCAAAACTATGATCCCATAAAAAGTTAGGGTAAGTGTTATATTCAAGTGACGTTAGATTGCTTTTCGTTTTTGTATTTTTTCGATAATCAATAAAATTTGTACATAAATTTTAAAATTATTTAGGGGGAGCAATATCACAAAAAAAAAAAGTACACATATTTTATACATAAATTATCATTTGAGTGGGGTCATTGACCCGACTTAATAAATAAATACATTACCTATCATTTCATCTTGTTATTATTTTCATTCCATATCTATCATTGATTTGCATGTATCGTCAATGCATACATTGCCAAATTTGCACAACCAAGTTGGTCCTTATGTTCAATAACTATATGTGATGATATCAAACTCGAAAGGTCGATCGACCTTTGGTTAAGACTTAACATCAAACATCACAAATTTTTACATGAAATTGTGTAATGATGATGGCCGGCTTTGCGAACCGGCAAGCGGAAATTTCGTTATGGGGCCGGCATCCGTGCGAATATTCCTCGGAGCTTATGACATGATGACGGGCTAGGGTTTCTGCCCCCGGTCCATCTTATAAAAACCAAAGCCCGAGTCGTCTTCCTCCCACTCCTCCCGACCATCTCAGCTCGCTCTCTGTCTCCTCGCGTCTCTTCGCTGTACACGCCGTGAAAGATGGAGCAAACGTTCATCATGATCAAGCCCGATGGCGTCCAGAGAGGCCTCGTGAGTATCCCGTGTCATCTGACCTTCGTTATGTTCAGCCTGATTACTTGTCTTGCATGCTTGATCCGGTGTTCCTTGACGGGAGGAGTCGTGTGAAGATGGATATGGATTTTGGGTTCTTGATTGTGGGATACCCTTTTTGATTGATGGGCATTTGAAAGATGGGTTCTGATATTTTAGGGATTTTGTCAGTTTTTTCTACTTTTTCCTTCGCGTGGAGGCAATTCGATGCAAGAAGGATCGGGTTTGAGATCTTTTTTCATTATTTGGGATCTCTCCGAAACCAAATGAGCGTGGGTTAGGCGTAAATTTATGAGCTTGCTATGTGGAAATAGATAATGATTTCAGAGGATTAGGTGATTGTTCTCTCGCTCGAGTTTTGTGTCCGTTGTTTTGGTTAACTTGTGTGAACACTTGGGTCTGGTTTGACATGAATGCTGTTCTTGTTTTCAGGTCGGTGAAATCATCAGCAGGTTTGAGAAGAAAGGGTTCTCCTTGAAAGGTACATCCTTTTTTATCAGCTGACAATTGTTGAATGCAGCGATCAATCTGTTTGACGGGAGGAAAAAGATTGCCGTTGCTTTTGCTGCTTAATTTTCCTGAACCTGTTGTTTGAATATGATGACACTAGTCTGAAAATCGTTATGGAGATTTTTCATTCTCAATTGAGCAGGCATCATCTAATAATCGTTATGGCATTTTGCTCTAATCATTTTATTGACTTTCGGACTTGACTAAGCTTGGTTGCATATCTTTCTGATGAAAGCGTGTTATGTGCAATTCGAATCAGGTCTGAAGCTCGTTAGTGTGGATCGTCCTTTTGCCGAGAAGCATTATGCTGACCTCTCTGCAAAGCCTTTCTTCAGTGGCCTGGTTGATTATATCATCTCTGGTCCTGTCGTTGCTATGGTTTGGGAGGGCAAAGGTGTTGTGACAACCGGAAGGAAGATTATTGGAGCCACCAACCCTGCAGAATCTGCTCCTGGAACCATCCGTGGTGATTATGCCATTGACATTGGCAGGTGATTTCCTGTTGCATGCAGCTAAAGTTATTGAATACATTCCAGTGGAATCAGTTGATGGTCTGCTGGTGATTGTCAGATTGCCTGAAGTCGCTTTGCTTCTGCTCCTTAGTCAGAAAAAGTCTCATATCGGTCAATTATGTATAGTTCAAAGTAGCCAAATATCAATAGTCCTATAGCTGAATCACCAAATTCTTCCCATGATAACCCTTCCAAAGTTGCCACTGAACTTGGGAAGACAATCTTTAAAGTAGTGTAGCATTGGTGTACCAAACCAATGCAACTTGGAACTAAGAACAGCATCAAGTAATGGTTATATTGGAGTTTCTTTAACTGTGTTTTTTAGTTATCTAGGCCCATTAGTTTCTCTAATGCAAGAATATGTGGTATTGCATGTAAACACCTTCAAATGATAGAAAAGAGAAGACGAACAGACATGCATTTACAAATTCTTTTCCAGCACATCAGAGGGATACATTAACTTTTGGATACATGATTATTTGATGTCTTGTCTCGATTTTACATTCAGTTTCAGGACTTCCTGAATTCACTTTTGAGATTGGAGTTGCACTTGGAATGATCTTTGCGTAGTGGGATTTTGATAAATTTATATGCGTCGATAATCAAAATTGACTTTTCTCTTGCAGGAATGTCATCCACGGAAGCGACTCGGTCGAGAGCGCAAGGAAGGAAATTGCACTGTGGTTTCCTGAGGGCACTGTGAGCTGGCAAAGCAGCGCTCACTCCTGGATCTACGAGTAGATTTGCAAGGGCTGTGATTGTGTTTGCTGCTCGTCCAATTTAGTTTAATGTATTATCGACTGTTGAGCTTTTGATCTACTTTGTCGTAAGTGTCCCGTATTATCTATGAGTAGATTTGCGATGTGTGTGTTTGCTGCTCGTCTAATTTAGTTAATGTAGTATCGACTGCGGATGGAATTTGAACGATATATGATTTTTGATAGATGTCTGGTGGCAATTCTAGTTGAGTCTCATCTGCTTTTCCAGATGTCCGTTTTCGCTCTGCTTTGTTTAACTCCGACCCTATTCTCCTTGAAATTCCCTAGTAAGGTTGTCCCGTCAGGCAGCATCTTCCTGTAGGGTGAATTCATCCGAAGCTATGGATGTGGCACATCTCTATTAGGTGTTGACATCTTCTGTGTGTTTTGAGAAGTTTGGATGAGAAATGCAGGCTACTGACTTGATCATCTGCACCTTTTTTGTCACAATGAGATAATAGGTGGGTCGGGTGAAAATGGTCCAATCTAAATAGTCACATTGAACCCCTTTAATTTTAATCCCCCATTTCTGATATTAGAAGAATTTATAGATGCTCAATATCGATTTTGTCATATGCCTAAAGTGCCAAACTCTATGGATGTTGATGAGCATGGCAAAGAAAAGAGAGTTATTGCTGCTAAAGCTGTTCCATATTGCTACACGATATTATTTTTAGGTAGGTTGTTTTCTGTCCTTTAACATTACAAACACCTTCTTATGTCGACATAAGACTAATTATTGGTAAAGTTCTAATTATTGGTAAAGTTCTGGAGATCATCAATTATGTACAAAGATCCCTTATGGTTGACAATGGCCAATAATTTGGAGATATTCAAACTTTTACACTTTGATAAATTCATATTGTACAACTTTCATGCCTAATAAACTCATATCACGCGACTTTTACACCTGATAGACTCATATCACACATTTTTCACTTTTGCTAGAGTGCAATGATTCATATCTAGCTCAATTCATATTGCTAAAGCATTTATATATCTAACTCAATTTACGAAAAACTTATAATAGATTAGATATATCTAACTCAATTTACGAAAAACTTATAATAGATTAGATTTAAGTAAGCTGTAAATTCATCAATGACTCATTTAATATTTATATTATATTTAAACTCATCTATAACTAGTATAACTTGCACCAATATGGATTGAGAAGTGAGTTTATGACTCATACAGGCCTACATTGATATTCAAATAAATGGTTTGGTAACAAATATATGTACTTTCCATTTGCTACACATTCTAAAGTGAGGGGTTCAGGGACAGTCTTGACTTTCATAACTAATGAAGAAGTCAAAACACCCAAGCATCGCTTCTCAAAACAATTTCAATCCTCATAATGCATAGGGACCTGGGAGGCGCGCAGAATTTGCATTTTTTAAGCTTAAGGTAAGTCGAGAGAAAACGGGGAAAATCTGCATCGATTAGGGTATCCTTCTATGAGGTTTACATTTCTTCGGCATTATAATTTTGCCTTCGCTTGTTTTCCTTTGTTTTTCTGCATTCATGGAACCTGCCTCCAATCATCCAATGCCCCCATCTTTCTTTGATAGATTGAAAAATCATCGCAGTCTCATTTCTGCTATTAATCCAATGTCTGTGTGAGTCTGTTGTGTTGAAACTGATTGATGATTATTGTGCCCTCATCGAATCTAATCACTACAAGTCCGTGATCAGTACTCTAGCACGACTATCAATTGAACAGAAGATTTCCAATTAGCCCATGCTTTTGACATTGCCGAAACAGTGTAAACATTGGCTCGTTTGAGTGGATTTCTTGTCGAAAATGTTAATCGTACTACTTCAGCCTAGAAAGTGAATCGCAGGCATAAATGTAGTTAGGGGAAAAAGGATAAGCAAGCCAGAAATATAAGTGGGTTTGGTTCTGAATGACGTCCATTAACCGCTGCTATTCAACTCCACAAGCTAAAAGCCAGACCTCCAATTTAATCAAAAAACCTAAAGTGTCTCCAAAGCGTAATTGAGGGACTGTCTCATGGTTCATTCCCCTCCTTGTTGAAATCCAACGCTGCTCGGAAACGTAACCTTGACGATCTTCTGAACTGTTCTTTTCCTCCCAATGAAGCAGTATTAAACCCTGACCAATACATCGGCATGTCATCGTGTAGGAACCAATTTCATTTTTACTGTCATTCATCACTAATTCATCAGGCAGAACTACCAAATGTCATTGGGCTGCAGATAGATGAATCGATTTCTTTGGCTTTTCATTTTCTGGCCATAGTTCTGCTCCTGCCAGCAGCATTCCAAATCACTCAATAAGGGGCCACTCTAAGTTACAGACTTGGGAAACCAGGTTAAAATTTTCCAAAAGAATCTAGGATAACACTCAATACTGTAAATGCAAAGCCATTTTATGAGGGTAGCGTGACGTACAAACATGATCTAGAGAGAGAGAGAGAGAGACGCTAAAAAAAGGAAACCTCCTTGTTCACTCTATGAAACCTGCTTCTACATCGACCACTTTTTGAACTTACAGAACCACACTAGCGAGAAAGAAGGCCATAAGAGGGCAAGTCCTCAAGACGAGTTACATCTTCAAGCAGCAGCTCTCTTTCCATTTGACGGCGGGTCGATTTCATCACAGCCTATGGAGGGAAAGCAAACAACCAACAGAAAATAACATGTTAAAATTTTTATCCTAAACTTACGTATTAGAAGTGCGCCACTCCTAGCAACTTATAGCATGCATCCATTACAGAGGCTAAGAGAAAGTTGCCGTACGCTAAGGAGTTCCAAAAAGTCTTCAAAACTGTAGAGTATAACAGTCAATAGAGGTATATGTGTGGTTTTTGGTCTCTCATTTGAGAAGAGGGTCGGGGAAATTAGAGGGCAATCCACTTTGTTATTTTGGTTCTGGATACAGGGTTGACAGGAGGCTTCAAATGATCTCATAAGGGGCGGAATATTCTGCTTGTATACAGGTTGAGACCCCTTGAAAACCCTGTCCTATAAGTTATGTAATTATAAAGAAAAGATTATAATGAAGAGCAGCAGACCAGTCCCAAACTTATTGTTTTCATCACCAAACTGCTACTGACCATTTTTGATATTTTACTCAAGCGGGACCTCCAAAAAACCAACATGAAGCGATACTTTTGGCCGCCAAATAGGCCATGAGTAAACCCGGCATTCAATTATGAAAAGTGTCCTAATTGCGAGAAGTAGAAGGTAAAAGGTTCAAGCAACTTCACTAATTTGCTCGTAACCACAACCACAACTCTCAAAGATTAAAAAGAGAAACTGTTTAGATAATTTTCTGGATGAAAAACTCACATTAAAATCCATATATGATGCCCGCATGGCAAGCCACTGATTGTCCATCAGCTTGAATGTGATGCAGTATAGAAGATCAAATGCTGATTCATTTTCTGTCAAGTGAACTATTTTTGTTTAAAAAAACATAACAGGAAATAGACTGCAAATAGTAAAAGACATATATACTAGATTGAGACAGAAATCAACTAGAACCTATAGTATAAAACTTTCTAACTACAAGTACAGAGAATCCTTCTGTCAGCTTCATGCTTCTCCTGGACCTACCTCAACATAAGACTATATTAAACAGAGCGGAATGAAGCAATAGATAGCCAATATTTACCAGAAAGGAACTTCAAGAAAGTAGCTCCAACAAGCGTTCGTGGCTTAACTGCACAATCAAATACATCAATATAAAAAAGCATTTACTTTCCCAAAGTTCTATCACCCAGATACTTGGTTTATTTTTTTTATTTTTTTTGGTGAAAGATACTTGGTTTATTCATATCAAATTTAAAAAAAAAAAAAGTAAAAATCTCCTTTGGTGGCATTTTTTCTTTTAGAAAGCTTAATAATAAAAGGAAAAGTTTTCTTCTGAAATCTTTTTCGAGGAAAATGGTAGCTTTCCCTTGCTAGGAGTGTAGCTAAAAAATGAGAAGCAAATAGTTTTCCGATGTTTCGACATAAAATTTCTTTAGAATCGTAATGTCGAATTCTTTAATAAGAGTTTTGAAGGTTGTTGGTAAAGATCTGTAGAAGATGTTGAAATTAGTGTGTGTGTGTGTGTGTGTGTGTGTGTGAGAGAGAGAGAGAGAGAGAATTTTCAAATTCATGGCAATGTTGAACAATGAATCAATGCAAACAAAATGCGAACCAATCAGAAAAGAAACACAAGTTGAAGTCTTCAGAGAACTCAGCTTTAGAAAGTAGCAGTAGCCCTTAGTCAACAGATTAGCACAGAGAACGGTCAGTTAGCTCTCAAACACCAGAAATCACCCAAAATAGTTTCCAGATAAACATTTTAGTGAAACAAACACACCAAAACTCAATGACAAATGAAAATGCTTTCCGGGAAAGCATTTTCCAAGAATACGGTTTGTTTTCCTTTGTTTGGCGATGTATAATTGAACATGTTTTCTGCCATTTGTATCCCATTAAAAAATAATCACACTTCATCACAGGAAAAAAATGAAGAAGCAAAAACTCATTGGCCGTCCTTGTGGCCAATGACGGGTGAAGAAGAAGCAAAAAGAAAAAGGAATAAAAAGAAAAAGAAGCAAATTCGAATTTTTTATTTTTATTTTAAAAATGTTTTCCAAATTTTAATTTTAAAAAAAATCAAATTCAATTTTTTTAAAATATATTTTTATAAGAATAATTGTTTGTAAACCAAGCATCAAATCTAAGCTTTGATAGATTTAGAAAACGTTTTCCGGTCCTTTCAAAAGGGAAATCATTTTTCTGAATTTAAGCTTTGCTAGAAAAACATTTTCTGTTGACTAGGATAACGTTTTCCATTGACTCATTTTCCTAAGCGACCCAAACGCCGGAAAATGAGGAAAATGTTTTCCCCGCAAATGTATTCCGCGAAACAAACGCACCCTTAGTCTTGATTTGAGATTCATCTGAGAGGGTCCCATACTTTATAAAAGATGTAAAAATGTTATAGGAGCTAACATTTGTCTGTATCTCCAAAGGCTCCATGTTTATTGATGTCACTATAATGGTTCCCATCCTTGCAGCTTTCATTACATGCAAATGATCATGTATAAAAATTTCACACTGAAAGTTATGGTTTTATCTTACCTGCTTCAAGATCAAGCATTTGGATAAGCATGAATGTGATGTTCACACCAGCTACAGCAAAAGGGTATTCCCACATTGACCGATCACCTTCCTGTTTCCTTAGAAGATCTTGAAAGGATTTCTGGTTCAAAAAACTCAATGCATCAGATAGGGAAAGAGAACACCATAACAGCTCTAACCAATCATAACAAATGGAAGCAAGTAAAGATGAGTAGCAAAAGAGGCAAAAAACCAAAACTCAGACAGGAAACAAATTGATCACACCAAAACATTCTAAGAACTTGCACTATTTGAAAGAAAACTACTACATTGAGAACACATAACTGTTTTCACTAAGAAAACAATGCTCCTACAAATGTCAATATATATCAACTAGATTTCGAATATTAATCTACAATCACAATCGCATCAATCAAAAGACTTAGAGCCAACTCTCTTGTGAGTCGGTAAATCCAAACGGAAGGGAAAGAAGATTTAGCCTTCCGGATCATAATCTGCTTAATGGAAAAGATCTATCTCTCAGAAGAGGATTAATCTCATCACCAGCATGGATTCATGGACACTAAATAAGAAGCTATGTTATCCAAATGAGCAACCTTCCTCTTATGCCCCCCTAATTAATTATTTCAGTCATGATTCAGCTTTGGTTAATAATTGTCAGATGGGTATATGGTACTAAAGAGATTATGTAAAAGTGAGTTAAAATTCCAACCAAGTTATATCAAACTTGTTGGAGAGACTAAGGAAATTATTCTGTATGTTCAGTTTTAACTCGTTAAAAGGCTTATAAGTTATAAAAAGGCCATGGTCATTGTGTTAAGTAGTCCTTCACTTAGATACAAAGGTGATCAAAAAAATGTCCTTCAAGCACACTTGTTGTGAAAGACAAATCCCTGAAATTCAAGCTTGTTGGCTTTCACTTAGAAAAAGTGCTAAAATAATCTTCCATCAAATGAAAGCCCAAAAAAATATTTTGTCCAAAAAATTATCAAAAAATAAATAAATGATTTATATTTGGAAAGGTTTTATGTCTTCCCCACGATATCAAAAAAATTGCATGGGAAGCGAGATTTGTAAAAAGAAGAAAGTGCTTGAAAAAAGTTCTACGAAACAAACTCAGATTACAAAATAGTTTAATCACACATATGATGACATTAATTCCTACAGAAAATCGTGCTCCATCCTGAAAAATGAATAACATGACAGCATGTATAGAACTAAAATACACTGTTCGCCTATGCTTCACACAAATTTGCACACTTCCCTCACAAAAGGAAAAAGCGGCGGAGATATGATAAGGAGAGAAGCCCATTCAGGTCATTAGACAAAGCAGCACTAACAGTATGATGCCAAAAAACTCCAACATCTATCTATGGCAGAGTTCTGTGTATGGGGTTGAGAAGCTATCTATTGCTCTAGCGAACAAGATTATAAATGAATAGCAGGATACATTTACCATTGAGAGGGCAATAGCATTTAGGTCATAATCAACCCCACATTATTATCACTGTAAACATAAAAAGAAAGGAAAATAGACTAGCTCTAACGAAACCAGTATCTAGGCCAAAAGGAGAACAAGATATAATAGAAAGGCAAGGTACATTTAATGACTGACAAGGCAATAACATCTAGCTCATATTCAACCCAACATTATTAATATATTAATATAAAGAAAGGAAACCTGAATAGCTCAATGTTTTTGACTTTCTCTCTTCATTTTTAATTTATCGTCTCTAGCCTTTCAACCGAAATATGAAACAATTCCATAACGTGCATGTCATGCTTTCTAATATCAAAATCAAGGGCAGACGATTTCAAGCCAAGTAAGCACCACTAGATCACTTCACTGGAATCCATTAAGGAAAGACCAACTATGCTTGTAGACTGCCAGAACAAGTCTCGATGAAAATTTTCTAGATCTAAATCAGCAATCACCACAGATGACATTTAAAACTCTTTTCCCTCAAGTCATACCCATTTGTTGATCAGTTGAGTGGCCAGAATTTTCTGAGAACATCAGGTTAACTGATCAGTACTTTAAGTATTGAAGCATTAAAGTCAAAACTTATGTCCTTTAAATAGCTATTTGATGAAAATGAATGCTTAAAAGTCTGGATCAGTGTTTTGAGATTAATAACACACACTCCCCGGTATCTCCTTGGTTGGGGGAGACAGGGAATTCAGCTTGCTACACAACGTACACTGCTTCCTACTCATGTTAATTCATACGCTACAAGAAAGCTATCTTCTAATACTTACCAGACTACCTAACATATGATTAAGCCTAGCATTATGTAATATTTTCAGCAGTTATAAACCATACACCACCATCACAGCATATATCAATTATCTTTGCCAACTCATCATGTAATATAGCTTGCATCATTGCACCATCATTGTACAGAACTCAAGTTCTCAAATCACACAAATTGTCCACATCTTAATCCACAAACTCACATCATCAACCATGAGGCATGCCAACAGAGTACCTCAACACAGAAGGTCTTATCCTCAAATATAAAACCCAAAAGTAACATGTTCTACAATATGCAAACATAAATTGTGTCTTCCAGTGCCAACTAATTATTAAATTTGAAACAATTCAAGTAATTAGGACAAGAATAGTTTAAATAAACAGATACCGGAAAATTCCTGGCAAAGAACAGCAAGTTTTCCAATGAAATGAAACCACCACCCCTGAAAACATATGCACCATTAACAGTCAGCAATGCATTGTGCATTGTAGCAACAACTGTAGAAAAGAAGATTTACCTAAAATCAGTGGATGGGTCCTTTCCTTGCCAACCCATTTCCTTCCACTGTTCAGTTATTAAACCATGAAGTTCCTCTTCTGGAAAGGCAGCATGCCAAAGTGCCCTTAGAGCTTCCTAAGACAGTGCAACAAGGTAATGCAAAAAAAGATTAGCTTGTTAGAAGCATAATTTGATTTATTTGCTGCACCAAATAAATAGTGTTAAAAAAAAAATGTGAAAGCCTACATAAAATTTACCTGGTGTTCCAGAATAGAACTATCATATGCAACATCTATGCGGCTTTGAAGCCTCTGCAAGCTTTCCTCCTGATGGCATATAAATTGAAGGACTTACAAGATAATAAATGGTGTGAACAATCAGCTCTTTCAATAGAATTACCATTAATGGGCATAATAGGGACAAAATGAAAATATAAACACCGATGCGGCTGATAAAGAGCAATATAGAAACTAAACAGAGTGCATAAAAAAGGCGCAAGCAGAACTGTTGGAAAAAAAAAAGGATGCATGAACAAAGGCTATCTTTTAACCTCAGTAATTTCTGGATAACACGGGTCATTGGACAGTGCATTTAATAACCCAGGTTCAGGGAGATAAAGAAGATGCTGATAGAAGGAACACTAATCCGTTTAAACAATAAAATGCAATAAAATACGAAAAATTAGTCACAAAGTTAGCAAATTATTACCTGGGCTGGAGTTAAATCAAATGAGGGACGAGCATCGCTCTCTCGTCTCTGTGCACAAACGCAAGAAAGACCTCGACCAAGCCATGCTGCTGAGCCTGCCACAACTTCAGCTGTAACAAAATGAAAGCACCTAAGAACTACCAATTAAAATTTCTATCTTCAAACATAAAATGCGACACAGCCATCAATAAAAGCGCTTAGTGCTTAACTCATTTGCCATACCAAACAACAAAGGGCTCAAGTTATAAATAGGCGAGCACAATCTGACAACATTTCTTTTATGTAAAGACCTGACATATGAGCATGTCAGAATACTCTGCACAAGCATCCACTGTTTATGTCCAGCAAAACAAAGAGGGATGAATAAGCAATTCCCAGATGAAAGTAAATACTCCACATTTTGTTGACTGTTTACAAGAGGCCTGAGATTGGAGCAGCCCATCTAGGACCAATCATCAAAGTAGGGACTAAAATATCTACCTGTGGATATTCGAGTTCAAGTTCAAAGACGTATATACAGAAGCCAAGCGAAAATGGTTGATCATCAAAATTGAGCCCAGAACATCCAAATGTCGAGCAAAATCTAACACGTTATTTTGTCCAGAATGAAAAAATTGTACATTTAAAGTAGGATAAAGCAAAATTTGAACAATGCACATAGTTTAGAAACTTTAAGGTAGCTCTCCAGTCAAATCGGCATGCCATTGGAGATCTGCCGAGGGAAAATTAATAATACAGTAAAAAGAAAGTGAGAGATAAAAAGGCAAGACCAGGCTGGCACAGTATTTTTCTAGCACTGTGATACCAGAAAAGCGTTACAGTCCAAAAATTAATCGCACGAAGAAACTTCCGAGATTAATTAGAGATCGCCATCTCATCTCAAAGCAGCTCACCCGCCCGATCAAGCCAATCCAAACAGTACATAGTCATAATAATAGGTGAAACCGCAGACACACGTCTCGATTCAAATCCACCATCCCACTCCAATAAGCTGGCTGCTAACAGTGACAGTTTGAAGACAAAAGCTAAAAGGACACTTCGCTAGAGAAAATATCGGACAAGGATACCTTCCCGTCGAAGCAAACTTTCGGGATATTAATTTTTTACACAGAGAGAGAGAGAGAGATGCATTATGCAACAGTAAATACCTGAAGTTGAATGGCAGGTGTTGCCTCTCTCGATGCCTTGAGAAATCCTCCTGACGGCGACAAACGACCCTCCCCTATCTTCCATATTTATTACCTCCTTGACCAACCAAGCGACTACAGCACCATCACCATATACCCCACGGAATCCCCACCGCGGAATCTCAAACCCTCACAGACGCGACCTCCACCCTCCGCAACGCTAGCCAGCGAGCGCGCGTACGGTCCTAGAAGAGCGCCAATCGAACCGGACGGTACCGGATTACCTCCTCCCGAAGCTCGCACGAGGAAAGCAACGCAACTCGCCCCCCCGGGGAACGATCCGGAAACGCCAATGCCTGCCGGCTAGAGCAGAGAACCGGACGCGAGGCCGGCTCGAGTTATCCGGAGATCTCCGGAATCGAGGCGGGAGCGAAGCCGGGAGCTCGACGGAGAACCGCCGGAGACGGAGGCGGGAGCTCCCTCCGGTGGACGGCGAGCGAGGCGGAGATTCTCCCGCGAGGAATGGCGGATGTCTACAGGGACGTCCGAGGCTAGGGTTTCGAGATCTGCCATGGAAGCTCCATCGAGCAGTTACAGAGAGAGAGAAGAGAGAGAGAGGGAAAGAGCGAGAGGGAAGAGAGGGAGGGAGGTTTCTCTCTAGGCTACGGGTTTCTCGCTCTAGAAATGGCTTTTGTATACGCCCCTCTCTCTCTCTCTCTCATCCTCGTTTTGGAGGTGGAGGGGGGGGGGCGCTTTTTGTAATTCGCGTCCTGTGCGTGCGTTTGGAGATGGAGAGAGCGAGGGCGATTACAACGTTAATGAATTTGATTACTTTAATTTAATTTGATTAAAGGACGGACGGGGAGTGAATTGAATTGGATTGGATTGAATCGGATTAAATTTCGGGATTTAATTAGTCGCTGGAATTGAAATCGAGTGGACCGCGTGGGAGCGGAGGGCGACGATAACGGAAATCAGGGGGCTTGACGGGGGAGGCGCCGGCTGAGCTGTTTTTCGCCTAACCGTAACCGAAATGCTTGGGGGAAGGGAGCCAACCGGTTGCCCTCCGGACATTTGTTAATTTTTTAATTCGAGAGATATTAGAATTTGAAAAATAAGCTAGTTATTGTTGACACGAGAACGGTCGTGCACTGGGGTAGTGAGAACTATAGTTTCCGTGCTTTGGTTACTTAAGAATTTCCCGTGGGGTTTCAATTTGAAATATCTCTTCTCGAAAGTCGACATGGTGATGTATGATCTTCACCGCCAGGACTTAACCGATGCTTCGACGATCAAATGTTTGTTCGAGAATTTCAGTTTAGTGATTATACAAATAAATTGTGTGTCTGCATGTTAGGAAAAAGTATTCACGTGACGAGTTAACCACATTATTATAACACAGGGTGTGTCTGATTAATTGAAAAATGAGATGTCCACACGTATTCAATTGATCATTGCATTCTATGTGGTGCATCACTTGAAATATTTCGCAATGAATTAGGTAATGACTACGTGTTAAAAACAATGATATTTGATTCATCTCTCTATACTTTTTGCCTCATATCTCTTTAGATTCACGGATTTAGTAGAATATTTATAATGCTAAAAAATCTTTTCTCACTTTCTTCTTTAAAGGAATTTACTGATTCAGCTCATCACGGTGAAAATGGCATAGGTCAATTTCAATCCGCATGGCCCGAACCCCTCTTTCATAAAATCCATCTCATTGACGACTCTAAATCTTTACACCTCGACTAATTATATTTGCTACACATAACGATCAATCAATTAATTAAAATTGTCTCATGACGATCGAACTATCGAAACTTATAAGAATCCAATTGAATGGAACCAAAAAAAAAAAAAACCTCGGGCGAACATTGAATGGCGATGTTAAAATCGAAAACTCCACGCAATCGATCCCGTTCTCCATCGAACCGTATGGTAATAGACGTAACCGGACACGACCAAGAAAGGAGGAAAGTACAAAAAAAATTGAAATTCCCCGACGAGGGGCTCTTCTATTTTTTCTTTCTTTGGGGTGGGGAGGGAAATGACGGAATCACCCTCGTTCGGCAAAGGGGCGAAGGAGGGGAAGAATAGGGTCGCAATCACATGGGGTGTTTGGCTGAGGGTGGGGCCCGAACCGGCGACGGGCGTCATCGAGTTCATTTAATCTTTTTCTAGGGGGGCCCCACGACACATGAGCCATCATACTGTACTTTGGCACCGTTTGATGTGGAGAGGCGGCCCCCACCGAACAGGAGCCGTCCGATCGGCCCCACCTCGCATGGGGGGCCGAGCGGGACGGTCCCCATCCGTCCGGGGTGGCTTTACGTGCGATTCGCGCGCACACGCCTCCCCTCGCTTTTGCTCGCCTCGTTCGCCCGTCTGCCTTTGGAAAAAGGGGAAAAGCGCTTTTCGCCATGCGAACCCCGGAGCATGCTTTGGTTCCCGGTTCCATCAACAGCCGGTCGTGCCTTTTGTAAAGTCCCGTCTTCCTCTTCCTTTTCTTTTCCTTTCTCTTTTTCCTCCTCTTTCTCTCCCTCCTTCTTGGAGAGAGAGTGGATCGGGATCAATCTCGAGGATGTCGGCACTTTGTTAAGCATGGCATTAGGAGGTCACGGAAAGGAGGCCGTCCTATGTCCGTGGCTTGTGAATAGGGGGGAAGATCTAAGGGGAGTAATTAGGTGGGTTAAATCTCGATTCGACCGGACGAGGTTAATGAGTGAATTACGTGGGAAGGACAGCGAGAATGTCGGGCTACAAGACTTTGAAATTGATTTGGAGCCTAGAGGGTCTAGCTTCTTAATGGTTTTCTTCTTGAATTGCGAGAGAGATCGAGTCTCACAAGTTTTTGAGCTGACCCGAAGTTAAAGGAGGATTATATTCGATTGTCCACTTCATGAGGTCATGATGGCAAACTAACGGAATCTAGGATGACGTTTTAAGAGGCTGACCCATGGCTTTGGTGTACATGCGGTCCGATGGGGATTATGCAATGGTGGAATAAATTGGTTTGCAAACCAAACATCTTATAGAAGTATCACATCCCCATGATATCACCAGAAGGGATAACTATGATTGTCGCATCTTCTCATTTTATGTCACAATTATCTTAACATTAAGATCAACCATTCGCACTAATTTCTAAGACTCTACGGGTGTGCTTTGCAATTCTTCGAACTATTTCAATCTTACATTTAAATGAATTAAAGAGAAAGGTAATTTGACTTTTTTCTTTTTTTATTTCAATATTATTTTCTTTATCTTGTACTTTTCATCCTAGCTAAAGCTGCTCTAGATAACTATGGTGGCCCTCAAGCTTCATTCAAGGAAAAATCGGAAAAATAGTGAAATTCCGATGGTACAAAGAACCTACCCATGTGGGTCGACATTCGTGCCATTTTTATTTAAAATAAGGTAGAGTGTAATTTAATTAGGCATTTATCCTGTAATTAATCGGTCGTTACCCATGTGTCAGAAAGTTTGGACAACTACGTGGCATTGTCTTGTGGGGTTATTTTTTTATTTTTTCTTTCGTATCAATCTTTTCAACCAGGGTTCCTTTCTTTTAGGTTTCGGTGCTAACGTACAGGTTGAACCCACGTGGTGCGATACTATTTATATTTCAGGCATGCATTACAATGTCGCCCAAAATAATTAAAAATAAATAAATATGCCACCTATGTTAACCTTAATTTACTTATAAATCGGCGGGCGTAGAGTTTTTGCTTAGGCGGGCTCCCACCTGACTTTTAGGATAGCGAAAAGGATAAGAATGAGTGAAGGAAAATATTATTGAGATTATAAATGAAACTTAAATTAATTTACAAAAAAAAGTCTTTTATCATAACGATAACACTTATCCTCGGATCTCCAATGTTAAGCATGCTCAGATGATAACACTACTAGAATGGGTGACCTAGAAAAATGCCACGTGTACGCCAAAGCACAAAATTGTGATGATTGATATAAGATGGATAACTAGGATAATACCTCAATTGAATTAATCTAAGGTTGTTGTAACATGGTATCAAATGAGAGCCCCTTCAGTAGGTGAGGTTTGGGATGAATTAGGCTAAAGTTGATGGACTAATAATGACCCTATTCAATGAGGGTGAGGAGTGGTCACAAAGGCTAGAGGGGCAAAATAAAGAGTGGCTCCGGACAAGTTTATAGAATAATGAATAGGGCATGAATGAATCGAATCGCACCAAATAAGGAGAAAGCGTTTCTAGACAAATCTGGAATTAGCTCATAGATCTTTCGACATAACTATAACACTTTGCGTTGGAACTCAACTATTAGACATGCTTAGGTGAAACTGTGAAAGTACAATCATGATGAATATCCTCTTGAAAAAGTATCAATCATACTCCAAAGGAACCATGAAATTCTATATGAAATAGGTCAAGGCGAACAATACATCGAGTGAATTAATCCAAAAGTGCCGCAAATTACGTGTTATAAGAGCCTACAAATGAACCTGGATGAGTTTGTTTTCAAAAAAAAAATTCGTTTGGCAATCTTTCTAAATAGCAAAAATTCTAAAAAGGGACCAAAAGTACCATTTTTTTCTTAAATAAGGGCTCGAAATGGACTTATTTGAAATAAGGACCTGAAGTACCATCACTTTCTCAATTAATGGCTTGAAGTGGATGTTGTTTCAAATGAGGTAAGGGCCTAAAGTGGTTATATTCGTTTCAAATAAGAACTTGACTTTGCGGTGATCGAGGGTATTTTCATCATTTTTCTCCTTTTTTTTTCTAGTTTTGGCTGGCCACCAGCGATGCCCACAAAGGGCTGGGCAAGGGTTGCCCTCACCGACCATAGGTGAGGCACAGCTTCGCTTGGGCGAGGTGACCCTTGCCCAGGGGCCATCCATGAGGTCGACCTGCGTTGGCCCTAGGCGAGGGTTTGGCGACCTCGTTGGCCGCTAGCAACTGGTGAGGGTTGGCCCCGCCTAGAGCCAGTGCAGGCTGAGCAACCTTGTCAGCCGCTAGTAAGGGCCAGCAAGGCCACCCTCACTAGATCTGGCAAGGGTCGACCTTGAGCAAAGCCTAGGCGAGGGCTTGCAAGCCCTCGCCAGCCATTGCCAATGGCCAATGAGGTCGCCTGGCCCTCGCCGACTGCAGGCAAGGGCCAACCTCACGAATGGTCCCTAGGCGAGTGATGGCCTCACCTGGCGTGGTTGGCCCTTATTGGTGAGGGCGACCCTCACCTAGCCCTCTATGGCCGCCACCAGCGAAGAGGAAGAAGAAGAATCAGAAGAAAAAAAAAGGAAAGAAGAAAAGGAAGAAAAAATGAGAAAATGCCAAATGACGAAAATACCCTTGACTGGTCGAAAAATTTAGTTGGCTAGTGATCGGCAAGGTCAAGTCCTTATTTGAAACAACCAAAGCTACTTCAGGCATTTATTTGAAGCAACCAAAGCCAATTCAGATCCTTATTTGAAATAAAGCCTACTTCGAGCTCTTATTTGAGAAGATAAAGGTACTTCGGGTCCTTTTTTGTAAATTTTCCCTTCTAAAAAAAAATACTTTTAAAAAAGTATTTTCCAAATCAACTATTTCCATGAACCAAACGCATCATTGTTCACATTTAATCTAGGAACAACTCAAACCGCATCACATCAGTCTAGTAAATCTAGTTAGCACATCATGTATCATTCAAAGTATATATGATAGGCAACATGTATATGGAAGGCCCCAAAGCAGCTAAGAAATGGAGAGTTTCCACATCTGAGCGTTGAAATCAAGACTCCTAGCTACTTCCCAAGTTATTATGAGAGTAACATGGACATGGACAAGTCCTTAAAAGGCCCAAGGAGGAACAGGCGGGAGAACCGTCTTGAGGTGGGAGACCTCATACTGTCCTCCATATTCCCTCTCTATCGGGAAGACAAAAATAAACGAAAAATTTGGAGGCCCTACGGCGGGAAAGATAGACTCCACGTCAGGGTATGCATGCTTACTTTGGCTACTTTCGGATAGGCTGATTTAGTAGCTACCCATGCTTGAGGTGAGTATGGGTGGGTGACATGCCCACTATTGTGCTAACACGTCTTACGACACTACTTGCAACCACAGGCTAGCACCGTACCCCCGGTTGCAAGTAGTGTTATTTAAAGTATATATGATAGGCAACATGTATATGGAAGAACCCAAAGCAGCTAAGAAATGGAGAGTTTCCACGTCTCAGCGTTGAAATCAAGATTCCTAGCTACTTCCCAAGTTATTATGAGGGTAACATGGAGAGAGTACTTCTACAGTGGGAAATTTTCATAACACGAGGCAGGTAAATTTTTGATCGCATGCTCAGAAGGTGGGGCCCAAGTAACACTATGCATGTGAGTCTAGCCCTTTTCCCTGGCACGTACAAATATGACTGTAAATGATAGCCCGTAGGATTTACCAACAAAGGAGAAATAAACGAAAATGTAAGCGCTTGGAAGTAACAAGAAAAAGGAAAGATCTCGTATTATTAAATTGAAAAGAAATAATTAACACAAATAAATACAAAATTTGACATTGTAAAGAAAAGATTCGAAGAGTTTTCAAAATTCGAGGTTCGATTTTGTAGGTATTTTAGGGCAGGTCTCGACCAGGCCCAAAGTTTCAACTTAAAAAATATCGAGGCTCCATCCATATGTGGTAAAAGATTCGGACCAAGCCTCGCCATTGGAGGGCTAGCTTGTGCGGGATTGTCAAGTCATTAGGTTCATGATGAGATCTTTTTTATCGATGCCAATTCATGTACAATAATTATATCAACGTAGAAATTTCGTAACAAATATATTTGGGACACTTGTTAAACATTCAAATAAAGAAAGCATGCCATTTTAGATACTGTATTTCTCATGTTTATATAGAATCAATGTATTAAAAATAAAAACATATATTTAAAAGGTAGTTGCTCATTAACAAGAACCATACAAAAATTAATAAATAAAGATTGCACATTATCGCATTTTCTCTTATTATTGTATTTTACTTGCCTACTTGATGTAATTGCACGCACATCTCGTGTTTAGGGGCTATGTAATCATTTGAAGCTCATTCATGTGTTTGTTTGTTTCTTTCTTCTATGATAATTTAAGCATTTGATGAGACAAAGCCTTATCTCGTAACAAAGAAAAAAAATTTGAATATATTAATTATCCTATGAAAAAAGAATATTCAATCCATTATGCACGTTGCGTGTATAAAAAACTTAGAGATTCCTTGCAAGCATGCAAGTCCAAGTCTCGTCAATTATACACCAAGAAAAGAAAATCTCAAAAGCATATATGATGCCTCTACAGTAATGAAAATAAAATAAAGCAAAAAACCTCCCAGGAGAACTAATAATTTACTAATATTGTTATTAATATTAACAATGCCTTCATTTACAGTAGTTACATTAAAGTAGGATTTTGTTCACAACATTCAAATAAAGAAAGTGTGCAATTTTCAAAGCATTGTATTTCTCGTGTTATTTAAATCAGTGTATTCAAAATGAAAACAAATATTTAGAAGGTTGCCACTCATTAAAAATACCTATAAAAAATAATAAATAAAAAGTACATATCATCGCATTTTCTCTTATTATTGTATTTTTTGTTTTCTCTACTTGATGTAATTACACGCACATCTCATATTATTAGAGGGGCTGTAATTACTGGAAGCTCATTCAATTTTTTTTCTTTTTTAATTATATAAATTGTCCTATAAAAAAATACAATCCATGATCCACATTGGTGTACAAAAAACTTAGAGATTACTTGCAAGCATGCAAGTCCGAGATCCGTCAATTACATTCCAAGAAAAGAAAATCCCAAAAGCACATTATGCCTATACAGTAATTAAAATTATATAATAAAAAAAATCCCATCACAACTATTTATTTATTCATTCATTATTATTGTTGTTGTTATTTATACTATTAAATTGACATTGACTACCAACCAAGATAATCATTGCGGTCAAACTGATCCGAATGGGGGTTTGACCTGAAAAGACCCCATCAAATTTCGACAAGATCCGGTCAAATCTACATTGCTAAAATATGGTCGGATCTCTCTACCCGCATTGAATGAGCATCCGCCATCTTTTCCATCGATCCATGGAGTTTTTAGTTAACCTAGGTTGGCACGAATATTATTCCATTCCTCCTCGGAACTTGGTCCGATTTATACTGAATTAAATTACATATCTGGTACATTGTATCATAAGATATTATTCTATGATTTACCCTTTTTTTTAACTAGTGATTTTAGTCCAGATATTTCATTAAAAAACATGGCTTTGCACGTTGATGTGGGTTTTGCGAAGATCAATGGTGATCGATTGTAATGAATTGATTCTTCCTTATTAGAATAAAAATAATTAATTGATTAATGCATCCAAGGGCCAATCTTACGTGTTTGCATCGGGAAAACGCAGTTTGACGGTGATCGATTGCGAATATTGAAACTGTGAATTAAGAAAAAAAAGTTTTTTTTTTGGGACATGTAATTTGTAACTCTCACCCTACACATTATTTGGTCACGAAAGTTTGTGTGTTCGAATAAATATGGTGCCTTTTGATCGGAGTAATCTTAAAGATCATGCCCGTTTTCGTGTGGATGGATTTTTGCTAATGCATGTTCAAATTTCTAGTGTTATGAAAAATGATTCGGTTAAAAGCTCTTTTAACCGATTATTTCTTATATTTATATCACTAATTTACTTTGTGATAGTCAATCAAAGTCAAAATGAATCATAATTTTTTTTCGAGAAATTACCAAAAAATTATATTGCACTAATTAAGTTATAAACTTTTTTACGATTTGTCAATATAATATTTTGATCAATTTTCATTTGAAATCGATGATATGGACATTAGATATCTTACATGGTACAACCGATGTTGATGTGGATAATTTTTGAATTTTTTTATTTTTCTTTCTCATTTTATTGTTAAGGGTTGGCAAGGGGCTACTAGCCATTGGGGAGGGCCTACAAGTCCTCGCTAGCTTTTGGGAAGGGTAGTGGCCAGGCTCTCCTTGGCCACTGGGCAAAGCTTGGGGCCCTCACTGGCCACATGCAACGGCAACGAGCCCTTTTCGGACCTAGGGTGGGGGTGTCATGGCCCTTGCCTAGCTTTGAGCGTGGGTTGTGAGCCCTCTTGCACAGTCGACAAGGCTTGCACCTTGTTACCCTTGACACACACCAAAAAAATAAATAAATAATAAAAATATTCATAAATTTTTTAAAATTTTATGTCACCTACGAGCATACATAGGATGATCGGTGTCTACGTTATTAATTTTCAGTTAAAATTGATAAATTATCAAAAGGTTTATGATTAAATTAGTCAAATTAAAATATTTAAAACAAAATTGATGAAAGTACAATTGTTTAAAGAATCTTTTTAATAGCTATCAGATTTTTTTCTTGAAATGCATGAAACTTGAGAACAGGAAAGTTAAAGTCGTGCCTTATATTTTGCTGTCAGATTTTTTAAGTGGAATAGTTTTACGGAGATTTTTTTTATTATTTAAGACAAAAAAGGCATTTTGCTGTTTATGTCAAGCGCAAAGGGTCATTCTATCTAAAGATCCGTCGGTAAAAGTTGAATCAAATTGACATGGATGTACCTACAAAATAATAATCTAGGTATTATCGTTCTATAAATCCAACATACATGCCAACTCCAATCTCCATTTCATTGCTATCAATAGAAACATTCATCATTTCTTTCCCACATATATATATAATCACGGAAATTACTGATACGAACGTCGACTGTCCTACGAGATTCAAATAGCTTTGGCATTGAAGTAAACAATTTTTAATTTTTTAATATTTTAATATTTTTAATTTTTTTCTTTTAATTTCGATGAGGGTAGTGGCCCTCGCCCAAAGCCCTTGTCAGATTTAGACGGGGGTCGTGACCCTTGCCTATGATCAACGAGGTCACTGGCCCTCGTTTGTGGTCATGAGGATCGGCCGGCTCTTCCCCATAACTGGCGTGGATCAACCAGCCTCATCACCAAAAACATAAAAAATAAATAAAAAAAATTTATAAAAAAAATTGAAAAATCTCAAAGTTTATAAATATTGTTTATGTTAGCACTAGTTGTATCATGTAAATGACCAATGTGGACATTGGTAATTTCCGACTAAAATTGGCAAAAGAATCACATTAGCAAATCGTCAAAAAGTTTAAGGACTCAATCGAAATAATTGAAATGTTTATACTTAATTGACATTAGTCAAAAGCTAATTTTTTTTTTTAACACAACTCACATGTATATCTTTACGTGTGGTGTGTGGGTGTTGCTTGTTCTTTGTACTCCAAGCGTGCGGACGAAAAATGGAGTGAAAAAGGAAGATCGCAAATCCACCGTGTTCTCGAACCCGCCCTGTCTGTGAGAATCTCGCCAAACACATGTTTTCGCTCATGGTGCTGCGGTTGCCCTAGGTCCCTTTGTCCCCCCATCCATGATCGTGCGTGGCCGATCGGACGATATAGTTCTTACATCGACGTCGCTGGGGGGACTACAGTGAGAAATCGATCCATAATTCAAGAGAGAGTACGCAGAAAAAAAATGGTGGGGGCGAGAGGGAGAGAGCGAGAGCATGCAGCTTTTTGCCAAACGCATTTTCCATCTCTTTCTTCCTTTTTCTCCCTTTTCCTTCGTTCTTCTTCGGTTCCACTCGATTCAAGTCAGGGAGATGGATGGGACTTGTTAGGCAAAAGTGACCAAACGGCTTTCCTACGCCACGAAAGGGCCCCCCTTCGAGAGGCCTGTGTCACCCTCATTGGATTGCTCCAGGTCTTTATGAGCTGTCGAATTTGTGCTTTGGATATGTTTTGTTTAATCTGCTTTTTTTTTTTTAAGGATTTTCTTTTTGGTTAACCCTACTTTCCACCTTTCCTCCATGCCTAAAGAAATAATTGTTATGAGTAGTCAAAGCTTGTGGGTTTCCTCCGTGGAACAAAGAAAGGGAAAGAGGAGGGGAGTTAGAGGGTTACTTTGAATCGTCTCTTTTTAGGCTTTTTGTAAGTGGGAAAAAGAGTCAGCGACTATGATTAATAATATATCTTCAGAATACTTATTAGGTCTTCATAATGCTTGGCTGGAAGCTGTAGGATGATTCATTATGCGTGGTAACAAAATTCTATTAATGTTGGAGAGCTAATTGATTAAGGGATAATTATGCAAATCGTTTTTTGAATTTTGACTTAATGTGTAATGTCGTTCTTGAACTTTTAATTTGTTTAATGTAGTCACTAAATTTCAGAATAATATGCACTGTTGTCCTTGAATTTTTTATTTGTTCGGTGTGATCTTTAGATTTTTGATAAATGTTCAATTTAGTTTCTAAACTATATGAAAATACCCATTGTTATCTTTCCATTTATTCAAGTTGAGAGACAACTTTAAACATTTTTATGTAGTGCATGGATTAAATTGAACACGTGTCAAAAGTTCATGGACTATATTAGATAAATAAGAAGTTGATGATTCTGTAAGCTCTATATCAATGAAAACAATCAATAATTCTGCATATTTTTGGCTACCAAATACAGTTGTTGGCTATAGAGGCCACCTCCAAGGTAAGTCCAAAATCGGAATGATAGAGTGGGAATACGATGTCGGTCAAACTGAGTTTATGCAGATTCAAGTGGCGAATACTGAATCGTTTCAACCGAGGATCTTGATAAGTACAAACAGAACCATGTCTGCTAAAAAAACGTGTTCATTTTGGATGATTGGACTGTGAATAGAGGGAAACCGATTACCCATATGCTGATATGGAGGCGGGTTGTGCCGTGATAACTCTTTCGACCATTTTTGACTTTAAACATCTTTGTTGCAGGTTACAGGCCCCTCCGTCAGGGCAATGCCTGCTCCTGTTTAAGGGGATAATTGTTTAAAAAGTCCTAAATTTATTGCACTTTTTCCAATTCAATCATAAATCTTTCAATTTTATCAACTAAATCTTTTCATTTCTTACAAATTTAGTTTATTCAGCCAATTTTGACCAAAAAATCCTAACATGGCACTTTTACAATAATATTTAATAATATTTTTAATTGTTTATGTTTATTTATTTAGTTTTTATTTTTTTGGGGTTCGGATTTGACTGACAAAGGTTGTCGGCCACAGGCGAGGGTTGGCCAACCCTTGCAAGCTTTGGGTGGGGATTGTGACACCCTCGCTAGATCTAGCCAGGTGAGAGCTTGGCGGTCCTCGTCGGCCCTTGCCATTTCTAGGCGAGGGGCATGACACCCTCATCCAAGGTTGGCAAAGGTTGGCCGGCCCTCGCCTATGGTTGGCTAGATACGAAATCCCAAAAAAAAAAAAAATCCCAAAAAAAAAGAAAAGAAAAAACCATAAAAAAAATATTATTTAAAAAGTATCACGTCAGTCTCGGCCGTCCACATTAGCTATTTTAGGCTAAAATTGGTCGGATGGAATCAATTGACAAGAAATGAAAATGTTTATAATTGAATTAGTAAAAAGTGAAAATGTTAGCAAAATTAAAATATTTAGAATTGAATTAGTAAAAGTACAATAAGTCTAGGATTATTTGGACAATTTCTCCCTTGTTTTAGTCATAGGATGCTTTGGTTCGACTTTGGAAATGAGTTTTGGGTTCAATCAAAATACTGAAAATCTAAAGCCCTAGCTGTCTTATCATCTATATCTAAGGCACCTAATTTCTTTGGACCATTCGCCATAGCTTTAAGGTCTGAGGCAGTCTACAATGAGGAAAAACGATTTTCGACGGTTTGAGAGCAATATGGAGATGCCGCCGGTCAGTTTTATTATTCTAGAACGATTGAAATCTTGGTATCATATGTAGTTTTAAGACAATAAATTATCTAGGCGGGCGGGGGAAGGTGACTTGTCTATTACAAGCTTACAGAACTACCTGGGGGTTTTCGATAACGTGCGGGCAAAGGTTACCGCCTTCACGGCGTCCTTTTCGCTACTGCATTTTCGATCGAGTCATTTCAATTCATTTATCAATTAGTATGGTGGCGATTTTTACATATCAAAAGACGAAATTAGGCAAAAGATTCGTATCATGTGATGCCCCGGGAATGACTCCGGATGCTCGTGTGTTTCGACAACATGAATGCACGCATGCATGATGATGGCATGACCTATGTGATGTGTAATGTAGTGTACCATAAGTGCAGAACCTTATGCACGGGATGCAATCAAATCTTCAATCTTTTGATTGATTCAATTAAATGCCAAACCTTTACCAGAAAGTGTAATCATAAACATTTTAAGTGGTGTGATTAAGTCCTAAACTTTTAGTGAAAATGCAATCAAATCCAAAATCAATATTGTGACGCATGCACAATTTTCAAGTGCCAAATAGGTAATTTTAGATATTGTTCATCAAAATCACTGATTGAACCTTTTGTAAAAGATTTAAGACTTAATCGAACCGATTAAGAGGTTTAAGATTTTATTGCGTTCCATATATAAGATTTAAATATCCGATTCAATTTCCCTAACGTGTTGAGCGTAAGGAGGGTCACGCCTTCTAAGGAATTTTTAGGATTGACTCCATAAAAGTCTGCTGAAAACGAGGACTTGTCACGGGATAAATTACGTTATGTCTTGCTAATGATATGTCGTGTGATGAAGTATGTGGTGACGTGTCATATGATAATTTATTGTGTGACGATATGTCGTGTCTCGTGACAAGATAATATATGATGAGGACACATTATGTATGCAGCATGTCATGTGATGGCCCAACGTGCTAGGTGACAACGGAGCTGTGTGGACCTTGATGGGGTAATGCGAATTTGTGTTCAAATGACTATATCCTTTGATTCCAACCATATCTCCAGGTTTTGAACCGACCGAGCCATTTTCTTATTCGGGCCTGCAAATTTTCTAGGAGGACCTGGCGATCCTTTTCAGCAGTTTTACCATAAATATAGGGCCTGTAGAGTTGAAAATAGTTTTTATGAAATTAAGTATGGTTTCGAAGGTGCTTTTATTAAGAAACTTGAGCGTGCACCGGGCCCTCGGGTCTCATATCAATCGATTGGCGTTTAGTTTTGACTCGAGCCCCGTCAACTTCAGGTTAGGTCCGGCCTTCGGTATGATTCTTTCGGCATAAACCCTAAGGCAGGCCTTTTACAAGGGTGGCTCATGCAAGAATTCATTCGTAGGACTATTTTATTTGTGATTTTGTACTTTTATTTAAGCTGGATGATGGTTTATATAGATATGAAAATTCTATTTTTGATTCCAGCAATGATATCGACGTGTATTTTTAAGTATTTACATGAGTATGATAACGACCTTTAACATTAATTCGAAAGAGGGCTTGAGATTTATTGGATCGTGGGGATGTTCCCGTTGTGCTTAAGGAGAGTTTCGCCTTCGAAGGTCCTCAAGGATTTCACTTTCAGGAGAGAGAGAGAGAGAGAGAGAGAGAGAGAGAGAGAGAGTATTGGGCTGATTGGGCCGGACAAGACAAACTTACGGATTTTGGAAATTAACTTGTCCAAGCCCAATTATTGTGTGGGCCCCCTAACGTTGGACCAGCCTGAAAGTGAAGTGGGCTTATTTCTCCATATCAACTCCATAACGTAATTCCGTTGCCTTGCAAACCCAACATAGTTTCAACCGAAAAATATAAAAATAAATAAACGATAAATAAAGACAAATTCTCTCTCAAATTATATTGAAAAATGACAAAATTCTATTGGCCTACATCACTTAAATCAAATCGTGGAATCGTTCAACAGACGGTTGGGTTGAATCGGTTTTAATTCAATTTGGGTTCACATTTAGATAGGAGACATTTTAAGTCATGAAATTGAGGATTGGGTCATCTCGGCCTTGTTTCGTTTCTAGTTACCTTGGTTTTTTTCAAGCGGAAGTTGGGATTCTTACAGGTTCCTGCTAATTTCAGTTTCTCTCAAATTTTCCTTAGTTACTAATTGCATATTGTGGTAATTGCTATCAACATATATAATACAAATACTTAATTTCAAATAATTATCATATATCAAATGTTTATATTATGAACTAACTGTTTGTGAGAATTGCAAGTAAGTTCATTCTTTTTGTTTCAAAGCAATGAACACCAACACACTCATTTGCTCACTAAAGCTTTCAGAATATTTCATATTCTTACAAAAATAAGAAGGGAAAATTCTAAACAAATACCCGAATTGTCTTCATTTTCTTAAAAAGGGGTTCAAAATGGATATTATTTTAAATAAGAACCTAAAGTAGTCATGTCAGTTTCAAAGAAAAACTTGATCTTGCTAGTTGGCAAATCTTCTAGTTGATAAAGGGCATCTTCGACCAAAGATAATTTTTTTTTTTTATTTCTCTTTTTTCATTGTTCATCATCTTCTTTGCCTTGAAGATTGGATAAGGACTAAGCATCATGTTATATAAACAAAAGAATGGATCAACTACTCAAAGTTGAATTCTTCACAAAGTCTAGGCAAAATGCAACAAAGAGAAATTTTCATTAACAAATTCAATATGCGTCTTCTTGCTCCTCACTACATTTCTTGAACATAAAAATTATGATTTCTATTTGTGTATTTTTTTTTTTTGCTTTTTTTTTCTTCCCCGCTACATTTCTTTATCACCAAGTCTTCTCTTTTCCTTCATTTTTTTTCTTTTAATTATGGCCGGTGAGGACCGCCAAAGTTGTCGGCCACTAGGTGAGGACCTGAGGGCCATAAAGCTCTCACTGGTTGCTGGGGAGGGTTGCGAATCTCACTTGGCCTTACTTTGGGTGAGGTTGGCTTGGCCCAAATGAACCACTAGAGATTGTGGAGGAATCAATAAAGAAAGGAGAGAGAGAGTTGCTAGGGAGGGTTGCGACTCTCACTTGGCCTTACTTTGGGTGAGGTTGGCTTTGGCCCAAATGAACCGCTAGAGATTATGGAGGAATCAATAAAGAAAGGAGAGAGAGAGCTGTTGGGGAGGGTTGTGAGCTTTGGCCCAAATGAACCACTAGAGATTGTGGAGGAATCAATAAAGAAAGGAGAGAGTGAGTTGCTGGGGAGGGTTACGACTCTCACTTGGCCTTACTTTGGGTGAGGTTGGCTTGGCCCAAATGAACCACTAGAGATTGTGGAGGAATCAATAAAGAAAGGAGAGAGAGAGTTGCTAGGGAGGGTTGCGACTCTCACTTGGCCTTACTTTGGGTGAGGTTGGCTTTGGCCCAAATGAACCGCTAGAGATTATGGAGGAATCAATAAAGAAAGGAGAGAGAGAGCTGTTGGGGAGGGTTGTGAGCTTTGGCCCAAATGAACCACTAGAGATTGTGGAGGAATCAATAAAGAAAGGAGAGAGCGAGTTGCTGGGGAGGGTTGCGACTCTCACTTGGCCTTACTTTGGGTGAGGTTGGCTTGGCCCAAATGAACCACTAGAGATTGTGGAGGAATCAATAAGAGAGAGAGAGAGAGAGAGAGAGAGAGAGATGAGTCCATTTGTGATAGAGGATTAGAGGAAGATATAAATCTTCTAAGTAAGCTCATACCTTCAAATCGAAACTGTTCCTTTTTTAGAACCGTTACAGAGCTAAACCAATGGACTCACCATCCCTTTGGGACTTACGGTTTGGACCATTCTGTAGAAATAAGAAGGGTGCCAACTAATATCTCTCGATCTATGAGTATGAAGATTTAAACAGACTATCTATTACATTATCACTTGGATTTGATATCATAAAAGGATTAGGATCGAAATACTATATGAGAAAACAAGGAAGTATAGGAGATTGACAAATCTAATATTGTGAAAAAACCTAAGGTTAAACTTAATCTAAACATCTACGTTGGTTTGATCTATTTATTATAAGAAAAAACTCTAAAGGTTTTATGTCTTTAATATAATCAAAGAAATCCGCGAGTTCTATAAAGGTTTGTATGATAAGGTATAATAACTCAAAAGTTAAAGTTATTATAGATAGGAAATAAACTAAGTAAAGGAATGATGTATAAATGAAGATTAAGCTAAATAAAATCTCGAGCATTAATGCTTAAGATAAAGAATATATATATATATATAAAATGATCCTCGGAGAGGCAACGGTCAACCTCAGCTTCGCCCCATAACCTCCTCTCCCTGTCCGCAAACCAAAAACCACCTTCAAACTCTCTCTCTCTCTCTCGCTCGCTCAGACCTTCTCCAAGCTCGAAGACAGTAGAAACAATGCAATCCCCATTTCTCCACCTCTGCAACGCCTCCTCCTCCTCCGCTCGCGCCGTCCTCAATCCTCCTCCTCCGCCGCCGCCCCCGCTAGGGTTTCGCCACTCTCACAGCCGCGGCCTCCTTCTCCCCCTCCTCCCTCCGCTTCCTCTCCCTCTCGGTCCCCCGCGGCCCCCCGGTCCCGTCCGCCTCGCCGCCCGGAGCGGCCACCGCGGGGGCCGAGGCGGCGGCGGCGGCGGCGGGAGCAAGCAGCGGGTGAGCGTCAGGGGCAAGAAGGACAACGTGTGGAGCGTCGACAACGACGTCGCCCGGGCCGCCGCGGAGAAGGAGAGGGCGAGGCCGAGGGCGAGGCGGAGGAAGGGGAGGAGAGTGGTGAGAGGGAAGCGAGGGAGGGACGGGAAGGTCATGGCGTCCGGCGCCATGCTGATGGAGGTCGAGACGGTTCTTCAGACTCAGGTTTGGTTCGTTCCGTTTACCGTCTCGTGTCGGTTGCGTTTTTTCGTGTGGGATTCGAACTTGGATGGTTGGGAAAATTCTGTTGCTTCGTTCATTTTCTCCATTAATCTCTGTCGTCGTCGCTCTGTAATTCGACGTAAGTGATGAAGGTTATCGGACGATTCATATGTGGTCCGGAGGAAGGTGCTTTCGATTTCGACGTGTTTCGTTAGGCTTTGAATTATCGTTCTTAGGGAGTTCTGTGGAAATGACCTCAATCTAGTATTTAGAGAGTGAGCAGCTGCTCTGGTGAAAGGTTGAAAGCATAATTCAAAACGGTCCCTTAAAAGCAAGAGTAATTTGATTATAGCACGGATTGACTCTAATGTCATGTCATAGGGGAAGTTTATGCTTTACTGGCTTCGTGCTGCGCAGAAGTGTTCCAGTGTTGTATAGTAGTGTCGGAGTATTTCAAGTTTTGGTGCTTGCAGGTTTGTATTCTTGCTGAAAGTTTCTGGCTTCTTTGAATCTGTTTCACTAGAACAGTGACAAATAGTGTTTACCAAGAAGCTACGGCATGGTCCATTTACATTCTTAGCTCCTGTCCACCCTTTAAAAGTTGATGTTAACTCCAGTTACTAGTCTTGAGTATTGGCATAAGTTTGGGGTGATATTCTTGAGCAAATTATAATTTCTGGCAATGCTTTCTTCTCCATCAAAGTAACAATTCCCCACTTATGTGGAGTTTAAATGGGGTTGTGCACCATTGACGGACTTCCCAAATCAATTCGAAAAGTTTCTGTGATCAAAGGAATCCAGAGTTAATTGTGACTTGCACTTGAGATAATTGATCATTTACTAATGCAGTTGCTGGAAGGATAATGATTTAATTCGAGCATACATCAGGAATGCTTCATGAGGATTGCTGTACAATCTGTAGGTTGCAGTCATGAAATAACGATTGCTATTTGCTTTGAGTTGCTTTTGTAAATGGGTTGGCATCCGCTTGGCGCCTCATCGTGAACTTCTCCTTGAAGTTTAATATAAAAAGCAAAGGATAGCAATTGGCTGGCTTTTGCAATGGATATGTATAGTGTCAACTATGCATGTTGTATGTTTAGTCATAGCTTGCAATGAAATTGGTGCAGTTTTTCCAGGATATACTTGTTGATGGACTGATTTCAAGTTATATTTGGCTCTCTATCTGTCTGTAATGAATTATATTCTATAGATCTCCAGCACATTTGAGATGTTGGAGCAATTGGATATTAAGACTTGATTTCGTCTTTCTCTAGAAGGGGAAAGGGCTTTATATTGGCTCATCTCAATAAGAGAAGAAATGATTTCGAAAGTAGTGAAGAAGAAATGGCATTGGTTCCTATTGTTCACAATTTTGTTGCTGAAACTTCCAATTATATCCTGCATAATCGCCAAGTTTATATTTGAAGGAAGATGAAAATCTATTGCAAGTATTAATCTGTAAAGGCTTGGTAAATATATGTGGGGCCAAAACGATTAGAGATGGGTTGGGCACTTTTAGTACTGACTCAAGTCTAAAATCGTTGAAAGAATTGATTTTTCATCTAGATGAGTGTAAAATGATATATTATCTAAACACAATAAGAAAAGATGCCATGCATAGACGGCATGATATGAATTGATTATTTCTTTTTGATCTTCTTGAGCTTAATGAACTCATGGAATTTTTTTTTTTCTTTCAGGAACCGGTAATAAGACCAGTATGGAATACATTTGCTAGTAGCGTGAGCGGGATATGGAAGGGAGTGGGAGCCGTATTTTCACCTATCACTGCAGAAATGGAACCCATAGACATCAGTAATAAAAATCAGAACCTCTATGACTGCTACACACTTTCCTGTGTTCAGGCAATTCCAGCCTCACCTGGAGGATTAACATCTCAAATTCAGAGAAAAATAAACTGGGTAACTCTGAATCCCTATGGCGAAATATCATTGAACAATGGGGGCAATGTCAAAAGCAAAGAAGGGACTAAAGATGGAGATTCAAGTAAGGACCAAATTGATGAAAGTGCAGCAGATCGTAAGCTGCCAAAGTTTGATTCTTTCAACTTTGGAGCCAGTGATCTGATGGAAGAAGATGTCATGGGCTTTGAACCTGGTCTTGTTTTCTTTGAGGTATGGACTGCTTCATTCTCTCTTTTTGTCAGATCATGGGAAATTAATTGCATATAAGTAGAAGAGTGTCTGGCTAATACGTGAATAACTAAGCTGTCCAAGTTAACGTCCAATGATTCATTGATTGATGGAAGCTGGAAAGCCATAGTATGGGCATATGGGATATTCAGACATATATAATTGTTAAAAAAAATATCTACATAATCGTGGATAATATCCTGGATTAAACTAGTATGATTAGATCATTAAAGTATTTGCATTTTATCTATGGTAAAGAGGTACTTACGATCTAGTTCTACTAGGTTGCATTTGGAAAGTAGCGGAAAACATCTTTGAATATATCATACGTGATAAGGACATCGAATTTTTACTCATCTGAATGGTTCTTTGAAGGATGGATCTTATTCCAGGGGCCCAGTTGATATTCCTGTCGGTGAAGTTGATGGTTCTAATTATTACTTAAGCCCCACTTTCAAGTTTGAGCAGGTAAACAGTCCAGATTTCAATAAAGTGGAACATTTTACGCATGAGTGTGGGTTTTCTGTTACATGCAACTTGCTAACTATATATTGGTTGTTTGCAAATTCTTATTCTGATTTCGAATTAAGTAGGATGCAGCATCATGCTTGTTTTTATCAGGATATGGAGACTGGAGGATGTCCTCCAATATCAGTCTGTCTTTAGGGCAACAAAACAATGTGTCTGTACTCCTTTTGTAACCAGAAGGTCAGAAAGGATTCCTGAACAAGAAGAAGGCTGCAAACATTAAGTTACTATTTGGTCTGCATATCATGACAATTGATCAGTAATTAATGTGTACTCTTGCATGAATAGAAGACATTGCAGTTTCTTTTCCCCTTAATCTGACTATTCCCTCCCGATTGTAAGATTATCTGCCCCTCATGCTGCAGTTATCTAAGAGACTTAATGCATCATATATGTAAAGATCCCAGCTAGGAAATTTTATAAGCACTTGCCTGAATATTATGTTTGGTTATCCTTTACTAACATAATCCCTCTTCCCAGCCACAACTAAAGAGGTTAATCACCCCCTATAACTTCATTGACCATGTCCTAATCCATAGACGTGGGCATCAGTGTTTATTTTCAATGGCTAGAGAGCATAAGTTGGGATCTTTGTTTAGCTTTCATCTGCTAAGATGGACCTTGGTGGAGAATAAATTTATGATAGGTGTAGAAAAATCTATTCCCCAGTGTCATTATGAAAACAAAGAATTTGCAGCTATTTAAATTGCCTTCATGAACTGAGTTGATCACAGTCTCATTGTAATACATTGTTTCTTTCTTACTGTTATTGCATTTCTCATTTTCATTTTTTGAGATGAGATCAAATAATTTTTTGGTACAAATACCTAGGCAGCTCTTGTGTGAGATTTGAGTTTTGTCAGAGTAAATGGAGCCAGCTCTTATTTTCAGATAAAATGGGAGATATGTAGTCATTGGTTGGTTATCCTACAATTGGAGCACATTGTTATACATGGATCAAAGAGATAAAATCAGGGAAGAAAAGGCAATTGCTTTTGTTGGTCAAAGAGTATGCATTGTCTTGATGATACTGTTCAGACTTGGCTTGTTTTGAGACTCAATGTGATAGAACAGAGAGTACTTAATGCTCACTGCTGGATTCATGATCTCTGATCATTGTCACTAATTTCCATTTTTATGTAATTGTGGTGTTGTCATGTTACCTTTAGTAGCTCCGAATGTTTTTACTCAGCCGCCCTAATAGTCCTAGTAAGTGCTGCTCTGACAGAATTCTCTTTACTTTATTAGAAAAAACACGAGGCCAAAGGAAAATGTTCTGGTAATTTCTTCACAAGGGTGCATCATCCGCAAAATGCTACTGCCAAAATCTCACATCTAAAGGGACTACTATGAACTTGTTTTATTTCTAGGAATGCATGGAGATAACAGTGGTTGTGGATAATTTGCGACTTATGATGACAATGTTATCCTTTCTGGGGTAATATTGTACATAATTGGTGCTTGAAGAATGCTTCTATCTAATTGTCATAGGCAGATAATAGTTAAGCTTCTTCTTCAGAACTCAGGAAAATGAAGAGGATTTCTTTTGGTTATTGCTTAATATCGGTGTCTTGTTTTCTTTGCTGAGTAAAATTGCGAAGTAGTCGTGTGAATTTTCTTTTCTACACCATTAATCTGTCCTTTCCATGTCTCAGTGTCTGGTTAAAGGTTGTCACAAAAGACTCCGGATAGTCCACACGATAGAATTCAACAATGGGGGTGCAGACATTCAGATAATGAGAGTTGCCGTTTATGAAGAAGAGTGGGTCAGTCCAGCGAATATTCGTGATGATAGGTAATGTAATTCATGTTGCATTAATATTGGATATGTTTTGATCCTTAGACCTGTTGTGTTTCCATCTTGTTGAGAATCCTGGTCCAAATTATATGATCTGATCCCATTATTCATAGCTGAAGAAACAATCCGGATCTTAAGTAGAACCTTAAGGTGGTACGATCATTAGAGACTCGTTTTAATTCTAGAGATAGGTGCAATTTTGCTAACTTCACTTCAAATTAAATTTATATTCAGACTTGAAACTTCTAGATTATGACATTTTGGTTTTCTACTCATGTTACTTTAATTCAAGTAATAGAGATGATATAGGTCTTTGTAGCAATATTTTGATTTTTTACTTGGCATAGGTACTTTAATTTTGTGCATAAGTTTCTGATTTTCCAGGTTCTTATAGTCTGATCCTTCAAGCACCTTGCCACTCGCAAGTAGGTTCCTGACTAGACCAAAATGAAAGTGGAGTTACAGTGATTCACTCTGCATATGGAAAAAATTTAGATGTCTAAACTACTAGAATTGAACTGGAGATCCCTACTAGAGATGTTCGACTCTCAACTTGTCTCAGGCAGCCTGCTCGGTAGTCAAAATGGAAAGTTAACTTTGTTTGTCTGGTAGGCACACAATTTGATTTTCATGTAGTGGATGGAGTCCTGAATAAGTACCCTTCTTACTATGTGAACTATTTTGTTGATAAAGAAATTTGGTGGAAGGGGTAGAACAATTATACTTGAGATTAAGATCTTTTTTGTTTTTTTTTTGGCAATAGGTTTTATCCTTTTATTGTATTTATAAGCCAACAGTGACAATGGCAATATGGGGCATTAAAGAAGAGTAAAGTCTTGACTTGTAAAGATGGGATGAAGGTTTTTGTTGTCACTCTTTTGAAGTAATCATAGGTTGTTACTTCTTCTACCATTTGAGAGGACAAGGAGTATTGTGCAGATTCTTTTCATCTACAGGCCTATAGTGTTAGGCAGCAAAAAATTATCTGGATGAATTTTGAGATGACAAGTGTGAATCATTTCTGCAATGACTTTGCTACTTCATGTCCTACATTTTGCAGTAAGTGGCGCTGCTTAATGTATAGTTTGTTTATGGTGTTATTCCCCAACATAGTGCTGCCTTTATTACAGTTCCCGAAAGTAAAAGAAATGAATGAAAGGTTATGCAGGATGCCTAACGGACTAGATGCCCTTATACCCAAAGCATGATGCTGGTCCTGGACAAATGAAGGTTTTAATCTTTTCATAATTTGGGAGTATTATCAGACATGTGACAGACTAAAATGTCGCTCCTTAAAGATTATGCCAGTGGTTGGTCTGTTAGCATTTATGAAAACAGTTCCTTGGATTGGCTACTTCTTGGTTGGATTATATGCTTATGAACCAATTATGCTGAAGAGGAGTCTTCAAGAGCCTACATGTGTTGTTTCTCGTCGTGTTTTCCTTCCAAACCCATGCTTGGCCAGCTGAGATGAGTTGAGGGTCTTTGGTTTTTCTCAAGTTTATCAAAATTATGCTTGTGATTTCAATATTTCCTGTGGAATCAACCTAAGTTTTTGCCTGTTGTCATGGGACAGCGATACGGCCTTTGATGTGAAGCCATTTTCACTGCGGAAAAGAACCCAGCCGTCAGATCTCACTGGTTCCTGGAAGGTATTTGAAGTTAGTGCCACACCGATATATGGTGAGGAGACGGTCGCAGAAGAAGGCAATGGGATCCCATATGTCTACCTTTGCACCGAGACCTTAAAGAACAGGACCTTGCCTGAGAACTTAGTATACTTTGGGGAGGAAGAGATGCTCGACATGCAAGACGCGGCCATTCATTGGTTACCTGGTGGCGTTACTAGTTATGTTGACATTAGTAAGGACGGGATTCTTTGCCTCGGTGTAGGCTGGTACTCTGATGAAGGCATTAATCTCGTCATGGAGAGAGACTATGGTTTGGATGGGAAGCTGAAGGAAGTACGGTGGAAATCCGAGTTAAAGAGAAGGTGGTCTAATCCAAACGTAAATATGGACTGAGGATTTTTCTTTCGCCTTGCTGCTTTCTACATGAAGTCCCATCCCTTTTAAAAAGATTAACGTAGGTGTACAGAGTGCTTTCGGCATATTGAAGTTGGCGGTGGTCATCATGTTCTTCAGAGTTCACACCCAATAGGCAGCCGAAAATGTAAGTTGTAGGAAACAAAATAAGCTTTGGGCACTTAATCTCAGCATGACAAAATCTCTTTTTCTCTGAATATAATGTCGAGTGAGTTTCAGGTGCCTGGAAGCACATGTTTCCTTCTACTCCATTGCATCTTTTCTTGCCTTCCGGCTCTGGAAACGCTGCAGCATTCATTTCGCAACTGTTGCACCCGAGTCTTCGCGTTATACAATTGCTCGACACCCACAATCACTAGTCTTTACACATGATAAACCGAGAGAAACGGTGAGTATTCAACGTCATATCATCGTCACTTGACAAATTACTATGTGACGATCTTACAACATTCGATGCAAGCTTGTTAGTTTGTTCTTCTGTTGCTTTATCACTGGGCTTGCAGCTCCCTTCCATTCAATTGTGTTTCCCTTCCATTAAACTCATTCTAACCTCTCCTTTTTACTACCTCGTACCAACCAACAAGCGGTCCTCAATAACTTTTCGAAGGATATCTACTTTTCAAATACGACATTGACTGTGCATAGTGAAATAGATTCCGGGAAATAAGAGATTTTGGCAGCGTTGAAGGTAATTACATGCCCCCTGAGCTAAAAGGAAAAATAATTGGCTCAATTAAAATGAATAGACAATAGGAAAACTTTTCAAAAGAAATGGAGAATTAAATAAAATTAAGATAGATATTGCTCATGGAGCGTGCCGTGCCAGCCAGTCACTGGAGATGCTGTGGAGCACTATTACACATTTATTTTTACGTTCCAATAAGATACATCCATCGCATTTATTCTAGATCTAGACATGAGAAATAACCAAATTTATACGCTTAATTCTAAGATCTAAGAAATTAATCTCTCTTTTCTGTGAGCAGATCAACAATTTGCTTTTGATTAACTTATGAACTTTAATTAAAAGAAGAAAAAATAATAAATCTAATTATGCGATACTCATGTTCTTACTTCTTTTCTTTAATATTTGGCCCAGATGTTGTTAGTACAATTGCAAAAAAGAGTTGGAATATGATTTCCACTGTTTGATAGAGGTGTCACTAACCGAACTGAATTCGGTTTTTTCGGTTCGGTTTTCATTAAAAATCGAAATTTTTCGGTTTTTATTTGTTAACCGAACCGAACCAACAAATAAAAGTGGAGAAATAAAGGTGGAGAAATCTGAGTTTAATAGAAAAAAAAAACGAAAACCGAAAACCAAAGGTTAAAAATCGAAAAACCGAACCGAATCGAAATTTCGGTTCGGTTCGGAATATTTTTTTAACGGTTCAGTTTGGTTCGGTTTTTCAAAAAAACTGAACCGAACCGTTGACACCCTTAGTTTGGAATAGAAAATTTACTAGTGATTTTTCTTTAGGGAGTAAATGATCTTTTCTCGGCACTTTGTCGCATTGCTTGATATCGATGCTTCGTTCAATAGTTGTGCGTTAGATTGATGTGTCTCCAATTCACGGGAATAAGAATAACTATTTCAGCAAAGATCACCAAGAATTTAAGCCGGATTTTTTTGGGGAATTTTCACAAGAAGTTGGCGGGCTTGTTGGGACAAGCATCACGAATCCAGTTTGTTCTCCCAGCTCCAACCATTTGCGTTGGACAAACAGCAGAGAGCAAATAAATAATAAAAACTCCGTATATCTTGTCCTCACCAATAAATGGATAAGAGCAGAAGAAATCATGGAGCCCAACGAAATGGGATGATGAGAGACACCTGAAGAAACACAGAGACAGAGAGAATGGAAGGACGAAACATTTTTGTGTATTTAGAAAAAAATGATTTACGATTTTAGCTTGGAGAATCCATTTTTCATGTAACCAAACTAGAGTTTTATGCGAAGCGAAGTAACATTTTACTAGATTAACTTATTTTCCCCTAAACAAACAAAGGAACAATATGATAGACAGCATTTTCCTATAAATTATTTTCCTTGAAACAAAGGCAATGCAAATATGAAGTGACCATTTATCTTCCTCCATCAGACCTTAATTTTCATATATTATTGTTGTTATTGAATTCGTACTCGCTGTACATTAATGTCAATTACCAAAAGGCTAACATAACCAAAACTATCCTATACTCACGCAACATATATAATTGAAAAGGGATCAATATTTACAAATTTCTTTTAGTCAATAAAATAATCTTGACATTCCAATAAATCCCGTAGCATCGTGCGAGCACTTTCTAGTACTAATATCATAGATTCCACAACTAGAACTAGGAGCAGCTGTCACGAATCTTCAAAGACAGATTAAGAAACTATCTGCAGCTTTCGCAAGAGCAATCTTCTCCGATGAACGCATAAGATTAGCTATGCAAATTTGATCAAGTACGAAAGTGATTTGCCCCAACACTGTGTGCCAAAGAAACAAAAATTAGCTCAAATAGCCCTATACTGATCACTCGAAAACACATCCTTATGAAAACTGAATTGACACAACACGGTGCGCAGGCGCGCGCGCACAAGAGAGAGAGAGAGAGAGAGAGGTGTCTGGCATTTCGAGTTAAAAGCATCTTTTAGTTACAAACCCAAAACTCAACAAGGAGATTCCACCAGTCAATACTCAAAGTGCACAATACCACAATATGCATGCTGCTCAATCAATGACAGACCACGAGGCTACCGCCAAAAGGATCAAACAATTGGGATTCAGATGCTTGGAAGACGTCCTCCTTAGATTGGCTTGATCTTGAAGTGGAGGGAGATGAGAGAGAACACAAAGCATTTCAAGTCCTGCACCACAAGTATTTATATTATTATCCTGAACTCCTAAATTTGAGTTAACCAAAAGCGTTTGGCAAGGAGTTGACCTAGCAGAAAACTCCTACTGCCTTACCATAGTTGATGAGATAATAGAACGTATGAATTTAAATGGAAACAGCAACATATATATATAGATTCAAGAGGTGAAGACCGTGGCTTCAGCTTTCTATTCTCTAGCTCAAATACTTGCTCCTAGAAAGATGGACATTATTAAAGTAGCTTTAAAATGCCAAAGCCGTTTGTGTTTTAAGCAGCATTAAATAATTGGTAAAGAGCCCTTGGCAAGTTCTTCGTTCTCAGACTTTTTATCCAGGATAACTCCACTCAATACAAACCATGCCACATTCCATGTGAATAATACATGCTGGTGACAAGCCTGTTTCCTCCAGCATTTGAATATATTATCTGACTCCTCACTTGGCTAATACATGAAATTAAAACAGGAAACTTTAATGGATATTATTTTCCATATCAATGATTACAACCCATGAGGCACATTTAAAGAAAGGTAATTTCTGTGTGAGAATATAAGCTGAAAGAGGACAGCTTCACACCAAATCAAAAGATTCCAGCCTTAAAAACATCGAATGAAACCAAATAACAACAAGTATCTGCGTACGACAGTATGTTAAACAGGCCTCTGATAAAATAAATAGCATTCTAACACGAAACAGTATCATGTACATATGTTAACTGTACATGGCCAAGAACTCCTATGGACACAAAAATAAAAAAAAGGAGGGCAAGGAAAACATGTATATTCCGCCATAAAACTAGAATAGCATATCAACATATCCATTGCAAAGGCAAGGGAACTACATATACACCAAAGGAGAAACATATGAAAGCATTACATATCAACCGCACACAGTAGTAAGGAGTGCCAAAAAAATGAAAGCAGAAGAAGAGAAACCTGAACAAGATAGTAGAATATCCGAAGCCCGTCAGGGTCCTTGCTTGTCTGCACGTCAACAAGGGAACCAATCTTTGAGGTAGTGAAGGAAATGTGCTCATTCCCCATTACAATCTCAAGTTCTTGCCGTCCCACACGGTCAGGTTCTGGCCAGTTACTATCATCTTCCTTCATAATCTGAAAGACAGTCAATTTTACCCAATTACACACCAAGAAGAAATGTGATATAAATACACTAAAGACAGAAGCAATGAGATACCACTAAACATTAGAAGAAAAAAAATCCAGGAAACTGATCCATTCTGAAAGGATGAAATCTATAATACTATAAATGAATCCCAAAACTTAACCTCAAGGAATACCAATGAGCTAACAACTTTAGCTCACTAGTAAGATGAAAAATCAGCGCAAATTAATTTGAAGCATGCGAAGCCCTTAAATGATTGGTATCACCAATGAAGTATTACCATGGTGCAAAGATGATCTGTGACAGAAAAAAACTGGCATATGCATGGACAAGTACAATAAGCATACATAATAAATTCATAGTGGCAAAAGTCCATGGAGAACATATGCTTCAACACAAAAGCATGGAGAATTGGTCTCACAAATGAAAATTTTACCATGGCGCAAAGATCACCTCATAAAAACTAACAAGAAAAATCATTGTCTATGTCTTGTAGATGCTATTACCAGCTTTCTGCACTATTTGCACTATTTTCTTCACCATTCTCTACTACCAGTATCACGTGGGGAACCGAGAACATTGGCAGAATTGTCCCAACTTATTTGACCTTCTAAGCATTTCTCTCCATTTGTATTTGGACCATGGAACACAGAACTTCACAGAAAAAAAGAAGAAGAGCGACAAAGCCATATATTTCTTTCATTGAACAATTGTTTTCCTAATACGTTCATATGCTTGTAAGTGACAAGTACTTTAGGATAAAGGCGATAGCTTTCTTCTTGAAAGACATATTTTCTTCTCAGAAAAAAGTCGGGCCAACACTCTTCAATGTTTTTTTAACTGCTGTGTGTGTGTGTACGTGTAAGACACACAGTGAGCATCATGCTTTACAAAAGGCAAATGCTTCAGTCATTAATTGACATTTAGTAACACCAAGCATATGATTCCGATTGCCAAATCTCCAAATTTTAGGATACAGAGTATTCAATGGATGTCATCAGTTCCACTAGAGCTAGTATTTGGAGAAAAAAGGTACTGCAGTAATAAGAAACGAAATTTGAGAAATGGCATGACCCAGCAATGAATACTACCCTGAATCTAATGGAAATTTATGGCTGCTGACCCAATCAAACCTAAATCATCACTGGTCAGCATCCAGCAGCCAGGCCACAGAATTACCACTGACCAGAACCTTGGTTGAAAAAATAATTTAAATCCTCAAGATAATCCCAGAAAACAACATATCGTTTCTGATTTATCATCCCAAAGGCTCTTCTTATCTCGTGTTCTATGTACCCAGAATTGGGGGGAAAAATCAATTCTACACTACAAAAACTCAAACACCAAGATACTTCCCCAACAATGTCCTATAACATGAGGAACCAACCATCCAAGATATCACATAATGTGCAAATGACAGTTCCTACAAAGAACAGGCCGAAGCTGTTCTCTACCATAAATGTTCACCCAAAGAACTATTACAACCAGTTTCCAATAAGCAACACTAAAAAGGAACAAAAAGACAGGACCTCTAGCATTGGCGAGCTAACAAGTAACCAGAAAGAAGAAAGGAGAAATCCCATAAAACAGCATATCCAAATCATGCATAAAAATTCAATTTTTCCCCATTAAATCCAAAGCCCCACACCATAGGAGAACCCTAGCCGCCAACAAAATGGACGGCACAGAACCAACAAAGCGAACGAAACGGAACCAAAGCAACCTCCGCTTCAATCGCACAGCGCATCCGAGCAAGAATTCACGCGAGGACGAAGCAAATTCAACGGAGCCGCACCCAAAAAGAAACCCTAGAAAACCCAAAAACAAAGAGCGAGGAAAGGGAAGAGAAACCTCGCTCTCGGAGATGATGCGGCGGCACTCGCGGAGGACGGCGGGGGTGAGCCAGACCTCCTTGCGGATCATGATGTCGTTCTTGTAGTTGGAGTTGTTGGCGTACCGGAGCTTCCCGTCGGGCCTGAACTCGAACTCCAGGAACTCGTGCCCGAACTTCCCCTTGTGGCCCACGTAGTACCGCACGTAGAACTCGGCGTTGTCCTCCTCGTACTGCGCCATCGTCCCTCTCTCCCTCTTCCTCTCCGGCAACCCAGCAGCAGGTCTCTCTCCGTCCGGCAGGTGTTCGTGAAAATGTTGGGGGGAAAGAGAGAGAGAAGCTTAAGAAGAAGGAGAGCTAGGTTTCTATGGCGACCGCAGAGGCGGTGAGGAGGGCGTAACGGGCCCGGGTCGGTCTGGACCGGGCCGGGTCAACTGGAAACCGACACATTTTATGAAGGGGTCGGTTTATCGGGGCACATTTCTTCTGAATGACTTTTTTTTTTCTTTTTCTGTGCCATCATAAATTCTCCCCGACTCGAACAAAGGGGGCAAAAAATAAAAAATAAAAAAATCGTCTACTAGACTTTCCTCCATATTAGCCGTTCAAAATCCGACATTGCAGGTAAGCAAACAGATGACTTGATGATAGACACATGTTGCCCCATCAACCAAGAGCATAAGCATGTCGGATTAGCTAGGAGTGATCATTTTCGATAGAGGTGAGCATAGATCTCGAGAAAAATCGGGAACTAGACCGAGTTGACCCTAAAAAGTTGTTCTATTTCCTGGTTCTTCAACTCCTTGGTCTGGTTTGCCATTCTGAAAATTTTATAACCCGTACGGTATGGTTCAAATCCTAGCTCCTGAGTAGGAATCAAACCGAATTGGATCGGGAGAATTTGAAACATTATTTTTATGTTCTTCCATTAGACTTGTCTTGGTGCAAGTGAAAGATATGTACCCATTAGAATACACCTGCAACATATATATGTATATATGGAGGAGAAATCTAGTATACTATGTACTTTGGAAACCTCAAATTAACTAAACTACTATTTTACATGTGTTTCTAGTGTATTCTTGAATTAACTCCTTTTGTTACTCTACATGATAACGTAATAGATAGTTTTGTGAATGAAACTCTATCTATTTTTTTTTTTGGTCGGTCCTACTCTAATCCTACTCTAATATACACTCTCAGACTTTTGCCTTGTCTCCTTGCAGGGCGTGGGAGTCGAAACCCACTCTTGAAATGAAATCGTCCCCACCCTAAGCCCCTTGAAAATGTGGGGATTTAAACCCCCCATCTCTCACTTCCAAGTTAGAAGGGTGGCCACTAGGGTGAACCCGAGTGGTTAAAAGGGATTTTTTGTTGTTGCTTTAATTTTTATTTTACTCGACTAAAAATGAAGAAAAAAAAAGGGACCAAAGAAAATGAAAAAGAAGAAGAAGATTGAATTGGTCAATTCCTAAGTAAACCCTTAGGCTGCGTTTGATCGTCCGGATTTTTAAACGGAAAAGGACTGGATAAGATAGGATATGAAATCCATGGATTTCTTCATATCCCATCAACTATTTGGTGAACTACGGATTTAAAGTCGGATATCCTCATATCTTATCAAATCTATCGTTTGGTGAACTATAAATTTAAATTCAAATATTTTAAAGACAATAACATTAGGCAAGTACAAATTTGCAGGTTTAATATTCACAAAATCATCCAAAACAATATATCTTTTTCAAATTAATAGATTCTTATCGAATTTCATGATTATGTATTGTAATAATCTTTTTCCGTTCCTTTGAAATAATCTTTTGGATATCCCTTTCAAAGTAGTTACTAATCAAAGAATAGTAGACTACAGTACGAGTTATAAAAGCATTGAAAAACAATTTGCCTGGAGCCATCTCACACGCGTTTGAATGGCATGAGATTGCATCATCTTACTGAAGATCACGAGTCATCAAAGAACTGGTCTGGCATAAAACAGAACATCTTTCATTTGCTCTACGAAGCATCTAACAGGATCAAAGAAAACACAACCCTATTAGACATTATCAGATGACTTGACATCCATGTCATCGCGTGTTCTCATCACAATCAAGATGATATGATCGAAGAACAGTCAAGTTACACCATTAAAAAGAAACAATGAATAGCAGCTCAAACTTTTTAGAACTGATAAAATTTATGGATTATATATTTAAAAGAAATTTCCAGTCCTGATCCAAGAACGTTACATGAGATCAACTAACATCACATTGGATAGGCAGCAGCAACTAGCCTTTGCCTAATTGTAATTAGAAAGGAAATCGAATTATCAAGTATCTACTCAACACAGTACCCTGCATTTACCTGAAATAAGGCACACTCCTATGGTTTTCTTTAATAAATAGAGCGATTGTAATGAGCATTTCTAATGCTGTTGTGTTTCTACTCATTTCATTATTTTGCAGCAGTTTTAGTGTCAATTTGCGAAACACTTCCATTAGCACCTTTCTTACCAAAGCTGCTTCCTGCTGCAAGTTCCCAGCATCCTCCTTTTGAGTAACAGCACTTCCCTTTAAAATCTTCTTCAGCATCGGGCTATCACAGTGGCCCTTCACCATCTAAGACTATGGCCTTTTGGGAAGAAACAAATGCCCAAATGTTTTATAGCTATCAATGTGGAAACTGCAACGATCCAAACCGCTAGACCCAGCCAAAATCATTCTCCGGAGCTCAAACGAAAATCGAAAAGCTTCAATTTTCCCAAGCAATTAGCCACATTCGCCTCAATCAATCCCACCCCCCATTATTGCAAGAAGACAAAAAAAAAAGAAAAAAACAAAAAAACAAAAAAAGGGGACACCACACTCCCAATCCCACAAAAAAAAAGGTCAAAAACACAGCAACAGAAGAATTCATGTACTTCCCCCGCATCCCCGCCGCGCAGAAATGGGCCGTGACCGCTTGGACCTAGCGGCCGACGGGGACGAGTGGGGTGTCGGCGGCCTTGGCGGCTGTGGTGCAATTGAAGTGGGGAAAACATCGCGGTGGGGGGAATCGATAGGGAGGGCGATCGGCAGGCGATCGCCGGCGGATGGGGGGTCTTACTTTGGTGGAGGAAGAAGGCTTTCGTAAAATTTCGATGAGAATCGGAAAGCTATTGAGGAGAAGGCTTCAACATCAATACTTTGGAAACAAAGAGTCGTTTGTGGGTGAACGACGGAAAGAAAAAAAGCGCAGGGTTTTATGTTTCGGATAAAACAAATCTTATCCAACCTTATCCCACCCCTCCCCTCGGATTTTTTTATCCGGTTTATATCCCGTCTATATCCAACCTTATCCTATCCTATATAGCTACCAAACACGGGATATGATAAAACATATTCTATCCTGGTTTTTATCCGGTCGACCAAACGCAGCCTTAAATCATAGATTTAGTTTTGGGGTGGATTTTAGGGTATACATGGTAGATACTAGGTTCTAAAAGTTGGGAATCGATTTCGATAAGATAGATTCTAGATTTTAGATCCATTCACCCGTAGTTTTCAAGATGGGTCATTACTAAATTTGGAACTCGAAATCTACCCTATTAGAACCAATTTCTAGTTTCTAAAACTTGAAATCTACCCTGTTTGTCTGGTATGGTTCCAAGGTCTACCAAGGAATTGGTTTCTTATTTTTTTTTGCTTTATTTCTAAAAAAACGAAAAAAGATGAATAGCATTTACAATAAAATAGTATGAGCTACAAAATTGCTCAAAGTAAAATATTAATACAAAACAAACAAAAATATAGAGCAATAGGGAAGTTAAGCTCATTTAAGAAAGCTAAATTATCTTCTTCCAATTTCATATCAAGTTTTAACCTGTTCCCGAGTGGGTAGGTGAATGGATAGGTTTAGCATCTAGAATTTGGAATCTACCAACAAATTACCGATTCCAAAAATTTGGAATTGGGAATAAATTTCCATGGACAATCGGTTCGATTCCCGTATAGAACTAGATTGATTGCACAACTCTAAGATTAGCAATGGCCACAACATTAAGTCAAATTTCTAATGTTCAAGAGAACGAAAGTCTATCGAAAGTGTTTCTAAGTCATTATTTCAAATTTGAAGTATTGATGAGACTGAAAAAAAAGTTTGATATACTGATATCTCATTGAAAATAAGTTTCAGAATTTTTTGTGAGATTATCCTACAGCTCATGCAGTTGCCAGATTTCAAGGGTTTGCAAAATGTTACATGACCTTTAAAGTTGCCATATCTCTATGTTTATGTCCCTAGATTAGGCACATATATTTTAATCTTATAGCGACGAAAAGCCTTCATCGAAACTCCAATAAAACTTGAGGAATTGATGCTACATTATCGATTGGATTGGATCTTTATAAATAATAATATCTTTTTCATAATGCAAACTTTTATTTAGGGGAAAATTGTCAAAAAAGTCATGAACTTATTGTATTTTTGTCAATTCAATCCTAAACTTTTTAAATTTGCCAAAATATTTTATGTTTTGCTAATTGAATCCATCCAGTCAATTTTGGCTGGTTGGCTCTCTAATATAACATAGTGGATGTTGACATGAACAAAATTTAATAATATTTTAATTTTTAATTTTTTGATTTTTGATTTTTCTTTTCTTTCTTTTCCTTTTCCTTCATGGGTTTAAAAACATGAACCTATATCAACTAAAATTTGTCTAATTCTAAATCAAAAAATTAATAAAAATTATCCAATCAATCCTAAGCCCATTGTACGAATATAATGTGCAGATGACAGTTCCTACAAAGAACAGGCCGAAGCAGTTCTCGCCCATAAATGCTCACCCAAAGAACTAATACAACCAGTTTCCAAAAGGGGTCAATTCAGAGAGCTATACTGTACAGGACCTCTAGCATTGGCGGGCTCACAAGTAACCAGAAAGAAGAAAGGAAAAATCCTATAAAACGGCAAATCCAAATCATGCATAAAAATTCAATTTTTCCCCATTAAATCCAAAGCCCTAAACCATAGGAAAACCCTAGACGCCAAAAAAATGGACGGCATAGAACCAACAAGGCGAACGAAACGAAACGAAAGCAACCTCCACTTCAATCGCACAGCGCATCCGAGCAAGAATTTATGCGAGGAGAAGCAAATTCAACGGAGCCGCACCAAAAAGAAACCCTAGAAAACCCAGAACAAAGAGCGAGGAAAGGAAGAGAAACCTCGCTCTCGGCGATGATGCGGCGGCGCTCACGGAGGACGGCGGGGGTGAGCCAGACCTCCTTGCTGATCATGATGTCGTTCTTGTAGTTGGAGTTGTTGGCGTACCGCAGCTTCCCGTCGGGCCTGAATTCGAACTCCAGGAACTCGTGCCCGAACTTCCCCCTGTGGCCCACGTAGTACCGCACGTAGAACTCGGTGTTGTCCTCCTCGTACTGCGCCATGTCCCTCCCTCTTCCTCTCCGGCAACCCACAAGGTCTCTTTCCGTCCGGCAGGTGTTCGTGGGTTGTAGATGGAAGAAGAGCTAGGTTTCTATGGTGACCGCAAAGGAATGGTTCGCGAGTCGCGAGATGGCGGTGAGGAGAGCGTAAAGGGAGTAACGGGCCGGGTCGTTCTGGACCGAGCCGGGGTCAACTGGAAACCGACACATTTTTGAACGGGTCGCTTTGTCGGGGCACATTATGTCGGATGACTTTTTTTTCCTGCCATCATAAATTCTTTTTGGTTCGAACAAAAAAAAAAAAAAAATTCGCCTGGACCTTTGTTCATAATAGCCGTTCAAAATCAGACGTTGAAGTACTCGCGGATAATATTAAGCAAACAGATGATGCGACTATGGACACTTGTTGCCTCAACGACCAAGAGTGTGGTCATGTTGGATTAGTTAGGAGTGTGGTCATGTTGGGTAGGTCATGGATTTGGAATTTAGAATCTAACGTATTAGAACTGGTTCACAATTTTTGAAACTTAGAACTTATCTTATTTATTTGTTTTGGTTTCGAGGTCTATTTTAAGAACTGATTTGTCTCTCTTTTTTTTGCTTCATTTTTTTCTAAAAAAAGACAAATAGCAATTACAATAAAATAATGTGTAACAAAATGGTTCAAAGTAAAATGTCGATATAAAACATATAGAAATATAAAGCAATATGGAAGTTGGGCTCATTTAAAAAATAAAAATCATCTTCTCCTAACTTCATAAAACAAGTTTTATCATTTAAAAAATATAAATCATCTTCTTCTAACTTCATAAAACAAGTTTTAATCGATTTCTGCAGGTAGGCATGGGTGGGTTTAACACCTAGAATTTGAAATCTATCTGCACAGTATTGATTGCAAAAATTTGGAATTTGAAGCTGAACCTATTTTCATTGGAATTGGGAACAGACCTATTTTCATGGGCAGTCAGTTCGATTCTCATATATAACTAAACTGGTTGCACAACCCTAGGATTAGCAAAGGTCATGATGCTATGGAGTTGGATATTTAATGTTAAGAACGGAAGTCTAACGAAAGTGCTTTTGGTTCATTAGTTTATATCCGAAATAGACATTGATACCTCGCTAATTTATAATTTTTTGTGAGATTATCTTATAGCTCATGCTATTGCCATACTTCAAGAGTTTGTAAGATGTTACCTGAGCTTTTAGATATCAGGATCTCTATGTTTATGTCCCTTAATAATGCACATATATTTCAATCTCATGCCGTTCGAAAAGCCTTCGTTGAGTTAAAACTCCAATAGAAGTTGAAGATTCGACGCTTCGTCGTCGATTGGAGTGGATTTTTATGGATAACAGTACCTTTCTCCTTGTGTAAACTCTTAATTAGCTTTTAGGCACGATACCTATGTTGATATACTTTGGAGGTTGCACGTATCTTTTTTCTTTGTGTGCATCGTGCAATTGGGGAAGATTACTCTAGCAGCAATGTAGGACGACTTTATTTTAGAAAAGATCACATCATAAATTTAGTTTTGGAACTTTTAGTGTTATTTCTCCAATATTAATCAATTAATTTAATAGTTGATTTGTAAATACACTTTGTTTGTAGCCAATCCTATATTCTTCTTAGGAATGAACTATAACTCCTTCCATTCGTCAATATCCAAAACTACAGGCACTTTAAATTGCACTTTGCTAACAAAAGTTTGGGTCTTAACCGTACATCCTAGTGAAAGAGTTTAATACTTGATTGCATTAATTCCATCGTTTAGCTTGTTTGGATTACTATTTGTAACTTTTACATAATTCAGATCTTGCGGAGTACTTTTGTTTGCTTTTTGCGTAATGGAAAACCTGAAACTTCCAGAATAAATCAATATCCTATACATTAATTTTATAATACTTTGACATGTAGGTAATATCTTTCGCTGGAAAGCAAATAATTATTTTTGCACTTTATGCATAAGTGGAGACAGTTGAAGGGGTTATCACACATAGGTGGGTCTAATACCCTAAAACACCCTTAACTTTAGCTCTAGTCTCAATCTTACCTCAAATTTTATAAAAAACCTTCGACTTTTGTCAAGTCCCAATCCTAACCTAAACTTTTTTTTTCCTCATAAAAAACCACCAATTTTAGGTCAAGTCACAATTTTACCCTATTTTTTTTTGTCTCATACAAAATTACCAAATTTTACGGGGTAAGTACACTATCAGTGCTAAAACTTGTGTACGACGCTCACTTTGGTGCCAAAACTTTATTTTGGATCACTAAGTGCCAAAACTTTTGAAAAATGATCATTTCAGTGCCAACGTCGATCTGGTTGATCGGAAATCCGACGTGGCACTTTTTTATTAATTTTTGAACCTGATGTGGCTCGCCGGAGACTATAGTTAGCATTTAAACAACAAAACGACGCCATTTGGTATCTCTCCCCCAATTCAAAACCCTAAATCCCCAAATTGAGAGAGAGAGAGAGAGAGAGAGAGAGAGAGAGAGAGAGAGAGAGAGAGAGAGAGAGCATGGCATGGGCTTCCTATTGTCTTCTTTCCCGAAGAAGCACCAACCAGCAGCGACATTAGCAGCGCACCGGCACAACTCCGCCTCTGGTTCGTCCGACATTGTTGAAAAGTTCAAGCTCTTGTCCTCCTCCTCCTCTCCTCCTCCTTCTCCTTCCCCTTTCAGAAGGACCCACTTCAATCGCTCCCTAAGCAGAGCCCAATCCGCCATCTCCATCTGCGCCCCCTTGTTTCCCTTGCCCTCCTCATCTTCTCTCTCTCCACCTTCGACCCCCCTTCTTCCTCTCCCTCCTCCTCTGCCCTCACCTCCTATTCTTCCCGTCGCTTCTTGCTCAAGAACAACCTTAGCCTCTCCTCACTCGCCTAGTCGAGCAACTACGACGAATGCCGAGTGACGGTGGCGAGCAACTATGACGGAGGCCGAGCGATGGTGGCCGAGCGACGGCGGCCGAGTGAGCTAGGTTGGCATTGGGCGAGGATCGGACAAAAAAACCCTAATTTCAATCCCAAAAAAAAAAAAAATCCCCAAATGAGTTGTTGAGTTGTGCGGCGTCGTTTTTGTGGGGCCATCCACTTAGGACGGCAAAATGACGTTGTTTTCTTAGGGAGGACGAAAAACGACGTCACTTAAAAGCCATGTCGATTTAAAAAAAAATATAAAACCACGTAATCATTTTGGTCGGAATCTCTCGCCGATGGCACCAAAGTGATTGTTTTTCCTCTGATTTGGCACTTAAGTGATCCAAAGTAAAGTTTTGGCACCAAAGTGAGCGTCGTACATAAGTTTTGGCACTGATAGTGTACTTACCCCAAATTTTACTTGAGTCTTATATCTACCCTGTCATGACCCCAACTCCATCTCCAGGATCTTGAGTAGCAGGGGTTATTTCCGCACATCCTAAGCTTGTCATCGTCCCAATTCTTTTTGTCTTATTATCATGTACATGCGAAACGTGAATAAATGATGCTCGAGAGCATTATTGTAGCTCTGTGACTGAGAATGCAAATGGGAGGTTTTATATTGAGAAGTGATTTGACCTGGAAATGGTCCGACTGACATGTAATCGACTAAGTCGATTGATCGAGATATCGATTTGTGATGTGATTGCTTGGGTGCCTATTGAACTGTACTAATATGCAGGTGGAATCTGAGGCCAAGGTAAGTCCTCTGACTGGTGCGTGCATAGGCAGCCCGGATAGCGTATTGGTTTCCTAATCAAGTCTAAGTGGGGTAGAACTTGCTGAGATGTAGTCTCATCCCGGTTGTTGGACAACATTTTAGGCCCGTAAATGAGCTTGTGAAGAAGGAACCAGAACAAGACGATGAGCCGGTAAAAGATGAAGAGTTTGAAGGATGTGAACTTAGTGAAGAAGAGTCAGAAGAGGATCAGGATGATCCTGAGTACGACCCGGATGAGGACTGAGATCCCATCCTCTTTTGTGAACCTTGTGTTGTGTATATAGAGTGTGACTAGAATGTTATGAATAGTCTTGTGAATAGACTTTGAGTTATGCCATGTATAAAGGTTCGGTTGTGAATTTCAATATGAAAAATATGGCATTGCTTTTCTATCCCATTGTTTTAATTTCTGGGGATTTATAATTGCTTCTGCATGTGCTTAATAAACGAAAGGGTTGGCGATACTTAGTCTGTGATATCGCATTATAAAATCGACCAAGTAGAAGGGATGTGTGCGTGCTCGAGGATCGGGGCGTGACATCCCCTTTTTATGGTATCAGAGCGAAGTTCAAGATTGGAGTGATAAGGAGCGATGAGTCTTGGGATAGTAGTAAGAAGGGCCTTTAAATTCATGTCGGTGTATGTCTGTGTTAGCTGAATGCTAGAATTGTTTGTTGTGTGTGGATTGCTCACCTTCTAATCCAGTGTGAATTTGGAAGACGGGTTTCAGTGTAAAGACTGAACCATAAGTGAGCAGGAGCTGAGAACTCCTAGTAAGAGGACAATGTCCTCTGTGACTCGGGATAAAGCACCGACAAAGGTTGGTACCCGAGGTGGTTGTGGCAGAGTGTCGGCTCTGGCCAGCTCGAGTGTAAGAGTACCACCGCCGGTTGGTACTAATATAGCAGCACCGAGCGATCCTAGGTTCGACGGGATCGTTCAGGCGTTAGTGTCCTTGGAATTGGTCGAGCTAGCAAGCTCAGGATCGAGCCGCCATTGTTGTCGCTGTCACTACCGTTGTTGTTGCTGCACCTGCTAAGGTCCAGTGTGGAGGTATGATTTGGGAGCGAGCCATTGTATTCGAGTCAAGGTATAGATTTAGTATAGGTAGAAATGGAAATCGGTCAGGGAAAAGACTGAGGTCGAGTGAAAAGTATCCTATTCCACCCAATAGGAAGGGTGGGGCAGTCAGGTTAGCACTGAGTCAAATGGATCATGTTGTTTCTGGACATGATGTCCGAGATTGGTCTTATGTCCTTCCTAGGACAAGAAATTGTTTGGAGTGTAGCCAACAAGGATATCTGGACAGGAGTGGTCCTAGCAAATCGATGGGACAACCAGAAAGAGTGCATGCTGTCACTTGACAGGAGGTAGAAGACTCACCAGATAGGTGTTGGATTTGTAGAAGGAAACATGGATAAATCCAGTGTCCGAGAATGACTAGAATGTGTTGGAGGTGATTTTATCAGAGCAGCGCAACAGAGTTTTGTGTTGAGTTGGTAGAACTTTAATTGTTGAAATAAAGTGAAAGAAAGGGGAATAACTAGCAATAATTGTGCTTGACTAGTTGCTGAGGTGTGAGTTTGACGCCACGTGAATAGTGTGGGTTCATGGAGCATCTTGTGATAATGAATCATGGTCTTGGAGTAATCCAATTTAGTCCATTAGCATGTGAAAGTGTCGAGGTTATTGGGAGTCGAAAAGAATCTTCGATTTTATTAATCTTGTTGGTTGAAGGCAACTTGTTTGTTAGACGGAGGTTGCCAAGGTTGCTTGGCGATTGTCTTGGGTAGGACAGATTGGAGAACTAGAGATGGAGGACATCTCAGTGGTCTAAGAATTTCTAGATGTGTTGTCAGAAGAACTGTCATACCGTCATCAGAGAAAGAGATAGAAATTGCGATCGAGCTAGCACTAGGATAGAGCCACTCTCGAAGGCTTCTTACCAACTGTTGTTGTCTGAATTGGTAGAACTGAAGATGCAGATGTGAAGATTGATGAATGAGGAATTCATGCATATCAATGCATCACTTTGGGGAAACATCAGTTTTGTTTGTGAGAAAAAGAAAAATGGTTTGTTGTGAGTATGCATCAACTATCGTCAACTCAATTAGGTGACGATCAAGGACAAGCATCCATTGTAAAAGATCGACGAATTGGGTGACCAGACATCGAGAGTGTCGATGTTTTCAAGGATCAACTTGAGAACAAGATGTCATCAGTTACGAACCAAGAAGGAGGTTATACGGAAGACAGTTGTTCGTACTTGATAGGGTCTTTACGAGAGTATTGTAAGATCGTTTGGCCTGGTGAACACTCCAGCTGCTATCATGGATTTGGCAAACCAAGTGTGTAAGGAATATCTAGATCGGTTGTGCTCGTGTCTTTTAATGACATTCTGGTGCATTGGAGGAATGCTAAGGAGCACAAGAGACATCTGAGAATGGTGAAAGAATTTTCGTGGACCCGATGAAGACCGAAACAGTTATTAGTGAAACGAGATCTATAGTGAGGTGTTGTGCGGAGGACTGGGTGCGTACTGATGCAACATGATAAGATCATTGCATATGCGTCTCGCCAGTTGAGACCTAATGAGTTGAATATGAGACGATGTCGTGAGTCAGAAGATTGGCAAGACTAGAATGGTGCTATCTGGTATCACCCCGGAGGGAAGAAAGAAGTCACTGATTCGTTGAGTCGAGAGTCTTCAATTGTGCACAGGCTAGCTAAAGTATAGACTTTACTTGAAAATAGTTCGAAATTTGGTTTTCAAATTTGAGATAGGCTACCTTTTGAACTCTATAGCCGCCCTCAAATTTGAACTGGATGTCCAAGTTAGAATCATACACTTCAGTTGACATACCGGGATGTTAAGAAAATCCTGTAAGAGGATATCGGTAAGGGAAAAGTTGACTTTCAGATTTCGAAAGATGGAACGTCGAAGTATCGTGAGTGATGATAGGTGGCAGACAGTACGGAACTTGAGGAGAAGACCTTGTTAGGAAATTCACCGTGGTATTACAATATTTGACCATATAATGCGAGGTAGGTCAAAATCAACGTCAGTTCAATTGGTAGATCGATATGAATATAGATATTGCCGGACAGGTTGTAAGTGTTAGATGTGCTAGTGAGTGGGAGTTCACTAAAGCAAATCGGGAAGACTTTTATAATCACTCGAGAGTCCCGAGTGGGAATGGAAGTATATCACGATGGAATGTTGTGATGGGTTTACTAAGGAGTCAGAGGAATAATGACTCAAGTTAGGGTAGTGGTCGACAGACTGATGAAGTCGACTCACTTTATCGCCGTATGGAAGGATCTTGATTGGAATAGACATGCAGAAGTGTATGTGTGTCAGATAGTTTGTCTGCGTGGGTACTAGTGACGAACCTATATCAAATTTAGAATCAAGGATTCCTAGTTTTAGCAGATCAGTTAGATAGTTCCTTTTTAGGCAGAACAGAGCAGAGTGTACAGAACTTCAGTTTGTTGAGATGAGATCAGAGAAAGAAAGATCACAGGCCCATAGTTAGTTCAGCAGTTAGTGATTGCAGTTGTTGTGATCAGAATCAGATTTTAGACTGCTCAGTATAGCCAGAAAGTTGTATTGTTGAGCATTGAAAGCCCTGAAGATTCCAAATTGGTGATTACATCTTTTTGGAGGTGTCACCAATGAGGGATACCTTGCATTTCAGCAAGGAGGGGAGAAATCTGGAATCGAGGTACGTAGTTTCCTTTGAGATTCTGAAAAGAATCGGCATCCTAACGTATTGTCTTGCATTGCTGCCGGGGTTGGCACAAATTGTGACATCCAGAATTTTCAGTATTGTTTTCTATTAAATTAATCGGTCATTTCATTGACGTGTCTATAGGGTTGTTCTCAGAGCTGATCACTCTCGAGATAACTAGACTAGCTGGGTATGCCATTAAAGAATATTAAGGCAATAGACTTGAGAATTCGACCAGGAAGCGGCTTCTCGACCGTGTTCATCTTTAGAGGTCATTACTGCACAGTTAAAGATCGAATTGAGATCAGAGATAGGTTGGTTCGACTGAGATGTGTGGCCGATCGTGGGTGACTTCACTAAATTGGAAAATTCTCGTCGACCGGCACTAATTTGATTTTCTGTCGTTTTGGTACCCTGTGTTGGTAGTCGAGCCCTCGAGATTTTCACGATAATTGAGAGTCGCCAATGTGTCGAGTGGGTTCATTGTGGCTCGAAGAAAATCGACCATGAGTCAATTGCCCTAAAAAGTTCTGAAAACTATCCGGTAGTCTAGGTTACACTAAAAGCACGCCGGAGTGAAATTAACCGTCGATTTGAGTCAGATTTCAGAAATCGAAAGTTCAGTGATGTCACAAGCTATTTTTGGAACATCAACTCAGTCTCAGAAGATTTTTCGGAGGTCCCGAGATTTTTATGGAAATTGGGTTCGGACGTCGTGGAGGTTTGGCCGAAGTTCAGATTGGCTAAATTAATGGGAAATTTGACTTTCGGGTTGAGCCGGTGTGTGTCGAAGATTTATAGAAAATTTCTTGGGATTTTTCTACGTCGAAATTGGATCTCAATTTGGGAATTTATTGGAGAAATTGAAGTTCAAATGTTGAAATTCGTATCATCGCCTCCCCCTAGCCCAAAATTGACCAATTGAGAAGTTGTGAGAGTTGTTGGTGTGGCCTAATGAAGGCCAAGGGTTAATGCTTGGCCTAGATTGATTGTGGGCTGTGGGGAGACCAAGCATTTAATTTTTTGGCTAAGGGTTTAAGACTTTTGCTCCCCCTTAGCTGGCTTCTCCAACTACGTACGCCCCCTCCTTCGGACGTCTTCTCTTCACTCATCCGCACGAAGCAGCCTCATCCAATCTCTCTCCTCTTCGCTTCCTTTTGTGCGACGACTGAAGCTGAAGAAGACCGAGCGAAATCCCACCGCCAGCAGTTGCAACTCCTTTCATCTGTGCGAAGATCCGTTGCCAGCCTCCACTACCGTTGGTCTCTTCGGTCAAAACTCCTCTCGTTGGCCTTGGTGGTTGACTGGCGGCACTCACGAAGCCTTGAAGACCGAAATCTCAAGTGGAAGCTGCTGTCGTTCGTTGCTTCTCTGCGAAGACTCCACCGAACGCCATCTTCTCTCCACTTGAGGCCAGCTGTCCGCGCTTCTGCTTCCCCGGTCAACCATCGAAGACCACAGCAAGCACCGAACCATTTTGTTGACTGAAGCTCCCCACCGCTTCGTGCGTCCAGCGAAGCAGCGTCCGCGAACAGCTTCCATCTTCAATCTTCTCCAGCACGTTGGCCCAGCGAAGCCCGCGGAGTCTTGACTTGAAGCCACGTGCAGACCGACGCCCGCAGCTGCTTCTCCACTCGGTGCTGGCCCTCTCCCGCGTGTCCTCCAGCCTGTGTCTTCAACCGAGCGACGCCGAAGCTGCATCTCTTCCTCTCCGTTTGGTGCAATCCGTGGCCAGCAAGATCCATGAAGCAGGCCGTGAGATCCAGCAGCCCTTGGGCCCAAAAAGCCAGTAATTTCAGCCCATCTCCTAGCAGCACTTTGGCCCATTAGTCAGGCCATTTAAAGTCCAATAGTTCACAAGATTTTGGCTCATTTCAGCCCAAAAGGAGAGCAGCCCATTTTCAGTAATTGTAGTCTTCAAGCCATGTTTTTGAAGCCCAATCACAGCTAGGCCCAAGCCCAAGAGCAAGCCCATTCCAGTGCAAGAACAAATCTCATTTGGGCTGAGATTTGTTGGGCCAAGTCCAAGGCCTGGTCCAAGTCCGCCGATATTGTCGAAAGTTCGATTTCGGCCGCCGTCGCGTCGCCGTTGCGATGATTCGATCTCCGCTTTTGTCAAGTGAGTTTTACTCACTAATGCTTTATTAATTTGCTAATTATGCCTTAGGGTTGGTTAGATTTAATTACACGCACTTAGGTGGTTAGATTAGGTTAGAACAATTAATTTAGTGACTTGAGGATGCATGTTAGGTGGTTAGACCTAACTATTAGCAAGTAGAAATGTTTGGTTATTTATTGAATGCATCTCGGGATTTTTCCAGACCCGTTTCGGGCTCCAATAAGGCAATATAGGCCTAAATTGGATTTTTAATGTTTATTTATTTATTTTTCGAAATTAATTATTTAATTAATTATTTTTTCCGGAAATTCAACCGGGATGGCCGGTGACCGGAATTTCGTGCCGATTGTCGTGGTGCAGACCGTGTATTTATTTGAGCTCTACGTTGTGTGGAATTGAATTTATTGTGGAATTTTAGGAATTGTCCTAAATTGTTTGTTATTGAATATTTGATTGATGGATGGCTGAGTATGGATATATAGCGCCAGTACGTTGATGGGCTATATAGTAGGGAGAATGGTGAGAGCTAACTGAGAACGTTATTGGCTGAGACCAATCAGGTACGATATTATTGGACATACGTGGTTCGGTGATTGGAAGTATCACTGGCGAAAACGGCGCCTTAAAGAACGCACGTAAATGACTTATAGACAAACGTGGTTCGGTGATTATGGGAATATCACTGGTGAAAACGGCGCCTTAAAGAACGCACGATGTTGTCTATAGCCGATGTCACCTTGGCGAAAACGGTGCCCTTGAAAGGACACGTGGTTCGGTGATCAAGGTTATCACTGGTGAAAACGGCGCCTTAAAGAACGCATGGTGTCGGTGATCGGTATGTCATTGGCGAAAACGACGCCCGAGAAACACATGTGATTTGGTGAATGAGTACACCACTGGGAATTCATGGTATGAGTGGGATGACCTAGAGAGGGTCTAATTGACATGTAATCGACTTAGTCGATTGACCAGTGTTTGATCGGATGTCGTGAATTGTTTGAATATCTATGTTTAACCTTGAATTGCAGGTTGGAACTGAGGCTAAGGTAAGTCCTCTGACTCGTGTTGTGCTTAGGCAACCGTATGGCGTATTAGTTTATTAATCGAGTCTTAGTGGGTAGGACTCGCTGAGACGTGGTCTCATTGGTTATTGAATAACCATTTCAGGACCCTGAGGAAAAGCTGAGGAGGAAGAACCGGAAGGGGAGAAAGTATTTTGAAGTAGAAGATGATCCAAAGAGGGATCTTGAATATAACCCAGATGTGGATTGAGATCCCATCCCTTTTGTGAACCCTGCTTTAGTGTAGATAGGTGTGAGACTTTTATGCTGTAAATAGTATTGTAAATATACTATGAGTTGTGCTGTTAATGAAAGTGTGGTTGTGAATTTCAATATGAAAAATATGGCCTGCTTTCCTATCCCATTGTTTTATTGTCTGGGGATTTATAACTGCTTCCGCATGTGCTTAATAAAGAGAAAGGGTCGGCGATACATAGTCCTGGGATATCGCATTCTAAAATCGACCAAGTAGAAGGATGTACGCGCGTCCGAGGATCGGGGCGTGACACAAATGCATGACATCTTTCACATGTCGAGGTTGAGGACGTACAAACCTGACTCGACTCACGTGCTAAATCTTGAAGAATTATACATGGACGACAGAGTGTCGTACGTGAGAAGTTGGTTCAGTTGTTGGTTCAGAAAGATCGGATTCAGTGAACCAAGATAGTCCCCTTGGTCAAAGTGGTTTGACAACACCATGGGACTGAAGAAGCAACCGAGGAAAGTGAGACTAGATGAGACGACGATACCCCCACCATTTTATTTAAGGATTGGTAAAGGTTTAAATTTCGAGGACGAAATTTTTATAAGAGAGGAAGAATTGTGACATTTCGAATTTCGACCTTGTTTCGAATATATGAAATGGGCATTTCATCGGCGTGCCTATGGTCCTTTTTCTCTTAGCTGATCACTCACGAGTCAACTAATCTATTAGGTTAAGCTGTTAAGGGATATAACCGCGGTAAAATCCCTAAAAGCTACTCGATAGGTCGGATTGGACTAAAATTGCGTTCGGTTGATTTTAACCACGAAATTGAATTCGGTTTTGAAAAATTGGATGTTCGGGCATGTTACGGTTCAATTATAGGATGTTGTCTTGTCTTTCGGAGTAATTTCGTTGAGTTCGAGATTTTACGGAAAATCGATTCGGATGTTGCGGAAAATCAACAGAAATTCGGATGGGCTCAATTGAAAGAAATTTGGACTTCTAAGCCGAGCTTTTAAGTGTCAGGGACTTGTAGAAAATGGAATGAGATTTTACTTTATTGAAATTGGACTTCGATTTGGAGAATTTGTGAAGAAATTGAGGCTAAGAAAGTGAAATTCGGACCTAGGCATGGAGGTGCAACATTTGCTATCAAAGTGGATAATTCATTGATATAAAAGGCAAGAAAGTATTAGAGGAAAGCAAGTAGATAAGCTTGAAGACTAGTGGGGCATTCTAATGATGATTATAGATATTTTAGTTGGACTTTCTTCCCCTCAACTTCTCGAACAAGCTTCGCACGTCTCTGCCCACTTTCCCTGTAGCTCATCTTCTTTCATTTTCTTCTTTTGCCGGGCCTCCCATTTCACTGCCATCTTCACCGAATCCTCCTGCTTTTGCTTCCTTTTTCATTTTCCTTTCACGTTTATTCCCTCTACCCCCACCGGCGAACAATCCCTCCGTTTTTCACTCTGCCACGTTCGCGGCCCACCCCACTTCCTCGCCTGTTCTCTGCCACCGAGAAGCCTAGCCCCACCGATCTCCTTCCCGTTGCCACGAAGACACCAGCCCTTCTCGTGTCTTCAATTTGTCAGTCAACTCCGGCATCGAAGACTTCAGCAACAGAGACCGGATTTCCCTCCTTCGCTGCCACCGCCCACACATGTGCACGTCTCCCATTCCATCGAAGCCCGCAAGTCCAACGAATCTCCACGCCAGCTGCCCCATCTTCGACTGCCATCCCGGTTCTCGCACATCTCTCGATCGACCCAATCGTCCGCAAGAAGCTCTAGCGGAGTCCGAGTCGAGCTCGGTAGTGTCTTCGAAACCAGCTGCTCCTTCATCGGTTCTGTTCACGTGCAACTCAGCCCGCATCAGTAGCCCAGTAATGTGAAGCCCACGGTTTGACTTCAGCAGCAGCTCGTGGATTATTCTTCAGCCCACGATCAACCCAGCAACAACTCCCAACCTTCAGCAGCAATTCAGCCCAGTAGTTGGGCCCGTTTTCAACCCATTTTCAGTCTTGAAGCCCAGTGAATTTCAACAGCCCATCTTCAGTTTTGGTCAGGCTCATTTGGAGCCCAAGCCCGTGAAGCAAGCCCAGTCCAACTCAATAACAAATCTCAATTTGGCTTGAGATTTGTTGGGCCCAAGTTTAAGGCCCGGTCCAAGGCCGCCAGTGTCGTCAAAAGCCCGATTTCGGCCGCCGTCGCGTCGCCATCGCGGTGTTCTGGTCTTCACTTTGCCAAGTGAGTAATCTCACTAATCCTTGCTTAGTAGACTAATGATGCTTAAGGGTTGATTAAATTTAATTAAGTGTAATTATGTGGTTAGATTAGAATGGATTAGTGATTATTAGTTAATTGCATTACATATTAGTTAGGTGGTTAGTGTACTTAGCTAGAGAACTACCTATACTATTTATTGAATGCATCTCGGGATTTTTTCCGACCCTTATCGGGCTTCAATTAGGCATTACCGGCCTAAATTGGATTTTTAGTATTTATTTATTAATTTTCGAAATTAATTATTTAATTATTTATTTTTTGGAAATTAGGAGAGGATAGCCAACAACCGAAATTTCGTGCTGAGTATCGTGGTGTAGTCTGTTTATTTATTTGAGCTCTACATTGTGCTGAATTGAATTAATTGTGCAATTTGAGGAATTATTCCTAAATTGACTGAAATTTAGTGAAATTGAATGATTGATTGGTGGATGACCGAGTGTGGTTATTTAGCATTGACAATGCTTTGATGAGTTGTAAAGTAGAGAAAATCGTGAGGCTGAACTGAGAATAATTTTGGTTGAGATCGATCAGGTACGAGGTATAGACATACGTGGTTCGGTGATAAGGAAATCATTGGTGAAAATGGCACCTTAAAGAACGCATGAGTGCTGTCTATTACTTGCATCAGTATAGACATACGTGATTCGGTGATAAGGAAATCACTGGTGAAAACGACACCTTAAAGAACGCACGACTGCTGTCTACTGCATGCCTCATTACGGACATACGTGGTTCGGTGATTAAGAATAACACTGGTGAAAACGGCGCCTTAAAGAACGCACGAGTGCTGTCCAGTACATGTGTCACCTTGGCGAAAACAACGCCCGAGAGCATTACTGTAGCTCTATGACTGAGAATGCAAATGGGAGGTTTTATATTGAGAAGTGATTTGACTTGGAAATGGTCCGACTGACATGTAATTGACTAAGTCGATTGATCAAGATATCGATCTGTGGTGTGATTGCTTGGGTGCCTATTGAACTGTGCTAATATACAAGTGGAATCTGACGCCAAGGTAAGTTTTCTAATCCATGCGTGCATAGGCAGCCTGGATAGCGTATTGGTTTCCTAATCGAGTTTTACTGGGGGTAGAACTTGCTGAGACGTAGTTTCATCCCGGTTGTGGGACAACATTTCAGGCCAGTAGATGAGCCTGTGAAGAAGGAACCAGAACAGGACGATGAGCCGGTAAAGGATGAAGAACTTGAAGGATGTGAACTTAGTGAAGAAGAGTCAGAAGAGGATCAGGATGATCCTGAGTACGACTCGGATGAGGATTGAGATCCCATCCTCTTTTGTGAACCTTGTGTTGTGTATATAGAGTGTGACTAGAATGTTATGAATAGTCTTGTGAATAGACTTTGAGTTATGCCATGTATAAAGGTTCGGTTGTAAATTTCAATATGAAAAATATGGCCTTACTTTTCTATCCCATTGTTTTATTATCTGGGGATTTATAACTGCTTTCGCATGTGCTTAATAAACGAAAGGGTTGCTGATACTTAGTCTTGGGATATCGCATTATAAAATCGACTAAGTAGAAGGATGTGTGCGTGCCCGAGGATTGGGGCGTGACACTTGGATTACCACCAGAGCGATAAATTGAGTTTGAAATTGAACTAATGCCTGGAACAGGACCGATATCGAAAGCCCCGTATAGGATGTCCTTAGTCAAGTTGAAGGAATTGAAGGTGCAACTACAAGAGTTGCTTGATAAAGGGTTTATTAGGCCAAGTGCTTCACCTTGGGGTGCACCAGTTCTATTCGTGAAAAAGAAAGACGGGTCGATGCGTCTATGTATTGATTACAGACAGCTGAATCAAGTGACTATAAAGAATAAGTATCCTTTACCTAGAATTGATGATCTATTTGACCAACTACAAGGAAGTTCGGTCTTTTCTAAGATTGACCTAAGATCGGGATACCATTAGTTAAGGCTTAAGAAAGAAGACATTCCTAAGACTGCATTTAGGACTCGTTATGGGTACCGTGAGTTCTTAGTTATGCCTTTTGGATTGATGAATGCACCAACCGCATTCATGGATTTAATGAATAGGATATTTAAGTCTTATTTGGATCAGTTTGTGGTTGTTTTCATTGATGATATCTTGGTGTATTCTAGAGGACTTGAAGAGCACGAGCAACACTTGAGCATAGTTTTGCAAACTCTGAGAGATCATAAGCTATATGCCAAATTCAGTAAGTGTGAATTTTGGCTGGATCGGATAATATTTTTGGGACACGTGGTGTCAGGAGGAGGAATTGCAGTGGACCCAGCGAAAGTTGAGATGGTAATAAATTGGCTGAGATCGATAACACCCAGTGAGATCTGAAGTTTCTTAGGACTGGTTGGTTATTATAGAAGATTTATTGAAGGGTTTTCACGACTGGCAAGCCCCTTAATGAAATTAACGCGGAAGAACGTAAAGTTTGAATAGAGTAGAGAATGTGAAAGGAGCTTTCAGGAACTTAAAAGAAAATTGACAACGGCTCCAATCCTGACTATACCATCTGGGTCTGATGGTTTTACAGTATATAGTGATGCATCTCACAAAGGACTGTGATGTGTTTTGATGCAACATGGCAAGGTCATAGCCTATGCATCGAGGCAATTGAAACCCCATGAACTGAATTACCCAACACATGATTTAGAATTGGCAGCTATAGTGTTTGCTTTGCAGATATGGAGACACTATTTGTATGGAGAGAAGTTTGAAATCTATACAGATCATAAGAGCCTGAAGTATTTATTTTCACAAAAAGAGTTGAACATGAGACAAAGGAGGTGGATGGAGTTATTGAAAGATTATGATTGTGAGATACGATACCATCCAGGAAAGGCAAATAAGGTGGCAAATGCCCTTAGTCAAAAGTCGGCTATGGACATGGCTAGTCTAAGAATAACAGAGTGGAATTTGTTAAAGTCTATTGTGGATTCAGACTTCAAGTTGGAAATGGACCACCTTACTGGTATGCTTACTGCATTAAGGATTAAGTTGGAAATCATTCAGAAAGTTAAGATTTTACAAAAATCTGACCCGGAGATTTTGAAGATTCAAGACAGTGTGTCTTTAGGAAAAAGACCAGAATTTCAAGTCTCTGAAGATAGTGTGGTAAGATGCCAATGACGACTTTGTGTTCCCGACAATGAAGAAGTGAAGAGGGAAATTCTATTGGAGGCACATAGGAGTAATTATAGTATTCATCCGGGTAGTACAAAGATGTATAGAAATTTACGTCAGCAATTTTGGTGGAATGGCATGAAAGTAGATACGGCTAAACACGTTTCTCAATGTTTAACGTGCTAACAAGTGAAGGCAGAACATCGCAAACCTGCAGGACTATTAAGACCGTTAGACATACCAGAATGGAAATGGGAGCATGTAATGATGGACTTTGTGTAAGGACTGCCAAGGACATCAAATGGTCACGATTCGATTTGGGTGATAGTGGATCGTTTGACTAAGTCTGCTCATTTCCTAACTGTCCGCATGAACTATTCAATGAATAAACTTGCTGAGATGTATGTAAGCCAGGTAATATGCTTACATGGTATTCTTGTAACAATCACCTCTGATCGAGAGTCTAGGTTTACTTCAAATTTTTGGCGAATTCTCCAAAATGCCTTAGGGACAAAGCTTCAATTTAGTATTGCTTTTCATCCTCAAACAAATGGACAAACAGAAAGAGTGATCTAGACTCTAGAAGACATGCTGAGAACCTATGTTATTGACTTTAGAGGAAATTGGGATAAAAATTTGCACTTGATAGAGTTTGCCTATAACAATAGTTTTCAAAAAAGTATAGGCATGGCCCCATATGAAGCATTATATTGAAGAAGGTGTAGGACTCCTGTTTGTTGGAATGAAGTAGGTGAAGGAAAGCTGACAGGACCTGAGCTAGTGCAAGTTACTACAGAAGCGGTCGAGATAATCAGGAAAAGACTTAAGACAGCCCAGAATCGACAAAGAGACTATGCGGATAGGCGTAGAAGGCCTTTAGAGTTTAATGTGAGAGATCATGTATTTCTTAAAGTATCTCCAATGAAAGGAATATCACGATTTGGAATAAAAGGAAAGTTAGGACCCAGATTTGTTGGACCCTTTGAGATATTTGAGAGGATAGGATAGGAGAAGTAGCTTATCGTTTGGCACTGCCTCCAAAATAGGGAAATTTACATGATGTGTTTCATGTGTTGATGCTGAGAAAGTACCAGCTGGATCCTGGTCAGATACTTGATCATGAAGCCATCAAAGTGGACGAGAAAGTGAGGCACATTGAAGAGCCTGTGCAAGTATTGGATCGAAAGGAGCAAATTCTTAGGACCAAGAAAATCTTGTTGGTAAAGATATTATGGCAACATCACGATGTGGAGGAAGCCATATGGGAAAGTGAGGAATTGATGAAGGAAAAGTACCCCTACTTGTTTAAAGAGGCATAAGTGATGTCTAATTTTGAGGACGAAATTCTCTAGGGAGGGGAGAATTGTAGCATCCCAAAATTCATGGTAACCTCCAGATACATTAAGGCCTATGAATAGGTGATGGAAGTACCATCAAGTTGTATTGTAGCCATTTGATCCATGATTTGCAATAAGATTTATGGCCAAGCTTTTAATGGATAATTATTTGATAGGAAAGAAAATTCTATTATTGACCATGTGTTTTATAAGTTGGAATTTATTGATTTATGATTTCAAGTTTTATGGCCAAGTGAATAAGGGAAATTAAGTATTTATATGATGGGTAATTAGGTGATGATTAAAAGGGAAAAAATTAGAAGAGTGGGTAGAATTTTATTGGCCCAAGATCAGCCCCATCATTTGGCCCTTTTGGCTTGGCCCACGAAGCTCAAAGGAAAGGAGCTGCCATCGACCAAGGGGGAGGAGGCCCGGCCCATGAAGCCCGTAGGGTTGTCGATGAAGGAGGGGCGGCCCATGAGAGGCCCATCCTCTTGCATGGTAATTACCAAGTGTCACTTGCATGCAAAGAAATGATTACATGCTAATCATGAGGGGGAAGAAAGAAGAGGGGGGGTGGACTAAGCGAGGAAAGGGAGAGAAAGAGAGGGGTGTCGTACGAAGAGAAAGGGGGAAAGAGACCGGGAGTTACCGTCCGAGATAGAGAGAGAGTGGGTCCGAGAGAGGGAGAGCGAGCGTGCGAGAGAAGAAGAGGAAGAAGGAGGAGTTCGTTCGCCGTCTTGCCTGCCATTTGTCGCTGTGTTTGTGCTCGGATTTGAGGCAAGTGAAGTCCAAAAACCTACCCTTTGCTGCTGTGATATGTGTTGTGAGGGATGATAAACTTTGGTTGTGGTAGAAGTGAAGAAATTCGAAGCTCTAGGGAGAAATATGGTAGCCTTGCATTCTGTTTTCTAGGAAGGCAGTCCAACCTTTGATGAAATTGTGAGCTGTATGCAACTTTTTAGTTGGAATCTTATTTCGACTCCTTGATGAAGGTTGTAGAAAAATTCTTGGAGAATAACATATCAAAATTTCAGAAGAAATGAACAAGTATAGACCGATGAAACTATTTTTCTTTGGAGAAGTCAGATTTGGAATCGAAATGCTGATCTAGTATGATTCTGTGAATTTTATAAAATTCTCCGGTTGAAATTTGATCTTGTGTTCTGAATGAAAGTTGAAGATGACATGTTAAGGAGTAACATACTAAAATTTTACAGGAAATGGATGATTTTAGGTTGGTGAAATGATTTTATTTGAAATGGTCAGATCTGGGAATTTTTGCCGAGGGTTAGAGACGGCTACGGTGATTATAGTTTTTAATCTATCACAAATATGATTTCTAGTTCTTCATGAAATATTTACCTCTAGACTTTGTATATAACATATAAAACTTTCATAATTTTTGGATTTTATTTATGATTTTTACTGAATTTGTGAATAAAACTGTGTATGGCAATATTCCGAAATTTTAAGGACTGTCGTGCGTGAATTGTACTGATTTGTGTCATGCTCTTTTGATTTGGTGTTCTTCACGAAATATTTTCCTCCAGATCTTGTATATAACATGTTAAATTTTTAGAATTTAATAAGGCTGTTTACTAATTTTTCAAGAATTATGACCAAAGGAGCACAATCTGTTTTATCCGAAATTTTGTTATATTTTCAAAAATAAATGAAATTGCTCGATGTGATATAATGTCTTGAGTGGTTGATTATGATGCATATGTGGTGACATATCGCATGTTATATGACATCAAAAGCTGGTTGAAACTCTTGATATTGATGTATCAAATGCCATGTTGAAATTGAGATACATGTGTGAATATACATTGAGATAATAACAAGACCGTCGGAGGTGTGAATCGACGATGCCCAGGAGTGTTGGGATGCCCGGAGTGTGGGTGCCGGATACCCGGAGTGTGTGTGTTGGATGGCCCAGGAGTGTCGGGATGCCCAGAGGTGTGTGCCGGAAGCCCTGGAGGTATGTGTCGGGGAGATTCCTTGTGATGCCAGTTGAGGTACGAGATACCCGAAGGTGTGTACCGAATGCCCGGAGGTGTGTGTCAAAGGCTCCTCGCGATGCCAGGTTAGGTGCGAGCGATAAATTGTGGGATGCAAGCATTGGTCCCAGGGAAGAAAAATGATGTGATCTAATTGAAAGATAAAGATCAAGAATTGAATCATGCGCATGGATGTGTGCATATGGCATGGGATGAATCTCATGGGAATGCAAGCATGGAGTGCAAGGTGGTATATGTACGTTGCATGGTGATTTATGCATGGTTACTTGATGATATAAGTACAAGCGCATGGTGATTTATGCATGTTGTATGGTGATATATGCATGGTCTGTAAGGTGAGGTATGCTTGAATGCATGAATGATATGTGTTTTATTCATGATACATTGATTGTTCTATTTGATACATTGTGTAATTTGGTGGATCTTTACTGCTGAGTGGTTGTACTCACCCCTTTTGGGGATTAACATTTCAAATTAGAAAGATGCGGTTGCTACCAATTGCACGTGGTACCTATTATGGATTGCCATCTGATGTCGAGGTGGAGTGCACAGAGCATTCCTGTGTTAGTTTGCCTGGTCTGGTGTATGTTCGAGTCCGTGTCTTAGTGATGTACGATGTGGATCTCGCTAATGGCCCGGTTATCCAGGAGTTTTTGTCTGTTCATGTCTGGCGTGGTGGAGTGATGCTAGGGATGCTGCCGCCGCCGCCGCCTGATGCACCGAGTTGGGTGTGATGGCACGTATAGCTGGTGGGAGCTGACACTTTTTGGGGATAGCTGACGCTTGTTGATGGAGAGGTGTACATGTTGATGTAGGGTTGAGTTCTCTTTTGAGTTATAGCCAAGTATAGTTAAAATCTTGGCTTTTTTGCTGTACCGACTCGAAATATCCATCATGAAAATATAAATAAAAGTGACTCGACTTTGTCTTTTCATTTGAAGTGTAGGTGGTGTGCATTGCATTATGGTTATTGAAGTGAGAAATGGTGAGATACGTTTATGCTTCCGCTGATGAACTGCGCTGGGACCTTTACAAAAAAAAAATGGAAAAGTATTCTATTGATTAACCCCTATGAACTATGCTTTCACTTAAATAAAAAAAATTACCTCAATGGTATGTAGTAGGATGAGTGACAAGTACCTGTAGTGACCCTAACGGATTGGGGGCCGTTGAGGGGTGCCACAATTTGTTTCCTATCGACATGACCAAGCTTTCGATGCTAAAGATTTGCTTAATCTTGAATGGATATAAGACACTGAGAGCTTTCTAGTTTTATATCCAGAAAATAAATGTTCCCATGTCTTCTCCCAGTGAAGGATTGAGAGAAATCTCTACTTGTTCTCGAACAGATTCCTTATTGGAAATTAATTTTAAATCCAGTATCGCAAAGCTGACTTATGCTGAGTAAATTGTAATTCAAACATTCCACCAAGGAGACATTGTTAATAGTCAGGCTTCCAATCTTCACGGTTCCACATCTAACAATTCTTCATTTGCTGTTCCCACCAAAAGAAACTTTTCCACCATTCATTTGAACAAGTTTTATAAAGCAACTCAAATATCCAGTTATGTGTCTCGAACAGCCACTATCTAAATACCATTTGATTAATTTCTTGATAGTGACCTGTGATCAAAAGAAGAACTCAAATTTTCATTGGTACTCATATTTTCTTGGGTCCAGCAGAGTTAGTGTTAAAGACAATCTTTGCCCGATTCCTCTTAACAGGTCTCCAAACCTTGAGACATTCCTTTTCGAAATTTTCTGAGCTGTTACACCTTGAAAATTTGAGAGCATTCCGGCCAACAGGTTTTACAAAAACCTTTTGAAAATGATCTTTGTAAAATGCCCTTATAGGTCTTTGTGTAATTCTTTCTTTAACTTTGGGAAAATCAATTAAAGGAATAGTTTCCAAAATCATTCCCAAACTAGATTTGTTAAAATAAGGTCTTTGTACAGAAAGAATTTTCTCCAACTTCACAGATCCTTTTGAAAACCTGTTTGTGATATTTGAAATATCTTCTTTCAAAAATGCATTTTCCTTTGAAAGAGAATATGAATTTTTTTTTTTAAATCAACAAAACTTTTATCCAGATATTCAAACTTCTTTTTTCTAAGAAGTTTCCTACTGCCTCAGTTTAGAATTTTCCTTCTTTAGCTTAGAAATTCTTTTAAAAGATGTTTTAAAACTGAGACAGAGTTCATGTATACTTCGAAATTTTGAAGGGATTTTTTAAATTGCTAACCTCAACTTCTTTGTCTGAGTCTGAATTAAAATCTGTTTCAAAGTTTGAATGTGATTTTAAATTGGCCATCAAACATATGTTGGCATATTCTTCATCACTTTCCTCGCATTCGGTATCACTCCATGTTTCTACTTTCAGAGCCTTTTTGTATTTCTCGGTTCTTCCTTTCTTTTTCTTCAATAGAGGACAATTTGGTCTAATATGCCCGTTTTTCTTGCATTCGAAGCATATCAGATCTTTGTTGGTTTCATTGTCCTCAGTTAATTTGTTCTACAATCTTTGAGTGCTCTGCTTCTTCCAGTTGAATCTTCTTCCCTTCCTATTCAATTTTCTGAACTTCTTGATTATAAGCGCTAGCTCCTCATCGTCCATTTCATCTTCTAAGTCTGTATCATCAGAATCATCGTTAGATTTTAAAGATATTGAATTCTTACCTTTTGGATCTTCTTCCTCATTGATTTGCTCCACTTCATATCATTGAAGTGTGCCAACTAGTTCGTCTACAGAAAGAGGCATGATCATCTGGGTTTTTCTAATTGATGTCTTCACGTGATTTTAGTCTTTAGAGAGTCCACGCAGCAGTTTGTTGACCTTCATTGGTCCTAAGATTGGTTGTCCTTGATATGCCAAGCCGTTTACAATTTTTGTGAAGCGACTGAACATTTCAGTGATGGATTCTCTCGGCTTTATCTTGAAGGCTTCATACTGTCCGAGTAGAATATTCATTTTCATCTCTTTAACTTGATAAGTTCCTTCATAGGTAACATGTAGTCTGTCCCAAACTTCTTTAGCTGTTTTACGGGAAGAAATTCGGTTATACTTGGTAGGAGATAAGGCATAATATAAAGAGTAGATAACTTTAACATCAAGAGCTTGTCTCTTGGTTATTTCTTCTTGTGTCATTTTTCCAGCATCTGCAACTTCCTTTCCTCTTTCTGAGGTTGTTATAGACTTGGAATTGATCCGTTTTTCTACCACATCCCATTCTAGGGGATCTTTAGATCTCAGAAATGCCTTCATCTTGTTTTTTCAGACATTGTATTCATTCCCATCAAAGTAAGGAGATTTGGTGTTATTTTGGCCTTCAACCAAACCTAGAGCCAAAATACTAGCCATAGATCTTTAGCTCAGAAGTAGAAACACTTCAATAAAATGAGTACACAGGCTTTGATACCAATTAAAAGGGCTAGTAATACACTTAAAGGGGGGTGAATAGGTGTTAACAAAATTTTTTGCAAAGTTTAGTAGAAATAATTTGCCTTTAGAAAAACACAAATGAATTCAGACTTTTGTGATTACTTCAAACCAAATAAAGGAGTTGAGGGAAGAGAATAAGAACGCAAGGTTTATAGTGGTTCGGCTTAGATCAAGCCTACGTCTACTCTCCCGCGCTGACAGCCTACTTGCTAGATTTCACTAAGAAATAAAAGATTTTACAGTCTTAAGCTTGAGACAAAGTTCATCTATATACTTCGAGATTTTGAAGGGATTTTTTAAATTGCTAACCTCAACTTCTTTGTCTGAGTCTGAATTAAAATCTGTTTCAAAGTTTGAATGTGATTTTAAATTGGCCATCAAATATATATTGGCATATTCTTCATCACTTTCCTCGCATTCGGTATCACTCCATGTTTCTACTTTGAGAGCCTTTTTGTACTTCTTAGTTCTTCCTTATTTTTTTTTCAACAGATGACAGTTGGTGTGAAGTGCCACTTTTTCTTGCATTCGAAGCATATCACATCTTTGTTGGTTTCATTGTCCTCAGTTGGTTTGTTCTGGAATATTTGAGTGCTTGGTTTCTTCCAGTTGAATCTTTTTCCCTTCCTATTCAATTTTCTGAACTTCTTGACCATAAGCACTAGCTCCTCATCATCCATTTCATCTTTTGAGTCTGTACCATCAGAATCATTGTTAGATTTTAAAGCTATTGACTTCTTACCTTTTGGATCTTCTTCTTCATTGATCTGCTCCACTTCATATGATTGAAGTGTGCCAACTAATTCATTTACAAAAAGAGGCATGATCATTTGGGTTTCTATAATCGATGTCTTCACGTGATTCCACTCTTTAGAGAATTCACATAGCAGTTTGTTGACCTTCATTGGTCTTGAGATTGGTTGTCCTGGATATGCCAGACCGTTTACAATTTATGTGAAGTGACTAAACATCTTAGTGATGGATTCTCTCGGCTTCATGTTGAACGCTTCATATTGTATGAGTAGAATATTCATTTTCGTTTCCTTAACTCGATAAATTCCTTCATAGGTAACGTGAGGTCTGTCCCAAACTTCTTTAGCTGTTTCACAGGTAGAAATTCGGTTATACTCAGTAGGAGATAAGGCACAATATAAAGAGTAGATAGCTTTAGTATCAAGAGCTTGTCTCTTGGTTATTTCTTCTTGTGTCATTTCGCCAGCATTTGCAACTTCCTTTCCTCTTTCTGAGGTTGTTGTAGGTTTGGAATTGATCCATTTTTCTACCACATCCCATTCTAGGGGATCTTTAGATCTCAGAAATGCCTTCATCTTGTTTTTCCACACATTATATTCATTTCCATAAAAGTAAGGAGATTTGGTGTTGTTTTGGCTTTCAACCAAACTTGGAGCCAAAATACTAGCCATAGATCTTTAACTCAGAAGTAAAAACACTTCAATAAAATGAGCACACAGGCTCTGATACCAAATGAAAGGGCTAGTAAATACACCTAGAGGGGGGTGAATAGGTGTTAACAAAAATTTTTGCAAAGTTTAGTAGAAATAAATTGCCTTTAGAAAAACTTAGATGAATTTAGACTTTAGCGATTACTTCAAACGAAATAAAGGAGTTGAGGGAAGAAAATAAGAACGCAAGGTTTATAATGGTTCGGCTTAGATTAAGCCTACGTCCACACTCCTGCGCTAACAGCGTACTGGTTGGATTTCACTAAGAAATAAAAGGGATTTCATAGTCTTGAGGCTGAGATAGAGTTCATCTATATACTTCGAGACTTTAATAGGAACTTTGAAATTGCTTACCTCAACTTTTTTGTTTGTGTCTGAATTAGAATCTGTTTCAAAGTCTGAGTCTGATTCTAAATTGGCTATCAAACATATGTTGGCATATTCTTCATCACTTTCCTCGCATTCGGTATCACTCCATGTTTCTGCTTTGAGAGCCTTTTTGTATTTCTCAGTTCTTTCTTTTTTTTTTTTCTCTTCAAGAGAGGACAGTTGGGACTGATGTGCCCCTTTTTCTTACATTTGAAGCATATCACATCTTTGTTTGTTTCATTGTCCTCAGTTGTTTGTTATGGAATCTTTGAGTGCTCTGTTTCTTCCAATTGAATTTTCTTCCATTCCTATTCAATTTTCTGAACTTCTTGATCATAAGCGCTAGCTCCTCATCATCAATTTCATCTTCTGGGTCTATATCATCAGAATCATTGTGAGATTTTAAAGCTATTGACTTCTTACCTTTTGGATCTTCTTCCTCATTGATTTACTCCACTTCATATGATTGAAGTGTGCCAAGTAATTTGTTTACAAAAAGAGGCATGATCATTTGGGTTTCTATAATTGATGTCTTCACGTGATTCCTGTCACGCCCCGATCCTCGGGCACGCACACATCCTTCTACTTGGTCGATTTTAGAATGCGATATCCCAGGACTATGTATTGCCGACTCTTTTATTTATTAAGCACATGCGGAAGCAATTATAAATCTCCAGACAATAAAACAATGGGATAGAAAAGCAAGGCCATATTTTTCATATTGAAATTCACAACCATACTTTTATACAGAACCATTCACAACTTCCTAAGTTCACTCTATTCACATGTAAACACTAATCACAAAAGGGGATGTGATCTCAGTCCTCATCTAGGTTGTACTCAAGATCCTCCTCAGGATCACCCTCTTCTTCAAGATCTTTCTCCTCCTCGGGTTCCTTCGTTTCCTACTCCTCATCAGGGTCCTGAAATGTTATCCCACAACCGGGATGAGACTACGTCTCAGCAAGTTTTACCCCACTAAGACTCGATTAGGAAACCAATACACCACATGGTTGCCTAAGCACAACACAAGTCAGAAGACTTACTTTGGCATCAGTTCCAACATGTAATTCAAGGTTATATACAAATGTTTCATATATCACACCGAACAGTAAATCAAATCACGACATTAGATTAATCTTTGATCAATCGACCTAATCGATTATAAGTCAGTCAGACCTCTTATGAGTCATTCACATCCCACTGTATAACCTCCAATAATACACTTAGTCACAGAGCTCCATTAATGCTCTTGGGCGTTGTTTTCGCCAAGGTGACGTAAGTAATAGACAGTCTACGTGCGTTCTTTAAGGCGCCGTTTTCGCACAGTGATATTCCCCATCACCGAACCATGCCTGTCATAGGTCACAGATCACTGACAGTCTACGTGCGTTCTTTAAGGCGTCGTTTTCGCGCAGTGATATCCTTAATCACCGAACCACGCCTGTCTATACTTCGTACTTGATCGGTCTCAGCCAAGAGAATTCCTAGTTCACTCTCATGATTCTTTCCGCTTTACAATTCATCAAAGCATTATAAAGGTTAAATAACCATACTTGGCCATCGACCAATCAATCACTCAATTTCCATTCAATTCCAATCAATTTAGGAATAATTCCTCAAATTGCACAATTTAGTAAATTCCACATAGCGTAGAGCTCAAATAAATAAACGAACTACACTACGACAATTAGCACGAAATTTCGGTCGTCGGCTATCTCTGCCTAATTTTCGAAAAATAAATAAATAAATAATTAATTTCAAAAATTAATAAATACCAAAAATCCAATTTAGGCCCGTAATGCCTAATTGAAGCCCGTGAAGGGTCGGGACAAATCCCGAGATGCATTCAATAAATATTAGCAGCTCTTTACTTGCTAATGACTATGTCTAACCACCTAACATGCATCATTAAGTCACTAATTTAATTGTTCAAAACTAATCTAACTACCTAATTGCACTTAATTAAATCTAATCAACCCTTAGGCATTATTAGTCTACTAAGCAAGGAATAGTGAGAATACTCACTTGCGCAAAGTGAAGACCGGGACACTACGACAACGACGCGACGGCAACCAAAATCGGGCTTTCGACGACATCGGCGGGCTTGGACCGGGCCTTAAACTTGGGCCCAACAAACCTTAGCCTAACTGAGATTTGTTCTTGCTTTTGGGCCAGACCCAAGTTGGATTGGGCCTGCTGAAGATGGGCTTCAAGTTTCTGGAAATTGGGCTTCAAATGGGTCAATTCTGTGGGCTTGATGGGCTACGGATTTGGACCATTGGGCTCGTGAATTTGCTGGCCCAACCGTGGGCTGAGTTGCTGGACTGAACAAGGAGTAGTTCGGCCATGAAGATGCGTGGAACGGGCGGCCTCGTGCGAGAGACGTGGATGAGCCGTGCTGCTTTGTTTGTGAATTAGCGTGGCAGCAGCTTCTGTCTTTGTGGCATTGAGGAGATTCACGTGGACGAGTGGCCAACAGAGTCAACTAACGGTCGAATCATGGACTGCTTGTGGACGATGGAGGGCACCTGGCAGCGTGAGGGAGAGTCTTGGTCTTCGGTGGATGGCGTTACTGACTGCCTCCGATCCCGCGGCTTCTTCGTTGGTGTGGTGTGAGTGGCCGACCAAACTCGGTGGGGTTTCGGTCTTCAAGGCTTCGTGGATGCTGCCAGTCAACAACCAAGGCCAGCGAGAGGAGTTTTGACTGAAGGAGACCAACGGTAGTGGGGCTAGCGCATGAAGAGAGGGAGTAGATGGCACAGATGAGGGAAAAGGCAGCTGTGGGCGGTCTTCAAAGAAAACAAAATGGAGAGAGAGACGAGCAGATGGCGTGGGGTCTTGCTCGGGAAAAGGGGCAGAGAGAGAGAGAGAGAGAGAGAGAGAGAGAGAGAGAGAGAGTGTTGTGATGAGAGGTGAGGGCCTCTTAAGCTTGATATTTTGTAAATATCTTCCAAAAATCATCCTAGGCCATGTATAATTACTTGGTCTTCAATGATCCAACATGACACCCTCTTCTAGAAGCCAAAATGGTCCAAAGGTTGTGGCTTGGTGGGGTACACGAATTTTGGCGCAAACCCCTCTCAATTGGACATCGATCTTTGCTCGATTTAATCTCATTTGACCCCTACAAAATCAATTGGCACTTTAATGCCTCAATTGACAATTTTCCTCATCCAATAATCCATCATGCTTCTCAATTTCGAAATCAAAAACCATCTTCGGCATTTTCTGCACAAAAAAAATCCGGCGACGACTTTTTCCCAGAAAGTGTCGGGTGTCAGAAAAATCTTCTGAGACTGAGTCGTGGATCCTAAAATTTATTGTGACATGACAGAACCTTCAATTTCTGAAATCGGACTTGAATCGGCGGTTAATTTCCATTTGGCGCGTTTTTAGCGTGACTTAGGTTATCGGGCGGTTTTTAGAACTCTTTAAGGCAAATGACCCGTGGTCGATTTTCTTCGAACCACTATGAACCCATTCGACTCAATGGCGACTCTCAATTGTCATGAAAATTCCGAGGATTCAAATATGGACACAGAGTACCAAAACGATAGTAAAATCAGATTAGTGTCGGTCGACGAGAATTTTCCAATTTAGTGGAGTCACCCACAATCGGCCACACATCTCAGTCAACCAGACCTGTTTTTGGTCATAAATCGATTTTTAATTGTGCCGTAATGGCCTCTAAAGATAAGCACGGTCGAGAAGCCGATTCCTGATCGAATTCTCAAGTTTATTGCCCTAAAATTTCTTAATTACTTACCCAGACAGTCTAGTTATCTCAAGAGTGATCGGCTCTGGGAATAGCCCTATAAACGCGTTAACGAAATGCCCGATTAATTCAGTAGAAAACAGGTTGAGAAATTCAGGATGTCACAATTCTAGTCTTTAGAGAGTTCACATAGCAGTTTGTTGACCTTCATTGGTCTTGAGATTGGTTGTCCTGAATAAGACAGACCGTTTACAATTTATGTGAAGCGACTAAACATGTTAGTGATGGATTCTCTCGGCTTCATCTTGAATGCTTCATATTGTCCAAGTAGAATATTCATTTTCATTTCTTTAACTCGATCATTTCCTTCATAGGTAACGTGCGGTCTGTCCCAAACTTCTTTAGCTATTTCACAGGACGAAATTTGGTTATACTTAGTAGGAGATAACGCACAATATAAAGAGTAGATAGCTTTAGCATCAAGAGCTTGTCTCTTGGTTATTTCTTTTGGTGTCATTTCGCCAGCATCTGCAACTTCCTTTCCTCTTTCTGAGGTTGTTGTAGGTTTGGAATTGATCCATTTTTCTACCACATCCCATTCTAGAAGATCTTTAGATCTCAGAAATGCCTTTATCTTGTTTTTCCACACATTATATTCATTCCCATCAAAATAATGAGATTTGGTGTTATTTTGGCCTTCAACCAAACCTGGAGCCAAAATACTAGCCATAAAATCTTAGCTCAGAAGAAAAAACACTTCAATAAAATGATCACACAGGCTCTGATACGAATTGAAAGGGCTAGTAAATACACCTAGAGGGGGTGAACTGGTGTTAACAAAAAATTTCATAAAGTTTAGTAGAAATAATTTGCCTTCAGAAAAACACAGATGAATTTAGACTTTAGCGATTACTTCAAATGAAATAAAAGAGTTGAGGGAAGAGAATAAGAACGCAAGGTTTATAGTGGTTTAGCTTAGATCAAGCCTACGTCCACTCTTCCGCGCTGACAGTCTACTGGCTGGATTTCACTAAGAAATAAAGGGATTTCATAGTCTTGAGGCTGAGACAGAGTTCTTCTATAAACTTGGAGACTTTAACAGGAACTTTGAAATTGCTACCCTCAACTTCTTTGTTTGAGTCTGAATTAGAATCTGTTTCAAAGTCTGAGTCCGATTCTAAATTGGCAATCAAACATATGTTGGCATATTCTTCATCACTTTCCTCGCATTTGGTATCACTCCATGTTTCTGCTTTGAGAGCCTTTTTGTATTTCTCAATTCTTCCTTCTTTTTTTTTTCAACAAAGGATAGTTGGGTGTGATGTGCCACTTTTTCTTGCATTCAAAGCATATCACATCTTTGTTGGATTCATTGTCCTCATTTGGTTTGTTATGGAATCTTTGAGTGCTCTGTTTCTTTAAGTTGAATCTTCTTCCCTTCCTATTCAATTTTCTGAACTTCTTGATCATAAGCGCTAGCACCTCATCATTCATTTCATCTTCTGAGTCCGTATCATTAGAATCATTGTGAGATTTTAAAGCTATTGACTTCTTACCTTTTAGATCTTCTTCCTCATTGATCTGCTCCACTTCATATGATTGAAGTGTGCCAACTAATTCGTTTACAAAAAGAGGCATGATCATTTGGGTTTCTATAATCGATGTCTTCACGTGACTCCACTCTTTAGAGTGTTCACATAGTAGTTTGTTGACCTTCATTGGTCTTGAGATTGGTTGTCCTAGATATGCCAGACCATTTACAATTTATGTGAAGCGACTAAACGTGTTAGTGATGGATTCTCTCGGCTTCATCTTGAACGCTTCATATTGTTCGAGTAGAATATTCATTTCCATTTCTTTAACTCGATCAGTTCCTTCATAGGTAATGTGCGGTCTGTCCCATACTTCTTTAGCTGTTTCACAAGCAGAAATTCGGTTATATTCAGTAGGAGAGAAGGCACATTATAAAGAGTAGATAGCTTTAGCATCAAGAGCTTGTCTCTTGGTTATTTCTTCTTGTGTCATTTCGCTAGCATCTGCAACTTCCTTTCCTCTTTCTGAGGTTGTTGTAGGCTTGGAATTGATCTATTTTTCTATCACATTCCATTCTAGGGGATCTTTAGATTTCAGAATGCCTTTATCTTGTTTTTCCACACATTATATTCATTCCCATCAAAGTAAGGAGATTTAGCGTTATTTTGGCCTTCAACCAAACCTGGAGCCAAAATACTAGCCATAGATCCTTAGCTCAGAAGTAAAAACACTTCAATAAAATGATCACACAGGCTCTGATATCAATTGAATGGGCTAGTAAATACACCTAGAGGGGGGTGAATAGGTGTTAACAAAAATTTTCGCAAAGTTTAGTAGAAATAATGTGCCTTTAGAAAAACACAGATGATTTCAGACTTTAGCGATTACTTCAAACGAAATAAAGGAGTTGAGGGAAGAGAATAAGAACACAAGGTTTATAGTGGTTCGGCTTAGATCAAGCCTACGTCCACTCTCTCACGTTGATAGCCTACTGGCTGGATTTCACTAAGAAATAAAAGGGATTTCATAGTCTTGACGCTGAGACAGACTTCATCTATATACTTTGAGACTTTAACAGGAACTTTGAAATTGCTAACCTCAACTTCTTTGTTTGAGTCTGAATTAGAATCTGTTTCAAAGTCTGAGTCTGATTCTAAATTGGCTATCAAAGATATGTTGGCATATTCTTCATCACTTTCCTTGCATTCGGTATCACTCCATGTTTCTGCTTTGAGAGCTTTTTGTATTTCTTAGTTCTTAATTCTTTTTTTTCTTCAACAGAGGACCAGTTGGGTCTATTGTGCCCATTTTTCTTACATTCGAAGCATAACACATCTTTGTTGGTTTCATTGTCCTCATTTGGTTTGTTCTGGAATCTTTGAGTGCTCTGTTTCTTTCAGTTGAATTTTCTTCCCTTCCTATTCAATTTTCTGAACTTCTTGATCATAAGCGCTAGCTCCTCATCATCCATTTCATCTTCTGAGTCTGTATCATCAGAATCATTCTTAGATTTTAAAGCTATTAACTTCTTACCTTTTGGATCTTCTTCCTCATTGATTTGCTCCACTTCATATGATTGAAGTGTGCCAACTAATTCGTTTACAAAAGGAGGCACGATCATTTGTGTATTTGTAATTGATGTCTTCACGTGATTCTAGTCTTTAGAGAGTTCATGTAGCAGTTTGTTGACCTTCATTGGTCTTGAGATTGGTTGTCCTGTATATGCTAGACCGTTTCCAGTTTCTATGAAGTGACTAAACATGTTTGTGATGGATTCTCTCGGTTTCATCTTGAACGCTTCATATTGTCCGAGTAGAATATTCATTTTCGTTTCTTTAACTCGATCAGTTCCTTCATAGGTAACGCGCGGTCTATCCCAAACTTCTTTAGCTGTTTCACAGGCAGAAATTCGATTATACTCAGTAGGAGGGAATGCACAATATAAAGAGTAGATAACTTTAGCATCAAGAGCTTGTCTCTTGGTTATTTCTTCTTGTGTCATTTCGCTAGCATCTGCAACTTCCTTTCCTCTTTCTGAGGTTGTTGTAGGTTTGGAATTGATCCATTTTTCTACCACATCCCATTCTAGGGGATCTTTAGATCTCAGAAATGCCTTTATCTTGTTTTTCCACACATTATATTCATTCCCATAAAAGTAAGGAGATTTGGTGTTATTTTGGCCTTCAACCAAACCTGGAGCCAAAATACTAGTCATAGATCTTTAGCTCAGAAGTAAAACCACATCAATAAAATGAGCATATAGGCTCTGATACCAATGGAAAGGGCTAGTAAATACACATAGAGGGGGGTGAATAGGTCTTAACAAAATTTTTCGCAAAGTTTAGTAGAAATAATTTGCCTTTAGAAAAACACAGATGAATTCAGACTTTAGCGATTACTTCAAAAGAAAATAAAGGAGTTGAGGGAAGAGAATAAGAACGCAAGGTGTATAGTGGTTCGGCTTAGATCAAGCCTACGTCCACTCTCCCGCGCTGACAGCCTACTAATGGGATTTCACTAAGAAATAAAAGGGGTTTCATAGTCTTGAGGCTAAAACAGAGTTCATCTCTATACTTCGAGACTTTAACAAAAACTTTGAAATTGCTAACCTCAACTTCTTTGTTTGAGTCTGAATTAGAATCTGTTTCAAAGTCTGAGTCTGATTCTAAATTGGCCATCAAACATATGTTCGCATATTCTTCATCACTTTCCTCGCATTCAATATCACTACATGTTTTTGCTTTGAGAGCTTTTGTGGCATCCTGAAATTCCTTACAGGTCATTAGGGGTGCTCAAATTAATGTCTTGTATTAAGGACTATGGCCAAATTTAATGGATAAATTTTGGAAAAGGATAATCTATCTTTGGCCATATGTATTGTGGGTTAGAATCTATGGATTTGTGATTTCAAGTGTATAATTATTTAATTTATACACTATAGTACTTTGGTTCAATAAGGATTTAATTAGTATTTTAAAAAAAAGGGGGTTAAAATTTGATTTAATTAGGCTTGGGCCTTAGGCCCAAGAGTGTGGACCTTTGATGGACCAAAAGGTCGGCCCATGAAGCCCATGGAGAGGGCTGCCGTCGACCAAGGAGAGGGGGAGTGGCCGGCTCACTTCCAAGCCCATTATGCATGGGTTTTGCCAAGTGGCAAAAATGGGACTCCATCCATTGGCCATTGTGGGAGGCTTCTAATGATGACTAATGATTGTGATTAAGGGGGAATAAAAGGGAGAGAGTGGCCGGTTTAGGGGGCTGTCGCCCAAGCCAAGTGAGAGAGAGAGAGAGAGAGAGGGTTGCGAGAGAGAGAGAGAGAGAGAGAGAGAGAGAGAGAGAGAGAGAGAGAGAGAGGAACGCGAGAGAGAGGAGGAAGGAGCTGCTCGCCTGCTCGTTGCCCGTCTGTCCGCTCGTCCATCGCCGTCCGTGTGCTGTTGTTTGCTTGATTTTGGAGGCAAGTCAGGATCCATATTCTGCTCTTGCATGTGTGTCTTGCATGTGTGATTTTTTGGTGGTAGATCTCGGATGTTTAGGACATGAGAAACCGAATTTAGAGTGTGTTGTTCTTGAAAATGTATTCTGTTCTCGACTATACCGCCTGACCCAGAATGTTGTAGAGGCTTGCATGTGGGCTTCGAGTCAGATTTTGGCTTCGACTTATTCATGAAAGTTGTAGAAAACATCTCAAAGTACAACATACTAAAATTTGAGACAAAATGGTTGAGTTTTGAGGGGTAAAACCCATCCTCTACGAAAAAGGCTAGATCTGAAACGGTTTTGTCGACCTCTTGGTGGTTTTGTGTGCTGTATGTCACTTTTTACTAAAAATTTCACTTCAAATTCTTCACAAAAGTTATAGAGAACATCTGATGATTAACATACTCAAATTTGAGGTAAAACGAACAAGTGTAGCCTAGTGAAACGATTTTCTTTTGAAGACGGCAGATCTGGAAGTATGGTACTGGACTCCCGAGACTTTGTGGACTAAATGGTGACTATCATTTGAGAATCTCACTTAGAACCCTTAATTAAAGTTGTATTGGACCTCTTGAGGCAAAATATATTAAAATTTCAGAGGAAATGAAGAAAGATAAGTAGGTGAAACCTCGATTTTTCGGAGACACCTAAACTGGACTTTTCGGTACTAGGAACAGGAGCTTCGACTGTCTATAATAAATTACCTAGGACTAATCTGGCCTTGATGTCTTCATAAAAAATATACCTTGGAGTCTCGAATATAACCTGGTAAAATTTCATAATTTTTGGAGGTCATTCGGGTATTTTAATGAAAATATTTCAAGAACTGCACAATCTGATTTTATCCGAATTTTGCATGCTGTATTGTGTGAGCTATATCTTCTTGTGTGAAGCTCTTTTGGGCATGTGTTCTTCATGAAATTATACCTTTTTGCCTTGTCTATCACATGTTCTGATTTCAGGATTTTTGAAGATCATATGGATATTTGATTTGCATGTTTTCCGAAAGTGTGCAAGCTGGAATTTGCTAAATCTCAAAAGTCATGATGTATGGATCGTTCTAAGTTGTATGGACCCCATGGATTGTATTGTCATGAGTGATTGTATCTTGCTACATGTATAATGATGATTGGAATTGCATATGAGAATCAAATGATGAAAATGATATTGTTTGCCATCACATCATATGCCATGTTGAAATTGAGCCACAATTGTAAATGTGAACTATGATAAGTGAGAAAGCCGTCGGAGGTGTGAGTCGACGATGCCCCGGGAGTGTCGGGATGCCTGGCCAGGGAGTGCAAATGCCGGACACCCGGTGGCCTTAAATGGCCGAATACCGGAGGGTTCTCAGGAGTTTCGAGATGCCCAGAGTGTGGGGAGCCGGAAGCCCGGAGGTTTGTGCCAGGGGATACCTCGTGATGCCAGTTAGGGTGCGAGATGCTTGGTAGGTATTGTGCCGGATGCCCGGAGGTTTGTGCCGGAGGGTTCTTGCGATGCTAGGATTGGGTGCGAGCGATAAATGTGGGATACAAACATTGGTCCCGGGAAAGAGAAATGTGGCGGCCCAAAATGAAAGAATGAAATTGGGAAATTGAAATTGAATTATGCATGAGGGTACATGTATGACATGGATGCATGATGGTATGTGCATGGATGTATGTGCACCTATGGTATGATGGTACATGTGATATAATGATGATGAGTGCGTGGACGCATGATGGTATGTGCATGGATGTATGTGCACCTATGGTATGATGGTACATGTGATATAATGATGATGAGTGCATGGACGCATGATGGTATGTGCATGGATGTATGTTCACCTATGGTATGATGGTACATGTGATATAATGATGATGAGTGCATGGACGCATGATGGTATGTGCATGGATGTATGTGCACCTATGGTATGATGGTACATGTGATATAATGATGATGAGTGCATGGATGCATGATGGTATGTGCATAGATGTATGTGCACCTATGGCATAATGGTACCTGTGACATGATGATAGTAAGTGCATGGATGTATGTGCACCTATGGCATGATGGTATATGTGACATGATGATGGTGATGATTATATGAGGATGTATGTACATGCGATATAATGACCTGTGCATGGTATCAAGGTAAATTGTGCATGGATGCTTGAATGACATGTATTGTGTTATGATTGTTATGACTGTATTGTGTGATGTATTGAGTGGTTTATTGGGTCCTTTACCTGCTGAGTGGTTGTACTCACCCTTTCGGGGACCAACATTTTAGATTAGAAAGATGCCGCTCCCTGCTGTCACGCGGGGCGTCTTTTACGGCCTTCCTTCGGATGTCGAGGTCGACTGTGTGGAGATCGACTGTCCCACCATCCCTGGTCTGACGTTTATTCGGGTTCATGCATTAGTGATGTATGATGTGGGCCTGGCTGGGGGCCCGGTCATACAGGAGTTCATATCTGTTCACGTTCGTCAAGATGGAGCGATGCGGGGGATGTTGCTGCTGCCATCGCCTGACGCACCAGGATGGGTGTGACGGCCCGTGCGTGAAGAGTAGGAGCTGCAACTTTTTGGGATGATAGCCGACACTAGTTGATGGAGGATTTTGCATGATCGACATAGTGGGTCGAGTGTCTCTTTTTGGGGTTATGGCTGAGTGTAGCTAAAAGTCTTGGCCTTTCTTTTGATGTACTGACCCGAGAAAAACCCATCATGAAAATATGTAAATAAAAGTGTCATGGCTTTATCTTTTTTTATGATGTTTAGTGGTGTGCAATTGTATCATGGTTGTTGGAGGGAGAATTAGTAAGATTTGATTATGCTTCCGCAAATAAGATGCGCTGGGACCGTTGTTATAAAAAAAAAAATGCCTAGGAACTAAGGTACTTCTTTGGTAAGATGTTGTGACCTTGGGCGCTTCGGGGTGCCACAGCTTTTTTGTATTTCTTAGTTCTTCCTTCTTTTTTTTCTTCAACAGAGGACCAGTTGGGTCTGATGTGCCCATTTTTCTTGCATTCGAAGCATATCACATCTTTGTTGGTTTCATTGTCCTCATTTGGTTTGTTCTGGAATCTTTGAGTGCTATGTTTCTTTTAGTTGAATTTTCTTTCCTTCCTATTCAATTTTCTGAACTTCTTGATCATAAGCGCTAGCTCCTCATCATCCATTTCATCTTCTGAGTCTGTATCATCAGAATCATTCTTAGATTTTAAAGCTATTGACTTCTTACCTTTTGGATCTTCTTCCTCATTGATCTGCTCCACTTCATATGATTGAAGTGTGCCAACTAATTCGTTTACAAAAGGAGGCACGATCATTTGTGTATTTGTAATTGATGTCTTCACGTGATTCTAGTCTTTAGAGAGTTCATGTAGCAGTTTGTTGACCTTCATTGGTCTTGAGATTGGTTGTCCTGTATATGCTAGACCGTTTACAGTTTCTATGAAGTGACTAAACATGTTTGTGATGGATTCTCTCGGTTTCATCTTGAACGCTTCATATTGTCCGAGTAGAATTCATTTTCGTTTCTTTAACTCGATCAGTTCCTTCATAGGTAACGCGCGGTCTATCCCAAACTTCTTTAGCTGTTTCACAGGCAGAAATTCGATTATACTCAGTAGGAGGGAATGCACAATATAAAGAGTAGATAACTTTAGCATCAAGAGCTTGTCTCTTGGTTATTTCTTCTTGTGTCATTTCACCAGCATTTGCAACTTCCTTTCCTCTTTCTGAGGTTGTTGTAGGTTTGGAATTGATCCAATTTTCTACCACATCCCATTCTAGGGGATCTTTAGATCTCAGAAATGCCTTTATCTTGTTTTTCCACACATTATATTCATTCCCATCAAAGTAAGGAGATTTGGTGTTATTTTGGCCTTCAACCAAACCTAGAGCCAAAATACCAGCCATAGATCTTTAGCTCAGAAGTAAAAGCACTTCAATAAAATGAGCACACAGGCTTTGATACCAATTGAAAGGGCTAGTAAATACACATAGAGGGGGGGGGTGAATAGGTGTTAACAAAAAATTTCACAAAGTTTAGTAGAAATAATTTGCCTTTAGAAAAACACAGATGAATTTAGACTTTAGTGATTACTTCAAACGAAATAAAGGAGTTGAGGGAAGCGAATAAGAACGCAAGGTTTATAGTGGTTCAGCTTAGATCAATCCTACGTGTACTCTCCCACGCTGACAACTACTGTGACGTCCCAGGGCGTCACGTACTAAGCGCAAGCGGAATTATAATTATTATTGACATCTAGTAAACTCCTTTGAATAACATATAGTATTTACCATTGAAGGTTAGCATGTAAAACATGGATTATTTAAAATCCTAAATTTATATTATAAGGTTATCCTGCAATGCACATAGACAAGATCATAAAAGGCTTCCTTTCATTTTATCATCATTAGGGCATACAAAATTATCAACCTGGACTCATTCCATGTTCTTCACCTATATATTTACATCATATACAAAACAAAAGTAAGGCGCAACAAAAGCCAGGGATATGGGTGAGGTTATCTACTCCACGAGTTCCCACACTAGCCCGCATCTAACAAAAAAACAAAAGTCAGTCAGCCTCTACACAATCCAAGGCGTCTAGGCGCCGTCCATCCCTGCTCCAGGTCCTCCTGCTCCAAAGGGTAAAGGTCCGAGCATCTCTCCTTCATGGTTGAGAAACCATGCAACGAACGTCATTGAAGTCAAGTCGGCTCTACCGTCATCCATCCATAAAGTCGCCTCATACTTGGAGAAAATCATGTCAATGTCGGGATCATACATGTCATGAAGAGAAACATCAAGACGCACCACCGCCCCATATCGAGCTACTGGCGGTATATCCATGCTATCAATATGAAAATGTAAGGTATGAGCAAACAACCTTGCCCAGTAAAGAATGATAAAACTCTAACTTAAACAATCCATAGTCATCAAAGTTACAAGTGAATCATCAAACAATTTAGGATGCTAAAGGAAGTATATCACCAGCATAAACAATTGGATAATAACACAATATGTACATAATCACCTTATGAGCATCCATTTATATGCTTACCTTTCTCAAACTCAATCTCATATGAAGATGTAATGCAACAATAATAAATGAACTCACTCGCCAAATAGAATTATATTTAGTGTGCATAAAATCCACTCTCGAATCAGTCACAACCGGGACTCTACCGGCCTGATTGAATCACTTTCGGAAAGTACGTTATCCGGACTTCCACAATACCTCTAATTGTGGGCATCTCACTCCGAGGCATCCTGGCATCACACAACTGAGGTCCTCCTTGATCACACACAAGGGCATCTCACTTCGAGGCATCTCAGTATTTCTCTACCGAGGCATCCAAGACCACGCAGCAAGGGCATCCCAAACTTCTGGGGGCATCACCGGTATCTCGGTACCGATGGGTTCATTCATCTTAAGCACACGTTTCACACCACCACACCTTTGATTAATGCATTATCGTATGCAAAAGAAAAGACTCCAAAGTATCTAACTAACTCTCATGAACCTAGCACACGTGCGTGTCCAAATTATAAGATAAAACCCATTACGTCATGTCCCATTCCATGGCGAACAGATATTTACCCCATAATCAAGCACTATGCACCGCACTCATTGCACATGTATGATTCTATATGCACTTATATCTCAAATGATATATGAGACTTACTCTTATATGAATAACTTCTATTATGAGGTTTATTAGACTCCACGTGCATCACAAAAGCCTAATATGAAAGACACAACCTCTAATATATGTTCTCGGGTCCAGACAGTTCACTAGCTAAACGTACAGTTTCGGTTTCGGACACAGAAATTATACTAATTCTTATCGAAATACTACCAAATTTTAGTATGTTATATTTGAGACATAGACTGACATTTCCCGTGAGAAACTTAAGTCTGATTCTCACTGTATTAAGAGTAACAGTCGCCATAATTTTTACTAGTACCCTGTACCGACATCCAGATTCTTTATCTACAAAGAAAATTGTTTCACAAAACAAATATTATCAATTTAATCTTAAATTTTGACACGTCATTCCTTAAGATGTGTTATAAAATTTTCATTAAGGATTTGAAGTCCAAATCCAACTAGGTAAATACAGAAAATTTGTATAATCAGTAAAGGTCATACCGTTTCTCACAAAACAGTTTACTGGTTTTACTAAGTTCACTTCCATCTCTACGTTTTTATAGTCATATGGTTATAGCTACGTGTATAACTTGATCTTATAGATGTTCTATCATGTAGAATAGTTTCTTTTTTATTTCTATTAATATACATAAAGAAAACTAAACACAAATAGAAGACTCCATAACTGTTTCACTTAGAACATAATAGATACACATATTTTCTCACTTCTAACTCAACGAAACAACTTGTCTATCCACAAATCTCTTCTAAAATACTCCAATGCTTACTCACAGCAACTCAAAGCAACTTCAGCATATCTTTCTCTAACAAGTGATCGATTCCACAACTCGGCTCGAAGTGTCATTGCGTCCGTAAGCCACTTATCACGATTTCTACCAAAACAATACACTCGGCATCCATTTCATCCCTTCGCTCAACAAAACAGCATACTCACACAAGGATTTTGAAACATGCAGTCCTCAAAAACAACACGTAATGGCTTCTAACTCTAATCTAACACTTACTCAGCTTAGATCAATCACAAAACAGCAACTACAAACTATATCCATCACTGTTTGGTTAGATCTTCAAGCTCCCTTGATGAAACAATGGATAACTTTCAATTTAGAGTTCGATCTTTCCTTACCTTGCTTCAGCTACTAAACAACACAGAAATGCTTCAAGATCAACACTCAAAATCTCGCATGCAAGAAGAAGAAATCACTGGTTTGCTTCTGGTTTTTCGCTGCTCAGCCGAGAGAAAAGAAAGAAGAAGATGAAGATGGGTTGTTCAGTTTTTATATGGAGAGAGAGAGAGAGAGAGAGAGAGAGAGAGAGAGAGAGAGAGAGAGGTACGAAACTTAAGGGGGAAATAGGTCTACAAACTAATCCCTAGGCTAGGGTAATGATTAGATTTAGCTAATGATTATGCTTCCTTGGAGTTGCCATCTTCGGTTCTATGGATTGAGAAAACCGTGGGTGTTGATGAGAGAATCGAGAGAGAAAAAAGTGTTGTGGCTTTCATGCATGAAGATTTTCGCCATCTGTCGATCGTCGCTAATTAACAGTTAATCGATATCATTCGTTAATTCATTAGCTTCTAATATTTTCATCTAATTGCCTTTTGTTTCTACTTAATCCCAATTATACAAAGTCATAACATATATATATATATATAACATATCGACTAGTCAATGTTAGTCTATAAAGAATTCATCATAAAAAGAATGCTAAAGTTAGAAATTGATATTAGCATTATAAACATTAATCAAGTTATCATAACTATAATCTATAAAATAAAATCATTCGGGCCTAAATATTCATTCCCGGCCCAATAGGCTTAATCTATAACAATTCCGGCCCACTAAACTAAATCTACAAATCTAATAATTCCGAACCTTGGCCCGCTTCAAGCCAAGTCCAATCCCATAATCTCTCATTAGATTTCTCAAGTCCAATTCGTGTGGCCCACTTACTTCTAGAGCCCACACATTCCTCATGATCCATCGGGTTCATTTTCTGGCCCAATCTAATTAATCTAAGTTCCTAATGATCTAATTACACTAATGAAGGTCAATGAAATTTGGGATGTCACAACTATTAGCTAGATGTTACTAAGAAATAAAAGGGAATTGACAGTCTTGACGCTGAGACAGACTTCATCTATATACTTCGAGACTTTAATAGGAACTTTGAAATTGCTAACCTCAACTTCTTTGTTTGAGTCTGGATTAGAATTTGTTTCAAAGTCTGAGTTTGATCCTAAATTGGCCATTAAACATATGTTGGCATATTTTTCATCACTTTCCTCGCATTCGGTATCACTCCATGTTTCTACTTTGAGAGCCTTTTTGTATTTCTCAGTTCTTCCTTCTTTTTTTCTTTAACAGAGGACAGTTGGGTCTGATGTGCCACTTTTTCTTGCATTCGAAGCATATCACATCTTTGTTGGTTTCATTGTCATCAGTTGGTTTGTTCTGGAATCTTTGAGTGCTCTGTTTCTTCCAGTTGAATCCTTTTCCCTTCCTATTCAATTTTCTGAACTTCTTGATCATAAGCGCTATCTCCTCATCATCCATTTCATCTTCCGAGTATGTATCATCAGAATCGTTGTTAGATTTTAAAGCTATTGACTTCTTGCCTTTTGGATCTTCTTCCTCTTTGATCTGCTCCATTGCATATGATTGAAGTGTGCCAACTAATTCGTTTACAAAAAGAGGCATGATCATTTGGGTTTCTATAATCGATGTCTTCACGTGATTCCAGTCTTTAGAGAGTTCACGTAGCAGTTTGTTGACCTTCATTGGTCTTGAATTAGTTGTCCTGGACATGCCAGACCATTTACAATTTCTGTGAAGCGAGTAAACATGTTAGTGATGGATTCTCTCGGCTTCATCTTGAATGCTTCATATTGTCCGAGTAGAATATTCAATTTTCATTTCCTTAACTTGATCAGTTTCGTCATAGGTAACGTTTAGTCCAAACTTCTTTAACTGTTTCACAGGAAGAAATTCGGTTATACTCAGTAGGAGAGTAGGCACAATATAAAGAGTAGATAGCTTTAGCATCAAGAGCTTGTCTCTTGGTTATTTCTTCTTGTGTCATTTCGCCAGCATTTGCAACTTCCTTACCTCTTTCTGAGGTTGTTGTAGGTTTGGAATTGATCTATTTTTCTACCCCATTCCATTCTAAGGGATCTTTAGATCTTAGAAATGCCTTTATCTTGTTTTTCCACACATTATATTCATTCCCACCAAAGTAAGGAGATTTGGCGTTATTTTGGCCTTCAACCAAACTTGGAGCCAAAATACTAGCCCTAGATCTTTAGCTCAAAAGTAAAAACACTTGAATAAGATGAGCACACAGGCTCTGATACCAATTGAAAGGGCTAGTAAATACACCTAGAGGGGGGTGAATAGGCATTAATTAAAATTTTCGCAAAGTTTAGTAGAAATAATTTGCCTTTAGAAAAACACAAATGAATTTAGACTTAGCGATTACTTCAAATGAAATAAAGGAGTTGAGGGAAGAGATTAAGAACGAAAGGTTTATAATGGTTTGGCTTAGATCAAGCCTACATCCATTCTCCCGCGCTGACAGCCTACTGGCTTGGTTTCACTGGGAAATAAAAGGGATGTTACAGACTTGAGGCTGAGACAGAGTTCATCTATATACTTCGAGACTTTAACATAAACTTTGAAATTGCTACCCTCAACTTCTTTGTTTGAGTCTGAATTAGAATATGAGTTTGATTCTAAATTGGCCATCAAACATATGTTGGCATATTCTTCATCACTTTCCTCGCATTTGGTATCACTCCATGTTTCTGCTTTGAGAGCCTTTTTGTACTTCTTAGTTCTTCCTTATTTTTTTTTTCAACAGAGGACAGTTGGGTGTGATGTGCCACTTTTTCTTGCATTCGAAGCATATCACATCTTTGTTGGTTTCATTGTCCTCAGTTGGTTTGTTCTGGAATATTTGAGTGCTTGGTTTCTTCCAGTTGAATCTTCTTCCCTTCCTATTCAATTTTCTGAACTTCTTGATCATAAGCGCTAGCTCATCATCATCCATTTCATCTTTTGAGTTTGTACCATCAGAATCATTGTTAGATTTTAAAGCTATTGACTTCTTACCTTTTGGATCTTCTTCTTCATTGATCTGCTCCACTTCATATGATTGAAGTGTGCCAACTAATTCATTTACAAAAAGAGGCATGATCATTTGGGTTTCTATAATCGATGTCTTCACGTGATTCCACTCTTTAGAGAATTCACGTAGCAGTTTGTTGACCTTCATTGGTCTTGAGATTGGTTGTCCTGGATATGCCAGACCGTTTACAATTTCTGTGAAGCGACTAAACATCTTAGTGATGGATTCTCTCGGCTTCATGTTGAACGCTTCATATTATACGAGTAGAATATTCATTTTCGTTTCCTTAACTCAATCAATTCCTTCATAGGTAACGTGTGGTCTGTCCCAAACTTCTTTAGTTGTTTCACAGGCAGAAATTCGGTTATACTCAGTAGGAGATAAGGCACAATATAAAGAGTAGATAGCTTTAGCATCAAGAGCTTGTCTCTTGGTTATTTCTTCTCTTGTGATTTCGCCAGCATCTGCAACTTCCTTTCCACTTTCTGAGGTTGTTGTAGGTTTGGAATTGATCCATTTTTCTACCACATCCCATTCTAGGGGATCTTTAGATCTCAAAAATGCCTTCATCTTGTTTTTCCACACATTATATTCATTCCCATAAAAGTAAGGAGATTTGGTGTTATTTTGGCCTTCAACAAAATGTGGAGCCAAAATGCTAGCCACAGAACTTTAGCTCAGAAGAAAAAACACTTCAATAAAATGATCACACAGGCTCTGATACGAATTGAAAGGGCTAGTAAATACGCCTAGAGGGGGTGAACTGGTGTTAACAAAAAATTTCGTAAAGTTTAGTAGAAAAATTTGCTTTCAGAAAAACACAGATGAATTTAGACTTTAGCGATTACTTCAAACGAAATAAATGAGTTGAGGGTAGAGAATAAGAACACAAGGTCTATAGTGGTTTGGCTTAGATCAAGCCTACGTCCACTCTGCCGCGCTGACTGCCTACTGGCTGGATTTCACTAAGAAATAAAAGGGATTTCACAGTCTTGAGGCTGAGACGGAGTTCATCTATATACTTCGAGACTTTAACAAAAACTTTGAAATTGCTAACCTCAACTTCTTTGTTTGAGTCTAAATTAGAATCTGTTTCAAAGTCTGAGTTTGATTCTAAATTGGCCATTAAACATATGTTGGCATATTCTTCATCATTTTCCTTGCATTTGGTATCACTCCATGTTTTTGATTTGAGAGCCTTTTTGTATTTCTCTGTTCTTCATTCTTTTTTTCTTCAACAGAGGATAGTTGGGTACGATGTGCCACTTTTTCTTGCATTCGAAGCATATCACATCTTTGTTGGTTTCATTGTCCTCAGTTGGTTTGTTCTGGAACTTTGGGTGCTCTGTTTCTTCTAGTTGAATCTTCTTCCCTTCCTATTCAATTTTCTGAACTTCTTGATCATAAGCGCTATCTCCTCATCATCCATTTTATCTTTGGAGTCTATCATCAAAATTATCGTTAGATTTTAAAGCTATTAACTTCTTACCTTTTGGATCTTCTTCTTCATTGATCTGCTCCACTTCGAATAATTAAAGTGTGCCAACTAATTCGTTTACAAAAAGAGGCATGATCATTTGAGTTTCTATAATCGATGTCTTCACGTGATTCTAGTCTTTAGAGAATTCACGTAACAGTTTGTTGACCTTCATTGGTCTTGAGATTGGTTGTCCTGGATATGCCAGACTGTTTACAATTTCTGTGAAGCGACTAAACATGTTAGTGATGGATTGTCTCGGCTTTATCTTTAACGCTTCATATTGTCCGAGTAGAATATTCATTTTCGTTTCCTTAACTTGATCAATTCCTTCATAGGTAACGTGCGGTCTGTCCCAAACTTCTTTAGCTATTTCATAGGCAGAAATTCGGTTATACTCAGTAGAAGATAAGGCACAATATAAAGAGTAGATAGCTTTAGCATCAAGAGCTTGTCTCTTGGTTATTTCTTCTCGTGTCATTTCCCCAGCATCTACAACTTCCTTTCCTCTTTCTGAGGTTGTTGTAGGTTTGGAATTGATCCATTTTTCTACCACATCCCATTCTAGGGGATCTTTAGATCTCAAAAATGCATTTATCTTGTTTTTCCACACATTATATTCATTCCCATAAAAGTAAGGAGATTTGGTGTTATTTTGGCCTTCAACCAAACCTATAGCCAAAATACTAGGCATAGATCTTTGGCTCAGAAGTAAAAACACTTGAATAAGATGAGCACATAGGCTCTGATACCAATTGAAAGGGCTAGTAAATACACCTAGAGGGGGGTGAATAGGCATTAACAAAAATTTTCGCAAAGTTTAGTAGAAATAATTTTCCTTTAGAAAAACACAAATGAATTCAGACTTTAGTGATTACTTCAAACGAAATAAAGGAGTTGAGGGAAGAAAATAAGAACGCAAGGTTTATAGTGGTTCGGCTTAGATCGAGCCTATGTTCACTCTCCTACGCTGGCAGCCTACTCGCTTGATTTCACTAGGAAATAAAAGGGATTTCACAGTCTTGAGGTTGAGACAGAGTTCATATATATACTTCGAGACTTTAACAGGAACTTTGAAATTGCTAACCTCAACTTCTTTGTTTGAGTCTGAATTAGAATTTGTTTTAAAGTCTGAGTATGATTCTAAATTGGCCATCAAACATATGTTGGCATATTCTTGATCACTTTCCTCGCATTTAGTATCACTCCATGTTTCTGCTTTGAGAGTCTTTTTGTATTTCTCAGTTCTTCATTCTTTTTTTCTTCAACAAAGGACAGTTGGGTCTGATGTGCCCATTTTTCTTGCATTCGAAGCATATCATATCTTTGTTGGTTTCATTGTCCTTAGTTGGTTTGTTCTGGAATCTTTAAGTGCTCTGTTTCTTCCAGTTGAATCTTCTTCCCTTCCTATTCAATTTTCTGAACTTCTTGATCATAAGCGCTAGCTCCTCATCATCCATTTGATCTTCTGAGTCTGTATAATTAGAATCATTGTTAGATTTTAAAGTTACTGACTTCTTACCTTTTGGATCTTCTTCCTCATTGATCTGTTGCACTTCATATGATTGAAGTGTGCCAATTAATTCGTTTACAAAAAGAGGCATGATCATTTGGGTTTCTATAATCGATGTCTTCACGTGATTCCAGTCTTTAGAGAGTTCACGTAACAGTTTGTTGACCTTCATTGATCTTGAGATTGGTTGTCTTGGATATGCCATACCATTTACAATTTCTGTAAAGCGACTAAACATGTTAGTGATGAATTTTCTCGGCTTCATCTTGAGCACTTCATATTGTCCAAGTAGAATATTCATTTTCGTTTCTTTAACTCGATCAGTTCCTTCATAGCGTGCGGTCTGTCCCAAACTTCTTTAGCTAGGTAGGAGCAGCTTTCCTTCTGATCTATATATTTCCTTTGGTGCACAGGAAGAAATTTGGTTATACTCAGTAGGAGATAAGGTACAATATAAAGAGTAGGTAGCTTTAGCATCAAGAGCTTGTCTCGTGGTTATTTCTTCTTGTGTCATTTTGCCAGCATCTGCAACTTCCTTTCCTCTTCTGAGGTTGTTGTAGGTTTGGAATTGATCCATTTTTCTACCACATCCCATTCTAGGGGATCTTTAGATCTCAGAAATACCTTTATCTTGTTTTTCCACACATTATATTCATTCCCATCAAAGTAAGGAGATTTGGTGTTATTTTGGCCTTCAATCAAACCTGGAGCCAAAATACTAGCCATAGATCTTTAGCTCAAAAGTAAAAACACTTGAATAAAATGAGCACGCATGCTTTGACACCAATTGAAAGGGCTAGTAAATACACCTAGAGGGGGGTGAATAGGTGTTAACAAAAATTTTCGCAAAGTTTAGTAGAAATAATGTGCCTTTAGAAAAACACAGATGAATTCAGACTTTAACGATTACTTGAAATGAAATAAAGGAGTTGAGGGAAGAGAATAAGAACGCAAGGTTTATAGTGGTTCGGCTTAGATCAAGCCTACGTCCACTCTCCCGCGTTGATAGCCTACTGGCTGGATTTTACTAAGAAATAAAAGGGATATTACAGTCTTGAGGTTGAGACAGAGTTTGTAACGAGCTATGACGTCCCAGGGCGTCACGTACTAAGCGCAAGCGGAATTATAATTATCATTATCATCTTGCTAAACTTGTAATCTCCTTTAGATAATCTATAGTCTTTACCATTGAAGGTTAGCATGTATAACATGGATTATTTAAAATCCCAAGTTTATACTATGAGGTTATCCTGCAATCACTCTACCTTCAAATTCAAATGTTGGCCAAATCATTCATGCACATAAATAAGAACACGAAAAACTTCATTACTTCTTATCATCATCAGGGCTTACAAAATTTATCAACCTGGACTCTTTCCATGTTCATCGCCTATATATATACAACATGTACATAACAAAAGTCAGGCGTAACAAAAGTTAGGAATAAAGGGTGAGGGTATCTACTCCATAAGTTCCCACACCAGCCCACATCTAACAAAAGAAAACAAAAGACAGTCAACTTCTACATGATCCAAGGTGTCTAGGCGCCGTCCAAACCCGCTCCAGGTCCTCTTGCTCCAAAGGGTAAAGGGCCAAATATCTCCCCTTCATGGTTGATAAACCATGCAACGAACGTCATCGGTATCAAGTCAGCTCTACCGTCATCCATCCATAAAGTAGCCTCATAGTTGGAGAAAATCATGTCAATGTCGGGATCATACACGTCATGAAGAGAAACATCAAGGCGCACTACTGCCCCATATCGAGCTACTGGCAGTACATCCATGCTATCAATCTAAAAATGTAAGGTATGAGCAAACAACCTTGCCCAGTAAAGAATGATAAAACTCTAACTTAAACAATCCACAGTCATCAATATTGCAAGAGAATCATCAAACAATTTAGGATGCTAAAGGAAGTATATCACAAGCATAAACAATTGGACATTAACACATTATATATATAATCACCTTATGAGCATCAATTTCTATGCTTACCTTTCTCAAGCTAAATCTCATATCAAGATGCAATACAACAATAATAAATGGACTCACTCGCCAAATAGGATTATATTTAGTATGTATATGATCCACCCTCGATCAATCACTAATCGGAATTCAACCGGCTCGATCGAGTCACTTCCGGAAGTTACCTCATCCGAACTTCCACAATATTTCTATCATGGCCATCTCACTCTGAGGCATCCCGGTATCACACAACCAAGGCATCCTTGATCACACACAAGGGCATCTCACTCCGAGGCATCTCAGTATCACACAACCAAGGCATCCTTGATCACACACAAGGGCATCTCACTCTGAGGCATCTCAGTATCTCTCTACTGAGGCAACCAAGACCACTCAGCAAGGGCATCCCAAACTTCCGGGGGCATCACCGGTATCTCGGTACCCATGGGTTCATTCACTCACTTATGCACACGTTTCACATCACCACACCTTTGATTAATGCACTTATTGTATGCAAAAGAAAAGACTCCAAAGTATCTAACTATATATATTACTCTCAAGAACCAAGCACACGTGTGTGTCCAAATTATAAGATAAAACCCATTACATCATGTCCCATTCCATGGCGAACAGATATTTACCCCATAATCAAGCACTATGCACCGCACCCATTGCACACACATGATACTATATGCACTTATATATCTCAAATAAGATGTGAGACTTACTCTTATATGACTAACGTCTATTATGAGGTTTATTAGGCTCTACGTGCATCACAAAAGTCTAATATAAAGGTCACATCATCTAATGTATGTTCTCGGTTCTAGACAGTTTACTAACTAAATGTACAGTTTCGGTTTCGGACACAGAAGGTATATTAATTCTTGTTGAAATATTACCAAATTTTAGTATGTTATATTTAAGACATAGAATAACAATTCCCGTGAATAAATTAAGTCTAATTCTCACTGTATTAAGGGTAACGATTGCCATAATCTTTACTAGCACCCTGTATCGACGTCCAGATTCTTTATCTACAAAGAAAATTGTTTCACTAGCCAAATCTTATCCATTTAATCTCAAATTTTGACATGTCATTCCTTAAAATTTGTTCTACAATTTTCATTAAGGATTCGAAGTCCAATTCTAACTAGGTAAATACAGAAAATCCGTATAATCAATAAAGGTCAAACCGTTTCTCACAAAAACAGTATACTAGTTTTACTAAATTCACTTCTATCTCTTTGTTTTTATACTCATATGGTTATAGCTACGTGCATAACTCGATCTTATAGATGTTCTATCATTTAGAATGGTTTCTTTCTTATTTCCATCAACATACACAAATAAAATATATACAAACAGAAGACTCCATAACCATTTTCACCTAGAACAGAATAGGTATACACGATTTCCTTTGCTTCTAACCCAACTAAACCACTTATCTTCTCACAAACTTCTTCTACAATACTTCAATGCCTAATCTCAGCAACTTAAGGCACCTTCGGCATGTCTTTCTCTAACAAATAATCAATCCTCAACTCGGTTCGAAGTGTTGTTGCATCCGTGAGTTCACTCATCATAGTATACACCACATCCATCCTCTCAGCATCCATTTCATCACTTCACTCAACAAAACAGCATACTTACACTTGGATTTCGGAACATGCAAGGCTAAAAAACAACATGCAATAGTTTCTACCTTTAATCTAACACTTACTCAGCTTAGATTAACCACAAAACAGCAACTACAAACTAAATCTTTCACTGTTTGGATTGACCCGCAAGCTTTCTTGGTAGAACAATGGATAACTTTCAATTTAGAGTTATATCTTTCCTTACCTTGTTCAGCTACTAAACAACACAAAGATGCTTCAAGATCAACACCAAAATCTTGCATGCAAGAAGAAGAAATCACTGGTTTGCTACTGGTTTGCTTCTGGTTTCACCGCTCAACTGAGAGAAAAACAGAAAGAAAAAGATGAAGATGGGTTGCTCGGTTTTATATGGAGAGAGAGAGAGAGAGAGAGAGAGAGAGAGAGAGAGAGAGAGAGAGAGTTACGAAACTTAAGGGGGAAATAGGTCTAGAAAGCTAATCCCTAGGCTAGACTAATGATGAAATTTGCTAATGATTGTTTTCCTTGGGTTGATGGTTTCGGTTTCTAGAGAATAGAAAACTATGGGTGTCAAGTGCAAGAAGAAATGAGAGAGAGAGAGAGATGTCGTGGCCTCCAAGCTTGTTCTCTCAAATTTAAGTTGTCACTCGAAATCAATTAGTCTCTAATCCGAGTCATTAGTCGGTTCATTAGTTTATAATTTTTTCAATTAATTTCCTTTTGTTTCTACTTGATTTCAATCCTTTTATAATCATACAAAGTCATGACATAACATATCGACTAGTCAATGTTAGTCTATAAAGAATTCATCACAAAAATGCTAAAGTTAGAAATTGATATTAGCATTATAAACATTAATCAAATTATCATAACTATAATCTATAAAATAAAATCATTCAGGCCTAATTATTCATCGCTGGCCCAACAGGCTTAATCTATAACAATCTAGCCCACTAAATTAAATTTACAAATCTAATAATTTCGAACCTTGGCCCGCTTCAAGCCAAGTTCAAGCCCATAATCTCTCATTAGATTTCTTATGTCCAATTCGTGTGGCCTACTTACTTCTCAAGCCCACACATTTCTCACGATCCATCGGGTTCAATTTCTGCCCCAATCTAATTAATCTAAGTTCCTAATGATCCAATTACACTAATGAAGGTTGGTGAAATTTGGGATGTCACAAAGTTCATCTATATACTTCGAGACTTTAATAGGAACTTTGAAATTGCTAACCTCAACTTTTTTGTTTGAGTCTGAATTAGAATCTGTTTCAAAGTCTGAGTCTGATTCTAAATTGGCCATCTACCATATGTTGGCATATTCTTCATCACTTTTCTCGCGTTCGGTATCACTCAATGTTTCTGCTTTGAGAGCCTTTTTGTATTTCTCAGTTCTTCCTTCTTTTTTCTTCAACAGAGGACAGTTCGGTCTGATGTGCCCCTTTTTCTTGCATTCGAAGCATATCACATCTTTGTTGGTTTCATTGTCCGCAGTTGGTTTGTTATGGAATCTTTGAGTGCTCTGTTTCTTCCAGTTGAATATTCTTCCTTTCCTATTCAATTTTCTTAACTTCTTGATCATAAGCGATAGCTCCTCATCATCCATTTTATCTTTGGAGTCTATCATCAAAATCATCGTTAGATTTTAAAGCTATTAACTTCTTACCTTTTGGATCTTCTTCTTCATTGATCTGCTCCACTTCGAATAATTAAAGTGTGCCCACTAATTCGTTTATGGAAAGAGGCATGATCATTTGGGTTTCTCTAATCGATGTCTTCATGTGATTCCAGTCTTTAGAGAGTTCACGTAGTAGTTTGTTAACCTTCATTGGTCTTGAGATTAGTTGTCCTGGATATGCCAGACCATTTACAATTTCTGTGAAGCGAGTAAACATGTTAGTGATGGATTCTCTCGGCTTCATCTTGAACGCTTCATATTGTCCGAGTGGAATATTCATTTTCGTTTCTTTAACTCGATCAGTTCCTTCATAGGTAACATGCGGTCTGTCCCAAACTTCTGTAGCTGTTTCACAGGAAGAAATTCGGTTCTACTCAGTAGGAGATAAGGCACAATATAAAGAGTAGATAGCTTTAGCATCAAGAGCTTGTCTCGTGGTTATTTCTTCTTGTGTCATTTTGCCAGCATCTGCAACTTCCTTTCCTCTTTCTGAGGTTGTTGTAGGTTTGGAATTGATCCATTTTTCTACCACATTCCATTCTAGGGGATCTTTAGATCTCAGAAATGCCTTTATCTTGTTTTTCCATACATTATATTCATTCCCATAAAAGTAAGGAGATTTGGTGTTATTTTGGCCTTCAACCAAACCTGGAGCCAAAATACTAGCCATAGATCTTTAGCTCAGAAGTAAAAACACTTCAATAAAATTATCACATAGGCTCTGAGATCAATTGAATGGGATAGTAAATACACCTAGTGGGGGGGTGAATAGGTGTTAACAAAAATTTTCGCAAAGTTTAGTAGAAATAATTTGCCTTTAGAAAAACACAGATGACTTCAGGCTTTAGTGATTACTTCAAACGAAATAAAGGAGTTGAGGGAAGAGAATAAGAACGCAAGATTTATAATGGTTCGGCTTAGATCAAGCCTACGTCCACTCTCCCACGCTGACAGCCTACTGGCTATATTTCACTAAGAAATAAAAGGGATTTCATAGTCTTAAGGCTGAGACAGAGTTCATCTTTATACTTCGAGACTTTAACAGGAACTTTGAAATTGCTAACCTCAACTTCTTTGTTTGAGTTTGAATTAGAATCTGTTTCAAAGTCTGAGTCTGATTCTAAATTGGCCATCAAACATATGTTGGCATATTCTTCATCAGTTTCCTCGCATTTGGTATCACTTCATTTTTATGCTTTGAGAGCCTTTTTGTATTTCTTAGTTCTTCCTTTTTTTTTTCCTTCAATAGAGGACAGTTGAGTCTGATGTGGCCCTTTTTCTTGCATTCGAAGCATATCACATCTTTGTTGGTTTCATTGTCCGCAGTTGGTTTGTTCTGGAATCTTTAAGTTCTTTGTTTCTTCCAGTTAAATATTCTTCCCTTCCTATTCAATTTTCTGAACTTCTTGATCATAAGCGATAGCTCTTCATCATGCATTTCATCTTCGGAGTCTATCATTAGAATCATCATTAGATTTTAAAGCTATTAACTTCTTACCTTTTGGATCTTTTTCTTCATTGATTTGCTCCACTTCAAATGATTAAAGTGTGCCGACTAATTCGTTTATGGAAAGAGGCATGATCATTTGGGTTTCTCTAATCGATGTCTTCGTGTGATTCCAGTGTTTAGAGAGTTCACGTAGCAGTTTTTTGACCTTCATTGGTCTTGAGATTGGTTGTCCTGGATATGCCAGACTGTTTACAATTTCTGTGAAGCGATTGGACATGTCAGTGATGGATTATCTCGGCTTCATCTTGAAGGCTTCATATTGTCTGAGTAGAATATTCATTTTTCTCACGCCCTGACCCACGAGTACGCACACATCCTTTTACTTGGTCGATTTTAGAATGCGATATCTCAGGATTATGTATCGCCGACTCTTCCAATATTAATAGCACATGCGGAAGTAGTTATAAATCCCCAGACTATAAAACAATGGGATAGAGAAGTAATGCCATATTTTTCATATTGAAATCCACAGCCATACTTTTATACAGAGCACAACTCAAAGCATATTCACAAAACTATTCACAACTTTCTAGTCTCCCACTATCTACATGAACACAGGGTCCATAAAAAGGGATGGGATCTCAATCCTCATTCGGATCGTACTCATGATCATCAAGATCCTCCTTTGATTCTTCTGTATCGCTTTCCTCCTCCTCAGGCTCCTCGTCCTCTTCAGGCTCTTCTTTTACCGGCTCCTCCCCAGCTATTCCCCACTCCCCGTCCTTCTCTGGACCTTCCACTTCTTGTTCCGCGATCTCACTTTCCTCAAAACTTTCATCCTCTACAGTGAATACTGGGGAAGTTGGCTCACTCTCAAGTGCAGGATCTCAGGCATCATTTACACCTCCACCATCGGGGTCTGCAATCCCTTCACCAAAAGCTTTCTCCAGGATGGGGTGAGGTATATTCTCTTCAGGGATGGGATCTATTCTTCGCCCATCAAAATAGTAGTGATACCAAGACCGATACTCATGGGACACTAGGTCATCCTGGCCAGCATCAACTCACACCGTCGACTCAATCAAAACGTATTCTAACCCTTCTGGATGAGGATGAACATGGAAGTTAGTTTCTTTCTTGGTGATGTCCACTGGAATGCCAAACTACTCTGGAGGAGGGGGAGGTACCGGTGCTGCCATCTAGGGGCCTAAAATGGTTATACAATAACCATTGAGACCACATCTTAGCAAGTTCTATCCCCTAAGACTCGATTAGTAAACCAATACGCTAACAAGGCTGCTTATGCACGCATGGGTTAGAGGACTTACCTTGGCCTCAAATTCCACCTATATATTAGCATAGAACAAGAGGCACCCAAGCAATCACATCACAGATCGATATCTCGATCAATCGACCTAATCGATTACATGTCACTCCGATCATACCTCGGTCAATTCAATCAATACTATATATATTCCTCAATCCATGATGGAACATCTATTCGTCGAGTCTACGTGCAATCTCCAGGATGACATACCAAGTCTCTGAGCCCACGTACAATTTTCAAAGCGACCTATTCGCCAAAACGACATACTTAAACATTGGGCCCACGTGCATTCTCTAAGGCACTAGTTCGCCAAGGTGATGCATCGAGTCATCGAACCCACGTGCCCTTTTTAGATGCCAAATGTACTCATTGAGACCACGTGCATTCTCCGAGGTAATGCATCAATTTACCGAGACCACGTGTCTTTTTCAAGATGCCTCACTTAATCACCGAGCCCACGTGCATTCTCCCAGGTGATAGACCAACTCACCGAGCCCACGTGCCTTCTTCGAGGTGATATATAACCTATTATGGATCCACTATACACATGACCAAATTCCTAGATGACGTGTCTAGTCATCCGGTTAGCATACATCTTACATACGCACTTTCATTTCCACATTTCCATTATGATTGGTAGTCTACCACAATACCTTTGTCATTGACAACCGATACTCAATTATTCACTAGTCAATTACTCAAAATCAATTCAATTTAGGAATAATCCCTAAAATCCACAATTAAATTAATTCAGCACAATGTAGAACACAATTAAATAAACGGACTGCACCATAACAATTAGCATAAAATTTCGGTGGTCGGCTATCCCTGCCTTATTTCCGAAAAATAATTAATTAATTAATTTAATTTCGAAAATTAATAATTAAATACTAAAAATCCAATTTAGGTCCGTAATGCCTAATTGAAGCTCGAGATAGGTCGGGAAAAATCTCGAGATGCATTCAATATATAGTATAGGCTATCCTCTAGCTAATTACACTAGTCAAATGCCTAACATGCAGCACATTTAATTAATAATCACTAATCTACTCTAATCTAACCACATAATCCTACTTAATTAACACTAATCAATCCTTAAGGATAATTAGCAAAGTAAGCAAGAATTAGTGAGCAAAATTCACCTGAATAACGAGCAAGTCGGATCAAAAGGAAAAAGGAAATGTGAAGAAAACTAAAAGAAAAGAATTTTCCTATAATTGAAAATTTTTATCCCACTTGCTTTTGAATAAACTAATTGATTCCCAAAAAGAAATTCCAAACTCCAGCACTTGATCCTCACTTGCATTCCTGCATCCAATTTCCCTCACCCAATAATTCATCTTGCATACTAAAACAATCATTGGTTTGTTCTACACAAAAATGACCGTGCGACGACTTTTTCCCAAAAAGTCTCAGTTGTAAGAAAATCTTCTGAGACTGAGTCAAGGGTCCTAGAATTTATTGTGACATGACAGAATCTTCAATTTTTGAAATCGGACTTGAATTGGCGGTTAACTTCCATTCGTCGCGTTTTTAGCATGACTTAGGCTGTCGGGTAGTTTTTAGAACTTTTTAAGGCAAATGACCAGCGGTCGATTTTCTTCGAACCACTATGAACCCACTCGACTCAATGTCGACTCTCGATTGTCGTGAAAATCTTGAGGATTCAATTATGGACACAGGGTACCAAAATAATTGTAAAATCATTTTAGTGTCGATCGACGAGAATTTTCCAATTTAGTGGGGTCACCCACTATCGGCCACACATCTCAATCAAACAGACCTATCTTTGATCTCAAATCGATTTTTAATTGTGCTTGTAACAGCCTCTAAATATAAACACGGTCGAGAAGCCGATTCCTGATCGAATTCTTAAGTTTATTTGCTTTAAAGTCCTTAATAACTTCTCTAGCTAGTCTAGTTATCTCAAGAGTGATCGGCTCTGAGAATGGCCCTATAGACGCGTCAATGAGATGCCCGATTACTTAAGTAAAAAACAGGTTGAAAAATTTAGGATGTCATAACTCTTCTCATTTTATAAAAATTTTGTCCTCGAAATTTAATATCATTTACAAAATTTGATAAAAAAGGTGGGGGTACAATTCTCTCATCGACTCTTCAATCTCCCATGTTGCTCCTTCAGTACCGTGGTGTTGCCAGACCACTTTGACCAATGGGATGGTCTTTGTATGCAAAATTTGCTCTTTGCGATCCACAATCTGAACCGAGCTTTCAACGTATGACACACGGTCATCCACATCCAATTCCTCGAAATTTAGCATGTGGGTTGGGTCAGGCTCGTACTTCCTTAACTTCGACACATGAAAGATGTTGTGCACTTGCGCCAATCTTGGCCTCAACGCAAGATGATATCTAGGTTCCTGATTCTTTCAACGTATGACACACGGTCATCCACATCCAATTCCTCGAAATTTAGCATGTGGGTTGGGTCAGGCTCGTACTTCCTTAACTTCGACACATGAAAGATGTTGTGCACTTGCGCCAATCTTGGCCTCAACGCAAGATGATATCTAGGTTCCTGATTCTTTCAAGAATCTCAAACGAACTTACATACCTCAAACTTAGCTTTCCTTTCTTACCAAAGCGTGAAGTTCTCCTCATTGGTGACACTTTTAGAAAGACGTGATCACCAACTTGGAATTCCAAAGACCTTCGATACTTATATGCATAACTTTTCTGCCTGCTCTGAGCGGTCTTTAATCTGCCCTTGATCATTGCCACAGCTTCCACTGATTGCTGGACTAACTCTAGGCCTGTGATCTTTCTTTTCCCAACTTCATCCCAACACACTAGGGTTCTGCATACTTTGCCATACAATGCTTCAAATGGAGCCATTTTAATGCTTTGCTGAAAATTGTTGTTGTAGGCGAATTCCACTAGATGAAGCTGATCCTCCCAACTTCTCTTGAAGTCTATTACACAAGCTCTTAGCATGTCCTCGAGGGTTTGAATCGCCCTCTCAAACTGGCCATCCATCTGAGAATGATATGCCGTACTGTACTGAAGCTTGGTACTTAAGGCACTCTGCAAGCTTTTCCAAAAAGCTGCAGTAAACCTCGGGTCTCTGTCTGAGGTTATCGAAACTGGCACTTCATGCATACAAACCACTTGATGCACATACAGATCCGCGTGTCTATCTAGACTCAGGGTCCTTTCGAACTGCAATGAAGTGAGCCGACTTCGTCAATCTGTCGACGACTACCCATATTGAATCATTCCCTCTTTGACTCCTTGATAGTCCAGTCACGAAATCCATCGTGATATGCTCCCATTTCTATTATGGGATTGCGAGAGGTTGTAGAAGTCCTCCCGGCTTGCAATGCTGGGTCTTTACTTGCTGACACGTCAAACATTTGGTGACATACTTGGCGATGTCCGCCTTCATACCTAACCACCAATAGTGTTGACGCAGATTCTAATACATCTTGGTACTTCCAGGATGAATACTGTAACTGCTACGATGTGCTTCAGATAAAATATCCTCTCTAAGCTCCATATTTTTAGGTACAACCAAATGTCCACGGAACCTCAGTATCCTATCATTAGAAACCTAAAAATCAGCCTTTCTTATATCGGTGTCCTCTTGAAGTATCTTCTATACATCTGGATCTGTCGGTTGGAGTAGCTTGATTCTGACTTGGACATTCGATTCGATTCTGAGGGTGGCCATAAGACTTGAAAGGTGGCCTACCTCAAACTTGAATACCGAATCCCAAGCTCTTTCGATTAAGTTCCATTCCTTAATCAATATATGAGCAACTGAAGACTTCCGACTCAAAGCATCGACGACCTTGTTTGCCTTTTCCGGGTGATATAGAATATCACAGTCGTAGTTTTTTAGTAATTCCATCCATCGGTGCCGTCTCATGTTCAATTCCTTCTGAGAGAACAAATACTTGAGACTCTGATAGTCCGGGAAGATCTGAAACTTTTCCCCACACAAGTAATGCTTCCAAATCTTCAACACAAATATGATGGCTACGAGTTCTAAGTCATGCGTTGGATAGTTCTGTTCATGAGGTCTCAACTGGTGAGAAGTGTACGCAACAACTCTGCCATGTTGCATCAGCATGCAACCCAATCACCTGAATGACGCATCACTATAGATCTTGAATCCTCCAGAACCAGATAGAATGGTCAGCACAGGTGTGGTAGTAAGCTTTTTTTTAAGCTCTTGGAAACTATCTTTGCACTTGTCTGTCCATATAAATTTCTCTTCCTTCTTCGGGAGTTTTGTTAGAGGTGATGCTAACGATGAGAATCCTTCCACAAATCGTCTGTAATACCCTGCTAAACCTAGAAAACTTTTGATCTATGTCACTGTAGTCGATCTTTGCCAATTGATCACGGCTTCTATCTTACTCGGGTCCACTGAAATTCCTTCACCTGAGATCACATGCCTTAAGAAAGCAACACGAGTTAACCAAAACTCGCACTTGCTAAACTTAGCGTACAAATGATGAACTCTTAATGTTTGCATCACTAGTCTTAGAGACTCTCATGCTCTTCATCACTTCTTGAATACACTAGAATATCATTAATGAACACGATCACAAACTGGTCGAGGTACTCCTTGAATACCCTATTCATTAAATCCATGAAAGCAGCTGGAGCATTCGTCAACCCAAATGGCATCACTGTAAACTCATAGTGACCATATCGAGTACGAAATGCTGACTTAGGAATGTCCTCCTTCCTAATCCTCAGCTAATGATATCTTGTCCTCAAGTCGATCTTTGAGAAAATCGACGCCCCTTGAAGCTGATCAAACAAGTCATCAATCCTCGGCAGTGGATACTTGTTCTTGATCGTTACCTGATTGAGTTGCCAATAGTCGATGCACATGCGCAACGAGCCACTTTTCTTCTTTACAGAAAGAACTGGTGCTCCCCAAGGCGATGCACTGGGGTGAATAAATCCTTTATCCAGTAACTCTTGCATTTGCACCTTCAGTTCCTTCAACTTAGATAACGCCATACGTTAAGGAGCTTTAGAGATTGGCTTGGGTGCTAGCTCAATCACAAACTATATCTCTCTTTCTAGTGGTAGACCTGGCAATTCTTTTGAAAAGATGTCTGGAAATTCTCGTACCACAGCTATGTCTTCCATTTTCAACTCCACAACTGTCGTATCCACGACAGTTGCCAGGTAACCTTGACAACCCTCGTCTAATAGATGAGTTTTCTCTTGCAACGAGATCAGGACAATCGAGGGTCCTCCTCGATTCTTGACAAACTCGAAGCTCTTACCCCCTAATGGGTCAAACTGAATCGCTTTACGATAGCAGTCCATTACAGCTCATTGCTTGGTGAGCTAGTCCATGCCAATTATCAAATCAAAATCATACATGGCTAGGACTAACAAATCTATTTTCTCCTCTCGCTCACCAATCGCTAACTTGTAACCAAAACAACCTAAAGCAACAATCACTTTATCCTTCAATGGTGTAGATATGCAACTACCGACTCCAGCAATACAGGACTCAACCTTAACAACTTAACATACTGCTTGGTAATAAAAGAATGGGTTGCTCCCGAATCAAACAAAGCATAAGTAGGCTGGTCGTTGAGTGAAACCATACTTGTGATCACGTCAGGCGTAGCTTCTGCTTGACCCTGTGTAATTGCATATACGGTGCCCTGAATTGGAGGCCTCAGCTGTCCTCCCTGCGGCATGTTCTGAGGGGCATACCCCCTTATCTATCTCATCGGTGGCGGTGGTGGCAACTGAGGTTGCCCTCTTTGCTTCCTCGGGCAATTCCTTGTGATGTGACCTTGCTGGCCACATTCGAAACATGCTCCTAACCTAGCGGGGCACGGAGCTAACCTGTGTCATCTTCCGCAGAAGTGACACATTTTAGTCTTGCTGGGCATTGACCTACCAAATCCACCTTTCTTGCTGGGCGGGACATGAGATCTACCTCCAAGCATGGGTCTTTTTCCCAGACAAATACTTTCTCGTTGAGAGTTAAACTTCGATCCAGATGAGGTAGCTCTATCATTCTGATCCTTTTCAATTTTCTAGGCTTGTCGATATAGATCATTGTAAGTTTTAGATCCAGAAGGACTAAGGTTCTTCTCATGTCTGGTCTGAATCCATCCTTGAATCTTCTTACTCAGTTCACAGGGTTCTCAATTAGCTAGGGGGCATATCGCGAAAGTTCAGCGAACTTCGCCTCATACTCATCAATAGATAGGGAACCCTGGTGAAGACGTTGAAATTCAGCCATCTTCACCTCACTGGCAGTCTCAGAGAAATACTTATCATTGAAGGCTTCCAGGAAAATGTCCCACTCTTGAATAGCACCTTCCGGAAAGATTGCTTCTCGAGTAGTCATCCACCAAGTGTTCGCAACTTCCTCCAATTGGTAAGTTGCTAGAACTACTTTCTCAGTCTCATTGCACATTAGCAGTGCAAATGCTTTCTCGAGTTTCTTAACCTATAAGGCCGCAGCTTCAGGATCTCCTGTCCCGGTGAACTGAGGTGCGTGCAATTTCAGGAATTGCTCCACCAGCTTGTGGATTGGTCTTTTAGCGACCACAACTCCTGGCGGACCTCCAACAAGTATGGCAGCAGGCGGCTTCGGCAGCAGCGGCAACAGTGGTAGCTTTAATAGCGGCAGCTTAGTTCTAAGCCTGCTGCTCCACTCTGTTACCCAAAGCTTCAATTACACGCATGATCCCGTCGAACTTGGGATCATTGGGGGCTACTACCCCAGCACCAGCAAGAGGTGATGCTTCGCCACTAGCGCTAGCCACAGCTAGCGCTTTACCACGACCTCCTCAGGCACCGACCTTGGTCGGCGCTTTGCCCCGAGTCATGGCCCTACCGACCCTTTTAGCAGGAGTTCTTGGCTTCCGATCGCTCATGGTGTAACTTTAATCAACTAACACACGCTTCTAATTCAACACCGAATTAGAAAACGGAGTAATTCAAACTACAAACAATTCTAACATCCAGCTAACACAAACATGTACTAGCATCAATTTAAAGGCCTTTCCTACCACTATCCCAAGACTCATTGCTCCTTGTCACTCCAATCTTGAACTTCGCTCTGATACCACAAAAAGGGGATGTCATGCCCCGATCCACGAGCACGCACACATCCTTCTACTTGATCGATTTTAGAATGCGATATCCCAGGACTATGTATCGCCGACCCTTCCAATATTAATAACACATGCGGAAGCAGTTATAAATCCCCAGACAATAAAATAATGGGATAGAGAAGCAATGCCATATTTTTCATATTAAAATCCACAACCATACTTTTATACGGAGCACAACTCAAAGCATATTTACAAAACTATTCACAACTGTCTAGTCTCCCTCTATCTACACGAACATAGGGTTCACAAAAAGAGATGGGATCTCAATCCTCATCTGGATCGTACTCAGGATCATCAAGATCCTCCTCTGATTCTTCTGAATCGCTTTCCTCCTTCTCAGGCTCCTCGTCCTCTTCAAGCTCTTCTTCTATCGACTCCTCCTCAGCTATTCCCCACTTCTCGTCCTCCTCTGGACCTTCCACTTCTTGTTCCACGATCTCACCTTCCTCAAAGTTTTCATCCTCTACAGTGAATACTGGGGAAGTCGGCTCACTCCCGAGTGCAGGATCTCTGGCATCATCTATGCCTCCACCATTAGGGTTTGCAGTCCCCTCACCAAAAGCTTTCTCCAGGACGGGGTGAGGTATATTCTCTTTAGGGATGGGACCTATTCTTCACCCATCAAAACAGTAGTGACACCAAGACCGATACTCATGGGGCACTAGGTCGTCCTGGCTAGCATCAACCCACACCGTCGACTCAATCAAAACGTATTCTAACCCTTCTGGATGAGGATGAACATGCAAGTGAGTTTCTCTCTCGGTGATGTCCACTGGAATGCCAAACTGCCCTGGAGGAGGGGGAGGTACCGGTGCTGCCATCTAGGGGCCTGTAATGGTTATACAATAACCATTGAGACCTCATCTCAGCAAGTTCTACCCCTTAAGACTCGATTAGTAAACCAATACGCTAACTAGGCTGCCTATGCACACATGGGTCAGAGGACTTACCTTGGCCTCAAATTCCACTTGCATATTAGCAAATATCAATAGGCACCTAAGCAATCACATCACAGATCGATATATTGATCAATCGACCAAGTCGATTACATGTCACTCGGACCATACCCCGGTCAATTCAATCAATACTATATATTCCTCAATCCACGATGGAACATCTATTCGTTGAGTCTACGTGCAATCTCCAAGATGACATACTAAGTCTCCGAGCCCACATACAATTTCCAAGGCGACCTATTCACCAAAATGACATACTTAAACATTGGGCCCACGTGCATTCTCTAAAGCACTAGTTCGCTAAGGTGATGCATCAAGTCACCGAGCCCACGTGCCCTTTTTAGCTGCCAAATGTACTCATTAAGACCACGTGCATTCTATGAGGTAATGCATCAATTTACTGAGCCCACATGTCTTTTTCAAGATGCCACACTTAATCACCGAGCCCACGTGCATTCTCCCAGGTGATAGACCAACTCATCGAGCCCACGTGCCTTCTCCAAGGTGATATATAACCTATCATAAATCCACTATACACATGACCAAATTCCTAGATGATGTGTCTAGTCAGGTTAGCATACATCTTACATACGCACTTTCATTTCCACAATTTCCATTATGATCGGTAGTCTACCACAATACCTTTGTCACTGACAACCGATACTCAATTATTCACTAGTCAATTACTCAAAATCAATTCAATTTAGGAATAATCCCTAAAATCCACAATTAAATTAATTAAGCACAATGTAGAACACAATTAAATAAACGGACTGCACCATAACAATTAGCATAAAATTTCGGTGGTCGGCTATCCCTGCCTTATTTCCGAAAAATAATTAATTAATTAATTTAATTTCGAAAATTAATAATTAAATACTAAAAATCCAATTTAGGTCCGTAATGCCTAATTGAAGCTCGAGATAGGTCGGGAAAAATCTCGAGATGCATTCAATATATAGTATAGGCTATCCTCTAGCTAATTACACTAGTCAAATGCCTAACATGCAGCACATTTAATTAATAATCACTAATCTACTCTAATCTAACCACATAATCCTACTTAATTAACACTAATCAATCCTTAAGGATAATTAGCAAAGTAAGCAAGGATTAGTGAGCAAAATTCACCTGAATAACGAGGAAGTCGGATCAAACCGACGGGAACCGCGTGGGGAACAACAAACTCCAAGGCAGACCTAGGAACCGAGGCCTGGAACACCTCAAAAGCGGGCCTAGAACCTAGCTACAAACCCACACTGAAACTTGCTGCTCTTGGCTGGAAAACAAAGGCAAACACTTGGTTGCAAGCGGAAATTGACCGGGGATACAAGAATAAGCCAAACTGGGCCTGGGGGTGAACTTACAAGGTTTGAACGGGCTCAAAACAGCCATGGTTGGGCTTCCACAGAACCGAACAGCAGCTTGATTGAGTGAGGAGAGAGGTGGACAAAAGGGAATGGCGGCGTGCGGGCAGGGCGACGCGCGCACGGGCGGTGTGTGTGAGGTGGCAGCGATCTGGGCAGCTGGTAGCAACGGCGAGCTACTTCTGCTCTTCCTCTGCTGTTGGTTCGCACAAAACAGAGGATGGGGGAGAAAGCAGTCCACGGTGGCTTGATGGGAGAGGATGGGGGAGAGAGAATGGGTAGAGATAGGGTTGAAAAGTCAAGAAAAGGGATGAAGCAAAGTCAGAAATGGCAGAAGTCAGTTGGTGGGGGCTTCACACAAGGGAGAGAGAGTGAGAGAGAGAAAGAGAGTTGCGGCCAAGGGAGGGGAAAATGTGCACAACAAGGGGGGTATTCGGCCAAAAGGAAAAAGGAAATGTGAAGAAAACTAAAAGAAATGAATTTTCCTATAATTGAAAGTTTTTATCCCACTTGCTTTTGAATAAACTAATTGATTCCTAAAAAGAAATTCCAAACTAGAGCACTTGATTCTCACTTGCGTTCCTACATCCAATTTCCCTCACCCAATAATTCATCTTGCATACTAAAACAATCATTGGCTTGTTCTACACAAAAACGACCGTGCGACGACTTTTTCCCAAAACTTCTCGGTTGTTAGAAAATCTTCTGAGACTAAGTCAAGGGTCCTAGAATTTATTGTGGCATGATAGAATCTTCAATTTTTGAAATCGGACTTGAATTGGCGGTAACTTCCATTCGGCGCGTTTTTAGCATGACCTAGGCTACCGGGTAGTTTTCAAAACTTTTTAAGGCAAATGACCCGCGATCGATTTTCTTCGAACCACTATGAACCCACTCGACTCAATGGTTACTCTCGATTGTCGTGAAAATCTCGAGAATTCAATTACGGACATAGGGTACTAAAAAAAAATAGTAAAATCATATTAGTGTCGATCGATGGGAATTTTCCAATTTAGTGAAGCATCCATGATTAGCCACACATCTCAGTTGAATAGACCTATCTCTGTTCTTAAATCGATTTTTAACTGTGCCGTAACTGCCTCTAAAGATAAGTACGGTCGAGAAGCCGATTCCTAATCGAATTCCCAAATCTATTTGCTTTAAAGTCCTTAATAGCTTCTCTAGCTAGTCTAGTTATCTCGAGAGTGATCGGCTCTGAGAATAGCCCTATAGATGCGTCAATGAGATGCCTGATTAATTCAGTAGAAAATAGGTTGAAAAATTTAGGATGTCACAATTTTCGTTCCTTTAACTTGATCAGTTCATTCATAGGTAACGTGTAGTTTGTCCCAAACTTCTTTAGCTATTTCAAAGGAAGAAATTCGGTTATACTCAGTAGGAGATAAGGCACAATATAAAGAGTAGATAACTTTAGCATCAAGAGCTTGTCTCTTGGTTATTTCTCATTGTGTCATTTGGTTAGCATCTGCAACTTCCTTTCCTCTTTCTAAGGTTGTTGTAGTTTTGGAATTGATCCATTTTTCTACCACATCCCATTCCAGGGGATCTTTAGATCTCAAAAAAGCATTCATCTTGTTTTTTCACACATTGTATTCCTTTCCATCAAAGTAATGAGGTCTGGTGTTGCTTTGGCCTTCAACCAAACCTGGAGCCAAAATACTAGTCATAGATCTTTAACTCAGAAGTAAAAACACTCCAATAAAATGAGCTCACAGGCTCTGATACTAATTGAAAGGGCTAGTAAATACACCTAGAAGGGGGTGAATAGATGTGACATCCCAAAATTCAAGGCAACCTCTAGATGTATTAAAGTCTATGATTAGGTAATGAAATTGCCTTTGGTTTATGCTTTAGCTATTGATTTTCTTTTAAGACCAAGTGTTATGTGGATGGAAATGTAATCTTGTGTTCATGGGTTATTAAAATTAATATCATGGGATAATTTGATAAGAAGAATTTGTTTTTGGCTATGCGCCTCATAGATTTGATTCTTATAGTTTAAGGATACAAGTTTTATGGCCATATGAAATTGTAAATTTAGAATTTATAAAAGAGGGAATTAAGATGAATTGCTAATAGTAAACATGTGCTATTTAAGTTTGGACTTTAGACCCAAGAGTATTGGACCTAAAGTGGGCCAAAAGGCCGGCCCATGAAGCCCATGAAGGGCTGCCGTTGAAACCGGTTTTGCATGTCCTCCCCCATTTGTCCCAAGTTGATGACCAAGTGTCAGCCATGCAAGAATCAATCATTGCTAATGATGAGTAGGAGAGAAATGAAAAGAAAAGGTGGCTGGTTTAGGGAGGAGGTGTGTCGACCGTGAGAGAGAGAGAGAGAGAGAGAGAGAGAGAGAGAGAGAGAGAGAGAGAGAGAGAGCTGTCGAGAGAGTGAGGGAAACCAAGAGAGAGGAGGAGAAGGCCGCTCGAGGAAGAAGAAGCCGCTCGTCCGTTGCTCGTAGCCGCCCGTGCATCCGTCGTTCGCCGCCGTCGTGCTTGCCATAGCTCGGTATAGAGTCAAGTTAGATCCTTTGATCTGCTCTTGCATGATGTGTCTAGAATGTGTTATTGAATGGTGATGAATTTCGGATGTCTATGGTGCGAAAAACCGAAGTTTTAAGAGTGTTGTTTTGAAGTAGTAAGCTGTTCTCGAGTGAACAGCCTGACCCAGAATGTTGTAGTGGTTTACATGTGATGTTTGAGTTGGATTTTGGCTTTTACTTCTCATGAAAGTTGTAGATAACATCTTAAAGTATAACATAATAAAATTTGAGACAAAATGGCTGAGGTTTGGGGGGTGAAACCCTCCCTCTACGAAAATGTTAAATCTGAAGCTGTTTTGTTGACCTCTTGGTGATTTTGTGTGTTGCATGTAACTTTTTACTGAAAATTTCACTTTGACCCCTTCACGAAAGTTGTAGAGAACATCTTGAATACTAACATAATAAAATTTGACGTAAAATGAACAAGTATAGCCTAGTGAAACGAGTTTTCTTTGGAAGATGTTAGATCTGGAAATGTTGTATTGAACTCCAGTGACTTTGTGGACTATAATGTGACTTTCCTTTGAAAATATCACCTTGATCCCTTAATGAAAGTTGTAGTAGACCTCTTGAGGCAAAACATATCAAAACTTCAGAGGAAAAGAAGGAAGATAAGTAGGTGAAATCATGATTTTTCAGAGACGGCTAAACCTGAAATGTTCAGTACTAGGAACAGGGGCTTCACCCGTTCATAGTTAATTATCTAGGACGAATCTGGCCTTGATGTCTTCATGAAAAATATGCCTTACGGTCTTGACTATCACATGGTTAAATTTCATAGTTTTTGAAGGTCATTACGGTATTTAATTTGGAATATTCCTAAGACCGCGGAATCTGATGTGTCCGAATTTTGCAAGCTGAAATGCGTGAGCTATATCTTTTGTGTGAGATTCTTTTGGGTATGTTTTCTTCATGAATTTTCTGCCTTTATGTATTGACTATCACATGTTCGAATTTGATAATTTTTAAAGGTCATTTGGGTATTTAATGGAAATATTTTCTAAAACTGTGCAAGCTGGATTGTGCGAATTTCAAATGCTGAAATTTATGATTATTCTGTTTTGGATGAGCCCCATGAATTATATTGATAGAGGTGATTGAATCTTGCTGAGCATGTGATGATATTTGGCATTGCATATAGAATCAAATGCTAAATTTGACTTTGTTGCCATTACATCATGTGCCATGTTGATTGTGAGACATAAATTGGTGAATATGAATTATGATGAATGAGGAAACTGTTTGAGGTGGGCCGATAATGCCCTGGGAGTGTCAGGATGCCCGGGATGGGGGGTGCCGGATGCCCGGTTGTATTGTGATATATGCCCGGATGTCCTCGGGAGTTTCGAGATGCCCGGATTGGTTGGGTGCCGGAAGCCTCGGAGGTTTGTGTCCAGGGAATGCCTCGTGATGCCAATTGGGATGCGAGATGCCTAGAATGTGGGGGTGCCGGATGCCCGGTGGTGTGTGCCGGAGGTTTTCTCGCAATGCCTAGATTGTGGTGCGAGTGATAAAATGTGGGATGCAATTACTGGTCCCGGGAAAGAAAGATGTGGTGATCAAATTGAAAGATAAAGTAGAAATTGAATCATGCACATATGATATGATGACATACGCATGGCTGTATGATATGGTGATGATGAGTGCATGGTTGTATGTGCACCTATGGCATGATGGTATACATGTGACATGATGATGATGAGTGCATGGTTGTATGTGCACCTATGGCATGGTTGATGTATGACATGATGGTGATGATACATGAGGATGTATGTACATATGGTATGATGACATATGCATGGCTGCAAGGTAAGTTATGCTTGGATGCATGAATGACATGTACTATGCTATGATTGTTATGATTGTATTATGTGATGCATTGAGTTGTTTATTGGATCTTTTACCTGCTGAGTGGCTGTACTCACCCCTTCGAGGATCAACATTTTAGATTAGAAATATGCCGCTCCCTACTGTCACGCGGGGTACCTTCTATGGCCTCCCATCTGACGTGGAGGTAGAGTGTTCGGAGATAGATTGCGTTACTATCCCTGGTTTGACGTTTGTGCGAGTTCGCGTGCTGGTCATGTACGATGTGGGCTTGGCTGGGGGCTCGGTCATTCAGGAGTTTCTGTCAGTCCACGTTTGCTAAGATGGAGTGATTCGGGGGATGTTGTCGCCACCACCGGCCGACGCGCCGGGATGGGTGTGATGGCCGCGTGAGGAGTAGAGAGCTGGTGTTTCTTTTTGGGGGTATCCGACACTGATAGATGGATGATGACACGTGATCGTTATAGGGGTCGAGATATCCTTTTTGGGATGTGGCCAAGTGTAGTTAAAAGTCTTGGCTTTCTTTTTGTTGTACTGACCCGAGAAAATCCATCATGAAAATATATAAATAAAAGTGTCTTGGCTTTATCTTTTCTTATGGTGCTTAGTGGTGTGCATTGCATTATGGCTATTAGAGGGAGAGATGGTGAGACTCAATTGTGCTTTCGCTAATAAGTTGTGCTGGGACCGTTTTGTTTCCAAAAAAAAAAAATGCCTATGAACTATGATGCTTCTACTAAGAGATGTAACTAGTGGAGCAATAGGTACCTGTGGCGACCTAAGGTGTTTCGGGGTGCCACAGCCGCACTTTTTGGTATTAGAGCAATGGTTATAGGTTGGAGTGATATTTGGCCTCATTTGGAAATTGAGGAACATGATGACAATGCACACCATAGGATATTGACTGGAATAGTTGGGTAACTCTGAATAACGGGTGATGAGTAATCACTCGTAGATCCCTAGTAGTTATTATGAATTGCTTTTAGGTACTAATAACATGTTTATGTTACTTATGTAGTAGTAGTTGTTTTTAATAGAGACATTGAGTCACAGATATTTCCTGAGGCAAATGCTTGGAAACTGTAGGGAAATCATGGTACAAGCTGGAAGTGCTCATCCATCGAGGGCTGAAGCCTTTGCAGCAAGGGCTGAACCCCGGATGGAAGATATCTTGCAGGCATTGGCCAATATAGGAAATCTGATGGAAAGACAAGTGCAGCAACAACTCGGAGCAGAATGTCGTACTTAAGGATTGGTGGAGCAATTTTTGAAGCTGAAACCACCTAAGTTCAATGGAATGGGAAGTCCTGAGGAGGTGGAGCATTGGATTGATGGGATCGAACGGATTTTCTGGTTGTTGGACTGCAATGATGCTGAGAAAATAGTTTTGGCAGAGTACCAGCTGGTGGGAAATGCAAAGTTTTGGTGGAGAGCTTCGAAGGACATAATCTTTCCACCAGGTACTAATGTTAACTGGGAAGAGTTTGTGAGAGCTTTCAATAGAAAGCATTTTTCTGACTGTGCTAAGGACAGGAAAATTTCAGAATTTGTTCAGTTAGAACAAAAGGAGCTGACAGTGGACCAATATGAGGCTAGATTTTCTGAATTATCTAGATATGCTCCTAGACTGATTGAGGATCAGGAAGAAAATGTTAAGAGATTTCAGAAAGGGTTGAGAACTGACATTAGGAAGCAATTAGTGCCTTTGAACATAAGGGATTACCATGAGATTTATGAAATGGCACAATTAGTGGAGCAGGAGTTGATGAGAGAGCGATTAGAGTTTAAGAAACAGCTGAACTTTGATGATGTAAGAAGGGGTAAGAGATCCTGTTCTGGTCAAGGTCAGACTTGGAATGTGAAGAAAAAGAGCAATTTTGGAAATTTTGGGGGAGCAAGAAATGGCCTGAATATAGGGAAAGCACCCTATCAACTTGATGTTTGTCAAAGGTGTAATGGGCGACATGGCCCAGGACCTTACAATGGACGACTGAGATGTTTTGATTGTGGACAAGTGGGCCACCTTAGGAGAAGTTGCCCACAAGAAAGGTCACAAATGAGTGTTGGCTCGGTGCGATAGGGACAACAGAGTGTTGTTAGATCAAACTTACCAAGGAATCCTCAGAGGCCACCAGTACAAGGAAGGGTGTATGCGGTCACCCAAGAGGAAGCGGAAGCTTCCAAAAATGTTATCTCATGTACGATCCTTATCAATGGTAAAAAGGCATATGCATTGTTTGATACGGGTGCTACGCATTCATTTGTGTTTGAAAGATATAGGCATTTGAGTAAAATAGAAGTTACGCCTCTTGAGACGCCTCTTTGTGTTTCTACGCCTTTAAAGAATATAGTATTGTCTACGCTGGTGTGTGGAAATTGTAAGATATTAATGGGAGGAAAGGATGTGGAAATAGACTTGGTTGTAATGGCTATGTATGATTTTGATGTTATTATAGGAACGGATTGGCTTCGTAAGTATCGGGCCAAAATGGATTGTTATAGAAAAGTGATCCAATTTGTCTTACTTGATTAGTCTAGTTGTGAATTTTTGGGAGGTCAGACCCACCTACCTATAGCACTTATTTCAGCAATAGAAGCTTGTGCGTTACTTGACAAGGGATGTCAAGGATACCTGTCTATGGTTAAAGATTATGCTAGGGAAGAACCTAAACTTGATGAAGTTCGAGTAGTTAATGAATTTCAAGATGTATTTCTTGAGGAATTGCCCGAATTACCACCAGAGCGAGAAATTGAGTTTGAAATTGAACTAATGTCTGAAACAGGACCAATATCTAAAGCCCCGCATAGAATGGCCTTAGTCGAGTTGAAGGAATTAAATGTGCAATCGCAAGAGTTGCTTGACAAAGGATTCATTAGGCCAAGTGCTTCACCTTGGGGTGCACCAGTCTTGTTTGTGAAAAAGAAAGATGGGTCGATGCGCTTGTGCATTGATTATAGGCAACTGAATCAGGTGACCATTAAAAATAAATATTCTTTACCTAGAATTGATGACCTATTTGACCAACTTCAAGGAAGTTCGGTCTTCTCTAAGATTGACTTAAGGTCAGGATACCATTAGCTAAGAATTAAGAAAGAGGATATTCCTAAGACTGCGTTTAGGACTCATTATGGACATTATGAGTTCCTGGTTATGCCATTTGGATTGACAAATGCACCAGCTGCATTTACGGATCTAATGAATAGGATATTTAAGCCTTATTTAGACTAGTTTGTGATTGTTTTTATTGATGATATCCTGATATATTCAAGAGGGCCTAAAGAGCATGAACAACATTTGAGGATAGTTTTGCAAACCTTGAGAGATCATAAGCTGTATGCCAAATTTAGCAAGTGTGAATTCTGGCTGAACCAAATAATATTTTTAGGGCATGTGGTATCAAGATAAGGGATTGTAGTAGACCCGGCAAAAGTTGATATGGTAATAAATTGGCTGAGACCAACGACACCTACTGAAATACGGAGTTTCTTAGGACTGGCTGGTTATTATAGGAGATTTATCGAAGGATTTTCACGATTGGCAGGTCTTTTAACAAAATTGACTCGAAAGAACGTGAAGTTTGAATGGAATGGGGAATGTGAAAGGAGTTTCTAGGAGCTTAAAAGAAAATTGACCTCGACTCCAATCTTGACTATACCGACTGGATCAGATGGTTTTATAGTGTATAATGATGCATCTCACAAGGGATTGGGATGTGTTTTGATGCAGCATGGTAAGGTCATAGCTTATGCGTCTAGACAATTAAAACCCCATGAATTAAACTACCCCACGCATAATTTAGAATTAGCAGCTATAGTGTTCGCTTTGAAGATATGGAGGCATTATTTATATGGGGAAAATTTGAGATTTATACAGATCATAAGAGCTTGAAGTATCTGTTCTCACAAAAAGAGTTGAACATGAGACAAAGGAGGTGGATAGAGTTGTTAAAGGATTATGATTGTGAGATACGATACCATCCAGGGAAGGCGAATAAGGTAGCGGATGCTCTTAGTCGTAAGTCAGCTATGGAGATGGCTAGTTTAAGAATGGCGGAATGGAGCTTGTTAAAGTCCGTAGTAGGCTCAGAGTTTAAATTGAAAATGGATTGTCTTATAAATATGCTTAGTGCATTAAGAATTGAACTTGAAATTATTTAGAAAGTTAAGATCTTACAAGAATCTGACCCGGAAATTTTGAAAGTAAAAGATGCAGTGTCTTTAGGAAAAAGACCAGAATTTCATATCTCTGAAGATGGAGTGATAAGATGTCAAGGATGAATTTGTGTTCCCGACAATGAAGAAGTAAAGAAGGAAATTTTGTTGGAGGCATATAGGAGTAACTACAGTGTTCATCCAGGTAGCACAAAGATGTACAGGAACTTGCGCCAGCAATTTTGATGGAATGGTATGAAAGCAGATACGGCTAAGCACATTTCTTAATGTTTGACGTGCCAGTAAGTAATAACGGAGCATCGCAAACCCGCAAGACTCTTGAGACCGTTAGACATACCAGAATGGAAATGGGAACATATAACAATGGATTTTGTACAAGGATTGCCAAGGACATAAAGTGGTCATGACTCTATTTGGGTAATAGTAGACCGTTTAACTAAATCTGCTCATTTCCTAGCAATTCGCATAGACTACCCAATGGACAAATATGCGGATATAGATGTAAGTCAAGTGGTATGCTTACATGGTGTTCCAGTAACTATTACCTCAGATCGGGATTCAAGATTTACTTCGAACTTTTGGCGAAGTCTTCAAATTGCCTTAGGAACTAAACTTCAGTTTAGTACTGCTTTTCACCCTCAGACAGATGGACAAACAGAAAGAGTAATCCAGACATTATAGGATATGTTGAGGGCTTGTGTAATTGATTTCAAAGCAAATTGGGATGAAAGATTGCATTTGGTGGAGTTTGATAATAGTTTTAAGAAAAGTATAGACATAGCTCCTTATGAAGCAATATATGGAAGGAGATTTAGGACTCCTATCTGTTGGAATGAAGTAGGTGAAAAGAAATTGACAGGACCTGAACTGGTACAAGTTACTACTGAAGCTGTCGAAATTATCAGGAAAAGACTTAAAACAACTTAGAGTAGATAGAAAGACTACGCAGATAGGCGTAGAAGGCCTTTGGAGTTTAGTGTAGGAGATCATGTGTTTCTTAAGGTATCTCCAATGAAAGGAATATCTCGATTTGGAATGAAGGGTAAGTTAAGCCATAGATTTGTCGGAATTTTTGAGATACTTGAAAGAATAGGAGATGTAGCTTATCGTTTGGTGCTGCCTCCTAAGTTGGGAAATTTGCATGATGTGTTTCATGTATCGATGTTGAGAAAGTACCAGCCGGATCCTGGTCACATACTCGATCATGAAGCCATCAAAGTGGATGAGAAAGTGAGGCACATTGAAGAGCCTATGTAATTACTGGATCGGAAGGAACAAATTCTCAGGACCAAGAGAATCCCATTGGTTAAGGTATTATGGCAACATCATGATATGGAAGAAGCCACATGGGAGAGTGAAGATCAGATGAATGAAAAGTACCCCTATTTGTTTCAAAAGGCATGAGTGATGTCTAATTCTGAGGACGAAATTCTCTAAGGAGGAGAGAATTGTGGCATCCCAAAATTCAAGGCAACCTCTAGATGTATTAAAGTCTATGATTAGGTAATGAAATTGCCTTTGGTTTATGCTTTAGCTATTGATTTTCTTTTAATACCGAGTGTTATGTGGATGGAAATGTAATTTTGTGTTCATGGGTTATTAAAATTAGTATCATGGGATAATTTGATAAGAAGAATTTGTTCTTGGCTATGCGCCTCATAGATTTGATTCTTATAGTTTAAGGATACAAGTTTTATGGCCATATGAAATTGTAAATTTGGAATTTATAAAAGAGGGAATTAAGATGAATTGTTAATAGTAAACATGGGCTATTTAAGTTTGGACTTTAGGCCCAAGAGTATTGGACCTAAAGTGGGCCAAAAGGCCGGCCCATGAAGCCCATAAAGGGCTGCCATCCTCCCCCATTTGTCCCAAGTTGATGACCAAGTGTCATCCATGCAAGAATCAATCATTGCTAATGATGAGTAGGAGAGAAATGAAAAGAAAAGGTGGCCGGTTTAGGGAGGAGGTGTGTCGACCGTGAGAGAGAGAGAGAGAGAGAGAGAGAGAGAGAGAGAGAGAGCTGTCGAGAGAGTGAGGAAAACCAAGAGAGAGGAGGAGAAGGCCGCGTGAGGAAGAAGAAGCCGCTCGTCCGTTGCTCGTAGCCGCCCGTGCGTCCGTCGTTCGCTGCCGTCGTGCTCGCCATAGCTCGGTATAGAGGCAACTTAGATCCTTTGATCTGCTCTTGCATGTTGTGTCTAGAATGTGTTATTGAATGGTGATGAATTTCGGATGTCTAGGGTGTGAACAACCGAAGTTTTAAGAGTGTTGTTTTGAAGTAGTAAGCTGTTCTCGAGTGAACAGCCTGACCCAGAATGTTGTAGTGGCTTGCATCCGATGTTTGAGTTGGATTTTGGCTTCGACTTCTTCATAAAAGTTGTAGATAACATCTTAAAGTATAATATAATAAAATTTGAGACAAAATGGCTGAGTTTTGAGGGGTTAAACCCTCCCTCTACGAAAATGTTACATCTGAAGCTGTTTCGTTGACCTCTTGGTGATTTTGTGTGTTGCATGTAACTTTTTACTGAAAATTTCACTTCGACCTCTTCACTAAAGTTTTAGAGAATATCTTGAAGACTAACATACTCAAATTTGAGGTAAAACGAACAAGTATAGCCTAGTGAAACGATTTTTCTTTTGAAGACGTTAGATCTGGAAATGTTGTACTGAACTCCAGTGACTTCATGGACTATAAAGTGACTTTTCTTTGAAAATATCACCTTGATCCCTTAATGAAAGTTGTAGTAGACCTTTTGAGGCAAAACATATAAAAACTTCAGAGGAAAAGAAGGAAGATAAGTAGGTGAAATTGTGATTTTTCGGAGACGGCTAAACCTGAAATGTTCGGTACTAGGAACAGGGGCTTCAACCGTCCATAGTTAATTATCTAGGACGAATCTGGCCTTGATGTCTTCATGAAAAAATATGCCTTAGGGTCTTGACTATCACATGGTAAAATTTCATAATTTTTGAAGGTCATTACGGTATTTAATTTGGAATATTCCTAAGACCGCGCAATCTGATGTGTCCGAATTTTGCAAGCTGAAATGCGTGAGCTATATCTTTTGTGTGAGGTTCTTTTGGGTATGTGTTCTTCATGAAGTTTCTGCCTTTATGTCTTGACTATCACATGTTCGAATTTGATAATTTTTAAAGGCCATTTGGGTATTTAATGGAAATATTTTCTAAAACTGTGCAAGTTGGATTGTGCGAATTTCAAATGCTGAAATTTATGATTATTCTGTTTTGGATGAGCCCCATGAATTATATTGATAGAGGTGATTGAATCTTGCTAAGCATGTGATGATATTTGGCATTGCATATAGAATCAAATGTTGAATTTGACTTTGTTGCCATTACATCATGTGCCATGTTGATTGTGAGACATAAATTGGTGAATATGAATTATGATGAATGAGGAAACTGTTGGAGGTGGGCCGATAATGCCCTAGGAGTGTCAAGATGCCCGGGATGGGGGGTGCCAGATGCCCGATTGTATTGTGATACATGCCCAGATGTCCTCGGGAGTTTTGAGATGCCCGAAATGGTTGGGAGCCGGAAGCCTTGGAGGTTTGTGCCCGGGGAATGCCTCATGATGCCAGTTGGGATGCGAGATGCCTGGAATGTGGGGGTACCGAATGCCCGGTGGTGTGTGCCGGAGGTTTTCTCGTGATGCCTGGATTGGGGTGCGAGTGATAAAATGTGGGATGCAATTACTGGTCCTGGGAAAGAAAGATGTGGTGATCAAATTGAAAGATAAAGTAGAAATTAAATCATGCACATATGATATGATGACATACGCATGACTGTATGATATGGTGATGATGAGTGCATGGTTGTATGTGCACTTATGGCATGATGGTATATGTGTGACATGATGATGATGAGTGCGTGGTTGTATGTGCACCTATGGCATGATGGTATATGTGTGACATGATGATGATGAGTGCATGGTTGTATGTGCACCTATGGCATGGTAGATGTATGACGTGATGGTGATGAGTACATGAGGATGTATGTACATATGGTATGATGACATATGCATGGCTGCAAGGTAAGTTATGCTTGGATGCATGAATGACATGTACTATGCTATGATTGTTATGATTGTATTGTGTGATGCATTGAGTGGTTTATTGGATCTTTTACCTGCTGAGTGGCTGTACTCACCCCTTCGGGGACCAACATTTCAAATTAGAAAGATGCCACTCCCTATTGTCACGCGGGGTACCTTCTACGGCCTCCCATCTGACGTGGAGGTAGAGTGTTTGGAGATAGATTGCCTTACCATCCCTGGTCTGATGTTTGTGCGAGTTCGTGTGCTGGTCATGTACGATGTGGGCCTGGTTGGGGTCCCAGTCATTCAAGAGTTTCTATCGATCCATGTCCGCCGAGATGGAGTGATTCGGGGGATGTTGCCGCCACCACCGCCCGACGCGCCAGGATGGGTGTGATGGCTGCATGAGGAGTAGAGAGCTGACGTTTCTTTTTGGGGGTAGCCAACACTGATAGATGGATGATGACACGTGATCGTTATAGGGGTCGAGATATCCTTTTGGGATGTGGCCAAGTGTAGTTAAAAGTCTTGGCTTTCTTTTTGTTGTACCGACCTGAGAAAATCCATCATGAAAATGTATAAATAAAAGTGTCTTGGCTTTATCTTTTCTTATGGTGCTTAGTGGTGTGCATTGCATTGTGGTTATTGGAGGGAGAGATGGTGAGACTCAATTGTGCTTTCGCTAATAAGTTGTGCTGGGACCGTTTTGTTTCCAAAAAAAAAAAATGCCTATGAACTACGATGCTTCTACTAAGAGATGTAACGAGTGGAGCGATAGGTACCTGTGGTGACCTAAGGTGTTTCGAGGTGCCACAATAGATGTTAACAAAAATTTTTGCAAAGTTTAGTAGAAATAATTTGCCTTTAGAAAAACATAGATGAATTCAGACTTTAGCGATTACTTCAAACAAAAGAAAGGAGTTGAGGGAAGAGAATAAGAACACAAGATTTATAGTGGTTCGGCTTAGATCAAGCCTATGTCCACTTTCCCGCGCTGACATCTTATTGGCTGGATTTCATTAAGAAACAAAAGAGATTTTACAGTCTTGCGATCTCAACTTCATAGTGAAGAGTCTCTACTAGTCTCTCACAAAGTCTCACCAAGAGTTTTTCTCTTTTGTATACAATTTTGAGCTCAGTGAAAGAAATAGCAAGGAACTAGGAAGCTTTAGACTTTGAAATTTTACTTTCACGCACACTCACGAACAACTAGAGAGTTTGCCTTAAATACTTATTCATGCTTTCACAACCGTTGGCACTTTCTAAAATTCTTCCAATCTACCCGTTGGATAGAATCAATAAAGGAGATCTCGAGTCATTTGAAGATTTGTGATGAAAGCCCGTCAATCCTATTCGCCCATACAATCAAGATCTTGGTTTCCATAAGTAGAACTTTCCAAGTTTGCTTGCCTTCCAAAAGATTTGAATATCGGAAATGATTCCAATAAGAATAATCAATCATGTAGGTGCCAAATCCAACCATAAGGTTATCCATAAACCATACGAATCGAATCTTTAAAGATAATCTTGCATCTGGATAAGTCTTCATTCTTCAGTCTGGAAACTGTCAGTGTAGGCAGACTTTGAACCTAAAGTCTGGTGGTCTTCAGATGTTGTCACTAAAGTCTGGAAGTCTTTAGACTAGACTTTAGAAAGGTTTTGTCAATTTCAAAACAGTTAAAGAGTTTTCTCCAACAGCCGGAAAGCGAAGTGAATATTGTTTTTGTCACGTAATGCGGACCTTTCACATCATCCACTAATTTGCCAGAAGTGTAAATTATAAGTTTACAATCACTCAATACATCAATCCTAGTACGAATCCTCGTGCTCATTCTACACCATTTGTTGACATATGAGACTGATTTATTATTCTTCATTCAACATCGAAAGTCGTGAATATAAGCCCCATTTCTGGGGGACAATTCAATTTTTGTGATTAGGACATCTCATTTCGGCACTGGAAATTAACACCCTTCAAATTACTTTTGAGATGCTATCGCATCATCTTGGCGAAAGTTTTCAATAACTCTTGAGTATTGGAGTTACTTTATTTCACAATGAGTTACTTTCATCCGAGTTAAGATGGGTTTTAAGTCAATTTAGATCTTTTCTAATAGCTCGACCTGCTCCAATTGGGTCATGTTCTCAAAAGGAATAATTTGAGTGACAACATAAAACAGCGATCAATCGGAGAGTGTGTTATTTGGGAATTACTCAATCCGTTCTTTCTCATTCGGTGTGGGATTTTTGGATGTCAAAAATGCACCCCAATTAAAAGAGGTGGAACTTTCGAGACATCACTATTATTTTCTTTGACATAGGCGAAATGATGATGTCCATTTAACCTCAAATTAACAAGATTCCAATCCCTCCCTCCCTGTCATTTGCTGGTGTGATCGATATGTTTTTCTGTCCATAAATTGTAAATGAAAGACAGCAATCAACGAACGGTCTCCATATAGACGATTTATATCTCACAAAGTGCTCACAAGACTTTAAAATTTACATCGAGAGAAAGCTTCACCAGTGTAACATGCTTATTCTACTCTGCATACCATCGCACCCAAAATCAATTGCGGTTTCTACAACTGCAACGTTGGGCCTTTCTGTCTCTCTTTTGCTAATTAACATGCCAACTGAAAACAACTATTATTGAGAGCCAATCCACTCAAAATCAAGATGCATCACTTTCCACTACCCTGGGTAATATTATTTTTTGACATTTTTGACTTGACGTACTTGTAAATAAGAATGACAGCCCTCGCGATAGCTGGTACCGCCGCAGCGGCCAACAAGGACCGGGACTTCATGATGTTTCTCGGCGTGATTGCGAAGATCGAGGCCCCATAAGTTACCCCCATCGAGACCATCGCAATGAACACCTCGAGGAAGAAAGGGTAGCCATAGGTGAGGCAGATTATGAGAAGCATGGACGAGGAGAAAGCGAGCGTGTTGAACGTTAGGAACACGTAGAAGGCTGTCTGGTCCGAGGCATATATGGCCCGCCCCGCCGCGTGCTCTGGGTTATATGGGTTTGAGTTCTCTTGCCAGACGCCACCAGGGGGATTCACGCCAGCTTGGAAAGTCACGGCAGCGATCAGGGTGGCCACAACGAGGTGGTAGTTGCGGACCTTATCGGGGTCATCTTTCTGTTTGTGGTGAAACAAGGTCATGAAACAACTCCTTATGGAATAAACCTCCTCTTCCTTGCCCTCGTCTCTCATGATTTGCGGGGAATGAGAAGGGTTAGGTCTCCCGTGTGAGTGAATCGCTTTTTAAAGAGGCAAAATCGGAAGGAGCAAGACCAAGAAGTAGCCGTCGACGCTCGAGTCAATGTTTATAATTTCTCTCTCTTGGTCTAGAGACTCGGAACAATCCAAGTCGCGTCTGTCTTCCACTGAGGAAATGAGTGGCTTTTAATTTATAAAAATTGCAAAAAAGCTGAATGTTGATTGCACGAGGGTCCCTACCTTTGTGGACCAGGCATGTGAGTGGGAATCTTTTGTACTGATGAAACCTAATTGCTCTAATGTGTCTTTTTCTTGGGAGATTGTAGAGTCGGGGACTTTTATGGTTCGTATTTGAGTTCATGAATGCTTGACCATTCGAACGGTTCCATCGCATGAGGTTTACATGATAGTGCCGTGAAATGAAAACAACAACAATTGATACGGATTGAATACACATACACCTGGGCATAGGCAATAGTGACTCTTACTTATAGGGGTGAGTATGGTTTCAAGATAGAATAAAAAATTCATTTAGGTTCCAACGTGCCGTGGTCCAGTTGTTGATCCTTGGGAATCAAATCGGAAACCGAGAAAAAATGAGAGCGTGCATTTGATGTTATTTTCTCTTATAACAACGATATTTTGCCTGAAAGATTTCCATTTATTTCTTTTATTTTGTTCAAATATTGTCCTTATACTTGTATACTTGACTATATGCTACTACAGTGCTAACCAACATAAAGACATTTAAAACAAGATCAAACATAATTTCCAACGTAGATCATAATTGTAGTGACATATTTAGAACAAGATCAAAATGAGTCCTGGGACATCGCTTTCTATTGACCAAGGAAGGGGTTGTTGCATGCTTGGGGTTTGGGGTGTGACATTTAGTATGTTGATTTCCCTCATACTAGATCCTGCAATGAGTATATCATCCACATACAACAACAATATAATATAACAGTCATTGAATTTCTTAAAGTAACAATAATGATCCATATTACTTCTAGTGAACTCGTTGCTACACATAAATGTATCAAAATTTCTTGCACCACTATTTAGAAGCTTGTTTTAAGCCATATAGACTTTTCTTCAGTTTGTATACATAATTTTCTTTTCCACAATCTTGCAAATCCTCTGGTTGTACCATGTTGATATCCTGCTCCAAATTACCATGGAGGAATGCAGTTTTAACATCTAACTGCTCCAAATGTAGATTTCCGGTAGTAATAATACTCAATACTATCCTAAAATTAGTCAAGTTCATAATTGAAGAAAAAATCTCTATGTAGTCAATTCGTTTCTTTCACTAAAACTCTTTAGCTACTAACCTTGCTTTGTACCTTTTACTATCATCAACTTCTTCTTTAGCTCGTTACACCCACTTGTTTTACAATGCCTTCTTCCCATTTGGTAACTAAGTTAATACCCAAGTTCTGTTCTTCTTGAGTGAATCTAAGTCATCATGCATTGCTTCTGAAATATATTTTGGTCTGCCAGCGTAAGTTAAGAGCAAATAATATAGTGTTAGAGAATACTCTATACAGGTTTAGGTAGTCTACTAGGTCTTCTCAAAGTGGGTTCATGTGTACGTGATTCTTGTTTTGGTTTTTTATTAGAGTGTACAATTATAGTTTCGGGAATTTCAATCAAAGCACTCTTAGAAACCTACTCTAATTCAATCTATCTATCCTTCACCATTTGTTTCTTCACACTAGATTTTACCATAGATTTGTCCTTATTTAACATGAATTAACATCATCAGTTTTATTATCTTTCTATTTTGTTCATCCCAAAATTGATAACCAAAATAATCAGAATTATATCCATTGAAAAAATAGTTTTAGCTTTTAATCAAGCTTATCTCTATTTTCAAAATCTATGTGGACATACGAAACACAACAAAAAACTTTCATGCGAAGAGATTTACCTTCTTTCCACTCCGTTCTTCTTCTAGTAGCTTAAAATCAAGTGGAATTAAAGGTCCTTTGATATGCTGCTGTATTAATTGTGTCCACCCGAAAAGTCTTAATTAATCCTGCATGCATCCTCATACTTCTTATATGTTCATTCAAATTTTTTTCATCCTCTCAACAACTCTGTTTTGCTGCGATTTGTTAGGAATAGTTCTTGTCACTTTGATTCTATTATGTGCACAAAATTTCTTGAACTCCTTGCGACTCATCGCCGTTATTGCACCTCAAACATTTAATTCTCAGGCCGGTCTCATTCTCCACTTCAACTTTCCATCTTTTAAAAGTGACAAATATATCGGATTTATTTTTGCTAGAAATAAACCCATACCTTTATGATGGAGTCGTTAATAAACGTGATATAATAGTGCAAGCCTCCAAGAGAATGCATAAGGGTTGGTCCCCATTATGGATATGCACTAACTCTAATTTTCTTTTCTTTTATTCTCTTCCAATCTTTGACAAAATGATACAATTCTACTTGTCTAGAACACAATCTTCACAAAGACCAATATCTATGAACTTCAAATCAAGGAGTTTTCCTTTGAATGCTGAGAACTTCATACAATTTTCTCCCATGTGCCCAAGCCACTAGTGCCATAATGAATTAGCTTCTGAATCAGCAACTACTGCTATTTCTCTACCGCTTTCAGTATTGTAGAGTGTTCCTAACTTTGTTCCCCTTGTTGCAACCAAAGCGCCTTTAACTATTTGCCAATAACTATCCTCAAAAATAGTTTTGTATCCCATGCTGTCTAATTGACTTATAGAGATCAAATTCCTCTTAATTTCTAGAACATATCTGACATCATGCAACTTCCATTGATATTTATTTGAAGATTTTATGTAAACATCAATCATTCCCATAATATCCAAAGGTTCACCATCAGCAAGAGAAGCCTTTCCAATTTTCCAGCAACAAAATTGTGTAATAATTCTTTGCACAAAGTAGAGTGAAACGACAAACTTGAATTGAGAATCCAAGACACAATCAGATTGTCAATGCTCAAAATTATGCCTTCACCATCATGTGTCTCTTCAAGAGGTGCATTCATGAATTTCTCTTCCTCTTGATTGCGATATCAATAATGAATTTTCTTCCTTGAGGCTCTACAATCTCGTTTCAGATGGCCCTTCCTTTTGCAACTCCAGCAAATTATTCCACCACGTGATCTTGATTTGCTTCTTCCTCTAGACTTTGATTTACCACGGTAGTGGTTCCACCCTTGTAGATTGCTTCTCTCCCTGCCTTCAATATTTAAGGCAGCACTGGAAATTCACCCAACTCTCTTCTGCGAATATCCTCACTAAGAGTCAACTATTGGATTGCCTGAAGCTTCAACTATTTCTTACTAGACGGACTACTCACTACAGTCATTATTGCACTTCAGCTTTCAAGTAGAGAAGATAATAAAACTAAAGCTTTTACCTCGTCATCAAATTTGATATCTATCAAACTCAACTAAATCGTGATTACATTAAATTTGTTGATGTGATCTGTAACAAAAGCACCCTCGTCCATCTTTGCATTGAAAAGATGACGCATCAAATATACTTTGTTTGATGCAAGAGGCTTCTCATACATGTTGGACAACGACACCATCAATTTCATTATTCTTGCCTCATTGGCAATGTTGAAAGTAACTTTCAATGCTAATGTGATATGAATAAAACACAAAGCTTGCCGATCTAACAATTCTCACTTTTTTTGCTTCATAGAATCTAGTTTCTCTCCAAACAAAGGCTGATTGTAAGTTTTTTTGATACGACATATCCTCGACTTTCATTTTTGAAAAACCAAAGTCCTTGCCATTGAATCGATCACTCTTCACCTTCCGCTCGTCTATATCATTCCCACTATTTCGCCAAAACCAAGATCTGATACTGATTGTTCGGACCATGAATTTATGAAGAGAAAAATAGAGAAGAAAAACAAACGAGAATTTTTATGTGGAAAAAACTTCTCAAAATCAGAAAGGGAAAAACCATGTTATGCACTAGGCAATCTTGTCTATTATTAGTATTAGCATTACAAGTACAAGGGTTACAAGCTTCAACGTTATAATTATAAAAGATATTGCCCTTTTATATAGCAAGAATCTAGGACATATACAATTATGATGGAAGGTACATGTATGCCATTAGCAGCAGTAAAAGGCCTATTATTTGCTTTAACATGACAGGATGAGTGACTTAATGGGAAGTGTCTGCCCCCAACAAACTTTTTCTGTCCTTGAACATTATTTTCTTCTATCAAATTGCATAGCTCCATCTACTTTTGCTGTTGTTCAAAGTTTAACGCATGTCCAAGAACCTTTTCCGTGAGTGTACCCACGATCCAAATTTTATGAGATGGTCACTACGCATCCAAAATATATATTCTGGATCATTTTTTTTTTTTGACCATTTTTTCTAATGTCTGAGTCTGGAGTGGTGCTAGTATCTCTCTGATATAGAAATCAAGTACGTTCCTACTTTCAATCAGAGACAAAACCTATGTCTCCCAAAGCAAATATCTGTTTTCATTGACCTTCAACATCACAAAGTTTGCCAATTGATATTGGAAGGAAATTGAAATTTCAAGTTTGAAGAGGGAGATCACATGATTGTATTGATTTTTCTCCCTGACAAGATTAGTGTGCCTTTGTTTGGCTCTGATTTAAGATAAACAGATAATTGAATGAACGACACACATAAAATTCATTAATACTTTGTACAGTATAAACAAAAAGATATTAGAGATATATGATCCCTATAATTATGGTAGAAGGTAAAAATGAAGACAACAACTTAATTTACATGAAAAATGAACAAAAATAAAATCTCTAAATGATGAATTCGTGGATACTTTACTTGATGTGTTATCTTCACATTGATTTGTGAAAGGTTCCACACTATAATAAGGTTCTACACTATAATCATGCCAATTATTTGATTTTGATTCGTCACTTGTATATAGCAAGACCAAGAATTAAAAATTGGCCCTAGAGTCATTGTTTACACTTTGTCTTGGTCTTCAGACTAAAAGAACGGTCAAAGTCGCTCCTGGCTATTAGCGATGCAGTGTACTGCGCATGTGCGTGGCTTTTCATTTGTTGGGGTTGCAACGAAGCTGAATGTTTAATTGCTAGAGGGTCCCTGGGCCCGTCGGTGGGAATCTTGTGTCCCCATGACACCGAACTGCCCTTTTGAGTCCTTTTCCTGGGAAAAGATCAGTTGAAATGAAAACGGCAATTTATATGTGTTAAAAACACGTAAACTCTAATCGAGGTAGCAACGTGCGCCCTGGCCCAGGCAGTAAAAAACTCTTGGTAGCGGGGCCAACGTGGGTTGATTGCCTTCAACTATTCGATGGCAGTCTTGACCTCACAAAATTCGAGATCGTCTCTGAAAGCGCTAATATGAACACCTAGAGGTGGGTGAATAGGTGTGAAGACAATTTTTGCAAAAAGCAGTAAGAATTTTGCTTTTGAACCTGAGTTTGATAAACAGCAGACTTTAAAAGAGTTTAGACTTTAACTATTAAATTGAAATATGGATAAAGTAAAGGAGTTTAGGGAAGAGAAAATGAACACAGAATTTATAGTGGTTCGGCTTAGATTAAGCCTACGTCCACTCTCCCACGCTGACAGCCTTCTAGCTGGTTTCCATTATGAATCAAAAGAGAATTTACAGTCTTGCGATGTTCACTTCTCAATGAAGAGTCTCTACTGCTCTCACAAAGTCACACTATGAGTCTCTCTCTCTTTTGAATACAAATTTGAGCACAATGTAAGGATTAACAAGTAAATGGGAAGCTTCAGACTTTGGAATTCTTCTTTCATGCACTCTATTGAATGACTGGAGAGGCCTCCTTAAATACTCCTTCATGCCTTTTCAACCATTTGCACTTTCCAAATGAATTCTTCCAATACAACATATCCTCGAGTTTCATTTTTGAAAAACCAAAGTCCTTGCCATTGAATCGATCACTCTTCACCTTCTGCTTGTCTATATCGTTCCCACTATTTTGCCAAAACCAAGATCTAATACCAGTTGTTCAGACCATGAATTTATGAAGAGAAAAATAGAGATGAAAAAAAAAACGAGAATTTTTATGTGGCAAAACTTCTCAAAATCTGAAAGGGAAAAACCATGGTATGCACTAGGCAATCTTGTCTATTATTAGTATTAGCATTACAAGTACAAGGGTTACAAGCTTCAACGTTATAATTATAAAAGATATTGCCCTTTTATATAGCAAGAATCTAGGACATATACAATTATGATGGAAGGTACATGTATGCCATTAGCAGCAGTAAAAGGCCTATTATTTGCTTTAACATGACAAGATGAGTGACTTAATGGGAAGTGTCTGCCCCCAACAAACTTTTTCTGTCCTTGAACATTATTTTCTTCTATCAAATTGCATAGCTCCATCTACTTTTGCTGTTGTTCAAAGTTTAACGCATGTCCAAGAACCTTTTCCGTGAGTGTACCCACGATCCAAATTTTATGAGATGGTCACTACGCATCCATAATATATATTCTGGATCATTTTTTTTTTGACCATTTTTTCTAATGTCTAAGTCTGGAGTGGTGCTAGTATCTCTCTGATATAGAAATCAAGTACGTTCCTACTTTCAATCAGAGACAAAACCTATGTATCCCAAAGCAAATATCTGTTTTCATTGACCTTCAACATCACAAAGTTTGCCAATTGATATTGGAAGGAAATTGAAATTTCAAGTTTGAAGAGGGAGATCACATGATTGTATTGATTTTTCTCACTAAAAAGATTAGTGTGCCTTTGTTTGGCTCTGATTTAAGATAAACAGATAATTGAAAGAACGAAGCACATAAAATTCATTAATACTTTTTACAGTATAAACAAAAAGATATTAGAGATATATGATCCCTATAATTATGGTAGAAGGTAAAAATGAAGACAACAACTTAATTTACATGAAAAATGAACAAAAATAAAATCTCTAAATGATGAATTCGTGGATACTTTACTTGATGTGTTATCCTCACATTGATTTGTGAAAGGTTCCACACTATAATAAGGTTCTACACTATAATCATGCCAATAATTTGATTTTGATTCGTCACTTGTATATAGCAAGACCAAGAATTAAAAATTGGCCCTAGAGTCATTGTTTACACTTTGTCTTGGTCTTCAGACTAAAAGAACGGTCAAAGTCGCTCCTGGCTATTAGCGATGCAGTGTACTGCGCATGTGCGTGGCTTTTCATTTGTTGGGGTTGTAACGAAGCTGAATGTTTAATTGCTCGAGGGTCCCTGGGCCCGTCGGTGGGAATCTTGTGTCCCCATGACACCGAACTGCCCTTTTGTGTCCTTTTCCTGGGAAAAGTTCAGTTGAAATGAAAACGGCAATTTATATGTGTTAAAAACACGTAAACTCTAATCGAGGTAGCAACGTGCGCCCTGGCCCAGGCAGTAAAAAATTCTTGGTAGCGGGGCCAACGTGGGTTGATTGCCTTCAACTATTCGATGGCAGTCTTGAACTCACAAAATTCGAGATCGTCTCTGAAAGCGCTAATATGAACACCTAGAGGTGGGTGAATAGGTGTGAAGACAATTTTTGCAAAAAGTAGTAAGAATTTTGCTTTTGAACCTGAGTTTGATAAACAGCAGACTTTAAAAGAGTTTAGACTTTAACTATTAAATTGAAATATGGATAAAGTAAAGGAGTTCAGGGAAGAGAAAATGAACACAGAATTTATAGTGGTTCGGCTTAGATTAAGCCTACGTCCACTCTCCTACGCTGACAGCCTTCTGGCTGGTTTCCATTATGAATCAAAAATGAATTTACAGTCTTGCGATGTTCACTTCTTAGTGAAGAGTCTCTACTGCTCTCATAAAGTCACACTATGAGTCTCTCTCTCTTTTGAATACAAATTTGGGCACAGTGTAAGGAATAACAAGTAAATGGGAAGCTTCGGACTTTGGAATTCTTCTTTCACGCACTCTATTGAATGACTGGAGAGGCCTCCTTAAATACTCCTTCATGCCTTTTCAACCGTTGGCACTTTCCAAAGGAACTCTTCCAATTAACCCGTTGGACAGAATCAATCAAGGAGATCTCGAGCCGTTTGAAGATTATGATGAAAGTCCATCAATCCTAGTCGCCCATATAATCAGGATCTTGGTTTCCATAAGTAGATTCTTTCCAAATTAGCTTGCCTTCAGAAATGATTTGATGTATCCAAATTGATTCCAATAAAGATAACCAATCTCGTAGGTGATATTGCTAACTAGAAAACCATATATATCATGTACGAACTGAACCCTTGAAGAAAGAAAGATAATCCTGAGTCTGATTCCGTCTTCACTCTTCACTTGCATTTAGTCTGGATTTTGTCAGACCAGGCAAACTTCTGTTGTAAGATAGACTTTGACACAAAAGTTTGGCAATCTTCATAATAGAACTTAGATAAATTTTGTCAGCTTCAAAATATCATAAGAGTTTTCTCCAACAATCTCCCCCTTTTTGATGGTGACAAAACTTTCCTGCAGATTTAAAAACTTATATCCTACAAAACAACACTTAAGTAGTACATGATAACTTATAAAAAAAGATTGTTATAGATCTGAATAACATTGATTCTGGAACCATAGGAAACACATTAATCTCGACAATTTAGACAAGGATTCAACCCAAATCCATAATCACAACCCCAAAAGGTTACTGCAAAATATGAGTGTTTAAAACACAACCATTTCAAACAAACACGTTTAAACAAGTTCAAACAAATTAAATCTGCTCTCATTCTCCTCCCTTTTGTCAACAACAAAAAGAAGGAGAGAGTAACAAAAAAAAAAATAGAATTGAAAAGATAGAGTCAATCAGGTTTGTTTGGGAGCTCAAACGAGTTGAAAATCCTTCAGCGACTACACTACCTCCTCTACTTTGGCTACAGCCTATGACGTCTATTGATTCAAAGTCTATACTTGAGTGTCTAGAGACTGTACCTTGCCATTTAGAGAGTTGATCGAAGACTTGAAGGCAGTGTAGAGCTTCTAAATCTTATACTCCATTGCATATTGCTGAGCTTTAACCTCCAAAAGGAGCTTTAATCTTGTTCTTTAGAATCTTTTTTCTGAGTCTCGTTTGATAGTGGTATGGCACCACTAGCTCCATCAGAGTCTTCATCTTCATGGTCATTCTCCATTGATTTTCAGCCTCATCTTCTTCTTCGTGCTCATCTTCTTCTTCTATTTCTGCTTCAACTTCCTCTTCTTCTGTTTCTTCATAATCAACAACTCCTTGAAGATTTCTCAAGGCAAGAGCAGAGATGGCCAGATCATCCTCCTCTTCTTCATCCATCAGGAGGACAGACCTCTTCTTCTTTGAAGTCGTTCGAGCAACATTCTTTCCTTTTCTTTTCCTTGTAGCAGTCGATTCTACCTTGGTTCTGCTTGTGCATTCCTTCTTCAAACGCTCAATGGCCTCGGTCAGATCCATCAACCTCATCTTGGAGATCATCTTTAGTCCTATCTCCATAGGACTAATGGTTCTTGAACAGAGCTGAGAGGGAATGTCATGCCCCGATCCTCTGAGCACGTTCCCATCCCTCGGTGGTCAATTAAATAGTGACATCCCAGGACGTGTCACCGACCCATTCATCTTAATGCGCATGCAGAAGCGAATAAATAAATCCCCAGATAACAGAAAGATGAGATAGAAAAGCAGGCAACAATTTTCGAAAACCACATCACACTTATATACGCATATCAAACTATGTCATATACAATATTAGCCGATATATACAATGTGACATCCTGATTTTCGAGTCCTGTTTTTGATCGAATAAGCTGGGCTTTTCATCAACGTGGCTATAGTTCTTTTCTCTAAGTTGGCCACTCACGAGATAACTAGCTTATCAGGTGAAGCCGTTAATGGATTTTAATGCAATAGACTTGAGAATTCGACTAGGAATCAACTACTCGACTGTGCTAGTCTACAAAGGTCATTACGGCATTGTCAAAATCTACTAGAGATTAGGGATAGGTTGATTTGGGTGAGATACGTGATCAAAGTGTGGGTGGTTCCACCTGATTGCAAAATTCTCATCGATTGGCACTAGACGGATTTTTTTGTCATTTTGGGTACCTTGTGCTGGTAATTGAAACATTGAGATTTTCACGACAAACAAAAGTTGCCAATAGGTCAAAGATTTACATTGTGACTCGAGATAAATCGATCACGGGTCAATTGCACCAAAAGTTCCGAAAAGCTACCCGGTGAGCTAGGTCACATTAAAATCGCGCCAGATTGAAATTAACTGCGAATTTGAATCCGATTTCATAAATTGAAAGTTTTGTCATGTCACAAGTTATTGTAGGAACGTTGACTCATCATTCAAAGAATTTTCGGCGAGTTTAGAATTTTTACGGAAAATCAATTTCAGATGATTCGAAAACTAAAGAAAATTCGGACAGGCCAAATTGAGTAGATGTTTGGCCTCCTTAGTGAGCTATTTGGTGAAAGGGAATTGTAGAAATTGTGTGGACTTCCTCTATAACAAAATTTGCCATCAATTGAGGAAATTGATGAAGAAATGGGAGCTTTAAATGTAATATTCGGAGATCAGTACGAATGTTGTGACTTGTGGACATCAACTTGGCTATTTGTGGAATTATTGATCAAGATTGTATTAGGGGACAAAAGGAATTTGTGTGGGAGCTTGTGGGGCCAAGACTTGTTGAGTATAAGATGTTTTATCTAATTTTTCCCCTCCCCCTTCTTCGGTCCCTCTATTTTTGCACGTCTCTCTCTCTCTCTTTATTTTTCTTATTTTCACACGTTCTCCCCTTCAGCCGACAAACCCCCCTCCTTATCCATCCATCCACGCACGTCCCTCTCTCTCTCTCTCTCTCTCTCTCTCTCTCTCTCTTTCGCACGTTTCTTCCCCTCTTAGCCAACAAACCTTACTGTCTCATCCCTTCTTCCTTCTTCAACTTCTCTTTGGCCTAACCAGCTTCGTCAACCCCCCTGGCTGCTTCTGCTTCTTCTTTATTTTTCATTTTCCCCTGCATGCTCTTTGCCCCACTGAACTCCCTTTGAATCTATTGCCCCTTCTCCTCATGCAACTCCACCGATCCTCCTCTGCTCTGCACGCGTCTTTGCCCCACCACCATGTCAACGCTAGCCTTCCTCCCAATTTGTTCCTTTTCTCTCTAATTGAGTCGACCAGTGGCATCTCTTTCTCCACGTTGGCCCGCCGCATGTCTCCATGTCAACACCCCTGAAGTTCTCCACGCCAGCAGCTCCTTCGGGTTTTCTTGTTCGACAAACTCATTTGAAGCCTGCATAGCAACTTCGTTCCAACGAACCAAGCCCAGCAACTCAGCCCTTCCCTTCGAATTAGGACTGAGCAGCCCCACTGTGGGCTTTGTAGCCTTTTTGGGCCGCTTCCGAGCCCCGCTCGGTTTTGTCGCTTCGGAGTTTGTTGCCCATCTCCGCGTCGTCGTCACTGTGGACTCATCGTCTCGCAAATCTAGTGAGTTTACTCACTAATCTCTACTTAGGGAGTTCATTATGCTTAATGGTTGATTAGTTTAAGTTAAGTATGGATTATGTGGTTAGTTAGAACGGATTAACAATTTAATGATTTGTTTATGCATGTTAGGTTGTTAGAGTAGTGTAATTAGAGACTAGATAAGCCATAGTATTTATCTAGATAAGTTCAGAATTTTTCCGAGCCCGTTTCGGTATTTAATTAGGCTTTTTTGACCTAAGTTGCATTTATTGGTATTTATTAATTAATTTTGGTAATTATAATTAATTATTATTTTCCAGAATTAGACCGGGATAGCCAATAACTGAAATTTTATGCTGATTGCAATGGTATGATTGGTTTATTTATTTGAGTGATGGATTGTGCAAATTAAGTGTGAATTGTAATTTTGAGGTATTTATCCCAAAATTTAATAATTTCAGTAATTAATTAGAAAATACAGGGCATTGGTTTACAATGCCAAAAATGTGTTTATGGACTATTGGAATTAGTGGGATTTTCAAAAGGGAAAATATTGTATTTTGGCTAAGTTCGATAGTGTACCCACACACGATTATTTTATGGGGAATGATAAAAATGGTGAACAATATACTATATGAACCAACGAACCTTGATAAATTAGATTAGAGTGAGTAGTATACTTTATCAGCTTAGAGTGAGCTTCGTGGGTATAATATATTAGTCCGAGGGCTTTTATATATTAGCTTAACGTAAGCAGTATACCTTAGCAGCTTTTGGTGAGCATTGTCAGTATACTATATCAACTTGAGAGCCTTGATATATCAATTTAGAGTGAGTAGTATACTTTATCAGCTTAGACTGAGCTATACTATCTATCTTCAGCTTAGGGTGAATAGTTCTTGATGTGATCAGACTTTATAGATAGTATTGAATGAAGTGACTGATAGATGATCTTGACGGTATGGAATTGACTGGGTCGATTGATCGATGACTCGATCTAATCTGATGGCTTGATTTGTTGAAGTGATTCGTTGAAAATTAGGAAGGAACTGAGGTAAAGGTAAGTTCTCTTTCTTATGCGTGCATAAATAGCCTTTAGGTGTATTTTCTTCCTAGTCAGGGCTTAGGGAGTGAACTTGCTGAGACATTGTCTCAACCCATCGTGGGCTTAACTTTTCAGGTTCTTAGATGGCGAATCTTTCTGAGCATCATGGTCGTCCCATGAGGGTTACCAAGCGGGTTTCCAGTTACCCCGATCCCAAAAGTTTTTGGGTCTATGAGCTTGTTGTAATCACTGTCTGGGTCGAAGAGGTTCCACATCAGGAGATACCTAATTGATTCAGAGCGTGGTTCTGCTACGCTCCCAACGGTGTTAGGCTAGGTCCCCCTAGGACTTTTGATATACTTATGGTAGTAATTGATGCTGCTCTAAACGAGGACCCAGTTGACCCTCCCGATGGCGTAGTGGAGAACCCGCCGTCCCGCCCGACTCCTGTGGGCATTGAAAAATCAGCAAACGAATCGGACTAGCTGGTCATAGGATGGCTTGTTTTGACAATCGACCCTTTTGTAGATCTTGTAAATATTGGCTAGTAATGTATATGAATTAGTCTTGTGAAAGATAATTGTTTTATGATAATCAAAATGAAAAAGGGTTACAAATATATATATATATATATATATGTGTGTGTGTGTGTGTGTGTGTGTGTGTGTGTGTGTGCGCACTTAACCTTACTCATAACTAAGTTACTGTTTTACCCTTATTAATCACAATATTTCTCAACACTCCCCCTCAAGTTGGGATATAGATATCAAATAATCCCAACTTGTTACATAAGACACTCACTCTATTCCCCCATAGAGATTTTGTAAAAATGTCTACGAGTTGATCCTTCGACTTTGTGTGTTGAAGAATAACGTCACCTTTCTATACTTTTTCTCGCACAAAATGACAATTAACCTCAATGTGCTTAGTTCGCTCGTGGAAGACTGGGTTAGATGCAATATGAATAGTGGATTGATTATCAAAATACAACACTGATGGATTTGACGGCGACATTCTAATCTTTGATAGTAACATTCTCAACCATGGTAATTCACTTGTCACATGTGCCATAGCACGATATTCAGCTTCAGCGCTTGATTGGGAAACTACATACTGTTTCTTGCTTTTCCATGCAACTAAATTACCCCTAAGAAACACACAATAGCATGAAGTAGATCTCCTATCCATGGGACATCCAGCCCAGTCGGCATCAGAAAAGCTTGCAGTGTTTAGATGGCCATAATTCTTGAACTGTAGTCCTTTACCTGGCACTCCCTTCAAATATTTGATGATCTGAAGTACAACATCCCAATGAGTGGTACGAGGAGAACTCATGAATCGACTTACTACACTAACCACGAAGGATATATCAGGTCTTGTAATAGTAAGATAGTTTAACTTACCAACTAATCTTCGATACTTTGCTAGATCATGTAGTAATTCTCCATTGTCTGCATCAAGTTTCATATTGGGATCCATAGGGGTATCGACTGGCTTTACTCTAAGAAATCCAACCTCGCCAAGGATGTCCAGTACATACTTTCGTTGTGATAAATTGATACCAGCATGTGAATAGGGTACTTCAATACCAAGAAAGTATTGAAGACGTCCCGGATCTTTAGTACTGAATTCTTTATGTAGAAATTGCTTAAATTTTTTAATACCACCTGAATCATTGCCAGTGATGATGATATCATCCACATATACAACTAGAAGGATACAACCAGTAGAAGACACAGAACTGAAAACTAAACGATCTACTTGACACCGCTTTAATCCAAATTTGATAACCGCATCACTAAATCTATCAAACCAAGCATGAGGAGATTGTTTAAGTCCATACAAAGCTTTGTGTAAAAACATACCACATTCTCTCCCTGAGCAATAAACCCAAGTGGTTGCTCCATGTAGACCTCCTTAGCCAGATCACCATGTAAAAAGGCATTTTTGATATCCAATTGATGAAGGATCTAGCTAAATTGCACAGCTAATGAAATGAAGACATGGACAAAGGGAATTTTGGCCACGGGAGACAATGTGTCATTATAGTTGACACCATAAGTTTGAGTATATCCCTTCGCAACTAATCGTGCTTTCAATCGATCAAGAGTACCATCTAGGTGAACTTTAACAGTGAAAACCCAACAACAACCAACAGGTTGCTTATCAGTAGGTAAGGAAGTAAGTTGCCAAGTTTTGTTTTGAATTAGTGCTTGCATTTCATCTTCCATGGCACGACGCCAACCCAAATGAGCAAGAGCTTCAGCAACACTGCTAGGCACAAAAATATAAGACAACAACGAGACAAAGGTATAGAAGGTAGGAGATAAACGATCATAGGACAACAAATTTGAAATAGGATGATGCGTACTAACACAATCAGAAAGACTAGAATAAAGATTAATAGGATGACCAACACAAGAATGTGTACCTTTTCGAGAAGCAATGAGCGTATCAGGATTAGAGGCTGGCATTGCAACTGATGGGGGAACAAATGTACCGTCATAGTTGGAATTGTACTTCGTCGATGAAAGGTGCAGTCAACAAACTGGAGAGATGGAAAGCAGTGGAAGCATTGGTAATACACAATCATCACTACCACCAGGTGTTTGTGGAACATTCTGAGAGGAAAAATATGACTGATCTTCAAAGAATGTCACATCTGTAGACACGAACATACGAAGGCGAGTAGGACCGTAACATTTGTATCCCTTCTGAGTTCGAGAGTATCCCACAAAGACACATTTTTTTAGCATGAGGATCTAGTTTATCAAGACCTGGAGTAAGACTCTGTACAAAACAAACACACCGAAAGACCCGAAGAGGTAAGGAAAAGAGAGGACGATTTGGATGTAAAATTGAGAATGGTGTCTTCCCTTGAAGAACAAAAGTTGGAAGCATATTAATTAAATAACATACTGTAAGAACAACATGGCTCCCAAAATGTTTAGGTAGATGCATATGAAACATGAGGCAACAGGCAACATCAAGAAGATGGCGATTTTTACCTTCAGCTATGCCATTTTGTTGTGGAGTGTATGAGCATGACGTATGATGAATAATACCATGAGATTCCGGAAAGGGCTGGAAACCTGAAGTTGTAGCAAGGTATTCTCTAGCATTATCTGACTGTAAATGTTTGATAGAGATATTATACTGATTCAACACTTCGAAATAGAACAATTGAAAACAATGAAAAATCTCTGTACGATCTTTTATTAAGAATAACTAAGTCATTCAGGAAAAATCATCCACGAATGTAACAAAATATCTGAATCTAGAGACATTAGACACATGACATGGACCCCATACATCTGAGTGAACCAACTCAAATGGACTAGACACACGACTCTAAACACGGGAAGGAAAAGAAGCTCTATGATGTTTACCAAACTGACAAGCTTCACACTGAAAGGAACTCAGAAAATTAGACTTGGGAAATAAACGTTGAAGTAGGTTTGGTGGTGGATGACCAACACGACAATGCATCCGATATACATTAGTGGATGTCTGTTTCATAGCTGCGGCAGCTAACACATTCTTATCAAGGTAGTACAAGCCATTGGATTCATGTCCCCCACCAATCATCTGTCTAGTCCTCAGATCCTGAAAAACACAACGGGAAGAGTAAAAGGTCATAGAACAATTTAGTTCTTTGGTCAACGAGCTAACAAAAATCAAATTATAAGGAGATTTTGATAGGTGAAGGACAGATGACAAAGAAGGAGAGGGACTCAAATGAGCAACTCCCATACTAGTAACTAGAGACTGTGAACCATTTGCTAATGTAACTAAATTCGATAATGAAGGAGATGTAGAGTGAAAAGAAGACAGTAAGTTAGAGTACCAATCATGTGATTGGTAGCTCTAGAGTCTATAACCCAAGAATCAGACGATGTAGACAACAAACATAATGAACTACCTTTAGAGGTTTGTGCCAGAGTAGTAGTAGGAGTTGAAGATCCTATCACTTGTTGGGAGCGAACCAATGTATCATACTCAGCACGTGTTAATGTAACTGAATCACTTGTCTTAAGAACTTGAGTTAAACTTGGTGGAGCTATTGAAGGAGGACCAAGAGAATCCTCAACTTCTGCATATGTAGCAATAGGTGGTTTAAGCTTTGGGTGAAGTGTATAGCAATAAGCTTCTGTATGTCCAGCTCTTTGATAATGATGGCAATAGCGAGAACCATGACTATTCCCAGAATTGATCGTACCACGAGTCCTAACTCCCCCTTCACGGCCTCCACAACTTCCACCATGAACAACACCGCATCCACGACCTTGATAACCACGACCTCGAGCTCCATGTCCACTAGAACCATGAGAAAGCATAGCACTAATCTCCACTGCTGGCATGGAAGAACCTTCTCAGGAATTGTAGAATGGAGAGCCTAGGAGAAGACTTCATCTATTGTGGGAAGAGAACTCTGAGATGTAATATGCTGACGAAGAGATGAATACTCAGGCCCCAATAATTTGAGATATAATATTACCCTCAAATCCTCTTGGCATTTAGCCAAAACATCTGAATCGTTCGAGGCAGGAAAATAAGTTTCCAATCATTGACAGAGAGTGGTGAACTGAGCATAATGATCAGACAAGGATTGATCTCCACGTTGAATATCAAATAACTTTTCCCACTTGTCACATACTCGCATCATATTATTTTGCCTCGAATAGAGTGATGCACACTTATCCCAAACTACTTTAGCGAAGTCACATTGAATAAAGTGAGGACTGACCTTAGGGTCCATGCTATTCCACAATAGGGTCCGAATCATCGCATCTCCTGCAATCCAATCGGCAACTTTACTCGTGTCAGATGGTATTGTAGACATGAGATAGTCTAGTTGTCTGGTGGCAGTAAGATAGACCTCAACCGCTTTAGACTAAGATGGATAATTAGTTCCATCTATCTTGACAGATGTTAATTGAAAATGACCAAAAGGAGATCCAGAAGTCCATCTATTGGTCGCCATTAGTGAATAAAGAATGATTGAGCCCAAGAAATGAACTTCACAGTTGCCAATACTTAATTCCAATAATTCAATCAAATACAAAAAGAAAAAAATCTAAACAGAAAGGCTCCAATTGAATCACCATACGAATCACCAAAGCATCAGTATACTCATTCTCAATATCCCTATTGATTCAATGCAAAACATTTTCAAGTGCGGAACAACAACTCTATCCTTTGTAATAACTAGCAAGTCTATCATCTATAATGGCCACTTCTAAAATTTTGTGCAGTATAAATAATAAAGTGGGTTACTGTCTACCACCAGAAACTATCCCATCATGTCCAGCAATTAGGATATCTAGCTTTCACATAGGAGATCCGAGTCCCCACGCATCTAAACCTCAGTAAAGCAAAGGAGAAATTTACATTGTAAAGCCAATTATAGCTTCCGAGGATTGTAATGAATCGGACGATAGATAGCTTTCAGCAACTTGACAAGTATGCACCTGACCTATACTGAAAAGAATGGCGGACGGAGGTTGTGGGGGCCTTCAATTCTCAGAAAACCAATTTGATGCTTGCATTGGGTGCTGCAACTTGTCCTTATCGGGTAAAACCATTCCCGTGAAAGTTCTCAAACTCTAGCTATGAGGACGGTATACTAGTTCATTGCGTCTTTATGGCTGTTCGGCTGGACATTCCGTGCAACAATTTAATGAACTCAAGTAAGCTTAGCTTTCCATCGGTGTATTTTATCCAATCATGGAGGATAGCTCCATAAGGGAAATGCGAACATGAAACCATAACATCACCACCATGACTGTAGAAACCACGACACCATACCCACCTAATAAGTCCTCACATCACAAACGTGAACTTGAAAAACATATCCAAAGTAGCAACACTGACAACGAACTCAATTCCTCCAGTCACATGCTCCTTGTGGAGGAAATTGATGTGGGTAGCGCCCGGAATCGATGCCCTCCGCACGAATCCTCAAGTCGGAGTGTCGAGCTCAACAGACATCGAAACTCCAATCTCCACGACAACGATTGGGGACAGTATATCAAGCACCCAGCTTCCTCTAAAACTCAGCCCGATCTGATCAATACTCCATAGATCTTCACGCGCATGGATAGGGCCTCAATTCCCTTCACACAAGCCATGCAAGATGGTGAGATCTGAGAGCCTCCGATCGATGGTGGCGTTACTCTTCGACGACGTTCGGAGCGATTTGTGATGATGGGGAATTGAGCGGCAACCACAAGGCCGATTGATGCGTTCCCAAGGTGGGACTCAAACGATGACAGCCGGGGTCACTGATCAATGTTGTAGGTTGCCGGTCGGAGGCACGGCCTTTTCCGGTGATGGAATAATGGTCTTCAGTAATCTGGCTGCTAGGGTTTTTATTTTTATTTTTTTTTAAAGTGCGGCTCTGATACAATGTGAACAATAATTGTTTTCAAATAATCAAAATGAAAGAGGGTTACATATATATATGTGTGTGTGTGTGTGCTTAACCTTACTCATAACTAAGTTACTATTTTACCCTTATTAATCATAATACTTCTCAACAAGTCGATATGTATAAAGGTGTGATTTGGTTTTCGAAATTTGTGGTCCTGCTTTTCTATCCCATCTTGTTGTTGTCTGGGGATTTATTTATTCGCTTCCGCATACGCATTAAAATGAATGGGTCGGCGGTGCATCATAGGACGTCACTAATTAATCGACCACCGAGGGATGGGCATGCATTTGGAGGATCGAGGCGTGACATACAAGGTATGCAAAAAGGGGTTCAAAGTGCTACAGATCCTCTAAGCATTCAAGTCTTCAACTGAATACTCCAGGGACCCTGGATCCAACAAACTCGAGTCCACCACTGAATCACTAGGAGGGTCTGTCGTGCCATTTCCAAAAGCAACCTCCAGCACCGACGTAGGGATCTCAGATTCTTGTATGGGACCTTCTCCTTGTCAATTCCGCTCACGACGATACCACGATCTGTATTGATGGGGTACCTTATGGGGTAGACCCTTATCAACCCAAACCACGGACCTCACGAGTTCATAGACCCATCCCCCTGGGTTCCCATGAAGTGGAATATAAGATACCTACTCGGTGACTTTCTTCAGCTAGCTAAAATGCTTGGGAGGAGCTGCCATTTAAGGATTTGAAAATATTATCCCACAACGGGCTGAGATGTCTCAACAAGTTCACCCCCTAAGTCCTGACTAGGAAGGAAATATGCCCAAAGGCTATCTAGCCATGCACGAGATAGATGACTTACCTTTGCCTCAGTCCTTTCCTGCAACTCGGTACAATTCAACCACTCAACCAATCATTTCAACTCAAATTAAGTCATTGATCAATCGATTCAATTGATTCCAGACCATCTCTCAGTCAACCCATTTAATACTATCTATCAAGTTTGATCACATCAAGAACTACTCACCCTAAGCTGAAGATAGATAGTATAGCTCACTAAAAGCTGATAAATAATATAGCTCGCCATAAGCTAATAACTGAGTATATTGCTCACCCTAAGCTAGTATATCTAGGCCCCCAGGTTGATATAGTATACTCACAATGCTCACCAAAAGCTGCTAAGGATACTGCTCATGCAAAACTGATATATCAAAGCCCGCAAATTGATGTAGTATACTCACAATACTTACCAAAAGCTGCTAAGGTATACTGTTCACCCAAAGCCAATATATCAAAGCCTGCAAGTTGATATAGTATACCATTCTAATCAATCGACAATTTCACCATTTTTATCATACTTGATAAAATAATCGTGTGTAGGTACACGGTAGACCTTAACCAAAATACGATATTTTTCCTTCCAAAAATCCCACCATTTAATATAGTCCACCAGAATATTTTTGGTACTATAAATTGATGCACAGTGTTTCCCGATTAAATATTTAAAATACTCAATTTTGGGATAAAATCCCAAAATTGCAAATATCACTCAATTAGCACAAAATAGTAGTCAATTAAATAAACCAACCACACCATTGCAATCAGCACGAAATTCCAGTCACCAGCTATCCCGGTCTAATTTTTGAAAAATATTACTTAAATAAATAATGACCAAAATTAATTAATAAATACTAATAAATGCAACTTAGGCCGAAAAAACCTAAATAAATACTGAAACGAGCCCAGAAAAATTCCGAACCTAACTAGATAAATATTACAGCTTATCTAGTCTCTAATTACGCTACTCTAACCACCTAACATGCAATAACGATTAATTAAATTGCTAACCTATTCTAACTAACCACTTAATCCATACTTAATGTAAATTAATCAACCCTTAAGCATAATTAACTCCATAAGCAGAGATTAGTGAGTAAACTGATTGGTTTTGAATTCCGATGAGTTCACGATGACGGTGAAGCGGAGACGGCCAACAAACTCCGAAGCGGCGGCACCTTTCAAGGCCAGGAAAGGCTTGGAAATGGGTCTCGAAGCCCACGATGGGTTGCTAGGTTTCGGTTCTGGATGGGGGACTAAAGGGTGGCTTGGACGGCGGGTTGGGCGAGCAAGGGTCGGCGGAGGCAGCAGCGGCCAAGCAGGTGAGTCCGGCGGTAGGCAGTGGTTGAACGGCAACGGTGCAGCTTCCCGGTAGATCTACGATGGTCTAACAGCAAGGAACATAGTGAGAGGAGCTCGGACACAGTTAGTGTAGCGGCTGGTTCGCCGGGAGCTCGAGCGCGTGACGAGCGGCATGCTGGCGATCCGACAGGCGAGGAGTGGCTTCGGACGGCAAGGGGGGCTGATGCTCAGTTTTCTTACAAATTTTGGTTGCTCCACTGGTATGGAAAATGGAGAAGTTGACTAAATGGAGAAGAAGGGGGGACAACAAAGCTATGAGGGTCCCTCCAAGCTTCGCTTCTATCCTCTTGTGTCCTTGAGAAGGCCCCACCATGGATAGGCTGGCTTCCTCAGCCAAAAGCAGACCAACAAGCTTCCTTAGGAAGCCTTGGAAGTGGTCCAAAAGGTCATGGACCAAGGGGCTACGAATTTGCACTTGGTTTCTCCCAAATCCTCTTCAATTCTCACTTGAATTGATTCAATTTGGCCATCATAAATTCCTCTATTGGGTCCACAATCAAATTGACATTTTTCCTTGCCAATAAATCAACTCGCATCCCAAAAACACGATAAAAAACAGTCCCTTCAATTTTTCAGACAAAAAGGGTCTCACTTTGAAATTTTGCCAAAAGTCTCGGTTCACAAAAAAATCTTCAGAGGATGAGATGACGTTCCTAAAATGACTTGTCACATGAAAGAAGTTTCAATTTCTAAAATCGGATTCAAATTCACGGTTAATTTCAATCTGTTGCAATTTTAGCATGACCTAGCCTACCGGGTAGCTTTTAGAAACTTTTTGGTGCAATTGACCCGTAGTTGATTATTTTCAAGCCATATTGTACATCTTCAACACATTGGCGACTCTCAGTTGTCATGAAAATCTTAAGGTTTCATATACGAACACAAGGTACCAAAACGACAGAAAAATCAGTCTAGTGTCGATCAACGAGAATTTTGCAATTTTGTGGAATTACCCACGTCTAGCCATACATCTCAGTTGAACCGACCTATCTCTGATCTCTAATCGATCTTTACTGTGCTGTAATGATCTCTACAAATGAGCATGGTCGAGTAGTCGATTCCTGGTCGAATTCTCAAGTCTATTGCATTAAAATCCCTTAACGGCTTCCCCTGTTAGAGTAGTTATCTGTGCTGTAATGATTTTTGCAGATGAGCATGGTCGAGTAGTTATCTCATGAGTGATTAGCTTAGAGAATAGCACTATAGGCGCATCGATGAAAGGCCCGATTCATTCAATTGAAAACATGATTGAAATTTTAGGATGTCACAGGGAAACTGGATCTAAAAGTGAAGGAACAATTTTGTGATCAAAGTCGAGTAAGGCAATTGCACTTTTTCTTTCATGACTGTCTTGTACTTGTGCAGGATAATGGCGTGCAGCAAAGAAAAAGAAATGGCATTGCAAATAGCCCACATGATTTTTGCTTCGAATCTGGACACATTAGTTTTGGAGGCTACCTTGGATCTAATGCAGTTGATGACTATTTTGTGCAACAGAACGCTGGTTGCTAGCAATCAAGAGTAAGTGATACTCCTATAAGGCAATCTGTCCTTTACCACATATCTAGTGGCTTGATCGAGGGAGATATTGATTGGCTGAAAACCGCTTCTTTCAACTCCCAGAATATCAGCCAAAGTGTCAACATCCACAATGAAGGCTTTATCACATGCAGTGAACTGAATGTGAGTTTGGTCATTGAAAGACAAATTAGAATTGAAGTATGTTGTCAACTCAGGATAAGCTACAGCAGTCTCAGCACAAAACTTCTCAAGTTGAAGAGTAGCCAACTTTTCTCTTAAGTCAACCTTGATTGAGTCCAAGAAATCAAAATCTACTGTTCGAGGGTTTCACCCCTCTGTTCAACATCTGGGCATAAACCCTTTTGTACTCTTTAGAACGAAACAATCTCGTTCTCTCTCCAGGGACGTCAACAACCACACCCATTATGGGTTGGAAATTCATATAAATCCGCTCATCATCATCCTTATTTTTAGGCTGATGCTCATGACTGAATCTAGGATCATAAGGAAAATAAAGAAAAGCTTTTTCTGCCAAACCTTTTGGCGCTATACCCAATCTTCCATCGCTCTTAAGAACACTGTTTTGTTGCCATGCCCATGTCCTCTTAGGAAATCAGTGATAAAAGACATTGGAGAACCACCCTGTTTTAGATAAAAGTAGTGCTTGTAAAGAACTTGGGTGTCAAGACTCTGAGAGGAACTACTTCTTGATCAACTTCCTCTTCCAAAGGTTGGCGCGGATGGTTCTGTGGAGAGTTCTGTGGAGAGTTTTCACTAGTGAGATCGAAGTGCGTTGGTCCTTCTAGAATGCTCCAAGGACCCTGACTTGCTATAGGAGAGGACTTTCGTTGGTGTGACATGGATGCAGACTTGGAGGATTTCATCGACATATTCGAGTGAAAAAGATTGAAACTTGCAGAGAAATTTTGAGAGAAAAAGTCGAGGGAGAAGAGAATCACGATTAGGGTTTTGAAAGGCAGTACTTGAAAAGAATTGTTTTGGGAGATATAAAGGATTCAAAAATAGGTAACTAAGACAACACAAAAGAAAATGCCATTTCGGAATAAATTAAACATGGAAACTTCTAAAAATTCTAAAATCAAATTTTAGCAAGAGAAATAGTAACTTCTAAAAATAAAATAGGCAAGCTATGATTCAAATAAAATCATACATGTTTAGAAATTTCATACTAAAATTAAAATACCTAGATTGAAGAGAGATTGCAAACTGGTATGATTCTGAGTCTAAGCAACTTTATACTTTAGTCGATAGGAGAAATATTTAGCTTGTTGCAAATAGACTCAAATAAATTTTTCTCTAAAGGTTTCATGAAGATATCTGCCAATTGATTCTTTGACTCAATAATTGAACCAAAATCTCGTCATTCTGGACATGATCCCTTATAAAATGATGTCGAATCTCTATATGCTTTGCCCTTGAATGAAGAATTAGGTTTCTAATGAGATTGATAGCACTTGTGTTGTCTTATCTGATCTCGGTGTGGGATTCTTTTATTTCAAAGTCTAAGAAGAACAACAACTCTCAAGAGCAACATATTCAGCTTCTGCTGTTGATAATACTACAATACTTTGCTTCCTTGAGAACTAAGATACTAGCATATTTCCCAACAATTGACAAGTGTCAGATGTGCTATTTCTATCGACTTTACAACCGGCTAAATTAGCTTAGAATATCCAAGTAGTATAAAGTCTCCTTTTTTGGATACCATAGACCCAACTTTGGAGTAGTTGCAACATATTTAATGATGTGCTTAACAGCACTTAGATGAGATTCTCTTGGATTAGACTGAAATCTAGCACAGATGCACACATTGAATTGAATATTAGGTCTAGAGGCAGTAAGGTAGAGAAGAGAACCGATCATGCTTCTGTATAGTTTTTGATCTATTTTCTTCCCTCCTTCATCCTTGTCTAGTTTCGATGAACTTAACATAGGAGTTTCTGTCTTCTTGCAATTCTCTAACCCCAATTTCTTGATAAGATCTTTAGCATATTTCTCCTAGTGAATGAATATACCTTTCTTTGATTGTTTGACTTGCAATCCCAAAAAGAATGTTAATTCACCCATCATGCTCATTTCAAATTTATCTTGCATAGATCTTGAAAATTACTTGCAAAGATTTTCGTTAGGAGAACCAAAGATAATATCATCTACATAAATTTGGACCATCAAAAAATCTTTTCCTTCTCTCTTTATAAACAAAGTAGTATCAACATTTCCCTTTTCAAAACCATTCTGAGTTAGAAACTTACTCAACCTTTCATCCCATGCTTGAGGTGCCTGCTTCAGTCCATACAAAGCCTTTTTTAGTTTGTAGACAGAGTCTAGTTTTCTTGGATCTTCAAATCCTGGTGGTTGTTCCACATAGACTTCTTCTTGTATGAACCTATTTAGGAAGGCACTTTTGACATCCATTTGGAATAACCTGAAATTTTTATAACAAGCAAAAGCAAGTAATAATCTAATTGCTTCTAACCTTGCTATTGGTGCATAGTCTCGTCATAGTCTATCCCTTCTTCCTGTGTATATCCTTTCGCCATGCGTCTTGCTTTGTTTCCAATCACTTTTCCTTTCTCATTCATCTTGTTCCTAAAAACCCATTTAATTCCAATCACAAATTTGCCTTTACGTTTTGGAATAAGCTCCTATACATCGTTGATGCTGAATTGTCTGAGTTCTTCCTACATAGCTTCTATCTAGCTTTCATTAGACAATGCTTCATCTACTCCTTTTGGTTCTATTTTATAAACAAGTGCTAGAGCACTGGACTCTTCTCTTCCTATGGATTTGGTCTGAATTCCTTCATCTATGTTGCTACAGATGAGTTATTTGGGATGACTTGACTTGTGCTTCTAGTTGCTATTTGGTCTGAGAGTCTGTTGATCCTTTGTTTCGTTTGAATTTTCTCGATCTGCTTGTTGATGTTCTCTGGAACTCTGAACCTCTTTGGGGGAAGTAGACTTTATTAAGTTTGGAACTGGTTCAGACTCTTCAAGTTCAATCTGATTTGGTTGATTCTGCACATAATCCTGAAACCTGACGTTCATAGATTCTTCCACGGATTGAGTCTTTTTATTAAAGACCCTATAGGCTTTGCTTGAAGTCGAACAGTCAAGGAAGATTCCTTTGTCTGATTTTTCCTTTAACTTTTCAGATCGATCATTCAGAATAAAACATTTACAGCTAAAGACATGAAAGTATGAAACCTTTGGCTTCTTTCCTTTATATACTTCATAAGGAGTTTTCTCTATGATAGGCCTCAAGAATACTCTGTTGATAATATAACAAGTAGTAGAAATTGCTTCTGCCCAAAATTGAGAGGATATTTTGCTCTCTATCAAGAGAGTTCTGGCCATCTCTTATAAAGATTTGTTTTTCCTTTCCACAACCTCATTTTGTTCTGGAGTGTATGGAGAAAAAAAACATGTTGAAAACCAGATTCATCACAAAACTTCGCAAAGTCCTGATTTTCAAACTCACCTCCATGGTCAATTCGTATGCTAGAAATAGCATAACCCTTTTCATTCTGAACCTTCTTGGCAAACTTTGAGAAATAAGAGAAGGTTTTAAACTTACTCATCAGGAAGTATACCCAAGTGGAATGAGAGTAATCATCCACGATTACTAGACAATATTTCTTTCCACCAATACTCTAAATTCTGGTTGGTCCAAAAAGATCCATATGGAGAAGTTGCAAAACTCGATTGGTAGAAACTTGATTTACGAGTTTAAATGAACTTCTAACCTGTTTTCCCAAGACGTAGAAAGTGCATAATTCAGACTTCTGATAAGCCATATTAGGAAGGCCTTGAACCAACTTCGTAGAAGAAACTTTAGCAATTTGCTTCATATTAACATGGCTAAGCTTTCGATGCTAGAGACTTGTTTCATCTTCACAGTTCCACATCCTACAATTTTTCCTTTGCTGTTTCCTCCAAAAGAAACTTTTCCTCCATTTAGTCTAACAAGTTTTATGAAGCAGCTTGAGTCTCTTGTCATATGCCTCGAACAGCCACTATCTAAATACCATTTGATCTTTCTTTTAATAGTGACCTGTAATCAAAAGAAAAACTCAAACTTTCTTTAGTACTTAGATTTTCTTGGGTCTAGGAGAGTTAGTATTAAATAAAGTCTTTGTCCAGTACTTTTTAACTAGTATCCAAACCTTGGGACATTTTTTCTTGAAATGTTCTAAGTTATTACACTTCGAACATCTGAGTGCACTTCGGTCAACAGGTTTTACAAAAATTTTTTGAAAGTGATTTTTGTAAAATCCCTTTGCAGGTCTTTGTTTAATTCTCTCTTTTACTTTGGGAAAATCAATTAATGGAACAATTTCTAAAGTCATACCCAAACCAGATTTGTTAAAATAGGGTATTTGAGCTAAAAGAATTTTCTCCAGCTTTTTGGATCATTTTGAAAATCTTTTTGTAATATTTGAAATATCTCTTTTCAAAAATAGCATTTTCCTTTGAAAGAGAATCATAATTTTCTTTCAAATTATCAAAACTTTTATTCAGACTTTCAAACTTTTCTTTCCAAGGAACTTCTTGTTGCCTGAGCTTAGAATTCTCCCTTTTTAGTTTGGAAATCCTTTTAAGAGAGGATTTAAGATTGAGACAAAGTTCATCTATATACTTAGAGACTTTAACATGAATTTTTGAGTTACTAACCTCAATTTCTTTGTTTGAGTCTGAATCAGTGTCTGTTTCTAATTCTGAATCTAATTTTGAATGAGCCATCAGTCATATGTTGGCATATTCTTCTTCACTTTCCTCACACTCGGTGTCGCTCCAAGTTTCAGCTTTGAGAGCCTTTTTGTACTTCTTAGATTTTCCTTTCTTCTTCTTCAACAGAGGACAGTTTGGTCTGATATGCTTTTTTTTCTTACACTTGAAGCATATAACATCCTTGCTAGTGCCAACTCCTCATCGTCCATATCATCATCTGATTCTGTATCATCAGAATCAATGTTAGACATTAAAGCAATTGATTTCTTACCCTTAGGATCTTCTTCATCATTTATCTGCTCCACTTCATATGACTAAAGCGTGCCTATTAGTTCGTTAACTAATAGAGGCATGATCCTCTGAGTTTCTTTGGTTGAAGTCTTCATATGATTCCAGTCTTTCGAAAGTCCACACAGCAGTTTGATGACTTTCATTGGTCCAAAAATTAGCTGACCTTGATAAGCCAAGCCATTTACAATCTCTATAAAGCGATTAAACATATTAGTAATAGATTCTCCAGGCTTCATACTGTTTAAGCATAATGTTTATTTTTGTTTCCTTCACACAGTTAGTCCCTTCATAGTTAACATGTAATCTGTCCCAAACTTTTTTTGCTGTTTCACAAGAAGAAATTCGGTTATATTTAGTGGGAGATAAGGTATAGTATAAAAAATAGATTGCTTTTACATCGAGAGCCTGTCTCTTGGTAATTTCAACTTGTGTTGAATTGTTTACATCAATAACTTCTTTCCCTCTGTCTGAAGTTGATGTTGCTTTAGGATTGATCCATTTTTCAACAACATCCCACTCCAGGGGATCTTTGGATCTTCTGATAAACAACAGACTTTGAAAGAGTTTAGACTTTAACTATTAAATTAAAATACGAATAAAGTAAAGGAGTTCAGGGAAGAGAAAAGGAACACATAATTTATAGTGGTTCGGCTTAGATTAAGCCTACGTTTACTCTTCCACGTTGATAGCCTTCTAGCTAGTTTCCACTATGAATCAAAAGAGAATTTACAGTCTTGTGATTTTGACTTCTCAGTGAAGAGTCTCTGCTGCTCTCATAAAGTCACACTATGAGTCTCTCTCTCTCTTTTGAATACAAATTTGAGCATAGTGTAAGGAATAACAAGTAAATGGGAAGCTTTAGACTTTGGAATTCTTTTTTCACGCACTCTATTGAATGACTGGAGAGGCCTCCTTAAATACTCCTTCATGCCTTTTCGACTGTTGGCACTTTCCAAAGGAATTCTTCCAATCAACCAGTTGGACATAATCAATCAAGGAGATCTCGAGTTGTTTGAAGATTGTGATGAAATTCCATCAATCCTAGTTGCCCATACAATCAAGATCTTGGTTTCCATAAGTAGATTCTTTCCAAATTAGCTTGCCTTCCAAAATGATTTGATGTACCCAAATTGATTCCAATAAAGATAACCAATCTCGTAGGTAATATTGCCAACTAGAAAGCCATATATAACTTGTACGAATTGAACCCTCGAAGAAAGAAAGATAATCCTGAGTGTAATTCTGTCTTCATTCTTCACTTGCATTCAGTCTGGATTTTGTCAGAGTGGGCAGAGTTCTGTTGTAAGATAGACTTTGACACAAAAGTCTAGCAATCTTCAAAATAGAACTTAGATAAGTTTTGTCAACTTCAAAACATCATAGGAGTTTTCTCCAACAGTCTCCACTCCAACATCGCTAGCCAGCCTCCTCAGGAGACTCTGGTGAGGCTTCCCTCTCTGCTAGATATGTAGAGGGATAAATGATGTGAGTGGTTGCTTGGGACTGGGCCCATGGCTACGGCGACGTTGTCGTGCAGATGCATGCATCGGTGGCGTGTGAAGGTGACTATGTAGATGAATCTGGGGTAAAATGATAAAGAATAACTAGAAACGGTAGGTGAAATTAAACGGACAAACATATAATCAATCTGATCATGGCTCTGATGATGTGGGATCTTTGCTTGAGTAAGAACAATTGATAAACGAGTGCGACTGATCCATCTTGCAATGTGGTGTTTATGCTTAGCACGGACTCTCAAATTCTACCAATCACAACTTGGTACACCAATTAAGTATTCATTTGATATTAAACTTCGGAATTGCAATCCATCTATTGTGGGCTAATTAGAAGCCTAGTAAGATGTGAGGGCCCGCCTTACTTCTGCAAACTATATGATTGTGGCTTCAGAAATTTGGTTACGCTAATTTTATCTAACGTCCATTATTTAAACGTTTATCTCTTTTATAAAATAACTTTCGTACAATTTTTCCTGTTTTATTTCTTAACATGCATCTAAATATATATCCATGTAGAAATGCTAAGATAATTATCTAAAAAGTTCTAAATATATTATACGACGGTCAATTTAGTCCTAATCTTTTTTCCCAAGGTAGTTGTTCCGACAAATTTTGATAGCAAAATGCTAATGTAGCCATCGACCATCCTATATTGCACGATCAATACTAATGTAGACGGTTTTTTTTTTCTTTTTAAATTTTAACATTCTTTATAAATTTGTTAATTGTTTTGTTTCTCTTTTTCTTGTATTTTACACTGTTCATCTTACTTAAAAAAGCAAAGAGTAGAGAACGAGAACCAATGCAGAATTAAATATGAAGACTGAGACCGCTTTCTACAGAGCATGTTTCCGATTCTCGTGCAGGCTGCGATTATATATGAGGTTTCCGATTCTCGTGCTCCAGTTCATGCATCAATCCTGGTACGAATCCTCGTGCTCATTGGAGACTGTTCATAATCATTCGACTTCGGTGGGTTGCTCTTTATATAACGTCACGACACTAACCTCGTGAATATGAAAAAATTGTCATGCTTTTTTTTTTTTTATAAAAATTATTTTCTTAAGATACATAGCACAAAAGTGAAGATTCCGACAATGGAGGAGATCTAATAAAAGGGGTGAATTTACATTATTATTTTATCCTTTCACATTACTATCGATTACTTATTTTATGATTTAATCAATATTTCGATTTTATTTCTCATTTTTAAATCAGGGAGGATATATTAAACAATGGGTCACAAATCCACTTTAAACAAAACCTTACTCAAACACTGACATATGATTTTTTTCCCATTTTAATCAATATTTTGTTTTTATAGATTACTGCATCTTACTTCTCATATGAAAATTTACATTACTTCCTACGTTTAGAATAAGATAAGTCTTGTACCCATGCAATGCATGGGCATCTCGCTAGTTGGCTAACAAGTTTAGATAATTATAACTAAAACATATTTAATTTTTTTTAGGAAAGTCTAAAAGTCGCATAGATAGAGCCTTGAGGATTACTCTCTCCTTGATGAAAATTACTAAGCAATGTTTGGGTGTCGACTACTAGAGCGTTAGGATAATAGCTAGTAATTTAGGATAAAATTCCAAATTAGAAGAGGATTTAATTTGATTTCTTTCCTAATTTGATTTTTATAATCTTTCACTTTACGTAGTTTTTTTTTTGTATTTATTTATTTATTTCGAATTTTAATGAGAATATAATGTATAACAATAGCATGTGCACATCATATAGAATAGGATGCATACATATTTGTAAGGTTATTATGCAATGTCATCTTGCCACGTCATTATGTTTTCCATGTTATTATGCCACATCATTGCCATGTCATCATCCATTTTAGTCATACGTTTTAGGTCATTTGGTTATCGCATGTTAGGCATATATCTCGATAAAATTAGATAACCCACATGCTTACCCGCTACATCTCCCCTTCGGGGGGAGTCAAAAGTGCATGCCATGTGACATCCTGATTTTCAACCATGTTTTCAATAAAATGAAATGGGCTTTTCATCGACGCGCCTTGTGACATCCTAAAAATTCAGTTCTGTTTTCAATTGAATGAATCGGGCCTTCCATCGCTGTGCATATAGTGCTATTCTATGAGTTGATCACTCATGAGATAACTAGACTATCTAGGGAAGTTATGAAGGGATTTTAACGTAATAGACATGAAAATTCGACTAGGAGTTGACTGCTAAACCGTGCTAATCTGCAAGGGCATTATGGCACAGTCGAAAATCTATTAGAGACCGGAGATAGATCGATTTGACTGAGATAGGTGATCAGAGTGTGGGTGATTCCACCAGATTGCAAAATTTTCGTCGATCGGCAGTAGACCGATTTCTTTGTCGTTTTGGTGTCCTGTGTCAGTATTTGAAAACCTCGAGATTTTCACGACAACTGAGAGTTACCAATGTGTTGAAGAGGTACATTGTGGCTCGAAGAAAATTGGTGACAAGTCAATTGCACCAAAAATTTCTAAAAACTACCCGGTTAGCTAGGTCACACTAAAATCGCACCAGATTGAAATTAACCGCGAATTTTAATCCGATTTCAGAAATTGAAAGTTCTGTCATGTCACAAGTTATTTTAGGAATGTCAACTCATCCTCCGAAGATTTTTCTGCAAACCGAGATTTTTGGTGGAATTTCAAAGTGAAGTCGTTTTTTATTGGAAAATTTAGGGGACAATTTTTTATCGTGTTTTTGGGATGCAAGTTTGTTCTATTGGCGTAGAAAAATGTCAATTTGATCAAGGATGTCTTAGTTGAATTTATGGAGGCCAAATTGAATCAATTCAAGTAAGAATTGAAGAGGATTTGAGGGGAAAATACTTCAAATTTGTAGCCCCCCTTGGTCCACCACTTTTGGACCATCTCAATAGCTTCTAAAGGAAAATTGTAGCTTGAAAATTGCTAAGGAAGATAGCCAGCAATGGTGGGGCATGGTCAAGGGGACAAAATGGTAGAATTGAGGTCAAGGTGGCCCCCTCCAAGCCAATAGCCCATCCTCTTCTTCCTCTGCACTTGCTTTCTCCATTTCTAGCACTTTGAAGCTCTGAAATTCTAGAATACTGAGCAGCACACCCCTTCCCCTCATCGTCGACCGTTGCCGAGCCATTGGAGACCTGCTGCATCGCCATCGCACCCCTATGTGGGCTAGCACCGTTCGTTGCTCGCGCTGCTCTTTTTGTGCCTAGCAGCCATCCCCCGAGCCTCCCCCGTGGCCGTCAAAGCTCAACCGGAGCCTGTCGTCGCCGCTCCGTTGCCGTCCGACCGCCATTCACCCTGTCATAGCCCATTCGCCTCTCCCTCACCGTCTCTGCCCAAACCAGCTATCCAAGCAACCTCTCAGCCCATCGACCAGAAGTCGAGACCAGCAAGAAGCCATGCACTGTTTGGCCCACTTTGGACTGTTTCTGAGCCTCAAAAGGTGCCCCGCATTTGGAGTTTGTGGCCCGTCTCCACCTCGCCGTCCTCGTGAACTCATTAGATTTCAAAACCGGTGAGTTTACTCACTAATCTCCGCCTAGGGAGTTAATTTTGCTTAAGGGTTGATTAGTTTAGGTTAAGTGTGGATTAGGTGATTAGTGAGAACGTATTAGCAATTTAATCATTCGATATTGCATATTAGGTGGTTAGAGTAGTGTAATTAGCAAGTAGATAGATCGTATTATTGATCTAGATAGGTTCAAAATTTTTCCTAGCCCATTTCAGTATTTAATTAGGCTTTTCCAGCCTAAGTTCGTATTTTTGGCATTTATTTGTATTTATTTAATTATTTTTGGTAATTATTTAATTATTTATTATTTTCCGAAAAATTATACCGGAATAGCTAGTGACCGGAATTTCGTGTTGATTGCAATGATGTGATTGATTTATTTAATTGAATGCTAGATTGTGCAAATTGAGTGTTGTTTGTAATTTTGGGTATTTATCCCAAAATTTAATAATTTCGATATTTAATTAGAAAATACCAATGTGTCAGTTTTTAATGCCGAAAATACTTTTAGACAATATAAATAGTGTGATTTTTTAAAAGAAAGATATTTCATTTTTGGCTCAGGTCGATCATGTACACACACACGATTATTTTTATCGGGTATATTTTAATACGATGAAATTCGGCTAAGTTCGTGATTTAATTAAGGAACTGGAGTGCAAAGCACCAAGTCTTTGGCCGGGATTAATGTATTGTAGTTCAGCTTGTGTGAGCAAAACGTATAAGTCAGCTTGTGAGAGCAATAATCAGTCAACTTGTGTGAGCATCGATAAAAGTCTGCTTGTGTGAGCAATGATCTCAATGATCTATTTTAGCTTGTATGAGCATTAATAGAAGTCAGCTTGTGTGAGTAGTAGTGCATCTCAGCTTGTGTGAGCAATAGTGCGTCTCAGCTTGTGTGAGTCGTGATTTATTGAATTGATGGACCTATGTGTGTCGGTGGATCACGCTTAGGTGAGCGATCGGAGTGATTGAATCGATTGATTAGATCAATTGTTTGGGTTTATGAATTGTACCGACATGTAGGAAGGAACTACGGCAAGGTGCTGACTTGTGTGGTTAGGCATTTAGGCATATTTCGTTCCTAGTCAGAGTTTAGGGGGTGAACTTGCTGAGACATTGTCTCACCTCATCGTGGGCTCAATATTTTCAAGTCCTTAGATGGCGGTCGTGGAGGACCCGAAGCCCCGATGTTTGGGGAGTTGGAGACTGAAGAACCGGTGAACGTGTCTGACTAGCTAGTCAGAGGACAGTTTCCTTTTTGTTGAGCCGGTCTTTTGTAGACAGACAAGTGTTGTACATAAACATGTGTGTTTATAAAAGAAGTGTTTTAGTGGTGATTTGGTTCCTTGCTTCTTTCTATCCCAAGCCTTTATTGTCAAAGGTATTTATTCGCTTCCACATGCTATTAAAACAAATGGGGAGAAGTACACTATCAGTGCCATAAGTTGTATACGGCGCTCACTTTGGTGCTAAAAGTTTCCGTTGGATCACTTAAGTGCCAAATCGGAGGAAAAAAGATCACTTTGGTGCCGTCGGTGAAAGATTCCAGCCACCGGCGAAAGATTCTTGCCAAAATGATTACGTGGCTTTTTAAAAAAAAAAAATCGACAAGGCCTTCAAACGATGTCGTTTTCAGTCCTCCTTAAGAAAACGACGTCATTTTGCCATCTTATATGGATGGCCTCACAAAAACGATGCCGTTTAACTCATTTGGGGATTTTTCTTACCTAGTTCGCTCTGCTGTCGTCGCTCGGCCTTCGCTGTCACTGGGCTGTCGTCGCTCGCTCAACCGCCATTGTTTAGCGTTGTTCGAACGCCCTCGACGGCACATGAGGGAGCACCAGCCCTAGTCGCCGGAGCCCAGGTACTGGAAGACGCAGGCCAGGCACTTGTTGGGAAGATTGGAGATAGAGAGGGAGACATCAATGGCGGCGCACTCATCGGCGGCCTCCCCGAGCACTGGCTAGATCATGGCCTTCGACTTGGCTGCCGAGTGGTCATTGTTGGGGATGGGGTCGGGGTTGGAGTCGGGGTTCGGGTCGAGGCTGTGGTTGCCGAGTGGCCATTGTCGAGGTTGGGGTCGGGGTTGGAGCCACGGTCGCCGAGCGCGGGGGCCGTCGAGATTTAGGGTTTGAATTGGGGGAGACACCAAATGGCATCGTTTTGGTTTTAGGACACTGCAACGACGTCGTTTGAAGGCCTAAGTGATCCAAGGAAACTCCGGCGAGCCACATCAGCATAAGAAATTAATAAAAAAAGGCCATGTCGGATTTCCGGCCGATCAGATTGACATTGGCACCAAAGTGAGCATTTTTCAAATTTTTTGGCACTTAAGTGATCCGACGAAAACTTTTTGCACCAAAATGAGCGCCGTACATAACTTATGGCACCAATATTGTACTTCTCCCAAAATGAATGGGTTGGCGACACATCCTAGGATGTCGCATATTTATCGACCAATGAAGGATGGACACGTGCCTGAGGATTGAGGCGTGACACGTCTATGGCATTTTTCTCTGAGTTGGCCACTTACGAGATAACTAGCCTATTAGGTGAAGCCGTTAAGGAATGTAAACGCAATAGACTTGAGAACTCGACCAGGAATCAACTGCTCGACTGTATTAATCTGCAAAGGTCATTACGACATAGTTAAAAATCAATTACAGATTAGAGATAGGTCGACTCGACAAAGGTATGTGATTAGTGTGTGGGAGATTCCATCTAATTGCAAAATTTTTGTTGATCGGCACTAGACCGATTTTTCTGTCATTTTGGTGCCCTGTGTCCGTATTTGAAATCTTGAGATTTTCATAACAATCGAAAGTCACCTATGTGTCGAAGATATACAATGTGGCTCGAAAATAATTGACCACGGGTCAATTGCACTAAAAATTCCAAAAAGCTACCCGGTAGGTTAGGTCACGCTAAAATTGCGTCAAATTAAACTTAACCGTGAATTTGAACCCGATTTCAGAAATTGAAAGTTCTATCATGTCATGATTTATTTTAAGAACGTCGACTCATCCTTCAAAGAATTTTGACAAGCTCAGGATTTTTTACAAAAAATCAATTCAAACGATTTGGAAAAGAAAGGAAATTCGGTTGGCCATTTTCAAGTGGATTTTTGGCCTTCAAAAAAGGACTAGTTTGTGAAGACAAGTGTGGCAATTGGCATGGGCACCCTCCTCAACAATTTGGCCATCAAATTGGAGAGATTTGTTAAGAAATTGAATTTTGGACATTTTGGAAAAAGGAAAAGAATTCGGATGGGAGAGAGAGTGATCATTTTTGCTATCCAACACTTGTTATTTAGGGGAATTTACATGCAAGAAAGTAAGTGGGGAGCAATTACATTAGCATGGAGATTTTTTGGGACCAAATTGGATTGAATTGAAGTCCAAATTTGTGAAATTGGGAGGCCTGTGAGGGGGCTGCAACATTTAGCACCAAAATTGGTTATTGGTGGAGATTTATGCAAGAAAGTAGCATGAGGGACAAAGGGGATTAACAAGTGGATTTTTGGGGGACCAAGCATTGATTAATTTGTGATATTTTGCTTGACTTTCTTCCCCCTCTCCAATCTTCTCTTGCATGCCAGCTTGTTGTTCCCCCTCATTCTTCGCGCGTCTCTTTCCCTCGACCCCTCCTGCTTTTGTTTTCGCTTTCATTTTCCTCGCAAGCTATTTCCCCCCTCCACTCAAGCCAGTTGCCCCACTGCTGACGATCATTCTCTCAACTAAGTCAATCCTAGAGGAGCCATCGTTATCTGTCCATCTCCACCGAGTTTGCCCTCACGCCAATCCCCAAATTCTTCATTCCTTTTTCCCTTACTGCCACACGACCACACACCTCCATAGCCGCCTCAACCCAACTTGGTCTCTGCCACCAGTCGATGCCACGCAGCAGTCCACTCCACCGAAGTCAACCCTCACCAGCGAACTCCTTCCGCCTCTGCCAAATCGCTAGCAAAGCCCCCAACGTTGATGCCGTAGCCCCATTGTAGCCCACTCATTCCATCAGTGAAGCCACCGCCTGTAAGTTGCGGCCCCGTCAAGCCGAGCCTAGCAGTTTCGCCGTGCGCTTTGTGGCCTTTTTTGGGCCCTCCCGGGCTCCCTTTAGCAATGCCGTAAGCTCGAGTTTCGACCGCCGTCACCATGGACTCACCGGCTCACTAATCCGGTGAGTTTACTCACTAAACTCTACTTAGGGAGTTAACAATGCTTAAGTGGTGTTTAGATTAGGCTAATTAGGGATTATGTGGTTAGTTAGAACGGATTAGCAATTTAATTACTCGATTGTGCATGTTAGGTGGTTAGAGTAGCATAATTAGAGACTAGATAAGTTGTATTATTTATCTTGGTTGGTTCGGAAATTTTCCAGGCCGGTTTCAGTGTTTAATTTAGCATTTCCGGCTTAAGTCTCTATTTTTTGTAATTAATTGCATTTATTTAATTATTTTTGGTATTTATTTAATTATTTATTATTTTTCGAAAATTATACTGGGATAGCTGGTAACTGAAATTTCATACTGATTGCAATGGTGTACTTGGTTTATTTAATTGAATGCTATATTGTGTAAAATGAGTGAAAATTGGAATTTTGGGTATTTATTCCAAAATTGAGTGATTTCAGTATTTAATTAGAAAATACCAAGGCGTTGGTTTATAACGCCAAAAATGTCTTTATGGATTATAATAAATAGTGGGATTTTTGAAAGGGAAGATACACTATTTTTGGTTCAAACTGATTGTGTACCCACACACGATTATTTTTATCGGTTATTTTTAATATATAGAAAATAGGCTAAGATATTATTTTAATTGAGGAATTTAAGTGCGAAGAGTGAATAATTGTGTGGTGGCTTATAGTCATGGCAAGATGACTATTGAAAGATGATGTGACATGTGTTGTGTTGAGGGAACCCAATGGGTTGTGAGTAGGTAAAGGATTAAGTACTATACGAGGATGAGACTTCGTGTGAGTCACCTCTAGTGCCTTATATTATTGCTTATTGTAATCAAGGGCTAAGTGTTACATGGTGACTTGAGTCGCATGGGAACTACTTCTAGAGCCTTGCAACATTTGTAGCACCCCGAACCCTTCGGTGATCGCCACAAGCTCTGGTGTTACACTTTATTACCTTTCTTTCTTTCGAACAAGCGTCCCAATTAGCAGACACATTTTTTTTTTTTAAACGATCGGTCCCAACGTGACTCATAGTGGAAGCAAATTAAACGTCACCATCTATCCCCCTACCAATCCATGATACAAATACACACCAGCTAAACATTGGGATTTTTATAAACAAACATCGACACATTATTTACATATATTTTCAAGATGGGACTACTCTCGGGTCGGTACATAACAAGGAAAAGCTAGGACTCAGCCATGTCCAGCCTAAAACCTCAAAAAGAAACCTCGACCCTCAACATCATGCGAACACAAAAACCCCCCATCGAAAGTGTCGACTATCTACATCAAAAAGAGATCCAGCTCCTACTCATCGCGCGCAGGTCTCACACCCAACCCGGTGCATCAGGTGGTGGCGGCGGCAGCATCCCTCGCATAGCTCCATCTCGTCGAACGTGCACAGAAATGAACTCTTGTATGACAGGGCCCCTAGCCAGGCCGATATCATACATCACTAGACATCGCACTCGGATAAAAGTCAGTCCGGGAACAGAAGGACAATCTATCTCCGCACACTCGACCTCTACATCAGACGGTAGACCATAAAATACACCACGCGTGACAGTAGGAAGCGCCATATTGGCTAATCTGAAATGTTATCCCCAAAAGAGGTGAGTACAACCACTCAGCAGATAGGGAAATCCAATAACATCCCAATGCATCATGCATATCATCACACGTTGCAAGCATCACTTACCTTGTAGTCATGCGTATCATGCATCATCACATCATATATATCATCATCATCATGGCATATCATATATCATTATCATCATCATGCATTTCATCATGCATATATTATCATAGGTGATCATCATATCACATCACATGCCATCATCGTCATGCATCATCATGCATATATTATCATAGGTGATCATCATATCACATCACATGCCATCATCATCATGCATCATCATGCATATATTATCATAGGTGATCATCATATCACATCACATGCCATCATCATCATGCATCATCATGCATATATTATCATAGGTGATCATCATATCACATCATATGCCATCGTCATCATGCATCATCACGTCATGAGTTAATTATCATCTTTATCTTTCAATTTTGATCACCACATCACCCATTTCTCAAATCATCAATCTCATCATCAACCCTTCGGGCAGAAACCTCCGACAGGGCTCCATCATCAACCCTTCGGGCAAAAACCTCCGACAGGGCTCCCGGCAAACTCAGCCATCCCATGGCCACCGGGCTTCCGGCCCCCCACATTCCGGGCATCTCGCATCTCAACTAGCATCACGAGGCATTCCCTTCGGGCATAAACCTCCGACAGGGCTTCCGGCATTTACACTCCCTGGTCGGGCATCCCGCACCCCAATCCTGGCATCGCGAGGAACCTCCGGGCATGTATCCAAGATACAACCGGACATCCGGCCTCCCACATTCCGGGCATCCTGAATCTCTTAGGGAATCACTGGAATTACGCCACTAGGCCACCAGACATCATCATCCACCACAACCACATCCTCATTTACCATTTCTTTATCTCAATTTAACATGGCAATTGGCATGGTATCAAACAAATCACACTTGACATGGAATTCACACTTGCATCTCAATTCATATGCAATACACATGCCACAACTTTATCTCATACACATCTCAATTCAATACATGTACAAGGACCATGTCATACGCATACCAAGACTTTATCACATATACATCTCAATCCAATACATGTACAAAGATCTCATCACACATATGCCACACAAATAGAATTGAATCCATGGCCAAATAAAAATCCATTTTATTATTTTATTTATTTATTTTCATAAATAAATATTAAATTTAATGTCTATGATTTTCCCAAAATCATAATATTCAAACAATCACTAAACAAATCAATAGGATCACAATTTCATACAAAATTCATGGCCAAATTGAATTTCTCATAATTTCACAATTTCCACAATTTAGCACATGATATTCGGATAATGACCAGAATTGCACAGTTTCCAAATAAATTCGATTAAAATACTCATATGGCCTTCAAAAATTACAACATTTTACAGGGTGGTATCCAACACATTTTCGTGCACTTTTCATGAAGAAATCTAAGCCAAATTATTTTTAGATTAATTTATACAACCCCACGAAACCTCTGGAACCACTACCGCGTCGTCCAGAATACACTTCTCCGAAATTTTTAGATTTCACCCATCTATTCTCTTTAGTTTCCTCTGAAATTTGAGTATTTTATGTACCAAGGTGTCCTTTACAAGTTTCATGAAGAGATATAGGTCAAATAACCAGATTATGGTCACCATTTAAGTCCATGAAGTCTCGGGTGTCTCGGAATACTTCACCAGAACCATTGTTTCCAAGATCTAGCCGATTCACCAAGATATACTTGTTATTTTTGCTTCAAATTTGACTATGTTGTAGTTTAAGATGTTACCTACAACTTTCATGAAGACATCAAAGTCAAATATTCAACAGAAATCAACATGCAAACAAGAATCTAGCAAGAGGTCAGCGAAAAATTCACAGATCTGGGGTCTCCGTATAACAAGGCTTTAACCCCCCAAATCTCCATAATTTTTCACGAAATTTCAGTATGTTATACTATAAGATGTTAGCTACAACTTTTATGAAGACATCAAAGCCAAAATCGGACTCCAAACACACATGCAAGCTCGAACAAGCTACTGACTTCCACAAACCGAACAAGAACAGTCACACGGTTTGAAAACAACCAACCCTTACCTCGGTTTTTCGCACAAATCACACCTAAAACCGAACATACAACCACCAAAACAAACATGCAAGAGAAGTTAAGGACTCCACTTGCCTTCAAGATGAACAAGCAATGATGAACGGCGACAATCAGACGGCGAACGAACGGCGCACCCCTCCGGCTCCACCTCCTTCCCTCTCGGTTTCTCTCCCTTTCTCTCAAACTCTCTCTCTTTCTCACCCTCTCTTTGGACGAATTGAAGCAAGTAATCCGGCCACTCTCTCTCCTCATCCCTTTTATATCCCCTTAATCCCATGATTAGCAATCATGAGATTGCCTACAATCCCACCAATGCATGCTCTTGCCATTTGCCACTTGTCATTTTTATTTTTGAATTTGAATGGGCTTGGGCTTAGGCCCATCCGGCCACTCCTCCTTGGGCTGGTAGATCTCCCTCTTGGGCTCTAATGAGCCGACTAGCTTGGCCCACCAAGCTTTAGGCTAATGGGTCCAAGGCCCATTTAAAAAATAACCCTCTTTTTCCTTTTTTTTTTTGAAATTCCTTCTATAAATATTTCTAAATTTAAATTTTCAATCTTGGCCAAAGTCTTAGGATATTTTAATTATTGAAATTTAAATCATGCGGCCAAGCATAGATTATTAATCTATTAAATTTAAATTTCCACAATCACAAGCACAAATCATCAAATTAAAAGACTAATAGCCAAAACATAAGCCATGGAAATTTAACACCTAATTAAAGACTTTAACACACCTTAAGGCTTGGCTTTTGAATTTTTGGGATGCCACAACATTGTCATGCATAGTAAAGGGCTAAGTGCTACACGATATCGAAACTCATGTGAGCCACCTGTAGTGCCTTATACTATTGCCTAGTGCAATAAAAGACTAAGTACTACACGATAGTGAGACTTCGTATGAGTCGCCTCTAGTGCCTTATATTATTGCTGGTTGTAATCCATGGCTAAGTGTTACTTGGCGCCTTGAGTCGCATGTGAACTATCTCTAGAGCCTTCAATTTGATCATGAGTCTAGCATTAAGTATTGAGTGGGGATGTTGAATTGGAACATTAAGAGTGAATATCGGCTGTAGATGGAACCACCGATATGAATTGTCTGCATTTGATTATGGGACCCTTGTTAGTGATTGTTTGATTGAATGATGGATCGATTGTATTTGATCAATTGATTGATTGATTGGCTAAGATTGAATGAGATGTTCCAAATGCTTGAGTGTTATTATTGTATTTATGTGATATATGAATTGTGCTAACATGCAGGAGGGAACTAAGGCGAGGTAAGCCTTTTGTATTGTGTGCATAGACTGCCTCTAGGCATATTTCCTTCCTAGACGGGGTTTAGGGGGTGAATTTGCTCAGACATTGTCTCACCCCGTTGAGGGCTCAACCTTTTCAAGTTCTTAGATGACAGTTCCTCCAGAACGTTTTGGACAGCCATGGGCTATTACCGAGCAGGGTTTGTGTGGCACCCCCAAACAGCTAAGGTCACCACAGATACCTATCGCTCTATCTAATGAATATCAGTTACTTGTCTTTGATATAAAGGGGTTTAAAGAAGGACCGAGGTCCATAGGCATATATATATATATATATATATTTAAAAGAGTTTAACGCAACTCATAGCGAAATTAAAGAAGAGTCTCACCATCCCTCTACTCTCTTAATGATGGTACAATGCACACCAACTACACATCGAAGGAAAACATAAAGCCGAGCCACTTTTATTTACATTTTTAAGATGGACATCTTGGGTCGGTACAACCAAAAAGCCAAGACTTTTAGCTAAACTTGGCTACAGCTCAAAAGAGAGATCTCGACCCCCTACATCGATCATGTATAACCCTCCATCTACAAGTGTCGGCTATCCAAAAAAAAAAAAAACTTCAGCTCCCACTCCTCACGTGGGCCATCACACCTATCCTGGTGCATCGGGCGGTGGCGGCGGCAACATCCCCCGCATCACTTTGTCACGATGGACGTGGATAGATAAGAACTCCTGGATGACCGGGCCCCCAGCCAGGCCCACATCATACATCACCAGCACCCGAACCCGTATGAACGTTAAACCAGGGATGGTGGCACAATCAAGCTCCATACAATCGACCTCCACGTCAGATGAAAGGCTGTAAAAGGTACCCCGCGTGACCGGAGGAAGAGGCATTTTTCTAATCTGAAATATTGGTCCCCAAAGGGGTGAGTACAACCACTCAATAGGTAAAAGATCCATTAAACTACTCAATGCATCAAATAGAACAATCATGACATCATAGTAGAGTACATATCATTTACGCATCCAAGCATAACTTACATTGCAGCGATGCATATGTCATCATACCATATGTGCATACACCATCATGCACTCATCACCAAGCATTCATGCATATACCATCATGCCATAGGTGCATATACAACCATGCACTCATCATCAAGCATTCATGCATATATCATCATGCCATAGGTGCATATACAACCATGTACTCATCATCAAGCATTCATGGATATCCATGCCTTATGTGCAATACCACCATGCACTCAACATATTATATCATACAGCCATCCATACATGTCACTATACCATGCATGATTCAATTTCAACTTTTTATCCTTCAATCGGATCACCACATTTTTTCTTCCCGGGGACCAGTAATTGCATCCCACATTTCATCGCTCGCATCCAACCTGGCATCGCAAGGAACCTCTGGCACACACCTCCGGGCATCCGGCACCCCCACATTCTGGGCATCTCATGCCCCAACTAGCATCACGAGGTATCCCCCGGCACACACCTTCGAGGCTTCCGGCACCCCCACATTCCGGGCATCTCGAAACTTCCGAGGACATTCGGCAACCCCACATTTCGGGCATCCTGACACTCCCAGGGCATTGTCGGCTCACACCTCCGACAGTCTCCTTATTCATCATAATTCATATTCACATTTGTGTCTCAATATCAACATGACACATGATGTGATGGCAACAAGGTCCATTTCAACTTTTGACATTATGTACCATACTATATGATATCATATATGCAACACAATACATCACATCACATGAAACAAGTTCTTTTATTTTTCTGAAAATATATGAATGTTCGGATGAAGCATCATACACATTTCTCAAAATACTTCCAATTTAATGCATAACCGGACTCCAAAAATTATGAAATTTTGATAGATTATAATCAACACCTAAAGGTAGTTATTTCCTAAGTACATTATGCCAACAGAACTCTACAAGATTGAGTACGGTCCATGCATTTCAGATTTTCAAAATTCAAGCAATTCTGTTTGCACAGTTTCAGAAAACATTTAGATTAAATACCCAAATGAACTTCAAAAATTATGAAATTCTGACATGTGATAGTCAAGGAATAAAGGAAGATACTTCATGAAGAACACTACACCAAAAAAATCTCATACAAAACGGTATAGACCAGGCATTGCAACTTACAAGGTCCGAACACATCAGATTGCAAAGTTTTAGAAATATTTTTGGTTAAATAGGCAAATGAACTTAAAAAATTATGAAATTTGAACAGGTTGTAGAAAAGACATAAATAAAGATATTTCATGCAGAACACTTTTCCAAAAGAATCTCATAAAAAGCGGTATAGACCACGCATTGCAACTTACAAGGTCCGAACACATCAGATTGCACAGTTTAGAAACATTACCGATTAAATACCCAAATGACCTTAAAAAATTATGAAATTCGACTATGTGATAGCCAAGACCATAAGGTAGATATTTCATGAATGCTTCAAAGTCAGATTCATCCTAGGTAATTAAATATGGACGGTTGAAACCCCTGTTCCTAGTACCGAAATTTCCAGATCCAGTCTTTCCAAATAATAACGATTTCACCCACTTACAATTGTTTTTTTTTTGTCCGAAATTTGAGTATGTTATACTCCAAGAAGTACTTAACAACTTTCATTTAGAAGTCAAAGCCAAAATCCAACTCGAACATCACATGCAAGTCACTAGAACATCCAAGGTCGAGCTGTTTTCTCAAGAACAATACACTAGGCTAGAGCACCACCTTTATAACTTTAATTTTTTCACATTCTAAACCTCCGAAATCTTTACCATTCAATCACACACACTAAGCACAGCATGCAAGAGAAAATCAAGAGATCCCGCTTGCCTCTAGACTAAGCGGACGGCGAGCACAACGGTGGCGGGACACGGCGGTGACGGACGGTGACGCACGGCCCCTCCTCCTTCCTTCTTCCCTTCTTCCTTTCTTCCTTTCTTCCTTCTCTTTCTCTCCTCTCTCTCTCTCTCGGACAAACTCTCCTCTCTCTCTCTCTCTCTTTATCGCTTAAACCGGCCACTTTCCCCTCTAATTTTCTTTCCATCCATCATTAGCCATCATTACTCTTGCATGGCTTGACACTTGGCCATCTTCTTAGGACAAATGGGGGAGGGCATGCAACTGGATTCCCCCCCTCCTTTGTGCGATTGACGGCCCCTTCATGGGCTTATGGGCCAGCCATTTTGGCCCATCTTAGGCCCAACACTCTTGGGTCTAAGACCAAGCTTAATTAACCCAAGATTACCCCAAAAAAAAGCTTAATCCTTATTTAAAAACTAATTAAATCCCTATTAAATCAAAGTACTTAAATTACAAATTTAAATGACTATAATACTTTGTAACATAGATTAATAAAATCCAACTTATAAAATTCATGGCCAAAGACACAATTTCCTCATAAAATAAATCTTGATCTCACATGGACATAGAACATGTTTCCAACAAAATATTCACCCATTAGGTGCTTGGCCATTAATTCTATTACACTTCTTTGGTCTGAAGACCATAACATAGATCAATGATGCGTCCATCGCCTTTCCAAAGGTTGTAAGGCATCTAGAGGTTGCCACGGAGTTTTAGGATGCCATAATTCTCCCATCCTTAGAGTATTTTGTCCTCGAAATTAGGCATTACCTATGTCTCCTCGAACAAATGAGGGTACCTTTACCTCATCTCGTTTTCACTCTCCCATGTGGCTTCCTCCACATCATGATGTCGCCATAATATCTTAACCAAAGGAATCTTCTTAGTCGTAAGAACTTGCTCCTTTCGATCTAGCACTTGCACAGTCTCTTCGATGTACCTCACTTTCTCATCTACTTTGATGGCTTTATGATCGAGTATGTGACCAGGATCCAGCCGGTACTTTCTCAGCATTGACACATGAAACACATCATGTAAATTTCCCAATTTAGGAGGCAGTGCCAAACGATAAGCTACATCTCTTATTATTTCAAGTATCTCAAAAGGTCCAACAAATTTAGGGGGCTTAACTTACCCTTCATTCCAAATCGAGATATTCCTTTCATTGGAGATACTTTAAGGAATACATGATCTCCCACATTAAACTCCAAAGGCCTTCTACACCTATTTGCGTAGTCTTTCTGTCTACTCTGAGCTGTTTTAAGTCTTTTCCTGATAATTTCGACAGCTTCAGTGGTAACTTGTACTAGTTTAGGTCCTGTCAATTTCTTTTCACCTACTTCATTCTAACAAACAGGAGTCCTACATCTCCTTCCATATAATGCTTCATAGGGAGCCATGTCTATACTTTTCTGAAAACTATTATTATAAGCAAACTCCACCAAATGCAATCTTTCATCCCAATTTCCTTTAAAGTCAATCACACAAGCCCTCAACATATCCTCTAATGTATGGATTACTCTTTCTGTTTGTCCATCTGTTTGAGGGTGAAAAGCAGTACTAAAATGGAGTTTACTTCCTAAGGCAATTTGAAGACTCCGCCAAAAGTTCGAAGTAAATCTTGAGTCCCAGTATGAGGTAATAGTTACTGGAACACCTTGTAAGCGTACTACTTGACTTACATATATATCCACATATTTGTCCATTGGGTAGTTTATGCGAACTGCTAGGAAATGAGCAGACTTAGTCAAACGGTCCACTATTACCCAAATAGAGTCATGACCACTTGATGTCCTTGGCAATCCTTGTACAAAGTCCATTGTTATATGCTCCCATTTCCATTCTGGTATGTCTAACGGTCTCAGGAGTCTTGCAGGTTTTTGATGTTCCGCTTTTACTTGTTCGCACGTCAAACATTGAGAATCGTGCTTAGCCGTATCTGCTTTCATACCATTCTACCAAAATTGCTGGCGCAAATTCCTATACATCTTTGTACTACCCGGATGAACACTGTAATTACTCCTATGTGCCTCCGACAAAATTTCCTTCTTTATTTCTTCGTTGTCGGGAACACAAAGTCGTCCTTGGCATCTTACCACTCCATCTTCAGAGACTTGAAATTCTGGTCTTTTTCCTAAAGACATTACATCTTTCACTTTCATAATTTCAGGGTCAGACTCTTGTAAGATCTTAACTTTCTGAATAATTTCAGGTTCAATCCTTAATGCACTAAACATACCGGTAAGACAATCCACTTTTAATTTAAACTCTGAGTCCGCTACGGACTTTAACAAGCTCCATTCTGCCATTCTTAAACTGGCCATCTCCATAGCTGACTTACAACTAAGAGCATCCGCTACCTTATTCGCCTTCCTTGGATGGTATTGTATCTCACAATCATAATCCTTTAACAACTCCATCCACCTCCTTTGTCTCATGTTCAACTCCTTTTGTGAGAACAGATATTTCAAGCTCTTATGATCTGTATAGATTTCAAACTTCTCTCCATACAGATAGTGCCTCCATATCTTCAAAGCGAACACTATAGCTGCTAATTCTAAATCATGCGTTGGGTAGTTTAGTTCATGGGGTTTCAATTGTCTAGATGCATAGGCTATGACCTTGCCATGCTGCATTAAAACACATGCCGATCCTTTGTGAGATGCATCACTATACACCATAAAACCATTAGATCTAGTTGGTATAGTCAGGATTGGAGCCGAGGTCAATTTTTTTAAAGCTCCTAGAAACTCATTTCGCATTCCCCATTCCATTCAAACTTCGTGTTCTTTCGAGTCAATTTTGTTAAAGGACCTGCCAATCGTGAAAACCCTTCAATAAACCTTCTATAATAACCAGCCAGTCCTAAGAAACTTTGTATTTCAATAGGTGTCATCGGTCTCGGCCAATTTATTACCATCTCAACTTTTGCCGGATCCACTGCAATTCCTCCTCCTGATACCATGTGCCCCAAAAATATTACCTGGTCTAGCCAGAATTCACACTTGCTCAATTTGGCATACAGCTTATGATCTCTCAGAGTTTGCAAAACTATCCTCAAGTGTCGTTCATACTCTTTAGGCCCTCTTGAATATATCAGGATATCATCAATAAAAACAATCACAAAATGATCTAAATAAGGCTTAAATACCCTATTCATTAGATCCATAAATGCAGCCGGTGCATTTGTCAATCCAAATGGCATGACAAGGAACTCATAATGTCCATAACGAGTCCTAAACGCAGTCTTAGGAATGTCATCTTTCTTAATTCTTAGCTGATGGTATCCCGACCTTAAGTCAATCTTAGAGAAGACCGAACTTCCCTGGAGTTGGTCAAATAGGTCATCAATTCTAGGCAAATGATATTTATTTTTAATGGTCACTTGATTTAGTTGCCTATAGTCAATGCACAAGCGCATCAACCCATCTTTCTTTTTCACAAACAAAACTGGTGCACCCCAAGGTGAAGCACTTGGCCTAATGAATCCTTTGTCAAGCAACTCTTGTAGTTGCACCTTCAATTCCTTCAACTCGACTAAGGCCATCCTATACGGGGCTTTCGATATTGGTCCTGTTCTAGGCATTAATTCAATTTCGAAATCAATTTTTCTTTCTGGTGGTAATCTAGGCAACTCCTCAGGAAATACATCGTGAAATTCATTAACCACTCGAATTTAATCAAGCTTAGGCTCTTCCTTAGTATAATCTTTAACCATGGCCAGGTACCCTTGACATCCTTTGTCAAGTAACGCACGGGCTTCTATTTATGAAATAAGTGCTATAGATAGGTGGGTCTGACCTTCCAAAAATTCACAACTAGACTGATCAGGTAAGATAAATTGGATCACTTTTCTATAACATTCCATTTTGGCCCGATACTTATGAAGCCAATCCATTCCTATGATAACATCAAAATCATACATAGCCATTATAACCAAGTCTATTTCCATATCCTTTCCTCCAATTGTTATCTTACAATTTCCATACACTAATGTAGACAATACCATATTTTTTAAAGGCGTAGAAACACAAAGAGACGTCTCAAGAGACGTAGTTTCTATTTTACTCAACTGTTTATATCTTTCAGACACAAATGAATGCGTAGCACCCGTATCAAACAATGCATATGCCTTTTTGCCATTTATAAGGATTGTACCTGAGATAACATTTTTGAAAGCTTCCGCTTCCTCTTGGGTGACCGCATACACCCTTCCTTGTGCTGGTGGCCTCTGAGGATTCCTTGGTAGGTTTGGTCTAACAGCACTCTGTTGTCCCTGTCGCACCGAGCCAACACTCATTTGCGACCTTTCTTATGGGCAATTCCTCCTAAGGTGGCTCACTTGTCCATAACCAAAACATCTTAGTTGTCCATTGCAAGGTCTTGGGCCATGCCGCCCATCACACCTTTGACAAACATCAGGCTGATAGGGTGCTTTCCCTATATTCAGGCCATCTTTAGCTCCTAAAATTTCCAAAATTGCTCTTTTTCTTCGCATTCCAAGTCTGACCTTGATTAGGATAGGGTCTCTTACCCCTTCTCACATCACTAAAGTTCAACTGTCTCTTAAACTCTGACCGCTCTCTCACCAGCTCTTGCTCCCCTAACTGTGCCCTTTCATAAATCTCATGATAATCCCTTATTTTCAAAGGCACTAGTTGTTTCCTAATATCAGTTCTCAACCCTTTCATAAACCTCTTAGCTTTTTCTTCTTGATCCTCAATTAGTCTAGGAGCATATCTAGATAGTTCAGAAAATCTTGCCTCATATTGGTCCACTGTCAGCTCTTTTTGTTCTAACTGAACAAATTCTGAAATTTTCTTGTCCTTAGCACAATCAGAAAAATGCTTTCTATTGAAAGCTCTGACAAACTCTTCCTAGTTAACATCAGTACCTGGTGGAAAGATTGTGTCCCTCGAAGCTCTCCACCAAAACTTTGCATTTCCCTCCAGCTGGTACTCTATCAAAGTTATTTTCTCAGCATCTTTACAGTCCAACAACCGGAAAATTCGTTCCATCCCATCAATCCAATGCTCCGCCTCCTCAGGACTTCTCATTCCACTGAATTTAGGTGGTTTTAACTTCAAAAATTGCTCCACCAGTCCTTGAGTACAGCGTTCTGCTCCGGGCTGTTGCTGCGCTTATCTTTCCATTAGATTTCCTATATTGGCCAATGCCTACAGGATATCTTCCATCCGGGGTTCAGCCCTTGCTGCAGAGGCTTCAGCCCTCGATGGATGATGACTTCTCTATCCTACCATGACTTTCCTGTAGTTTCCAAGCATTTGCCTCAGGAAATATCTATGACTCAATGTCTTTTTTAAAAACAACAGCAGCTAAAGAAAATAAGTAACATAACCATATTACTGGTACCTAAAAGCAACTCATAATAACCACTAGGGATCTACGAGTGAATACCCATCACCAGTTATTCAAAGTTACCCAACTATTCCAGTTAATATCCTATGGTGTGCATTGTCATCATGTTCCTCAATTTCCAAATGAGACTCCTTATCACTCCAATCTATAACCATTGCTCTGATACCAAAACCAGACTGTGGCACCCCCAAATAGCTAGGGTCGCCACAAATACCTATCGCTCTATCTAATGAATATCAGTTACTTGTCTTTGATATAAAGGGGTTTAAAGAAGGACCGAGGTCCATAGGCTTTTTTTTTTTTTTTTTAAAAAGAGTTTAGCGCAGCTCATAGCGAAATTAAAGACGAGTCTCACCATCCCTCTACTCTCTTAATGATGGTACAATGCACACCTGTTGACACCTAAATTTTGGTGACTCGGTCATTTACTTATTACATAAAAATCAGGAATTAATTTTTTTAATTTAATTTGCATAACATATAGTTTTAGGAGCATTTCTTTTATTACATTTGGAATTGATTGGCCACAGGGGATTTGAAAGTCACGAGGGAGCTTCTAATAGTAGGCCATGATCTTTGCATGATCAAGAACAAAGGTGGCTGGGCACCGTTCCACTACGCGGCCATCAATTGTAGGATCAAGGGGAGAACGATCAATCCGAGGCGTTCAAGAAGTTGCTGAAGATGGAGAGACGCAGATGACCTTGTACGATGACGATGGGAACACAATCTCACAGCTGGCCGCGGCTTCGAAACATCTCCAGTCCACTAGACGGCAAAACCGGGTCAATCTCATTGAAAGGTTATGATGATCGCACCCTTTTAATGCTAGAATTTTAATTCTGTTAAGAGAAAGTTTTGACCCATTGCCCCGTGCAAAAATTCTTTCAATCTTGTGTGGGCACGCAACTTTCAGTAATTAAGGAAAGGAAGGATGCGGTGGAGACGTCTTTGAGGAAACGAAAGCTGGTAGAGAATAGGAAAGAAAAGGGATACGGGCGAGAAAGTTGAAAGAATCAATATAGTGGTCTTTATGCTACATTATTTCTTGTTTTAAAACAAGAAAGAATGCACCATCAAAGAAATCGCACGCACCCATGAGGAAAACGAATTCTCTGCATCAACTCAAGAACAAAGAAAGAAATAACGTCGGATATACCCATGGATCTATTCACGGCAAGAAAGGGGAGAAATCGACAAAACTTGCAAGCTGATATTCAATTTGAAGAAATAAAATCAAAAAGGGAATATTCAGCACGTATTCAATCGACTTGGAGCTGCCATATTATAAATAGAGCAGTAAATTGAGAGAGATGGGGAACTTTCGAATTTCAAAGACACACGAGAGAGAGAGTAGAGCATACGCGAGGAATCTTGACCAGCTCTTGGCTGAGACGCTCCTTCCATGCATCCGCCCCTTCCACGGCCAGACTTGGGGTCGTATTTCTGTCTCCATCACCGCCACATCATGCTGCTGCCCTGGTGAGGTGTCGACGACGGCCAAGCTGCTCCCTGCATACGTGCCACCCGAGAAGTCAACCGAGTCCGGGCTATTGCACCCAACCGCGTTTCTGCTTTGGTTCGTTGTTGCTACGCACTGGCGCCATTGCTCCCTGGCTCGCTGGCGTTGATCCTCCAATGATGAACGCTGCCTGATGCTACCCCTCTGCGAAGGGATCGCTGCCTCATCGAGTCGGCAATCTTATTGTGTTTTTATTTTGCAGCAATTCTCCCTTTTGCCGTTCTAGTCTTCTTGTGGCTGCCCCCCCTGCTGTGCTGGTCATCCTCGTTGACTTTGCCAAGCCGAATTAGCGAAGCATCAGCCACCACTTACTGAGCGAGACACCATCCTTGAGCAACACGTCATCTTGAGCCGCCGCCCGTGAGTCATCCCGTCGTCCTTGTGCTATCACGTTGAGCCTTTACCGTGATCCACGAGTCGCTGTTCGAAGGCCACATTTGGAAGCAAATATTTGGGATAGGTAAGAATTTTGTCTATGTTAATTCCTGAAAATTTTGTTTCCTTATTTGATATACTCATTGGTGCACGTGATGGAAATTCCCAATATGCCATGATATTCGCAACACGATTAGCCTTTTAAATTGGGAAATCTTCCTAATTTCACAACGTACATATGATTGACGGTCCGATTTCACGCTCGAAATACGACCCGCAATCGTACGGAAAAATCACCAATCCGATCTCACGCTCGAGATATGATTCGTGATTTTATTTAAAATTTGGCCAATCCGATCTCATGCGCGAGATATGATTCGTCAATTTAGTTCCCAAAATTAAATGGACGTGGATGATGTCTTGCTTGATTTGGTGCCGTGTTGTTCTTGATGCTTTATTTGTTTGCTCCCGTAAAAGAAAAAATATTTGAGTTAGATTAGATGCATGTTAGGATGTTACTTGTTTTAGATTATTTTGCATGTCTAGAATAGGAAATTTATTTATTTCGAATTTTTGAAAAAATGAAAAAATACAAAAAATTAGGATGTTAGATTTCTGCTTCACTAGTCTAAATTGCATGTTTAATTATTTGGCAATTGTTAATTTCGAAATTTAAAAAAAAAAAGAGAAAAAAGGAAAAACACAAAAAAGGTCATGTGCATGTCATGTAGAATTAGTTTCATACAATGCACGTCATTTAGTGATTTTTGTTAGATGCATTTAATTAGAAATTGTCCGTCATTAGAATTAGGTCATTAGATTAATTTAGATTGCATATTTAAGTGTTGCATTTCTTTAATTTTGAATCTCATAGAAAATACATAAAAGTTATTTAGAATAAATCATCTCATGCTTAGGATAGACTACATGCTTAGTTATGTCATATTGCTTAGGTCATATAGCTAAGTCATATTGCCATGTCATATCATCTTAGATTAGTAGCATGCATTGCATGATTATCATTAAATAAGTGAAAACAAAAAGAGAAATTGCGTGTTAATTAGAAATCATATTTAGGATCGTTGATGTGAATTCTAAACTAACAACGCAGATGCTTTCGTTGCTACGAGGTAAGTCCTGCAATTTATTCATTGCTTTCTCGGATGGGTGGTTTGCGCACCCGCATGATCGCCTCACATGTTAGGGAAATAAAATCAATTCAAGCTGCTTGCCAAACATTTTTCGAAATAAAAGAGAAAGGTACCGAAAGGGCGTTAGAGAAATCTAACGTAACCAAGTCCCCGAATTCATAAATCTCTGGTTCGTAGGAGTAAAGTAAATCTCCCGTTACTTTGCTTGGGTTTCTAATCAACCCACCAAAAATAGATTAGTGGCGACTCCTAATTGAAAATTAATTGCATGTTAAGAACTTAAACCTAAGTCGCGAATTGGTATGAGCTTGGGAGAGCCCGAGTTAAGTCTAGGCTTAACAATCCATTAGCCAAACCCTAGGTGGTTCACACCCCGAAAAATTTGGGTCGCGACAGCTTGGCGACTCCGCTGGGGACTTGAGTTAAAACTCTTAGTGGACTTAGGCCAATTTTCTTTTTGAAAAAATGTTTTTGTTTGGCAGCGAGGATCCCAGGTACGTCCCTAACATTTAAGGTGTTAAATGTTTTTGCAGGATGGGAGGTATAAGGGGAAGTGTTTGCTAACCTTTGTTTTGTAGGGAGGTGTAGGAATGTATGGTTTATTTTCATATATGAAGTGTTGCTTGATATAAAATGTTGTGCATGCCTTGCATCTAGCACTACACTATTGCACACACAACCCGCCGCCGGACCTGGGCCGCATTAGGATCATCTAGGATGGTATTGAGATGTTTGCCACTCCGACCGCATGATCGCGGTACGAGTCGCCCATCTCAATCCCGAAGTTTCTTTCATGGTGTCAAGAGTACCCACCTCGGTCCGCATGCTCGCGACCCGGGTCGGCTCTTTGACCAAGCCGGAGTCATGAGGACCCGACATAGTCCACAAGCTCGTGGCTAGTCCGATCATCCTTGTGGCTTCACTTTGATAAGCCTTATAGAGTAGAAATCGAGCCACTTAACATGCGCATGTCTATGTGATTGCCCATCATTGGTGAAGTAAGTTCTCTAAATTTTTGGCCTTTGCAATTTACTTACTTTATCGCATTATTTTGTCGGTCCATGGTATTAGGATTGTCCTGAGTCTTGATCAATATACAATGGGGACACCGGACATTCGAATTATTTTCCCTCCAAGGGAAGAGCTTAGCATTTGGTGGGACAAGTTAGATCAAGATGGCCGTCAGTTTGTAGAGTCACATATTGGTCGACTACTTCCGCTGTTGCGTATCAACATCCATGTCGGCCTCGTCCAAGCACTCGCCCACTGTTGGTGCCCCGAGACTTCTACTTTTATCTTCGGCGGTAAGCATGAGCTCACTCCCACCTTGGAAGAGTATAGCATTGCCATAGGAAAATCCTTGAAAGCTGAATTGATTAGTCCACCTATCGGAATAGATCCTGTTATGACCTTATCTGATTTTCTGAGAATTAAGGAAGACGATTTAAGAAAGGTTTTAAAGGCTAACTGCAATGCATGTCCTTTATCTTTTCTGAAACAATGTTTTGAGAAAGGCACTTCATCTCAAATGCGAAGGGTTTTCCTTTTGGCTTTCTTTGGGTTTATAGTTTTCCCTTACTGCAAGAATGCTATTAACCCTTTGATCGCTCAATTAGTTAAACAAGTGTTGGAAGGAAAGAATTTTGTAAACACTATTCTAATTGAAACTTTCCTTTCCCTCACTCATTTCAAAAGAGGTGGCGATAAGACTCTCCATTCCTCTCCTGAACTTTTACAAATTTGGTTTCTTTCACATATAAAAGGGTTTGGTGGTCTAATGACTATACATGATGTTAGTAATTCCAACCACCCTATTATGAGATTTGAGAACAACCAAAAACATGCACCGGATTATCATTATTCTAGGTGGCTAGCTTTCATGAAAAAACCAACTTCCAAGGGTTTCCTATGGCATGCTAAATGGTTCCAAGTTCGGGTAGCGAGACTCTCGTGTGGAGGAGTTGGCCCAATCCCTCTATTGGGATTCACCGGAGCATTGGAGTACTATCCGACTAGGGTGACTCGTCAATATCAAGTCGTGCAAGAGCTTCCCCCGGCGTTACAAGTAGAGCCACTCCAAGTCAGTTTTGTCGATGGAAGCCGAGGCCATGAAGATTCCATTCTCACTATCAAATCAATGTGGGACATGTGCCATCCGCGAAAGCTCAAATGGCCCGAGGAGGAGTTGAAAGGCAAAGAAAGGAAGTACTATGCCTCGAATAAGTATATCCAACAACACAAGATTCCCGAGAAGCTGCTTCCGAAGATACCGGAGGCGCCGTTGAAGATCACCAATCAAGCTGAGAATAAACGCCTCAAAAGAGTTGCTGAAAAAGCTCAAGAGGAGAACAAACGATTGCGCCGAATGGTGTCCCGAATGTATATTGATCAAGCCAAATGAAGTGCTTGAATCAATCTTGCTATTCTCATTTTTAGATTAATGTTTAGGGAGTTTGAGTCATTTACTTTCCTAGTTCGTTTGCTTAGGACATATCAAATTTCTAGGCTTGTCAAAAGCTCCATTGATAAATAAAATTTCTAGAGTATTGCCATGGATCGGCGTATTTTCATATGAGATACTTATTTGTGTTCATTTCTTAATTTTTAGGTGATAACGGATCCATCACGTTCGCCCATCATCACGCGATTAAGAGCGAGAATGGCTGAACAAACCGAAATGCGTGATCGTGTCTCCGCTGTGGAGACTCAACTCCAACAAGTACTCGCCTCTTTACAACTTGTGACGGATCAACTCCAATTCCTCTAGGCAAATCCAACAGCTGCACCTGCTCTTCCTGAAGTGGTTATCCCAAAGCAAGCAAACAAGGTTCAAACGATTGACGATGACATGCCCGGACTGGAAGATGATCCATTCTCGATCAATGTGGAAAAGGCTAAGCTTGTCAACATCCCTAAGACAGAGCAGGATGAACGCTTTGCTAAAATGGAAGAAAAGTTGAAACAACTGCAGGAGTCACAGAGTTCACTCCCGTTCGACTTGTCCGTGTATGAGAAAGTCAAGATGCCAAAGAAATTCAAAATGCCGGATTTTGAGAAATACGATGGTACTTCCTGCCCAAAAGCTCATCTTCAGATGTACCATGTGCGTATGGCTCAATATGTCAAAAACGAGCCTCTCATGATCCAATCATTCCATGCAAGTTTGACTGGGCCTGCACTAAATTGGTATGTCATGAAGAATGTGAACCTACTCGACACCTGGAATGAAGTGGCTGACGCATTTCTCAAACAATACAAGTTCAACATGGATATTGCACCTTCCCGAGAGGATCTCGAGAGGATGGAGAAAAAGAGGAGCGAGTCATTCAAAGAGTATGTCGTGAGATGGCGAAATCTGGCAGCTCAAATCACCCCCGAGCCTACTGACAAGGAGCTGATGAAGTTATTTATTAAAACTCTCCCGTCTGAGTTCCGTATTCGGATGGCCAGCACGTACGTTGAAAGCTTCAATCAGCTTATTTCTGTGGGGGAACAAATCGAGATGGGGATAAGGGAAGGATGGTTTACTGAACCATCGAGTAGAAGATTCTCTGCCAAGAAAGAGAAGGAGACTGCTGTAGACGTAAATATGGCTTATAGCCAGGAAAATGCCAATCGCACCCCGGCTATCCAGATGAATCCAAAGCAACAGCAAGCTACCGGCCGTCAATCATTTGCCCAAGCAAGAAGGCAGTTCTCTCCTCTCCCTGGATCTCCATCCCAAGTGTTGGCAATTCTAAGAAAGAAAGGATTGCTTACTAGCGAACCGAAGCGCCCTAACCGCGAAAGCATCCGAGGCTACGACCCGATGAAGAAGTGTGATTACCATAGCGGCGAATTGGGACATTCAACTGATGAATGTTTCACCTTGAAACACAAGATCCAAAACCTCTTGGACACAAAGGCCTTTTCATTTCAGACTGCTCAGCCAAACGTCAAGAAAAATCCGTTACCGGAGCATGAAGGTACGGTCAATGCTATCCTAGAGCCTGAAGTTGGTCGAATCAAGAACTCGAAGGTACATGTGGCAGATGCTTACAATGGCTTGGTAAGAGCTGGATATTATCCAGATCAGGAGGATGTTCCTCTTTCACTGATGAAGGAAAGAGTCACCAGGATGGTGGATGACGGAATCATCATTTATGCTGACCATAACTCTATAGTTTCCACTATTTCCCCCATCATTATTGATTGGGAGGAGGAGCAAGCGGCGCTCAATGCTGATAAAGAGGAAGTTGATCCTTCACTCGTGGACATGCCCCCACTTGAAGATGCATCCGACGATGAGATAGTGATTGAAATGCCTCAACCGTATGAATATGTCAACAATAAGGCGGTCCCTTGGTCTTATGACCTAGATGTTGACCTCGTTACAAGGTCTGGTCGGACTTATTCTCAAACTAATACTCAACCCGCAAAACCTGTCACCGATGAAGAGGTTAAGGAGTTTCTGGCCGTGATCAAAGCAAGCGAGTACAAGGTGGTCGAACAGTTACGAAAGATGCCCGCCCAGATTTCTTTGCTTGAACTCCTGCTTACATCCCCTGTGCATCAAAAGTCTCTAATGAAGGTGTTAAGTGAAATTCGTGTACCTGAAACGGTCGAGGCAGACAAGTTGGAAGACTTTGTGGGATCGATCCTTCTTAAGGACATGATTGCCTTTTCTGATGAGGAATTCCCTCTTGAGGGTAGGGGGCATAACAAGGCACTCTATGTATCTATCAAGCATAAGGCTTCTCATGTGTCTCGAGTACTCATTGATAATGGGTCCGCCCTAAACATATGTCCACTGGCCACTCTTCATCGCCTTAAGGTGGACCCGTCCAGGATACATGCTGCAAAGACTTCTGTCCGAGCTTTTGATGGTACAAAGAAGGAGGTGCTTGGGGAGATTCACCTCGATGTGCAAATAGGGCCGGTGGTTTTCAATGTTCCTTTCCAGGTAATGGATATCCCTACTGCTTTTAATTTCCTGTTGGGTCGTCCCTGGATTCATACTGCTGGGGCAGTACCATCAAGTCTACATCAAGCTGTGAAATTCGTAATCAAAGGGAAGCTAGTCACTGTCTATGGCGAAAAAGATCACCGAATTTATCATGAGACAGCTATCCCCTATGTAGAGCCAGACTTTGAGTTCGAATCGAGCTACCACTCATTTGAGTTGGTATCCACTATTCATGCTTCTCGAGACTCACCACCACCAACTCCTGAAGTTTCAAATGCTACTCTAATGGTGGGAAGGATGATGGTTGAGAATGGTTTTATTCCTGGTAATGGCCTTGGAAGAAATGGTCAGGGGATTCGAAACCCCATTGAAGCCCCTCAGAGGTCCCGTGCTGCTGGATTAGGGTACCATGGAAGAGGTGGGGAAAGTTCTGGAGGACGAAGACAGGAAAGGCGGAACCCGCCACCTGATCACGAGCGAGGAAGGCAAAACCCATTACCCTTGAACATTCGCGAGACATTCCCTGGTCCTCCAATAATGATGCAGGAGGAAGCAGAAATAATGGACACCCTAAGGCAGCCAAGCGGAAAATTCGACTATCTGGTGAAGTATTCAGTTCCTCCCAGTTTCTACATTGATCCCCGCGACATTGTCCCAGATGTATGGGGTGGCATGGATGATCCGACACCCCCAGAGACGGAAAACCCCGAAGATGCATTAGAAGGAATCTCTAGTCTCTTCAATGATGTCTTCATAGGGGCTATTGACGAAGGACCTCAGGAGAAGATGGGCTCTAGCCCACAAGAGTAACTCATTTACTGCTTTCTCACATTTCCTTGCGCGGGAATTTTTATCGCTTTTTAGGGCTTGTTTTTTATTTCTTCTTTTTCGCTTTCTTTTTAGGGCTTGAAAATCGCATTTCCATTCAATAAATGTAATTGATTGATGAATATCAATAAAATTACAGGTTTTATTTTGAGGGCATGATGAGGTACACCAAACCAGCCCGGTGATGATATCCAACCGATAAAAGAAAAGAAAAATCCAAGGAGAACTGTGAGGCCTGGGCTTCATCATGCTTTCTCGTGTCAAAATGTTTCAAAAAATCTTTTTGCCAAAGAATTAAAAAAAAAAAAAGGCAAAGATGTTGATTACTCTGTTTGTCTTTCTGATTTATCTACTTCATGTTTCAGGGACAATCCTATGACATGCAAAGGTGTGGAAATGGTCCAATCCATTGCAACAAGTGCCGATAATGATGATCCTGAAGACTCGATCGAAGACTCCATCGAACTGCAACGTAGCTGGGAGCAACATGAAAAAGCTAAGGCCTTCACATCTGAGCAGACCGTCACTATTAATTTGAGTGACACTGGAGAAGCCAAAAAGGTGAAAATTGGGGCAAGTCTTCCCAAAGATGAGGCTGAGCGCCTAATTCAATTACTGAATGAATATCAAAACATTTTTGCATGGACCTATGCTGACATGCCTAGGCTAGACTCTTCAATCGTGGAGCATTGCCTACCTACTAATCCGGACATGCCACCTAAGAAGCAGAGGTTGCGGAGGACTAAGCCCGAGCTCTCTAAGAAGATAGAAGAAGAAGTTATGAAGCTTTTGAATGTGGGATTCATTGAAGTCTCACAATACCCCGAATGGGTGGCTAATATTGTACCGGTAATGAAGAAAGACGGTCGAGTTCGAGTTTGTGTTGACTATCGGGATTTGAACAAGGCTAGTCCAAAGGATGATTTCCCATTACCACACATAGATGTCCTTGTGGATAGTACTGCTGGTTTTGAACTATTCTCATTTATGGATGGTTTTTCTGGGTATAATCAGATAAGGATGAATGAGGAAGACAAGGAGAAGACTGCATTTATTACCCCGTGGGGAACCTTTCATTATAAGGTCATGCCCTTCGGACTCAAGAATGCGGGGGCAACCTACCAGCGAGCCATGGTTGCCTTATTTCATGACATGATGCACCAGGAGATTGAAGTCTATGTTGATGATATGATTGCAAAGACTCGACCAGGAAGAAGCCACATCGAAACCTTGAAGAAGTTGTTTGATCGACTTCGTGAGTTCAAGCTTCGTCTAAATCCCGCTAAATGCGTGTTCGGAGCAACATCCGGTAAATTACTCGGATTTATTGTGAGCAGTAAAGGGATTGAGATCAATCCTTCCAAGGCTAAGGCCATATGTGAATTGCAACCTCCGTCAATGGTGAAAGAAGTCCGGAGCCTTCTAGGGAGATTGAATTACATAGCGAGATTCATTTCCCAACTCTCTGAAACTACCAAGCCATTCTTCAAGCTTCTAAAGAAGAATGCACAAGTCAACTGGGATGACGAGTGTCGAGAAGCGTTTAACAAGCTGAAGCAATATTTGATGAATCCACTAGTTCTTGTCCCACCTTCACCAGGGCATCCTTTGATTCTTTACCTCACTATTCATAGCGAGTCATTGGGTGCAATGTTGGCTCAAGAAAGTCCTGTTGACAGAAAAGAACGGGCCATTTATTACCTGAGCAAGAAGTTCACTGTATCAGAGTTGAAGTATTCTGATGTTGAAAAAACTTGTGTGGCATTGGTGTGGGTGTTGCATAGGTTGCGACAATACACACTACATTATCAGACATTCCTCATGACCGACAACGATCCTATCAAGTACTTGCTTGATTGGCCAGCTTTGGTGGGTAAGTTGGCCAAATGGCAAATTTTGATCTCCAAATTTGATGTGCAATACATGCCACAAAAATCGGTTAAGGGACGAGCGATCGCTGATCTATTGGCCGAGAATTTAGGAGTCTCTAATGACGATGACAGTTTCCTTGACGACCGTGTCTTGAGTGTAAATGAAGATTCATGGAAGATGTTCTTTGATGGAGCTGTAAACTTGTCTGGTTCTGGTACTGGGGCAATTCTGATATCCCCAAATGGACAGCACTATCCGGTAGCTGCAAAATTGATATTCCCATGCACTAACAATGTGGCCGAGTATGAGGCTTGCATCCTCGGACTTCAAGCCGCAATCGAGATGGGTGTGGCCAAGTTAATGGTATTTGGAGATTCGGCACTGATCATATTACAGACTGTAGGTGAGTGGAAGACCAAGGATGCCAAGTTGCTCCCGTACCACAAGTACTTAGAAGATCTGGTAAAGGAGTTTGATGAAATTTCATTTGAATACTTGCCAAGGGCTCATAATCAATTTGCGGATGCACTCGCGACTTTATCGTCTATGTTGCAAGTCACTGACGGGTTAGAGGTTGAGCCTTTGAAGATAGAGGTGTTGCCGAAGCCGGCTTACTGTATGATCATAACTGAAGAACCTGATGGAAAACCATGGTATTACGATATCATGAGCTACATTAAAAGGCAGGAATTTCCCGAAGGAAGCACTTCAGCTGATAGGAAGTACATCATGAAGATGGCCTCAAAGTTTTTCGCCAGTGATGAGAATTTGTACAAAAGATCTTATGATTCAGTCTTGTTACGATGTGTGGATGCAACCGAAGCCACTCAAATCATGCAAGAAGTGCACGAAGGTATATGTGGCCCTCATATGAATTGGCACATGATGGCTAAGAAGATTATGAGATTATGCTACTATTGGCTCACACTAGAAAGTGACTGCATCAAGCATGTACGGAGTTGTCATCGTTGCCAGATCCATGGTGATAAGATAAATGTTCCTCCAACTGAGCTGCATCAGTTTTCCGAGCCATGGCCCTTCTTAATGTGGGGCATTGATGTGATCGGCCCAATAAATCCGAAAGCTTCTAATGGGCATCGATTCATTTTAGTGGCCATAGACTATTTCTTCAAATGGATCGAAGCTACGTCATTTGCAAGTGTCACTACTCGCAATGTTGCGAAATTCAACAAACGTGACATAATTGCTCGTTATGGTGTCCCTGAAGCAATCATCACTAATAATGGGACCAATTTGAACAACAAACTTATTGATGAGTTGCTCGGAGAGTTCAAAATCAAGCATTTGAATTCGTCTCCTTACCGCCCTCAAATGAACGAGGCCGTTGAAGCAGCTAATAAGAACATTAAGAAGATTTTGGCTAAGACAGCCGAGAATTATCGAGATTGGCATGACAGGTTACCCTTCGCACTGATGGCGTATCGGACATCAATCCGCACTTCCACTGGGGCTACCCCGTTTGCTTTGGTGTATGGCATGGAGGCAATTCTACCTGTAGAAGTGGAGATTCCTTCTCTGAGAGTTTTATCCCAAGTGGAGTTGTCTGAAGCTGAATGGTCGCAACAAAGACTTGAACAGTTAAACTTGATTGATGAGAAGAGACTGAAGGCGCTTTGTCATGGCCAAGCTTATTAGCAAAGAGTTGCCAGATCCTTCAACCGAAAAGTACGACCGAGACATTTCGAGGTAAATGATCTTGTTCTAAGAAAGCTGTTGCCAATTTTCCCTGATCCTGGGGGCAAGTTCGCCCCAAATTACAGTGGTCCATATGTGGTGAAGAAGGTACTTCCTGGAGGTGCCTTGATCTTGACAGAAATGGATGGTCGTGAGTTTTCCACTCCAGTTAATTCTGATACTGTCAAGAAGTATTATCCATGATAGAATTTGCCATGTCTTGTCTTGAATTGCAAGTATTTTATCATGAATAAGATGCCTCAATCAGTTGAATTGTTCAAGTTTGTCATAAATTTTGCATTCTTCTTCCTTAATGAATCGTGTGAGATAAATTGAATGTGTCAAATGAGATACCTTGGAATGATGAAAGGCAAGCCTTGTTCCATACACTACCCCATACACTAATCCTCGGTGAGTTGTGTGAAAGAGTTCCATGCCCGTAAGGAGGAGGGTGATCTTGCAAAGGGTACACTAACCAAGGTGACAAGAGGCAATTTCTTCTTCTACCCGAAACACTACAGGTATGCCCATTGTTTAGCCCTTCGAGCCCACACACGTGAAGAATTTTTAAATCATCCCTGTTAAGGACCATCCCACATTGGGACAAAGTTTGAAATGAATGAAAGGAATTTTTCTTACTCACACTTGCATCAATCTTTGAGTGTTCCTTTCGCATTGTAACTCATATGATAATTTAAAGTGCCTTAGGATGATGAAGAGCAGTCATTTCTCTATCCTACACACTTTCATCCATTGCATAACCCACTTGAGCTTATGAATTTATTTCATATTAAACCCAGTTGGTGATCATCCCCCACACTGGGGCAAGACAAAAATACTCAAGTAGCATGAACTAGAATACCGACAAAAATGGAGATTTTGTTAAAAAAAAAAAGGGCAAAAATGGGGCATGAAAAAGCAGTGTGCCTGGTAAAAGCAAGGCCGATGCCCAAAAAGAAAAAAAAAACTCAAATGCTGTTGCAATCAATGAGTGCAAAAAAAAAAAATCTCCGACAATGGAGAAGGAAAATGGTGGAAATGTCAAGATGATCACCAACTTTGACCCTCTAAACACTTTTTGAGCCTAATGATCCTTTCATTTCACAACCCATGAACCAAGCCTACGTTACGTCCCTTACAAAGTCTTTTCAGATTAGGGCACTTGAATTAACGTAAGGGTTCATATACTAGAAAGCATCGCTTGAAGAAGTGCGAGTAAGATAATTACTTCCTCATTTCATATGTTTCTTGACTTGGAAATCCCAAGACAGTTATGAAATGTCATTTTTCAAATGGTCCCGGCTTAAAGAGTTCCCTTCGTTAAGCTGTTGACCAAACCCACATTACGGTCCCTTTTAAAGACCTCTCAAATTGGTGAGATCGTACCACTTGCGAGATTGCTCAGACCCTTGTTTGGCATGACGATGGTGAGATAGAGTAATTGACAAAATTCTGCATCAAAGGTCAGGATGAAATTGCCATTTTAATGAGGATGAGAGAAAAGTCCTTTCAGACCAAAGGATCCCTCATTTGACACATTCATGACACTCATGTGTTCATAATGGAAATTAGGTGATGCAAGATTAATGAAAATCATCAACCTCCATTAAATTGATACATGTTTATGATTACCAATGCATGTTGTCTCTTCTACGACCATATTTTGCAGGAGACGTATCCCCGAAGATCGGAGATGTTACCAGGTAAGTATATCTCTATCCATACCTTGAATATTTGTTATTGCACAGGTATTCCTTTTTAAGCATACCGACACTCAATTGAGTTGTCCCCCAAAAGATTTTTCCTCCAGATTCAATCTGATTAAGGCGACCGAAGAATGGTTCGGGTCCTGGTCGGATGATTCCTGTCGCAAGGCTGGGCGACCGAAGAATGGTTCGGGTCCTAGCCAAGCAAAACCTCAGTCTAGGCGACCGTAGAATGGTACGGGTCCTAGACAACATTTATTGCTCTAACAGGCGACCGTAGAATGGTACGGGTCCTGGAAAAGCAATCTCCCCATTCAGGCGACCGTAGAATGGTACGGGTCCTGAAAAATCAATTTTCCATCAAGGCGACCGTAGAATGGTACGGGTCCTTGACAACACATATTCCTTATTCAGGCGACCGTAGAATGGTACGGGTCCTGGAAAATGAATCCCTGTTTAGGCGACCGTAGAATGGTATGGGTCCTAGACAAAACCTTTCTGCCGTACTAGGCGACCGTAGAATGGTACGGGTCCTGGGAAAGCAGTTCCTTACAAAACCTTTCTGCCGTATTGGGCGACCGTAGAATGGTACGGGTCCTGAGAAAGCAGCTCCTTTCTGCCATACTGGGCGACCGTAGAATGGTACGGGTCCTAGGAAAGCAGCATCTTCACAAAGTCATGTTACTATTCTAGGCGACCGTAGAATGGTACGGGTCCTGGACAGGTAACACCCACTACCTTGAATTACTCTATTATCCTCGAAGGTAAGTTATTCCAGGTAGGTTCATCTATCATTTGCATTAACATTCCATGCATCATATAAACGACATAAAAAATGGAATTCATTTTCAAAAAAAAAAAAAAAATCATTCATTCATTGCATGTGCATGATCAAAATTTAGGTCTCAATTTATCTTTGAAGGCAACCTCTACGAGCTCACCTTCAAAGAGGGGCAGCTGTTGACACCTAAATTTTGGTGACTCGGTCATTTACTTATTACATAAAAATCAGGAATTAATTTTTTTAATTTAATTTGCATAACATATAGTTTTAGGAGCATTTCTTTTATTACATTTGGAATTGATTGGCCACAGGAGATTTGAAAGTCACGAGGGAGCTTCTAATAGTAGGCCATGATCTTTGCATGATCAAGAACAAAGGTGGCTGGGCACCGTTCCACTACGCGGCCATCAATTGTAGGATCAAGGGGAGAACGATCAATCCGAGGCGTTCAAGAAGTTGCTGAAGATGGAGAGACGCAGATGACCTTGTACGATGACGATGGGAACACAATCTCACAGCTGGCCGCGGCTTCGAAACATCTCCAGTCCACTAGACGGCAAAACCGGGTCAATCTCATTGAAAGGTTATGATGATCGCACCCTTTTAATGCTAGAATTTTAATTCTGTTAAGAGAAAGTTTTGACCCATTGCCCCGTGCAAAAATTCTTTCAATCTTGTGTGGGCACGCAACTTTCAGTAATTAAGGAAAGGAAGGATGCGGTGGAGACGTCTTTGAGGAAACGAAAGCTGGTAGAGAATAGGAAAGAAAAGGGATACGGGCGAGAAAGTTGAAAGAATCAATATAGTGGTCTTTATGCTACATTATTTCTTGTTTTAAAACAAGAAAGAATGCACCATCAAAGAAATCGCACGCACCCATGAGGAAAACGAATTCTCTGCATCAACTCAAGAACAAAGAAAGAAATAACGTCGGATATACCCATGGATCTATTCACGGCAAGAAAGGGGAGAAATCGACAAAACTTGCAAGCTGATATTCAATTTGAAGAAATAAAATCAAAAAGGGAATATTCAGCACGTATTCAATCGACTTGGAGCTGCCATATTATAAATAGAGCAGTAAATTGAGAGAGATGGGGAACTTTCGAATTTCAAAGACACACGAGAGAGAGAGTAGAGCATACGCGAGGAATCTTGACCAGCTCTTGGCTGAGACGCTCCTTCCATGCATCCGCCCCTTCCACGGCCAGACTTGGGGTCGTATTTCTGTCTCCATCACCGCCACATCATGCTGCTGCCCTGGTGAGGTGTCGACGACGGCCAAGCTGCTCCCTGCATACGTGCCACCCGAGAAGTCAACCGAGTCCGGGCTATTGCACCCAACCGCGTTTCTGCTTTGGTTCGTTGTTGCTACGCACTGGCGCCATTGCTCCCTGGCTCGCTGGCGTTGATCCTCCAATGATGAACGCTGCCTGATGCTACCCCTCTGCGAAGGGATCGCTGCCTCATCGAGTCGGCAATCTTATTGTGTTTTTATTTTGCAGCAATTCTCCCTTTTGCCGTTCTAGTCTTCTTGTGGCTGCCCCCCCTGCTGTGCTGGTCATCCTCGTTGACTTTGCCAAGCCGAATTAGCGAAGCATCAGCCACCACTTACTGAGCGAGACACCATCCTTGAGCAACACGTCATCTTGAGCCGCCGCCCGTGAGTCATCCCGTCGTCCTTGTGCTATCACGTTGAGCCTTTACCGTGATCCACGAGTCGCTGTTCGAAGGCCACATTTGGAAGCAAATATTTGGGATAGGTAAGAATTTTGTCTATGTTAATTCCTGAAAATTTTGTTTCCTTATTTGATATACTCATTGGTGCACGTGATGGAAATTCCCAATATGCCATGATATTCGCAACACGATTAGCCTTTTAAATTGGGAAATCTTCCTAATTTCACAACGTACATATGATTGACGGTCCGATTTCACGCTCGAAATACGACCCGCAATCGTACGGAAAAATCACCAATCCGATCTCACGCTCGAGATATGATTCGTGATTTTATTTAAAATTTGGCCAATCCGATCTCATGCGCGAGATATGATTCGTCAATTTAGTTCCCAAAATTAAATGGACGTGGATGATGTCTTGCTTGATTTGGTGCCGTGTTGTTCTTGATGCTTTATTTGTTTGCTCCCGTAAAAGAAAAAATATTTGAGTTAGATTAGATGCATGTTAGGATGTTACTTGTTTTAGATTATTTTGCATGTCTAGAATAGGAAATTTATTTATTTCGAATTTTTGAAAAAATGAAAAAATACAAAAAATTAGGATGTTAGATTTCTGCTTCACTAGTCTAAATTGCATGTTTAATTATTTGGCAATTGTTAATTTCGAAATTTAAAAAAAAAGAGAAAAAAGGAAAAACACAAAAAAGGTCATGTGCATGTCATGTAGAATTAGTTTCATACAATGCACGTCATTTAGTGATTTTTGTTAGATGCATTTAATTAGAAATTGTCCGTCATTAGAATTAGGTCATTAGATTAATTTAGATTGCATATTTAAGTGTTGCATTTCTTTAATTTTGAATCTCATAGAAAATACATAAAAGTTATTTAGAATAAATCATCTCATGCTTAGGATAGACTACATGCTTAGTTATGTCATATTGCTTAGGTCATATAGCTAAGTCATATTGCCATGTCATATCATCTTAGATTAGTAGCATGCATTGCATGATTATCATTAAATAAGTGAAAACAAAAAGAGAAATTGCGTGTTAATTAGAAATCATATTTAGGATCGTTGATGTGAATTCTAAACTAACAACGCAGATGCTTTCGTTGCTACGAGGTAAGTCCTGCAATTTATTCATTGCTTTCTCGGATGTTAAATTGGTGGTTTGCGCACCCGCATGATCGCCTCACATGTTAGGGAAATAATTTTAAAATCAATTCAAGCTGCTTGCCAAACATTTTTCGAAATAAAAGAGAAAGGTACCGAAAGGGCGTTAGAGAAATCTAACGTAACCAAGTCCCCGAATTCATAAATCTCTGGTTCGTAGGAGTAAAGTAAATCTCCCGTTACTTTGCTTGGGTTTCTAATCGGCCCACCAAAAATAGATTAGTGGCGACTCCTAATTGAAAATTAATTGCATGTTAAGAACTTAAACCTAAGTCACGAATTGGTATGAGCTTGGGAGAGCCCGAGTTAAGTCTAGGCTTAACAATCCATTAGCCAAACCCTAGGTGGTTCACACCCCGAAAAATTTGGGTCGCGACAACACCAACTACACATCGAAGGGAAAACATAAAGCCAAACCACTTTTAATTACATTTTTAAGATGAACATCTTGGGTCGGTACATGTGGCATCCCAAAATTCATAATGACCTCTAGTCACATTAAAGTCTATGAATAGGTGATGGAAGTACCATCAGGTTATTTTATGGCCATTTAATCCATAATTTGTAATAAGATTTATGGCCAAGCTTTTAAGGAATAATTACGTGATAGGAAAGAAAATCCTATCTTTGGCCATGTGTTTTATAAATTGGGATTTATGGAATTATGATTTCAAGATTTTGGCCATGTGAAATTTAGTAATTTAATTCTTAAAAGAAAGAATTAAAGATGAATAATTGAAAGGTGAAATTAGGATTTAAATTAGGTTTGGGCATTAAGCCCAAAAGGTGGATTTTAATGGGCCAAGTTGGCCGGCCCATTGAAGCCCACAAGGGGGCTGTCGACCAGCCCATTTGCCGGCCCAAGATAGGCCCAAGAAGAAGGCCCATTAGCCTTGCATGTCCTCCAACACTTGTTCTCTCCTCTTTGCCACTTGTTCTCCTCATGAGAACACTTGTCCCTCATGCAAGATAAGAATGCATGCACTATAAAAGCAACCAAAAAGAGAGAGAGAAAGGGAGAGAAAGAGTGGCATTCGGCCAAGCCAAGTGAGAGAGAGTGAGTTGCGAGAGAGAAGAGGGAGGCCGAGAGAGGAGGAGAAGGAACCGTCGCCGTCCGTCCGCTCGTGCTGTTCGTGAGGTCTAGAGGCAAGTTGGGAATCCACTTTCTACTCTTGCACCAATGTTTTCGCATGAACAGTTTGGAGTCAGAAACTTGTTTGAGCTTGCATGTGTGTTTAGAGTCCGATTTTGGCTTTGATTTCTTCATCAAAGTTGTATCTAACATCTTGAACTATAACATACTGAAATTTTGTGGAAAATTATGGAGATTTGAGGGGTCAAACCCTTATCCTACGGAGATGCTAGATCTGGAATATTTTCTTATGAACTGTTTGAGTCAGAATGTTGTGAGAGCTTGCATGCATGTTTAGAGTTCGATTTTGGCTGTGATATCTTCATGAGAGTTGTAGATAACATCTTTAACTACAACATACTGAAATTTCGTGGAAAATGATGAAGTTATGAGGGGTTAAAGTTCCATTATACGGAGACCCTAGATCTGTGAAGTTTTCGCTGACCTCTTGCTATATTCTTGTTTGCATGTTGATTTCTGTTGAAGATTTGACTTCGATGTCTTCATGAAAGTTGTAGGTAACATCTTAAACTACAACATACTCAAATTTGAAGAGAAATGAACAAGTATAGCCTAGTAAATCGGCTAGATCTTGGAGATGATGATTCTGGTGATGTGTTCCGAGACACCCGAGACTTCATGGACTTAAATGGTGACCATACTTTGGTTATTTGACCTAGATCTCTCCATGAAAATTGTAAAGGAAACATTGTTACATAACATACTCAAATTTCAGAGGAAACTAAAGATATTTGATGGGTGAAATCTACAAATTTCGGAGAAGTGTGTTCTGGACGTCGCGGTAGTGGTTCCAGAAGTTTCGTAGGGTTGTATAAATTAATCTAAAACTAATTTGGCTTAGAGTTCTAAATGAAAAAGGTACGAAAAGGTGTTGGCTATCATCCTGTACAATTTCGTAATTTTTGAAGGCCATATGAGTATTTTAATCGAATTAATTTGGAAACTGTGCAAGTCTGGCCATTATCCGAATATAAGGTGCTATTTTGTGGAAATTGTGAAATTATGAGAAATTCAATTTGGCCATGAATTTTGTATGAAATTGTGATCCTATTGATTGGTTTAGTGATTGTTTGAATATCATGATTTTGGGAAAATCATAGATATTAAATTTAATATTTATTTATGAAAATAAATAATATAATAAAATAATAATAAAATAATAATAAAATAAAATGGATTTTTATTTTGGCCATGGATTCAATTCTATTTGTGTGGCATATGTGTGATGAGGTCTTTGCACATGTATTGGATTGAGATGTATACGTGACAAAGTCTTGGTATGCGTATGACATGGTCCTTGTACATGTATTGAATTGAGATGTGTATGGGATAAAGTTTTGGCATGTGTATGACATATGAATCGAGATGCAAGTGTGAATTCCATGTCAAGTGTGATTTGTTTGATACTATGCCAATTGCCATGTTAAATTGAGATCAAAATAATGGTAAATGTGGATAATGATAAGTGAGGAAATGGTTGTGGTGGATGATGATACTTGGTGGCCTAGTGGCGTAATTCCAGAGATTCCCCGGGAGTGTCGGGATGCCCGGTGGTATACGGTACGTAATTCCAGGGGAGGCCTGGTGGTATGTCGGTACATAATTCCGGAAGCCCTGTCGGAGGTCTTTGCTCGAAGGGAATGCCTCGCGATGCCAGGATTTGGGTGCGAGATGCCTGGCTAGAAGGGTAAAGGCCGGATGCCCGGTTGTATCTTGGATACATGCCCGGAGGTTTTTCTCGCATGGGTTGCGAGTGTAAAATATGGGATGAAATTGATGAATCGAGGAAGGGTGATGTGGTGATCAAATTTAAAGATAAAGATGAAAATTAACTCATGGCATGATATGATATGATATGCATGATGATATGCATGATGATGGTGATGATATGTGATGTGATATGATGATCACCCATGGTATGATATGCATGATGATATGCATGATGATGGTGATGATATGTGATGTGATAGGATGATCACCCATGGTATGATATGCATGATGATGGTGATGATATGTGATATGATATGATGATCACCCATGGTATGATATGCATGATGATATGCATGATGATGGTGATGATATGTGATGTGATATGATGATCACCCATGGTATGATATGCATGATGATGATGATAATATGTGATGTGATGATGTCATGATAAGGATGACATGTATGATATAATGATGCCATGATGATGATTATGATGATGACATATGATGATATGATATGCATGATGATAAGGCATGAGGATATATGAGAGTATTACGCATGGCTGCAAGGTAAGTTACACCTGCAATGAATGTATGATTTGTATGATGCATCGAGTTGTTATTGGATTCCTTTACCTGCTGAGTGGTTGTACTCACCCCTTTTGGGGAATAACATTTCAGATTAGTAAATGGTTTAAGAGGTTGGATATGACCGCGAGGAGAAAGATAGCAAAAGGAGGGAACCTTTGGACGCCGACACTGGTTGATGGACCTTAAGCATATGATTGTGGGAGGAGATGTCGGTCATCTTTTGAAGTGTAGCCTAGTATAGAAAACTATGGCATTTTGATGTACCGACTAAAGATGTCCATCTACTTTATGTAAATAAACGTGTTCGGTTTTAACTTATATAAGATGTTTAGTAGGTGTGCATTGTTTTCTAAATATAGGGAAGGGAGTTTGCTAGATGTGCTTCCGCATATAAATTGCGCAAGGGACCGATCGAAAAAAAAAATGTAAACCCCCAAGTTGTATGGACCCGCTGCACTTGAAATGGTATTAGAGTGATATGTTAATAAGCAAAGTGAATGGTAAGTGAACTGTGGCGACCCTAATCGGATCGGGGGCCGTCGAGGGGTGTCACAATACAACCAAAAAGCCAAGACTTTTAGCTAAACTTGGCTACAGCTCAAAAGAGAGATCTTGACCCCCTACATCGATCATGTAGAACCCTCCATCTACAAGTGTTGGCTATCCAAAAAAAAAAAAATCAGCTCCCACTCCTCATGCGGCCATCACACCCATCTTGGTGCATCAAGTGGTGGCGGCGGCAACATCCCCCGCATCACTCCGTCACTACGGACGTGGATAGATAAGAACTCCTGGATGACTAGGCCCCCAGCCAGGCCCACATCCTACATCACCAGCACCAGAACCGGTATGAACGTCAAACCAGGGATGGTGGCACAATCAAGCTCCATACAATCGACCTCCACGTCAGATGGATGGCTGTAAAAGGTACCCTGCATGACCGGAGGGAGAGGCATCTTTCTAATATGAAATGTTGGTCCCTAAAGGGGTGAGTACACCCACTCAGCAAGTAAAAGATCCATTAAACTACTCAATGCATCAAGCAGAACAATCATGACATCATAGTAGAGTACATATCATTTACGCATCCAAGCATAACTTACCTTGCAGCCATGAATATGTCATCATACCATATGTGCATATACCATCATGCACTCATCATCAATCATTCATGCATATACCATCATGCCATAGGTGCATATACAACCATGCACACATCATCAAGCATTCATGCATATCCATGCCTTATGTGCAATACCACCATGCACTCAACATATTATATCATACAGCCATGCATACATGTCACCATACGATGCATGATTCAATTTCAACTTTTTATCCTTCAATCGAGTCACCACATTTTTTCTTCCCCGAGACCAGTAATTGCATCCCACATTTCATCACTCGCACCCAACCTGGCATCGCGAGGAACCTCCGGCACACACCTCCGGGCATCCGGCACCCCCACATTCCAGGCATCTCGTACCTCAACTGGCATCACGAGGTATCCTTTGGCACACACCTCCGAGGCTTCCGGCACCCCCACATTCCGGGCATCTCGAAACTCCCGAGGACATTTGGCACCCCCACATTCCGGGCATCTAGCATCCCCCATTCCGGGCATCCTGATACTCCCAGGGCATTGTCGGCTCACACCTCCTACAATCTCCTTATTCATCATAATTCATATTCACATTTGTGTCTCAATATCAACATGGCACATGACGTGATGGCAACAAGGTCTATTTCAACTTTTGACATTATGTACCATGCTATATGATATCATATATGCAACACAATACATCACATCACATGAAATGAGTTCTTTTATTTTTCTGAAAATATATGAATGTTCGGATGAAGCATCATACATATTTCCGAAAATACTTCCAATTTAATGCATAACCGGACTCCAAAAATTATGAAATTTTGATAGATTATAATCAACACCTAAAGGTATTTATTTTGTAAATTCATTATGCCAACAGAACTCTACAAGATTGAGTATGGTCCATGCATTTCAGAAAACATTTAGATTAAATACCCAAATGAACTTCAAAAATGATGAAGTTCGAACATATGATAGTCAAGACATAAAGGCAGATACTTCATGAAGAACACTATACCAAAAGTGTAATGAGCTGTGACGTCCCAGAGCGTCACGTACTAAGCGCAAGCAGAATTATAATTATTATTATCTTCTTGTCTAGCTTGTAATCTCCTTTAGATAACCCATAGTGTTTACCATTGAAGGTTAGCATGTATAACATGGATTATTCAAAATCTCAAGTTTATATTATAAGGTTATCCTACAATGCACATAGACAAGATCATAAAAGGCTTCCTTTCATTTTATCATCATCGGGGCATACAAAATTATCGACTTGGACTCATTCCATGTTCTTTGCCTATATATTTACATCATATACAAAACAAACGTAAGGCATAACAAAAGCCAGGGATATGGGTGAGGTTATCTACTCCATGAGTTCCCACACTAGCCTGCATCTAACAAAAAAACAAAAGTTAGTTAGCCTCTACACGATCCCAGGTGTCTAGGCGCCGTCCATCCCCGCTCTAGGTCCTCCTGCTCCAAAGGGTAAAGGTCCGAACATCTCTCCTTCATGGTTGACAAACCATGCAACGAACGTCATCGGTAACAACTCAGCTCTACCGTCATCCAACCATAAGGTGGCTTCATACTTGGAGAGGGTCATGTCAATGTCGGGATCATACTCGTCATGAAGAGAAACATCAAGACTCACTACCGCCCCGTATTGAGCTACCGGCGGTACATCCATGCTATCAATCTGAAAATGTAAGGTATGAGCAAACAACCTTGCCCAGTAAAGAATGATAAAACTCTAACTTAAACATCCATAGCCATCAAAGTTACAAGTGAATCATCAAACAATTTAGGATACTAAGAGAATATATCACAAGCATAAACAATACTATTACTTCATGTAAGAAATCACCTTATATGCATCCACTTCTATACTTACCCTTCACAAACTCAATCAAAATATAATGCAACAATAATAGATGAACTCACTCGCCAAATAATTATATTTAGTGTGCATAAAATCCACCCTCGAATCAGTCACAACCGGGACTCTACCGGCCTGATCGAGTCACTTCTGGAAAGTACGTTATCCGGACTTCCACAATACCTCTAATTGTGGGCATCTCACTCTGAGGCATCCCGGTATCACACAACCGAGGTCCTCCCAAGACCACTTAGCAAGGGGCATCTCACTCCAAGGCATCTCAGTATCACACAACCGAGGCATCCTTGATCACACACAAGGGCATCTCACTCCGAGACATCTCAGTATCTCTCTACCGAGGCATCCAAGACCACTCAGCAAGGGCATCCCAACTTCCGTGGGGCATCATCGGTATCTCCCTACTGATGGGTTCATTCACTCACTTATGCACAAATTTCACACCACCACACCTTTGATTAATGCATTTATCGTATGCAAAAGAAAAATACTCCAAAGTATCTAACTATATATCTAACTCTCATGAACCTAGCACACGTGCATGTCCAAATTATAAGATAAAACCCATTACGTCATGTCCCATTCCATGGCGAACAGATATTTATCCCACAATCAACCACTATGCACCGCACTCATTGCACACACATCATACTATATGCATCTACACCTCAAATAATATATGAGACTTACCGTTACACAATTAACATCTATTATAGGGTTATCAGACTCTAAGTGCATCATACAAGTCTAATATAAAAGACACATCATCTAATATATGTTCTCAGGTCCAGACAATTTACTAACTAAATGTACAGTTTTTGTTTCGGACACAGAAGGTATATTAATTCATGTCGAAATATCATCAAATTTTAGTATGTTATATTTAAGACATAGAATAAAAATTTCTGTGAATAAACTTAAGTCTAATTCTCACTGTATTAAGAGTAACAGTCGCCATAATCTTTACTAGTACCCTGTACCGACGTCCAGATTCTTTATTTACAAAGAAAATTGTTTCACTAGCCAATTATAATCTATTTAATCTCAAATTTTGACACGTCATTCCTCAAGATGTTTTATACAATGAAGGATTCGACTGCCAAATCTAACTAGGTAAATACAAAAAATTCGTATAATCAGTAAAGGTCAAACCGTTTCTCACAAGAACAGTTTATTGGTTTTAGTAAGTTCACTTCTATCTCTACGGTTTCAATATTCATATGGTTATAGCTACGTGTATAAATTGATCTTATATATGTTCTATCATGTAGAATGGTTTCTTTCTTATTTCCATTAACATACATAAAGAAAATAACACAGAACAAAAGACTCTATAATCATTTTCACCTAGAATAGAATAGGTACATGATTTCCTTTACTTCTAACCCAGCTAAACCACTTATCTTTTCACAAACTTCTTCTACAATACTTTAATGCCTAATCTCAGCAACTTAAGGTACTTTCGGCATGCCTTTCTCTAACAAATAATCAATCCACAACTCGGCTTGAAGTGCTGTTGCATCCGTGAGTTCACTCATCACAGTTTTCACCACATCCATCCACTTGGCATTCCTCACTTCACTCAACAAAACAGCATACTCACACTTGGATTTCGAAACATGCAAGGCTCAAAAACAACATGCAATGGCTTCTACCTTTAATCTAACACTTACTCAGCTTAGATTAACCACGAAACAACAACTACAAACTAAATCCTTCACTGTTTGGATTGACCCGCAAGCTTTCTTGACAAAACAATGGATAACTTTCAATTTAGAGTTATATCTTTCCTTACCTTGTTCAGCTACTAGACAACGCAAAAGATGCAATCAACGCACTCAAAATCAGCATGCAATAAGAAGGGTTGCTGATTTGCTTCTGGTTTTTCACTGCTCAGCTGAGAGAAAAGATGAAGAAGAAGATGAAGATGGGGGTTGCTCAGTTTTATATGGAGAGAGAGAGAGTGTACGAAGCTTAAGGGGGAAATATAGGTCTACAAACTAATCCCTAGGCTAGAGTAATGATGAAGTTTGCTAATGATTATTTCCCTTGAAGTTTGCATGTCTCGGTTCATGGGAATCAAAACCGTGGGTGAAGAAAAACAAAGAGAGAAGAGAGGTGTCATGGCTTTCATGCGTGAAGATTTTCGCCACCTGCCGATTGTCGCTAATTAACAGTTAATCGATATCATTCATTAGTTCATTAGCTTCTAATATTTTCATCTAATTGCCTTTTGTTTCTACTTAATCCCAATTATACAAAGTCATAACATATATATAACATATCGAATGACATAACATATCGACTAGTCAATGTTAATCGATAAAGAATTCATCACAAAATGCCAAAGTTGGAAATTTATATTAGCATTATAAACATTAATCAAGTTATCATAACTATAATCTATAAAATAAATCATTCGGGCCTAAATATTCATTCCTGGCCCAATAGGCTCAATCTACAACGATCCGGCCGACTAAACTTATAAATCTAATAATTCCGAACCTTGGCCCGCTTCAAGCCAAGTCCAAGCCCATAATCCCTCATTAGATTTCTTAAGTCCAATTCGTGTGGCCCACTCACTTCTCAAGCCCACACGTTTCTCACGATCCATCGGGTTCACTTTCCGGCCCAATCTAATTAATCTAAGTTCCTAATGATCTAATTACACTAATGAAGGTCGATGAAATTTGGGATGTCACAAAAAGAATCTCATACAAACGGTATAGACCACGCATTGCAACTTACAAGGTCCGAACACATCAGATTGCACAGTTTTAGAAACATTTTTGGTTAAATAGACAAATGAACTTAAAAAATTATGAAATTTGAATAGGTTTTAGGCGAGACATAAATAAATATATTTCATGCAGAACACTTTTCCAAAAGAATCTCATACAAAACGGTATAGACCATGCATTGCAACTTACAAGGTCCGAACACATCAGATTGCACAGTTTTAGAAACATTTCCGATTAAATACCCAAATGACCTTCAAAAATTATGAAATTAGACTATGTGATAGCCAAGACCATAAGGTAGATATTTTGTGAAGAATTCAAAGTCAGATTCGTCCTAGGTAATTAAATATGGACGGTTGAAACCCCTGCTCCTAGTACCAAAATTTCCAGATCCAGTCTTTCCAAAGAATAACGATTTCACCCACTTACACTTGTTTTTTTTGCCCCAAATTTGAGTATGTTATACTCCAAGAAGTCCTTAACAACTTTTATTTAGAAGTCAAAGCCAAAATCCAACTCGAACATCACATGCAAGTCACTAGAACATCCAAGGTCGAGCTGTTTTCTCAAGAACAATACACTAGGCTAGAGCACCACCTTTATAACTTTAATTTTTTCACATTCTAAACCTCCGAAATCTTTACCATTCAATCACATACACTAAGCACAGCATGCAAGAGTAGATCAGGAGATCCCACTTGCCTCTAGACCGAGCGGACGGCGAGCACAATGGCGGCGGGACACGGCGGTGACGGACGGTGACGCATGGCCCCTCCTCCTTCCTTCTTCCCTTCGTCCTTTCTTCCTTTCTTCCTTTCTTCCTTCTCTCTCTCTCTCTCTCTCTCGGATGAACTCTCCTCTCTCTCTCTCTCTTTCTCGCTTAAACCGGCCACTTTCCCCTCTAATTTTCTTTCCATCCATCATTAGCCATCATTACTCTTGCATGGCTTGACACTTGGCCATCTTCTTAGGAAAAATGGGGGAGGGCATGCAACTGGATTCCCCCCCTCCTTCGTGTGATCGACGGCCCCTTCATGGGTTTATGGGCTAGCCATTTTGGCCCATCTTAGGCCCAACACTCTTGGGCCTAAGACCCAAGCTTAATTAACCCAAGATTACCCCAAAAAAAAAAGCTTAATCCTTATTTAAAAACTGACTAAATCTCTATTAAATCAAAGTACTTAAATTACAAATTTAAATGACTATAATACTTTGTAACATAGATTAATAAAATCCAACTTATAAAATTCATGGCCAAAGACACAATTTCCTCATAAAATAAATCTTGATCTCACATGGACATAGAACATGTTTCCAACAAAATATTCACCCATTAGTTGCTCGGCCATTAATTCTATTACACTTCTTTGGTCTAAAGACCATAACATAGATCAATGATGCGTCCATCGCCCTTCCAAAGGTTGTAAGGCATCTAGAAGTTGCTACAGAGTTTTAGGATGACATAGTATGAACATCTCGGTCCCCAGTAGTCATTAGGTCTACGAGCTAGTGGTGACCATCGTTTGGGACGATGAGGACCTACCTAAGATGGTACCTCATCGATTCAAGGCGTGGTACCTCCATCGATTCAATGGATATAGGGTAGGCCCCATCTAGGGATTTGATATCCATGCTGTTACACTCAACACTACTCTGGGCAAGAACGCAGCTGACCCTCCCAATGGTGCTGTAGTGGACCCGGCGCCCCCAGAGCCTGTGGAGATCGAAGGATTGACGAATGTGTCCGACTAGCTGGTCTTAGGACAGCCTCGTTTTAAAACTGGTCTTTCATAGACTTTGTCTTTAGACTCGTCTTGTATACAAACCGGGGTATTTATGAAAGTGGTTTGGTTGTGAATCTATTATCCTGCTTTCCTATCCCATGTATGTTTTTGTCAAGGGATTAGTTTATATGCTTCTGCATGTGCATTAAAATGAATGGGTTGGCAACGCGTCTTGGGACGTCGCAAATTTTATTGACCACTAAGGGATGGGCACACGCTCGAGATTCGGGGAATGACATGCCATGTTAGTATAATTTATAATTTTTGTCCGCCATTAGAATTAGGTCATATAAATTGCACATCACATGTCACTAGTGTAATTCATGCATGTTAAATTTAGAATTAAAATTGCATCTCATGCATAGCTGTTGACACCTAAATTTTTATTAGGTTTTTAATTAGGCCTTAGTTTCTTTTAATCTTTGTTTTTCCTTTTTTAGATATATAATAGATAAAAAAAAACAACAAAAATGAAAATAAAAACAATAACAAAAACAACAAAACAAAGCTAAAGCATTCCATTGGGGCTGGGCCTTTCGTGCCCAGCCCCTCCTTTTTTGTTCTCTCTCGTGCGAGCCCCGATGGCCCGGCCCATGCGACCCGACCCGGCCCCCTTTTCTCTCCTCTTGTCTTCTTCCTCCATGGATGAGCAGCACGCGCAAGGAGCTCTGACACGCGTGATGTTAGACAGAGGGGAGGACGGTGATGTACAGCGCAACAGATGGAGAAGACCCGTCTTCAATGTGAGGCTACCTACCTAGAGCTACCTCGACGGATGGGACGCCAGTTTAGCCAGTGAAGGCCGTCCGGTGTGCGAAGAATTGGCGCCCGAACCCCCATCGACTGGCCTCCCCCTCGCCTATAAATAGGGCATCGGGGGAAGGCCAAGAGCACAATGACAAAGAGAGAGATCACTGGTAGCAAGCTTCAAAAGCTTCCCCCAAGAGACTTTAGGGAAGACATAATGAGTAGTCGTCCATAACTATTATCATATATTTGATACTTTTCCTCAAAGGAAACCACAACATCTTGCAAAGATCTAGCTACATTAACTTTGTAATCTCCACGGTTTCTTTCATAGTCATAATGACCTACAGTTTTCACCATTGATTTTAGCCATAGTACTTACATTCATTCAATTTCTCAACCACATAACCACACAATAGATTCCTTTGAATTAGAGCCTTCAAGCTCCTCTTACCAATGTTCCATAAACTCATATGCTACTATTCAAATTCTTTGAACGGATGCATTCAATGTCTTTGTGTTGAAATTTATCACTATCTTACCTTAAAGCTGATATAGGCCACCGTCTTTGATTCCTCTCAATATTTCAAAGGCACCTCCAATAACTTTTTTAACTCCACCTTTTGAAGTATACTGATGCTCAGCTAAATCTAAGGCACTAAAGGAAATCAAGTTCTTCTTTAATTTTGGAACATGCCTTCCTCTAATCAAAGTCCTTATGATATTGTCATGCATTTTTGTTGGTGGCTAACAATATAAACCTAGAGGGAGGTGATTAGGTTGCTTTCTAATTTTAGTGATCTTTTGCGGAAAATAGCTAATCGCTAAATAAAGATCAACTCGGCTTAATGTTTAAAACAATATTAACTAGCTATATGTCAATGTATATAAATGGAATGTAAATAGTGAGATACAGAGAGTTATAGTGGTTTGGTTTTATCTACAAGCCTATGTCCACTCTTTGGATTAACAGCCTTAAAACATACTAGATTCCACTAACAATATACTTGGAAAGTTACAAACGGTTAGCCCTTATCCTTTACACGATAGATACTACTATTTGAACTCAGTTGCCGTTACACTTGTACACTAAATTATTTGCACAATTGTCAAACAACATGAATATCAAAATAGTGTGACAGAGAGTTTATAGTTAAGAACAACAGGAGGTAAGCTTCTTGATCTTATGTGTCACTCAATCTCTAGGTCCTCTATGGTCCTCTCTTTTATATTATTGCTCATTCTATTCATTGATGAGGAATTAGAGGAGCATATAGCAGTTGGAGAGTTTCTATTGAGCTGCTGTCTAGGAAGGTACTGCTCATATAGTTTCTTTCCTTGAGCCTCTGTAGACTAACTAAAAATAGCAACTGCTATTGTCTTCTCACTACAGTTTCTGACTGATTTGTCAGACAACTTAGCTACTTTGCTACTTGCTTTATCTAGATTTTGCTACTGTGCGAATCTAAGTCTTTCAATGGCTACCTAACTAACCCAACGAGCATTATTAGATGTACTTGGTTGTTACATCACCATCGACCTAATCTTTACAACTTCGATACACACATCATCGATAGTTGATCTTTCAGGTTGATTGGTGTTGTTTGTTTTAATAGGACATTTGCGAACTTCTTTACAATGAATCACATCATGGATGTTGCGTAGTCCTTCATTCCAAACATCTGGAATTATTATAGTAAATAATATATTAAGGATAGTTTGGACATCATCAAAATTAGTTGAAAATATTTTTTCAACAATCTCCCTCTTTTCAATGATGACAAAACTATCCCGCAAATGTGAAAGAGTGATAAATATTGTTTGAAAGAATTTGCATAATTTAAAATAGGATCTCCTCAAGATGTTTTATAGTAACGCTTTGGAGATGTGAACTCAGGTGATCTTTAGTGAGATAAAGCATGATTGCACGAAAGATCTTCTGCCCAGAGTGTGCCATTAACTATTTTTGGGATTCATAGTGTAACAGTTGAATGCTCCCTTATATTGATGATACATGTGCATGCTCCCCCTATTTTAATGAGTAGTTCAATTCCAAATTACTGTAGTTTATATGCAAGATATTATGAGAAGATATTGGCAAATTTGCAAACATTGTTAGGAGCAAATGTTATGAGCATATAAGCAATTTAGAAATATTGTCAAGAGCAAATGTTACGAGCATATTTCACATCAAGTAACTCTTTCGCTTTTTGTCATCAAGCAAAAAGACAAAAAAAAAAATAAGCTTCATAGATGGCAAAACATAGGCCAATACAAGACAATAGACCTAAGTAGCAAATGATGAGAATGGAAACAATATAAGCAAAACATGAGCACATAAAGTTTTTGAACATGTTTAGGTACAAGGGCGTTTGCACTGCTGAGATAAAAATGGATGGTTCAAATTCGATGGTCTCTAGTTCTAGGCATACTGGGTTGTAGCAATCTAGGCTGAGGAGAGCATGCTCAATCTTCACCATGTATTGAGTTAGAGACAGAAGGGTGGTCTTGATTTCCTTAACATCTACTTAAAGTTGGTTAAGGTTAGGAGGAGACGTAGGTATGTCCATAGTAGGTGAAGGTGATGGATAAGGGGCTTTGGATGGCGTCAGTGCTTTAGCATGCTTGCGCTTTTCTAGTTTAGAGAATTCGGCGAGCCTTTCTTGGAGCTTTACCACAATTCTGTCATGGTTTTCGTGACCAATGAGGACAACTTATCATCGATGATTTACCCATCCTTTAGGCATCATTTTCAGCATCATTTTGTCCAAGGTTTTCTTCCTAATTTCCACATTTGGCATGACAATTGGTGGTACTTCAGAGTAGTCGATCTTGAAATACTTGAAAATGCGTGTGACTAAAGCACCATAGGGCAATTTTCCCGTCTTTCTCTTGGCCATGCAATACATGTGGATAAAGATTATGTGCGGGAAGTAAAACTTACCAAGCTTGTTAAGAATGGCCCAGATGACTCTTATCTCATAACAAGAGACATCGTTCATAGAAGATGTTTTCAGACAAAGGCATAGAGTGAGGATTTTTTGAATGAAATTTATTTTGAGAGGGAGAAGGCTCAATCAATCATATAGTTTCCCTCTATTTGCGAGAAAAGTTTGGAATTTCTAAAACAAAGTTGTAGGCCTTATCAAGCTCTACTGAAATGCGTTTGAAAACATTGTATTCAGTTTGCATGACTTGTTTGCCTTTGTCCTTGGCAATGATTGCCATGCCCCAAACCCCGGGCAAGCAACAACCCCTTCCTTGGTCGATAGAAAATGATGTCTTAGGACTCATCACCGACCCTTCGTTTTTAATCTTTCATTATGCGCAAGCAGTATCATCTCCCAATCAACAGACAATCAAGCAATCAAACAAGGATAGTGAGATGAATAGCAGAAACACAACACCCTACGGAGGATCGCTTCCGATCTACAAGCCCAACAGAGAGGCCAATCCATCCTCTAAGCCAAACCAAAAAGAAACTGGGCTAGGCTAATCCAACTATAGACAAAAAGAACCCTTAGGCTCGGCACTATAGTTACTCAGATCCAGCGAACTCAGACTCCATCAATTCAGAGGTGGAGCCATACGGGTCAGTCGATGGTGAAGCACGGCCAAGATTCTCCACTGGACGGTTAGGAGTATCCAGCTCCATGGGATCCTAGTTAGCATCCTCGGGGTCCCTACCAAGCGGCCTATCAAAACCTTGTAGAGGACCGATCAACATATCTCCATCCCGAATGAACCATGCCAAGAACCTATGGGGTATCCATTGCCCCGGTCCCTCATCCACCCAGATGGTGGAGAGATACTTCTCGTACAGATATACCCGACCTAGGAAGCGGTGGTGCATCATGACAGTATCCCAATCCTTAAGGATGCTGAACCTCATTGGCGAAAGTGCCATCCTAAAGACTTGAAAGTGGCTATACAATAACCAGTGAGATAAAATCTCAGCGAGTCCTCCCTTAAGCCCCCGGTTAGAACACTAACTTAACTTGGGGTATCTCTCCAAAACCACCCCATAAACAAAGCACGACTAACAACCAACAATCAAGAAATCACAATAGCCAGGGTCAACCACTAACTACATAGTCGGTTTGCATGCAATCTTAACTTGTATGCCATACCCCGCACGTTGAATCTCAACATAATACATGCAATGAACATGGCCATTAAATGATGCAGTTCATAAACCACATACGAGTCGTGTCACAAGTGATCTCACCTAGCCATTGCCACACCCTGCACTTTATCGATTCGTGCGTGCGTGCCATAAACAATGTGCTTAACCCATGTATAACCGGAACCAATGATGCCATGATTCTCATACGCTCTTGCACTTTAGTGTGCCACCTATTATGCATCAATCGATCACATGAGTCCCGATTATAAGGTAAAATTGTTACGACACATCCCATACCATGCCACAAAATTTTACCTTATAATAAGGCCCAACCATCTCGGCACTCATGCGTGTTTCCAGTTCTTACGGCCCATTGGCCACAGTCAACTCCCAGTTGACAATCCGGTTAATTTATGACCTCTCGGCCATGGCCAACTTTCCAGTCAGCGATCATCCGACTCCCGTCAGGCTACCGATAAAAATCAGGCTTCGTCCCGCCCTGTCGAGCACGGCTACGTCTAGAACTTCCGTTCAGATGGTATCCCAAAGAGGGACATCGGTCCTGAATCTATTACAATCGGCTTTCAACTCCCGCTGGGTATCGCCCCCAAACTTCCGTTGGGTGATGGTCCAACTTCTGAACATGCAAGCACAACACTAAGACTCCCTTCTTATCCTTGAGCATTTAACCAATGCACAATGCTTGCAAATATAATTTCAAATCATTTTCCCTTAAAGGCGGTCCATTTCGGTGTCCCTTGGACAAAGCGTATTTCCCTTTTTGTGAAAATCACTTGATTCATGCAGATGCTGTGGCATCCTAGAATTTCTTATCAATCCTTAGAGGTGCTTTAATTCATGTTTTGCATTGAGATTTTGGCCAAGTTTTTGATGGGTAATTATTTGATAGGAAAATTCTATTTTTGGCCATGTGATTTATGGGTTGGAATTTATTAACTTAGATCACAAAGTTTTGTGAATTATAAATTTCAATTAGGTGTTTATATAATTAAGGTTTAAGGTGGACTATTAGGATGAGGGTGGGATGGACATTTAAAGACCAAACCAGCCCATAGCCCCACCCCCTTTTTGACTGGCCCATGAAGCCCAAGGAGGAGGAGTTGCCATCGACCAAGGCTGGCGCAAGCCTAGCCGGATGAAGCCCATCATGTGCATGGGAGAATTGACAAGTGTTATTCCCCTAAGTCCAAGTGTCTTGCATGCAATCAAATGATTGCTCATCATTGAAGGGAAGAAAATAGGAGAACCGGCTTGATGATGAGGGGGGAGTGTCGACCGAGAGCGAGAGAGAGAGAGAGAAATCGAGAGAGAGGGAGAGTGAGCATGCGGGAGAAGAAGGAAGGAAGCCGATCGCCACCGTTCACCGCCGTCGAGTCCACCTCGTCCTCCGTTCATGCTTGCTGTGTTCGCTCGGTTTGGAGGCAAGTGGGATCCCTACTATGATGTCATGATTGTTCTGTTTGATGCATTGAGTAGTTTAATGGATCTTTTACCTGCTGAGTGGTTGTACTCACCCCCTTTGGGGACCAACATTTTAGATTAGAAAGATGTCTCTCCCTCCAGTCACGCGGGGTACCTTTTATAGCCTTCCATTTGACGTGGAGGTCGAGTGTATGGAGCTTGATTGTGTCACCATCCCGGTTTGGTGTTCATACGGGTTCGTGTGCTGGTGATGTATGATGTGGGCTTGGCTGGGGGCCCGGTCATCTAGGAGTTCTTGTCTGTCCACGTCCACCGTGACGGAGTGATGTGGGGGATGTTGCCGCTGCCACTGCCCGATTCACCAGGATGGGTGTGATGGCCCGCGTGAGGAGTGGGAGCTAACTTTTTTTAGGGATAGCCGGCACTTGTAGATGGAGGGTTATACATGATCAATGTAGGGGGTCGAGATCTCTCTTTTGAGCTGTAGCCAAGTTTAGCTAAAAGTCTTGGCTTTTTGGTTGTACCGACCCAAGATGTCCATCTTAAAAATGTAAATAAAAGTGGCTCGGCTTTATGTTTTCCTTCGATGTGTAGTTGGTGTGCATTGTACCATCATTAAGAGAGTAGAGGGATGGTGAGACTCGTCTTTAATTTCATTATGAGCTGTGCTAAACTCTTTTAAAAAAAAAAAAGCCTATGGACCTTGGTCCTTCTTTAAACCCCTTTATATCAAAAACAAGTAACGGGTATCCAATAGATAGAGCAATAGGTATTTGTGGCAACCTTAGCTATTTGGGGGTGTCACAACGGTTGGTATCAGAGCAATGGTTATAGCTTGGAGTGATAAGGAGCCTCAATTGGAAATTGAGGAACATGATGACAATGCACACCATAGGATATTAACTAGAATAGTTGGGTAACTTTGAATAACGGGTGATGGGTATTCACTCGTAGATCCCCAGTGGTTATTATGAGTTGCTTTTAGGTACCAGTAACATGGTTATGTTACTTGTTTTTCCTCAGTTGCTATTGTTTTTAATGAAGACATTGAGTCACAGATATTTCCTGAGGCAAATGCTTGGAAACTGCAGAAAAATCATGGTACGATATGGAAGTCATCATCCATCGAGGGCTGAAGCCTCTACAGTAAGGGCTGAACCCCGGATGAAAGATATCTTGCAGGCATTGGCCAATATAGGAAATCTGATGGAAAGACAAGCGCAGCAACATCCCGAAGCAGAACGCCATACTCAAGGACTGGTGGAGCAATTTTTGAAGTTGAAATTACCTAAGTTTAGTGGAATGGGAAGTCTTGAGGAGGTGGAGCATTGGATTGATGGGATGGAACAAATTTTCCGTTGTTGGACTGCAATGACACTGAGAAAATAACTTTGGTAGAGTACCAGCTGAAGGGAAATGTAAAGTTTTGGTGGAGAGCTTCGAGGGACACAATCTTTCCACCAAGTACTGATGTTAATTGGGATGAGTTTGTTAGAGCTTTCAATAGAAAGCATTTTTCTGATTGTGCTAGGGACAAGAAAATTTCAAAATTTGTTCAGTTAGAACAAAATGAGCTGATAGTGGACCAATATGAAGTAAGATTTTCTGAACTATCTAGATATGCTCCTAGACTAATTGAGGATCAAGAAGAGAAAGTTAAGAGGTTTCTGAAAAGGTTGAGAACCAATATTAGGAAACAACTGGTGCCTTTGAACATAAGAGATTATAATGAGATCTATGAAAGGGCACAGTTGGTGGAGCAGGAGTTAGTAAGGGAACAGTCGGAGAATAAGAGACAATCGTCTTTTGGTCATATGAGACGGGGTAAGAGACCCTATACAGGTCAAGGTTAGACCTGGGAGTCTAAGAAGTAAGGCAATTTTGGGAATTTTGGAAAAGGCAGGGATGGCCTGAATCTAGGAAGAGCACCTTATCGAAATGAAGAATGTCGAAGGTGTGATGGGCGACACGGCCTAGGACCTTGTAATGGACAGCTGAAATGCTATGGTTGTGGACAGGTGGGGTACCTTAAGAAGGATTGTCCACAAGAGAGGTCGTAGCCAAGTATTAACCCAATGCAACAAGTACCACAACGTACTACTGGACCATATCCATAAAGGAATCCACAGAGACCACCAGCACAGGGAAGAGTGTATGCGATCACCCAAGAGGAAGCGGAAGCTTCCAAAAATGTTATCTCAGGTACGATCCTTATAAATGATAAAAAGGCATATGCATTGTTTGATATGGGTGCTATGCATTCATTTGTGTCTGAAAGATATAAACAGTCAAGTAAAATAGAAACTACGTCTCTTGAGACGCCTCTTTGTGTTTCTACACCTTTAATGAATATGGTATTGTCTACGTTGGTGTGTGGAAATTGTAAGATAACAATGGGAGGAAAGGATATGGAAATAGACTTGGTCATAATGGCTATGTATGATTTTGATGTTATCATAGGAATGGATTGACTTCATAAGTATCGGGCCAAAATGGATTGTTATAGAAAAGTGATCCAATTTATTTTACCTGATCAGTCTAGTTGTGAATTTTTGGGAGGTCAGACCAAACTATCTATAGCACTTATATCAGCAATAGAAGCTCGTGCGTTACTTGACAAAGGATGCCAAGGGTACCTGGCCATGGTTAAAGATTATACTAAGGAAGAGCCTAAGCTTGATGAAATTCGAGTGGTTAATGAATTTCAAGATGTATTTCCTGGGGAGTTGCCTGGATTACCACCGGAATGAGAAATTTCGTTTGAAATTGAATTAATGCTTGGAATAGGACCAATATTGAAAGCCTCGTATAGGATGGCCTTAATGGAACTGAAGGAGTTGAAAGTGCAACTACAGGAGTTGCTTGATAAAGGATTCATTAGGCCAAGTGCTTCACCTTGGGGTGCACCAGTCTTGTTTATGAAAAAGAAAGATGGGTCGATGCGCTTGTGCATTGACTATAGGCAACTGAATCAAGTGACCATTAAAAATAAATATCCTTTGCCTAGAATTGATGACCTATTTGACCAACTCCAGGGAAGTTTGGTCTTCTCTAAGATTGACTTAAGGTCGGGATACCATCAGCTAAGAATTAAGAAAGAAGACATTCCTAAGACTGCGTTTAGGACTCGTTATGGACACTATAAGTTCCTTGTCATGCCATTTGGATTGACAAATGCACCGGCTGCATTTATGGATCTAATGAATAGGGTATTTAAGCCTTATTTAGACCAGTTTGTGATTGTTTTTATTGATGATATCCCGATATATTCGAGAGGGCCTAGAGAGCATGAACAACACTTGAGGATAGTTTTGCAAACTCTAAGAGATCATAAGTTGTATGCTAAATTGAGCAAGTGTGAATTCTGGCTAGACTAGATAATATTTTTGGGGCACGTGGTATCAGGAGGAGGAATTGCAGTGGACCCGGTGAAAGTTGAGACGGTAATAAATTGGCTGAGATCGACAACACCTACTGAAATACGGAGTTTCTTAGGACTAGCTGGTTATTATAGAAGGTTTATTGAAGCGTTTTCACGATTGGCAGGTCCTTTAACCAAATTGACTCGATAGAACGCAAAGTTTGAATGGAATGGGGAATGCAAAAGGAGTTTCCAGGAGCTTAAAACAAAATTGACATCGGCTCCAATCCTGACTATACTAATTGGATATGATGGTTTTACAGTGTATAGTGATGCATCTCACAAAGGATTGGGATGTGTTTTAATGCAGCATGGCAAGGTCATAGCCTATGCATCTAGACAATTGAAACCCCATGAACTAAATTACCCAACGCATGATTTAGAATTAGCAGCTATAGTGTTCGCTTTGAAGATATGGAGGTATTATTTATATGGGGAAAATTTTGAGATTTATATAGATCATAAGAGCTTGAAATATCTGTTCTCACAAAAGGAGTTGAACATGAGACAAATGAGGTGGATGGAGTTGTTAAAGATTATGATTATGAGATACGATACCATCCAGGGAAGGTGAATAAGGTAGCGGATGCTCTTAGTCGTAAGTCAGCTATGGAGATGGCCAGTTTAAGAATGGCGGAATGGAGCTTGTTAAAGTCCATAACAAACTCAGAGTTTAAATTAAAAGTGGATTGTCTTACTGGTATGCTTAGTGCATTAAGGATTGAACTTGAAATTATTCAAAATGTTAAGATCTTGCAAGAGTCTGATCCGGAAATTATGAAAGTGAAAGATGCAGTGTCTTTAGGAAAAAGACCAGAATTTCACGTCTCTGAAGATGGAGTGGTAAGATGCCAGGAACGACTCTGTGTTCCCGACAACGAAGAAGTAAAGAAGGAAATACTGTTAGAGGCACATAGGAGTAATTACAGTGTTCATTCGGGTAGTACAAAGATGTATAGGAACTTGCATCAGTAATTTGGGTGGAATGGTATGAAAGCAGATACAGCTAAGCACGTTTCTCAATGTTTGACGTGCCAACAAGTAAAAGTAGAACATCGCAAACCTGCAGGACTCTTGAGACCATTAGACATAAAGAATGGAAATGGGAGCATATAACAATGGACTTTGTACAAGGATTGCCAAGGACATCAAGTGGTCATGACTCTATCCAAGTAATAGTGGACCGTTTCACTAAGTCTGCTCATTTCCTAGCAGTTCGCATAGACTACCCAATGGACAAATATGCGGATATCGACCCAATATACATTCCATCATCACCGATTTATATTTGAGAATAAGCAAAAACATAGTACAAACAATATTTGTCGAAATCATTCATTCATTCATTCCATTTCCTTGACTTCCCCATAAGCACAAGAAGTAACACATAATACATACGACAGCCCAAAAAAAAAAAATCGCCACAACCATCTTGTAGACAACACAACACTTCTTCTCATCTTCCAACAAAATAAGTTACTTTTCATTCAAAACAAGTACATTTCTCCACACATTTACAACTATAGCAATCGGAAAAACTTCTTCTCATCTTTTAATACTTTACATTTCATCATAAAGTAGGATAGACGAAAAAACAGTAACACAATAAACGCTTGGTAACACTCCCGTTCAATTTTCATCTTTGAAACTTCATTCTTCAAATGGTTAGCAGAAGATGCTTGAGCTTGCATTGAGTCAACATCATCCAAGTCGTCCACAAGCGTAGATGGAGGTTGATGACATCCATCAAGTAGGTCCAATATCACCTCTGTGGCTCGGTAAGATAACTTCGCAATATTGTGGCTCGGTAAGAAAACTTCGCATCGACCCATTTGAAATATTTGCACTTCGAGCCTTATCTATATCGGGCACATCCATAGAATCTTTTCCCGAGATTCGTTTGAGTCCATGATGTTCTTCTTGGACTTGGTAACCCACAAAAACATAAACGCTCGCCTTCTCCTTTGCTTCGGTGAGAGAAATTTGAGCCGCTGCTGAAAGTCCTGCTCTCCATTTCTAATATTCGATGGTAGAATTTGGGGCAAATCGAATTAGGGTGTAGGATTAGGGCTCAGCGCTTCAACGGCATTTTGCCCAATTTAGGGTTTTACATTTAGGGCAAATGGGGAGACGATGGCGTTTTCGCTAATTTAAGGGCTTTATTTTAGGCCAACACCCGAAATGACGTTGTTTGGGGTGAATTCGAGCTGACTTAGCTCTCCGGCGAGACATATCGATGAGAAATATTAATATTTTAATGCCACATATGATTTTCGGCCAGCTTCGCTGGAGATGGCACTCAGGTGTCCCACTTTTCTTAAAATGTGGTACTTAAGTGTACCTTTCGTAAATTATGACACTTAAGTGTCCATTTGTGCCAATTTATGGCACTTGAAATGTTCTTTTGCCCATCAATAATATCATCCAAATTAACTATGTCTTTTTCAGACTTAATTTGCATTTCTGCATTAAGCTTTTGTAAGAAGGCTTGAAAGTTACATCTCTATTCAGCAATCCTTCATCTCTTGGTGGGGTGATCAACTGGATCTGGTACAATTTCATCTGCATCAACATTCAAAACTCTACCTTTGTATTCTTCCAACCTTTAATGGTGTGCTAGAAACTCATCTTCCGCATCAATTTGTCATGCCCCGCCTCACTCCAGGCTCACAACAACCTGCGCCATCACTTTTACTTAGGTCATTTGCTTGCGACATCCCATGACGTGTCGCTGACCCATTTATTTTGTCTTTCGATTATACACAAGCGGAAGCAAAATAAACATCTCCCAACCTTTAACAAACAATGGGGATAGTATAAAGCATACATAAGGACACGCTTTTATATATATACTTCTACCATCAAACAAAATCTTTTCTTACATCAAAAGCTTAGCCATTTACATGTCCACGTAGCGGATCCTTTATACTTGTCCAAGTATCGGGGTTAGGGTTAACCTAGCACCTATATTCTACAATAGCAATCTCACAAAGTGGTATCCCCTACACATCTAGTACGCGTCCATATCAAGGGACTTTGGCTTGGGCTCGGATAAAGAGGAATGAGATAAACTTAGGGCCTGAAAAAGTTAAATAAAGAGGATTGAGATAAACTTAGCGAGTGAATTTCCTAGACCTCACGTATGGAAGCCATTCACCTTAGAAGCGCCCTAAACATGCAGGTTATCTATCAATGGTAGACTAGTAGTAAAGCCTTCGCTTTGCATTATCTATTAATAGGAATTAGGCCACTCAACATGCAATACTTTATCACGTGTCTATAGTATAAACAATCACTACGTGAGTGCACCATTCCATTAAGCATACGACGTTTACAATTTAATAGTCCAAGCATGAATAACAATAATTCCGGGCGCCATGTAGCAACTTAAATCTCTCGAGTCCTAATCAAAGGTGTATAAATCCAAAAACTTATCCGTGCCTTTCTAACTCAAACATTGACCTGAAGGATATTCTCATGCCTCTAAATTCATAAACAAGGTTGATGAAAGTATGCATGTCACGACCCCAACTCCATCTCTAAGGTCATGAGATGCAAGAGTTATTTTCACGACGTCCTAGGCTTGTCACTGTCCTCATTCCTTTTATCTTGTTGTCATACACATGTGGAAACGTGAACAAATAACTTCCCGAACAAACAACGGTTGGAAGACTGGGACATACATCACACATAACACACTAATTTATAATATAACGATACTTTTACAAGCCATTTCTCTATGGCTCTCTTTTCTTTTAACATCACAATAAAAGCTTTCCACATAGGCCAAGGGAAATTCTATTGCCTTTAACATGACTGTAGTTTCCAAAACTGACGTGAGACTTCCATGCCTACAAGACTAAAAGGTAAAGGAGTGAGTTTTGGGGAAACTTAGTAAGTAAAATTCCAAGTTCTCTACTAGGAAAGCATCTCATCATCAAAGCCTAGCAAGTACAACACTCACAAACAGAGTTGATGGCATATCAATTGCAAATCATATGTCATGCGTTACCTAAACACATGCCATCCATGCCAAAACTACCATCGACATATCAATTATCATATCAACATATCATGCTCATGCATAACCGACATTCATGCAAATTCATTTATCATCGTGCTGGCTCGACGAGGCCCTCCCGGCTCAACCATGGCTTCCAACTTCTTGCAAGGCTTCTTGGCTGGACCAGGGCATCTTGGCTCGACTGAGACTTCTCAAGGCTAGCTTCTCGAGGCTTCTAGGTTCAAAACCTAGGCATCTTGGCTTAACCAGCGCATCTCAAATCAACCTAGGCTTCTTGTTCAACGAACGAGGCATCACCACCAATGTTGTGTGGCGACAGGTGCTTTTTCCTCTTTAAATGCATCATACAAGCCGATTCTTATCTCTTCTCTTAGCCAACGCATGCATGGCCCGAAGGTGTACTCATTCATTGATGTGTGTCATAAATTTCTTATACTTGACTAGCAAATATGTTGGGAATGACCTTTGATTCGTAACTTGAATCAATCACTTAGCACCGATCCCTACACCGGACAAGGCTTGGAAACGGTATGCCTTAATACTGATCTAAGACCTCGAGGCTTAGGTACACCTCGCTTTAGTGATGATCCCAAGCTTGATGAACCTTGGCTCCAACCTTATGTGAATACACATGTATCGAGAATGACCATCGGCCCGCGGTTTCCGTCAGAGCCAAGCACAAAGTCCCCATGTCCACTTGGACTATGGAAATTGGCATGCTCAATGCCTTATCAAGACCTTGTGGATTTGGGTGGTCCCTGTACCGATCAAGGCATAAGATCAACACGCCTCAATGTTGACTTAGGACCTTACGGCCTTAGGCGATTCCCACACTAAGTGAGGCTTGGACCCGACATCTTATTTATGCCGAAACCAAGGCTTTATGGCTTGGGGCAAGCTTGCCTTGCGATGAACTCAACTCGAACGAACCTCGATCTCCTTTCGGGCGTGAACAATTGTGACACCCCGAACCCTTTCGCAGGTCGTCATTAGTGCCGGTGTTACATCTTTTACCATCTCTATCTCTCGGCTAAATTAAGCCTTGCCAGATTACAGGCATTTTTTTTTAAAGCGGTCCCATGCGCGACTCATAGCGGAAGCAAAATTCACATCGTCATCTATCTCCCTTCTAACCCATGATACAAATACACACCAGCTAAACATCATGATTTTATAAATAACGTTGACGCTTTGCTTACATACATACATATAGCGAGATGGGGTTTCCTTCGAGTCGGTACACAAACCAGAAAGGTTAGGACTCTGCCATGTCCTACCTAAAATCTCAAAAAGGGACTCCGACCCTTAACATCACATGAACACAAACCCTCCCATCACCAGCGTCAACTATCTACATCAAAAAGTGATCTAGCTCCTACTCCTTGCGCGCAGGTCTCACACCCAACCCGGTGTGTCAGGTGGTGGCGGCGGCAGCATCCCTCGCATCGCTCCATCCCGTCGAACGTGCACAGACAGGAACTCTTGTATGACAGGGCCCCCAGCCAGGCCGATATCATACATAACTAAGCATCGCACTCGGATAAACGTCAATCCGGGCATAGAGGGACAATCTATCTCCGTACACTCCACCTCAACATCAGATGGTAGGCCGTAAAATACCCCACGCGAAACAGTAGGTAGCGGCATAGTGCTAGTCTGAAATGTTAACCCCAAAAGGGGTGAGTACAACCACTCAGCAGATAGAGAAATCCAATAACAACTCAGTGCACCATGCATACCATCATACAATGTAGGCATTGCTTACCTTTTTGATGTCAAGCGTATTCATGCATCATTATAGCATATATATCATCATCATGGCCATGTATCATCACGCATATCACATCATCATTAGCCATGCATCACCATGCATATAATATCATCATTAGCCATGCATCTCCATGCATATCATATCACCATTAGCCATGCATCACCATGCATATCATATCATCATTAGCCATGCATCACCATGCATATCATATCACCATTAGCCATGCATCACCATGCATATCATATCATCATTAGCCATGCATCACCATGCATATCATATCATCATTAGCCATGCATCACCATGCATATCATATCATCATTAGCCATGCATCACCATGCATATCATGCCATGCATCACCATGCATATCATATCACCATTAGCCATGCATCACCATGCATATCATATCATCATTAGCCATGCATCACCATGCATATCACATCATATCATCATTAGCCATGCATCACCATGCATATCACATCATATCATCATTTTCCACTTTTACTTATCAATTGATCCCCACATTATCTTTTCTCAAATCATCAAATTCACCATCATCACCATTTCTTCGGGCAGGAACCTCCGACAGGGATCCCAGCATTCCAGCCATCTCATGGCCACTGGGCTTCCAGCCCCCCACATTCCGGGCATCTCGCATCTCAACTAGCATCACGAGGCATTCCCTTCGGGCAGAAACCTCCGACAGGGCTTCCGGCCTTTACCCTTCTAGCCGGGGATCTCGCACCCTAATCCTGGCATCGCGAGTCACTCCCTTCGGTCAGAAACCTCCGACAGGGCTTCCGGCCCCCCACATTCCGGGCATCCTGAAACTCCCAGGGAATCTCTGGAATTATGCCTTTTGGGCCACCAGACATCATCCTCCGCCACAACCCCTTACTCACATACCACTTCCACATTCACCTTCCTTTTAATCTTATTATTATTACATGGCATATGAATCACACACATGCATCACAATTCATGATCATACATGCACCTATGTCATATAACAATGCATCATAAATTCAATGGAATACATGGCTAACAAAATAATCCATTATTATTTTTTTATTTTATTATTATATTATTATATTATTATATTATTATATTATTAATTTATTATTATATTTTTTTTAAATAAACATTTCATTTAATATTTATGATTTTTCCCAAAATCATAATATTTAAACAATCACTAAACAATTAGAATCACAATTTTTATGCAAAATTCATGGCCAATTTGCATTTTACATAATTTCCCAAATTTCCACAAAATACACACAATATTCGGATAATGGCCAGATTACACAGTTTTCGAATTAATTCAATTAAAATACTCATATGACCTCCGAAAATTCCCAAATTTTACAGGGTGATAGCCAACACATTTTCGTGCATTTTTCATGAATAACACTAAGCCAAATTCTTTTTAGATTAATTTATACAACTCCATGAAGCTTCTGGAACCTCTACCATTTCGTCCAGAGTACATATCACCGAAAAACTTAGGTTTGACCCATCAAATCTCTTTCGTTTCTTCTGAAATTCGAGTATGTTATGTATCAATGCGTCCTTTACAAGTTTCATGAAGAGATCTAGGTTAAATAACCAAAGTATGATCCTCTTTTAAGTCCTTGAAGTCTCGGGTGTCTCGGTATACTTCAACAGAACCAACCGTCTCAAAGATCTAGCCGATTCACTAGGCTATACTCATTTGTTTCTCTTAAAATTTAAGTATGTTGTAGTTTAGGATGTTACCAACAACTTTCATGAAGACAACAAGGTGAGATCTCCAACAAAAATCAACATGCAACCAAGAAGCAACAAAAGGTCAGTGAAGATTTCGCAGATCTGAGGTCTCCGTATAACAGAGCTTTTGACCCCTCATATCACCATCGTTTTCCATGAAATTCGAGTATGTCATACTACAAGATGTTAGCTTCAACTTTCATGAAGACACCGAAGCCAAAATCGCACTCCAAACACACATGCAAGCTCGAATAAGGTACTGACTACCACAAACCGAACGAAAACAGTCCCTTAGCTTGAACACATTCAACCCTTACCTCGGTTCTTCGCCCAAACCACACCTAAAATCTAACATGCAACCAACAAAACAGACATGCAAGAGAAGTTAAGGACCCCACTTGCCTCCAAGATGAACACACAGCAACACACGGCGGCGTACGGTGGTCGGACGGCGGGCGAACGGCGGACACACCTCCTTCTCTCTCTCGGTCGCTCCTCCTTTCCCTCTCGGTCTCTCCCTTTCTCGAACACACTCTCTCTCTCTCACCTTTCTCGGCCAAAATGAAGCAAAGAAGAGCCGGCCACTCTCTCTCGTAACCCCTTTTTATTTCCCCAAAAGCTCATGATTACCTTGCCTCTCCAATTAACCAATGCATGCCCATCATCTTTGCCACTTGTCATTTGGGCTTTTAAATTTTGAATTTCAATTGGGCTTGGGCTTTGGCCCAACCGGCCACTCTTCCTTGGGCTGGTCAACAGCCACCTCTTGGGCCCAATGGGCCGACTAGCTTGGCCCACCAAGCTTTAGGCTAATGGGCCCAAGGCCCATTTCGAATTTTATCCTTTTTTTTTAATTCCTTTCTATAAATATTTCTAAATTCAAATTTCATCTTGGCCAAAGTCTTGGGATATTTTAATTATTGAAATTTAAATCATATGGCCAAGCATTAACTAATTAAATTTAAATTTCCACAATCACAAGCAAAATTCATCAAATTAAAGGACAAATTGGCTAAAGCATAAGCCATAAAATTCTATCACCTAATTAAAGACATTTAACACACCTTAAGGCTTGGCTTTGAATTTCCGGGATGCCACAACAACTCAAGCACACGTTCAAGCACAAACATAAGTAAAACCATACAAAAGATCCAACATCCTACCCACGGCTTGATGGGTGAGCACTTAACTAGACTTGACAATGGAGACTACCACCCTAGAGGAGATATAGGAATCTTACTTAGCTAGATGAACCCCAAACTAGGAAGTGAGCTACAAAGATTGGGCGATTTGGCTTGGAGGCCGAAAGAGAGAGAGAGGCCATGAGGAGGGGGCATTCAAGGAGATGGCGGGAGGAGAAAATGGGAACAAAGTGAGGAAAATGGAAAATGCTCCTCCTATTTATAGCCCTTGGAGCCATCATTACCAAGCCAAACAGTCCTCTCCAATGTTTCCAAGTGTCCCGCCTACTTTCCTTGGGTGGCAAGCCTATTTTAAAAGGTGGCACACCTAATGGCCCAATGTAATGATTGGAAGCTTACAATGGACTATTTATACAATGCCATCATGACTTAGCCTACTTTTTCCCTATGGAGAATCTTATGGTAATGATGATCATACCTTTCATGGACACCTATGCTTATGAGTCACCAACTTCTTCTCCAAGGCAAATCTCAAGCCATCATTACCAAATCTTTGGATGGACACCTAGGCGGGATGACTCATCCTTGCATTTAATGAGGCATTCTAGAATCTCTTATATGTCTTCTTTTGATTGGTCTATTTGTCCAAGAGTCCCTTACTTAATTCCCAAGGCGAATCTCCGATAATCATTACCAAATCTAGAAGTATCTATCCAAAGTGGTGACTCATCCTTCTCATTAAATGAGAGAGTTCTAGATTTTTCTCCTATTTTGTCTTTTTCTTCATCAAGAAGGCAGTCTAGAGAATTCTACCATTCAAGTTGGTTTTGGGCTGGAGAAGGGATCTTTAGATACACATTGAAAAATCGAATAACATACACCTGAGGTTCAGCCACCACACCCCATACTCACCCAACCGTCCCTTGGAGGATTGGTCAGCCCGAGGGAGGTTGGCATTGGTCGGCACCGCTGCATCCGTCTAGGTCCAAGACTGGCCCCCGGGTTGGTCCCTGGCCTAACCTCGAGCCTACCGTGACTGATTTCTTTATATTTGATCCTTGGTCCTTTGGTTGGTTCAAGGTCTTTTCTAAGGCTATTCATGGCCTAGCACTAAGCCAAGGTATCCATGGATCTTAGAATTAATGACAGAATAACCGGGTCTATCCCGAAGCTCATTCTGATCGGCACCTGATCCATCCGTGTGGTTCGTGGCCGGTGCATGACTGATCCACGATCGGACATTACTAATTCAAGAATCCTTTCTGATCACTATGACTTGAATAGGGAATGATGCATTTTTTATTGGAAGACAATCGCATTTGATCACGTCGGATCGGTCGTGAATTGGTGCATAACCAAGCGAAATCACTCGCGACCGAGTGCTATGACTGGTTGTGACCATCCGCCGATCCAAAATCATCCTGTGACCAATTCTCGTGATCCAAAAGTCATCTTATGGGTTGGTGATCTGATCCCACCAGTATGGTCTGTAGGTCATTCACGGATGACACCTAGGCTAGTTCATGGCCGATCGGTCGGTCGATCGGACCATGACCGATCCTTGATTCCTTACCGATCGAATTGATCAATCCCATGGCTAATGGCCCATGTCGATCCATATAGGACCTTATGGCCGATCTTACAGGGTCGGAATCGAGGATGTTACAATGCATGTGCCACATAAGTTACTGAAATGACACTTAATTCATGCACTTTCCTCATGTAACTCATATATATCCACGCCACACATGTGCAGACTATGGCCTCATTCTCATCATATGCACTCAGCATTCATGCACTTTATACACCTGGCATCTCGAGAATCACATGGCATCCCATACTCCCATGCAACCCTCAAGACCATGCTTTCAAATTATTGCGGCCGCTTAGGACCTAAGGCCAACTTGAACGTTTGCAATCATCCGGTATAACTGAGCATCCTCTTGCCCCCATCAAGCATGGCATCGTCCTGCATAAAACGCATCAGGACAGTCATTCCTAGAAGGAGCTTCAATCCGAAATCCATTCGAGAATAGTATCATGTTGACTTGGGGGCATCTGAACTTAATCAGGCATCGTCCTGTGTAAAACGCATCAAGACCGTTTCATACCATGTGTAAAATGCATCAGGGTGATTATATAATCACACGAACATATCATCACTCGCTCCAATTGTTATTTTTCTCATTAGCCAAGTATGAATGCTTTAATGGAGTGCCAAGCGGAGTGTGTCTTATGATCTATCGAAAGTACATCAATAAAATATGTTGAGCATGAAACGAGAGTCCATGGTTTGACATGTTACGTTGAGCTCTGGCCTAAGTCCAATCTGAATCGTAAACGTTACGCTTTAATATTGCACCAAGACCAAGAAATGACTGATCGACATGACATGATCACCGACCTAAACTAGACTTAGCTCGGGAACACTCTCTAACATACTAGAGAGGAGAGATGAAAGTAAAGAAAGGATGGAAATACTAGAAAAAAGACTCGGCTTACTCCTTTATTTTCTTAACACAATTCCTCACTCCAAAGGGTAAGAGGGGTCCCTAAACGTGTGAAAAAGGCCCTTTATTTTAAGCTAGGGACTATCTTCCACTTCTTTAGCTAGTAGTTTGTGAATCCCATCCACCAAGAGATGGATGCTTCTTTGTTTCCTTAATTAATGCAATTCCTCCTTCATCCCTCCCTCGGTCTAGGTTAGTATTTCGGATAGTGTTCACCCATACAGACCATTGAGAAGGAAAAGTGATTCATTAACTAAACCTTCCTAAATCCTTTTTTTTTGGTTATTTGATTATAGGTAAAAGCCCTAGAAGTATCACCTAATGTAGTAGGAATGATATCAACTAACCCAACCTTTTTTCTCTTGACAAATTGGAAATTCTAGATCCAATTCAAATATCAAAATAGAAAGATTATCATATACAACATAAAATTTCTCCGCCGATTCCTCCTAGTTGAGCCTCTAGGTTTGTCATTATACCTCAAGAATTAGAAACAATTACAATCCCCATCCCGCCTAAAATTCTAGAAATTCATTGATAGTTCAAATAGATTCATAGACCAGGCCTACTAATACGTTTTAAATTTAAAATAGTTCAATAGCCTTTCCTATTCATTCTTTATTTTTTTCTTTTTTTCCAGTAAAGGAAAAAATAAGGAAAGAAAAGAAAGAATAAATATAATAATATAATAATAAATGACACTTTGATTCTATAGAATAAAATTCCATATCATAGGAATGAACTTGACAAAAACAAGTACTTCATAGCAATTTCTGGAGGCAAAAAAAAACCAGTTTCTAATGGAAGAAAGCTCAAAACAATAAACACCTACAAACCACATCCTACTTGATTCTTGTGACTACTGACATTGAGATTGAGAGATCTTACTAAGTTAAAAAACCTATTGAGCTAGTACAAGTGTCTGTAGTACTAACATGAGTGATAGGCAAATAGACGTAGTCTATTGCACACACAATGCAGAGTTATACCTATCGACAATTTTGAATGGTTGGCTATGAATCCAGTATATTGAACCAGGTGACATGAGTAACTAGGTACATACAATTTGGAAGCTATTGCCAATGCACATCCCAAACTGCATAAATATTATAAACCTAAGAGGTTAACACTACACTCATGGGCCAACCTGGCCATCTGCTAGGAGAACGTGGCCTATTCTCTCATACAACAACAATACTTCAAAAAAATAAAAATACTCTAGTCCAAGTTAGCATTTTGGAGCTGTAGTTGATGGTGTTTACTTGCATTGATTAGGGCTAGTTAATAAAACCATGCCAGTCTAGAGACCTAACTTTTCACAAAAACTAATAAACAAAAAAGGCTATCTAAGACTGCTGGGAACGAAAATTTACCTCTTAATTCAACTTCGCTCTTCGGAGTTTGACTGAAAGGGCTTTGGGAGGCAAAGGCGTAGGTCGGGCTTCGAGAGGCAATGGCGGGAACCTATCATAGTCATTAACATCACATTAACATTGCGCCAAACTCTCCTAAGTAGAATCCAAAAAATAAAAAATAAAAAAACCTAACCTTCGGACGTATGGGAGCTACCAATATGACTGCGATAGGAGATGGCATTAGCACCATCTACGTTTAGGAGTAGGGGCACTTCACGGAGGAAAGAGAGAGAGAGAAAGAACAAAGTGACCTCCATTTGCAAAGAGGGAGGCAAAAACGTGAGTAGGGGATCATCAGCATTGATGTCGAGGTCGAGGTCGATGAGCAAGGGTGCTTCGTGGAGGAAAGATAGAGAGAACAGAGTGGAGGTCACGAGAGGAAGGCGGAGTGGGATTGTGAGATAGCTAGTATAAACACCTAGAGGGGGGTGAATAGGCGCACAAACAATTTGTCGAAATACGGAAGCAATTCTTAACAAAATGAAATACGATCGAGGTATAGAGAGAGAGAAAATTAAACACAGGATTTATAGTGGTTCGGCTTATTCCAAGCCTAGGTCCACTCTTCCGCACTGACAGCCCACCAGCTGGATTTCACTATGATCAAAAGAGAAGTTACAGCATAGCTTTGCCTTGATTCCACAGTGTAGATGTTATATCACACCTCCTCAAGGTTTCTCACAAATATAGACTCTCTTTTGTATACAAGTATTCGCTCAAAGGAATTGTCTAAACAAAAAGGAGCTTCAGACTTTGGAATTCATCTATCGCGCACACCTCGAACAACTAAGAACGTCTTCCTTATATACTCCTTTATGCCATCATACCCGTTGGCACTTACCAAAGGAATTCCTCCAATCTACCCATTGGACGGAATCAATTAGGAAGATTGTTCGAGCTATTAAAGGAATGTGTTGATAGCCCATCAATCCTGTTCGCCCATACAATCAGGATCTCGGTTTCCATAAGTAGAACCTTCCAATAATATTTAGACAATCATCGAATCTTCAATCATTGAATCAATCTTGATCAATCAAAGGATTCTATTACGTCTTCTCCAGATGATAAGGATAAATCCTGAACAAAACATCCAGTTCTGGATAACCTTTCTTCAACGGATTAGAGACTGTCAATGAGGATAGACTTTGAGTCTTGAGTCTGGCTGTCCGGAAGTCTTTAGACTTTAAATAACAGAGTCTGCAGACCTTCAGACTAGATTGATGGAAATGTTTTGTCAACTTCAAAACACTTCAGGAGGATTTCTCCAACAATCTCCCCCTTTTTGATGGTGACAAAACCTTCCTGCAAATTTGGATAACTTTGACCTGTAAAACATTTCTCAAACACATATGCATATCTTATAGAGATGAATAGCTAAAAGAATAACACTAGAATCTACAACCACAGAAAATAGGTTAGTCTTGTATATAATAAAACCATCCATAAGATATCCATACTTGTTAATAGAAGCAGTTAAGTCCAAATCTAGTTCAGTTCTCATCCAGACACAAAACAACGTCAAAGTTTGTCAAAAACAGTTAAACAACACAATCCAACAAATAAATAAAAAGTTTAATGATTGAAAGTTTGATCAAATCATGCATCTCTCCCCCTTTTTGTCATCATTAAAAAGGATGAGATGAAGTCAAGATTGCTTGGGAACGCGGACAAGCTAGAAATCTTCCATAGACTGAACGATGCCTTCCAGCCTTTTGAAGTCTTCCTTCAGCTGTGCAACCTCCTCACTTTTGGCATTGGCCTGATTCTGAATCGAGAGGGCTTGCATCTTATCATTTAATGAACAGGAAGAAGCTTGACTTTCATTCTTCAAACTTTGAACTTCGCATCCCAAGGCATAAATTTGACCTCTCATTTCCAAGAGAATATCCAAGATTCTGCGAAAATCTGCTCCATTATTAGTCTGAGTACTTGCTTCTGCTCTATCTGATGGAGTAAAAGCAGGCGATGGAAGATCAGCATAATCTCGCAGGTTTGGCGATGAAGCTTCATGTCCTTCCTCTGGAAATTGAGATGCATAAACGTCCTCTAGATCTGCAGGTGAGCGACTGATTCCTTCACTTGCATCAGGATGTGAAGACATCACTCCTTTCTCCTGATCTCCCCCTGTTTCCATGCCTACAGGTGGAGAAGAGATTTCCTCAGGCTCTCCTTCTTCTCTTCTTTCTTCTTCTTCAGGTCTTTCTTCCTCTGCTTCTTGTTCTGCTTCTCTTTCTTCTTCTTCCTTCTCCTCTGCTTCTTTCGTCATTCGTTCCGATTCTTTCTGTAGAACAGGACGACTTAAATTCTTCAAAGCCATTGCAGAGATGGTGATGTCTTCGTCATCATCTTCATCTTCAACGAGGAGAGCTCTTCTTCTCTTTGATGGAGCAACCATGGGCTCCTTCCCTTTTCTCTTAGCAGCAAAAGAGAGTTGATGAGATTTGGAAGGAGTCTTCTCCTTGAATTTCTCCAATTCCTTGCTCAGTTCCTTCAGACGCATTTTGGTCACCATTTTCAGTCCTACCACCATATGATCGCATGATCGAACACAAAAGATTTGCGGAGGCTGAATATTCAGATGTCTGAATAACTTCGTAACAAGGCTTGGGTAAGGGAGTTGACCTCTGTCCTTCATCACTGCTCTATACATGTGAAACATAACAGTATGAGGGAGAGAAAACTTCTTTCCACAGAGGATGGCATACATCAACTTTGCCTCAGAGCTTGAAACATCAGTTTTGGAAGTTGATTTCGGCCAAAGGCAATTAATCACAATCTTGTGAAGCAAGATGTTGAATGCATTCATCCTTGAGTAGGTGATCTTCTCATCTGTTCTCCTGTCCTTCACCAGTTTAAGTGTGGCCCGAGCAATGGAAACTTTGATTGGTTGATATCTGTCTCTCTCAACTTCTAACACATCTGCCAGCATATTCATATCCACAACATAGTCTTGATCTTTAATGATGAAGGAGAATCTATTCGCATCCAAAAAGCTAAGATTTGAATAGAAATATGCAGTTAATTCAGCATAAGCCTCAGTTGAGTCAGAGCAGTACTTTTCAAGTTGAAAAAAACTGAACTTTTCCCTCAAGTTCACTTTCACGGCATCCAGAAAATCAAAATCAACACTCCTAGGGTTTATTATCCCACGCTTCAGCAATTTCGAGTACAGATCCTTTTGTTCCTTTGATCTGAACAAATCTCCCCTTTTTCCTTGAATTTCAGCCGCAATACCCATTTTCGATTGAAATAGACTGAACAGATTGTCATCGTCATTCCCATCTACAGGATTCGGCCCCCAGTCACGAGGATCACTTGGGATATTCGCAAGGGTTTCCTCAGCCACCCCTTTACGAGCAATTCCCAAACTTTCCATTTTCCGCAGAAAAATATATTCGTTCCCATATCCTTTGTCTTTAAGGAAGTCATCAACATAGTTTAAAGGAGTACGAGTTCCTTTTAAGGCATGATATAACTTGTAAATAAAAGCGGGCTTTTGAACTCTTACAGGGTCTACATCCTCGATGATTTCTTCCTGTTGTTGATGATCAACGCCTTGAGGACTAGATGGTGGAGAATGACGCTACTAAGAATGTTGTGGGCTCGCTTGTTGTTCTGGATTCTCTTCCTCCTCAGTAAGATCGAAGTGCGTAGGCCCCTCACTCATTTGCCATGGTCCCCTGCTTGCGATTCTAGACGACTTTCTTGAAGATGACATCTTTCTCAGTTTTTTTGGAAGATTCCTTGCTTGATTTTCCCAGGAAAGATGACAACTTTTTGAAGATTAATCAAAGAAGACAAATGGAAATGGAGGATCGATGCTTTCTAGGGTTTTTGAGAGTAAAATGAAGAGGAATCGACAGTGCACAATTGGTTAAAAAGAGGAATAAACAAATCGTCACAAAGGAAATAATAAAATGCCTTTAAAATAACTGTCTTCTTCCGCAAAAATAGCTATTTCAAAAATAACTTCCTTTTTGAAAATGAAACGATGCAATATAGCAACAATTAAAACACAGTTTGACGATCGTACCTTTTCAAGATTAAATTAGAGAGAGAAAGACTTACAGTCTGACGGTCGAGCCAAGACTGTAGATAAAGTCTTGTAAGTCTGAGTCTGAGAGTCTTTAGACTTTGATATCCTCATATCTCAAAATGTTGAGTCTGGAGCGTATAGATTCAAATTGATTTTTCTCCAAAGGCTTTGTGAATATATCCGCCAGTTGATCCTTTGAGTCAACAAATTGGATTGAAACATCTCCATTTTGAACATGGTCTCTAATAAAGTGATGTCGAATCTCTATGTGCTTTGCTTTTGAGTGGAGAATTGGATTTTTGGTGAGGCTGATAGCGCTGCTGTTGTCGCAATTAATCTCTGTGCATGAGTCTTCAATTTCAAAGTCTCTTAGCTGTTGTTTTATCCATAGAATTTGCGAACAGCAGCTTCCAAGAGCTACATACTCTGCTTCTGTTGTTGAAAGAGACACAGTGCTTTGTTTCCTTGAAAACCAAGACACTGTCCTGCTTCCAAGCAACTGGCAAGTTCCTGAATTGCTTTTTCTATCAACTCTGCAACCGGCCAGATCTGCGTCTGAATATCCCATAAGATTAAAGTCTCCCTTCTTAGGATACCAAAGACCGATGCTTGATGAAGAAGCAACGTATTTAATGATGCGTTTTGCAGCACTGAGATGAGATTCTCTAGGATCTGATTGAAACCTAGCACAGATGCAAACACTCAACAAAATGTCAGGTCTAGAAGCAGTAAGATAAAGAAGTGATCCAATAATACTCCTGTACAGCTTTTGATCGACTTTCTTCCCTTCTTCATCTTTGTCTATCTTCAAGGTACTTGACATTGGCGTGTCAGCCTTTTTGCAATTGCTCAGGCCGAACTTTTTGACTAGATCATTTGCATACTTTTCTTGATGAATAAAAGTTCCATCCTCCAATTGTTTTATTTGAAGTCCAAGAAAGAATGTTAATTCTCCCATCATACTCATTTCAAACTCATCCTGCATAGACTTAGAAAATTTCTTGCACAGACTTTCATTAGAGGATCCAAAAATAATATCATCCACATATATTTGAACAAGTAAGAAACTTTTGTTTTCCTTCTTGATAAATAAAGTTGTATCTACTTTACCTTTGACAAACCCATTTTGTATTAGGAACTTACTTAATCTGTCGTACCAAGCCCGAGGTGCTTGCTTTAAACCATACAAAGCCTTTTTCAGTCTGAAGACTGAGTCTGGCTTCTTTAGGTCTTCAAACCCTGGTGGTTGTTCCACATAGACTTCGTCGTGGATAAATCCATTTAGAAAGGCGCTTTTGACGTCCATTTGGAATAACCTGAAATTCTTATAACAAGCAAACGCAAGTAATAATCGAATAGCTTCTAACCTTGCTACAGGAGCGTAAGTCTCATCATAGTCTATTCCTTCTTCTTGCGTATATCCCTCGGCCACGAGTCTTGCTTTGTTTCGTACGACTTTTCCTTTCTCATTCATCTTGTTTCTGAACACCCATTTAGCTCCAATAACAGCTTTACCTTTTGGTTTGGATGTCAATTCCCAGACATCATTAGTGCTGAACTGTCTGAGCTCTTCTTGCATAGCTTCAATCCAGCTTTCATCAGATAAAGTTTCTTCTATGCTCTCTGGTTCAATTTCAGAAACGAGTGCCACAGTACTAGACTCTTCTCGCCTTTTGGATCTGGTGCGAATTCCTTCATTAATTTCGCCAATTATAAGATCTTTGGGATGACTGGACTTATGCTTCCAGTTACTTGTTGATTTGTCTGATTGATGATCTCTTTCTTTATTTGGATCTTCACTAACAACCTGATGCTGGTTTTTCAGAGTCAGAGATGCTTCTTAAGTTGTAGACTTTGGAGGGTCTGGAGCAGGTTCAGACTCTTCTTGATGAGTCTGACTTGATTCATCTTGCGATGAGTCTTGAAATTTGACATTCATTGACTCCTCCACAGACTGGCTCTTCTTGTTATAGACTCTGTAGCCTTTGCTTGATGTAGAATATCCAAGAAAGATACCTTCATCTAATCTTTCTTCAAACTTACCAAGTCGATCTTTTGCATTTTTCAATATAAAACATTTGCAACCAAATACATGAAAGTATGAAACAATAGGCTTTTTATCTTTGAATATCTCATAAGGGGTTTTCTTTAGAATAGGTCTTAAGAAAACTCTATTAATGATATAACATGCTGTTGAAACAGCTTCAGCCCAAAATCGTGAAGAAATCTTACTTTCAATTAGAAGAGTTCTAGCCATTTCTTGAAGAGATCTGTTCTTTCTTTCCACAACTCCATTTTGATGAGGAGTATATGGAGAGGAGAACATATGCTTAAAGCCAGATTCATCACAGAATTTTGTAAAATCTTGATTTTCAAATTCACCTCCATGATCTATTTTTATACTAGAGATAACACATCCTTTTTCATTTTGAACCTTTTTAGTAAATTTTTCAAAATATGAGGAGGTTTCGGACTTACTTGCAAGAAAATATACCCAAGTAAAACGGGAGTAATCATCAACAATTACTAGGCAATATTTCTTACCCCCAATACTCTGAGTTCTGGTTGGTCCGAAGAGATCCATATGCAGCAACTGTAGTACATGATTAGTAGAGACATGTTTTATTGGCTTAAATGAATTTCTTACCTGCTTTCCCAGAATACATGGTGTGCATGCATCAGTCTTTTAGTATGGCAGTTTGGGTAGACCTCGAACAAGCTGCTTTGATGAGATTTTGGCTAATTGCTTCATGTTGACATGACCAAGCTTTTTGTGCCATAAGCTTGCTTCGTCTTGAATTGAGATAAGACATTGCGATTCATTTGGTTTCACATCCAGAAGATAGATATTTCTATGTCTTCGACCCATGAAAGACTGAGTAGAGTCTTTACTATTCCAGAACATGTTCCTTCTTGAAAGAAGATCTTGAAACTAGTATCACACAGTTGACTAATGCTGAGAAGATTGTAATTGAGTCCTTCCACTAAGGAAACATTACTTTTGTGAGAGTTCCGATTTTCACGGTTCCAATCCCACAATACTTCCTTTGCTGTTTCCTCCAAATGAAACTTTTCCACCGTTTACTTGAGCAAGCTTTATAAAGCAATTTGAGTCTCCTGTCATGTGTCTTGATCATCCGCTGTCAAGATACCACTTTACCTGTTTCTTGACGGAGACCTGCATTTAAAATAAAGTCTCAAGCTTTCTTTGGTACCCAAATTTTCTTGGGTCCATTGGTGTTAGTAATATAAACAGTATTAGCTCATACTTTCTTAACAGGTTTCCATACCATGAGACACTCTTTTTCAAAGTGATCCGGACTGTTGCACTTTGAACATCTGAGAGCATTTCTACCTACAGGTTTTACAAAAACTTTCTTGAAATGATTTTTGTAAGCCTCTTTCGAGGGTCTTTTCTTAATTCTTTCTTTTACTTTAGGAAAATCAATCAAGGGAATTGTTTCTGCTGACATACCTAGACCAGACTTATTGAAGTAAGGTCTTTGAGCTAAAAGAATTTTTTCAAGTTTCTCAGACCCTATTGAAAATTTCTTTGAAATATTTGATAGGTCTGTTTTTAAAAGAGCATTTTCTTTTAAAAGATTATCTTCATTTTCTTTAAGAGTGGAAACAGTCAAGTCTAGACTTTTAACTCTTTCTACTAAAACATTTTCCTTTTGTTTTAGAGCTGAGTTTTCCTTTTTTAGTTCAGAAATTCTTTTGAGAGAAGTCTTAAGACTAAAACACAGTTCATCAATATATTTAGAAACTTTGACAGGAATTTTAAAATTACTTGCCTCAAATTCACTATCTGAGTCTGATCCAAAGTCTGATCCAGAGTCTGAGTCTGATTGTGCCATCAGACATAGATTGGCATATTCATGATCACTTTCTTCACACTCAGTATCACTCCAGGTTTCAGCTTTGAGAGCTTTTCGGAATTTTTCAGCTTTTCCTCTCTTCTTCTTCAGAAGAGGACAGTTGGGTCTGATGTGTCCCTTCTTCTTGCATTCAAAGCAGACTACATCTTTATTTGGTTCCTCATCATCAACAGATTTGGTCTGTTGTCTTTGAAGGCTTTGTTTCTTTGAGTTGAACCTTCTTCCTTTTCTATTCAGTTTTCTGAATCTCCTTATCATGAGAGCAAACTCCTCATCGTCCATATCATCTTCAGAATCTGTATCATCAGAATCATCATTTGATTTTAATGCAATGGATTTCTTACCTTTTGGATCTTCATCTTCATTGATCCTTTCCACTTCATAAGACTGAAGAGTTCCAATCAGCTCGTCGACAGATAGTGGCATAATTCTTTGCGTCTCTCTTATCGAAGTCTTTATGTGATTCCAATCCTTGGAGAGTCCACGCAGTAGCTTGTTTACCTTCATGGGATCAGAAATTTTTGTCCTTGATTCTCAAGACCATTGACAATATCTGTAAAACGGCTAAACATGTCAGTTATAGATTCTCCTGGTTTCATTTTGAAGGCTTCATATTGACCGAGAAGAATGTTAATTCTGGTTTCCTTCACTCGATCTGTTCCTTCATAGGTGATATGTAATCTGTCCCAGACTTCTTTTGCTGTAACACAAGAAGATATTATATTATATTCAGTTGGTGACAAAGCACAATATAAAGAGTAAATTGCTTTTGCATCGAGTGCTTGTCTCTTGTTTATCTCTTCCTGAGTCATTCCGCTGGTCTCAACAGTTTCTTTCCCTCTTTCAGAGACTGATGCAGCTGTAGGAGTAATTCCTTTTTCTACAACGTCCCATTCCAGAGGATCCTTTGATCGTAGGAAAGCTTTCATCTTGTTTTTCCAGATGTTGTAATCCTTTCCATCAAAGTAGGGTGATCTGGTATTGCTTTGCCCTTCCATCAGCCCTGGTGCTAGCATACTGGCCATGGATCTTTAACTTTGAAGTAAAACACTTCAAACAAAGTGAGTACACAGGCTCTGATACCAATTGAGATAGCTAGTATAAACACCTAGAGGGGGTGAATAGGCGCACAAACAATTTGTCGAAATACGGAAGCAATTCTTAACAAAATGAAATACGATCGAGGTATAGAGAGAGAGAAAATTAAACACAGGATTTATAGTGGTTTGGCTTATTCCAAGCCTACGTCCACTCTTCCGCACTGACAGCCCACCGACTGGATTTCACTATGATCAAAAGAGAAGTTACAGCACAGCTTTGCCTTGATTCCACAGTGTAGATGTTCTATCACACCTCCTCAAGGTTTCTCACAAATATAGACTCTCTTTTATATACAAGTATTCGCTCAAAGGAATTGTCTAAACAAAAAGGAGCTTCAGACTTTGGAATTCATCTATCACGCATACCTCGAACAACTAAGAACGTCTTCCTTATATACTCCTTTATGCCATCATACCCGTTGGCACTTACCAAAGGAATTCCTCCAATCTACCCGTTGGACGGAATCAATTAGGAAGATTGTTCAAGCTATTAAAGGAACGTGTTGATAGCCCATCAATCCTGTTCGCCCATACAATCAGGATCTCGGTTTCCATAAGTAGAACCTTCCAATAATATTTAGACAATCATCGAATCTTCAATCATTGAATCAATCTTGATCAATCAAAGGATTCTATTACGTCTTCTCCAGCCAAGAGATCTTCTCCAGATGATAAGGATAGATCCTGAACAAAACATCAAGTTCTGGATAACCTTTCTTCAACGGATTAGAGACTGTCAATGAGGATAGACTTTGAGTCTTGAGTCGGGCTGTTCGGAAGTCTTCAGACTTTAAATAACAGAGTCTGCAGACCTTCAGACTAGACTGATGGAAACGTTTTGTCAACTTCAAAACACTTCACGAGGATTTCTCCAACAGATTGGAGTCGACGTTGGCATCAGGGGTGTGGGCGGAGGCAAAAGCATCAGCAACCTCGACGTCGGTGTCGGGATCGACGGAGGCAATCGGCGGAGGTGGAGGCGTGAGGGGCGTCGGCATCACGGTTCACTAGAAGAGAAGTGAGACTTCATAGAGGAAAAAAAGAGAGAGAGGAGCAAAGGTCACGGGAGGGGGGCGGAGGGGCGTCGGTGTGGGCATCAAAGCCAGGGGCGTAGGCGGAGGCGTTGGCATCGACGGCATTGGGGGTGACTGAGGCATTAGCAAAGGTAGAGGCGGGGAGGGCGGCGTTGGCATCATGGTTCATCGGAAGAGAAGCGCGACTTCACAGAGGAAAAAGACAGAGAGCGGAGCAAAGGTTGCGAGAGGGAGGCGGAGGTCACGGGGCCAAGGGCTTCAGCAAAGGCGTTGGCGGTGGGGTTGGGGTTGATGGAGACAACCGGCAGAGGTAGAGGCGAAGGAGCATTGGTGTGGTGGTTTGCTGGAAGAGAAGGGCGATGACGAGAGAGAAAGCACATAACCTTTTTTATTTTTAACCCTTCGCGATTTTGTTCTCCCCTGTAACGGAATGGAGAACAAAATCGCGAGAGAGAGGAGAGAGGAGAGAGATGGTCTACAGAGGGGAGAGAGGGTCAAAGCGTGTGCAGGGGTTGGCCAGGGTTTTTGCAAAGAGAGACAGAGGAGGGGGAAAACAAAATTTTGAATTTCCTCCGCGTGGGTCTGGATAACACGTGGACAACACATATCAAGTTTTGTGTAATTTTACATCTCGCCTACGTCAAGTATTTCGCCTACCTAATATTTTCTTGCGTGACTAGGGAGTCCAGCTTCAGATCGTCAATAGTAAAGTAGCTTCTCTCTCGCAGCCCTTCAGTACAGCTTCGTCACGATCTTCACCTACAAGTCATACAACCCATCATCACAACTGACAATCTGATCGAATTCGACGAAAAAGAAACGTTTGTTCAAGAAACAAATCACCATATGTTCGACAAGATGCATGAAGGATATTATCTCTTTCTGTCGCGCGAGCCGTCTGGAGCATATCCAATACTTCCATGTTAGTCTGAACGTCCTGCTTCTTCATTAGAAAGCCAAGGAGTCGCTCTTGGAGAGGAAGATTAGGGTTTCGTAAAATGAAAAAGCCAAAGTGTATAAAACAATTTCTGTTTTTGGGTTTTGTAGGTTCCCAGTCCAGTTTCCTATTCTCGGTTCCAAGTCCATTCCCCTGGAAACAGGGAACCGAATCGCATGATACAGGTTCCTAAATTATGGAACCGAGAATCGAATCGGGTCTCATCAAAACCAATCCGTCTGATTTTTGTTTCTGGTTTTACTTGAAATCTTGTGCACCCTTATTCCTCTCTATATCGTAGCTGTCGGTCCCTCTCTTACAAGTCAAAAAGTTGGACTCCAAGAAAAGACCAAATATTTCTTGGTAAAGCATCTCATTCCTTCTTGACCGTGTATGTGCCCAAGTGTCTCTCTTGTAACAAAATCTCTCGTCCTTCTATTTTTTAAACAACTAAAAACCGGGTGCCCATTACCCTTTATTACCAATATGCTTGTTGCGCCCTTCCTTATAATGGCTGATATTTGCATATAATGTCTCTCCGGTTTCCAAATTTGACCGAAGAATTTTATCTACTTTTAATCCACCTGTCAATTTTCGGCCATATAAAGGAAACAATGGGCTTGCTCCAATTAAGCCCCCGGCCTCTTTGCACTAGTTTGTTAGCTCAAATCTAATTGGAATGTGATTTATGTGGGTTTAATTAAAACAATAATGCTCCCAATATATAAATTAATAATATTTGTGTTTAGTGATCAGGGTTGATCCCTAATTTTTGTATGCAATGATTAATTAAATGAGTCACCAAATTTAAGATGTCACCAATTTTTTTATTTATTTTTATTTTTGTAACTTTCACTTCCTATGGGTGAGGACTCTGGTGACCCTCGTTGTAGCCAAGGAGGGCATGTAGGCCCTCACCTGTAGCCAGCAACCAGCCATTCCCAGTGGCTCTCACCGGCCCTTTTTGAGGAGTTAAAAGTGACAAGAAATTTTTTTATTAAAAATTAGAATTAAAAAAATTTTAAAAATTAGGATTTTTAGGATTTTTTTATTTATAATTAGGGCTAAAGTGTGCACCTACAATAAATTTAGGATTTTTTTATTTATAATTATCCCTTTCTTGTGCCCCTGATATACCGAGCTGCTTTTACTTTTGAGAAAAAACGAAGGGGAAAAAGCCACCTCTCAAGGCTCAACACCCTTTTCCATTTCCTGATTCCGCTTCCCCTCTGCTTGAGAAAGCACAAGGAAGAGAGAGCGAGAGAGAAAACTAATCTCTCATGGCTACTGAAGTAGCTGCTTTCTTGTTGAAAGAGAAGCTGCAAAATATCAGAGCTGACCAAACCATAATCTACCCGAGACTGAAGGGCAGAATCAGTACTGTCATTAACAATCTGCAACGGCTCTTGAGCTTCTTGAAAGACATAGAAGAGTCAGACAATGCGGAGGACCAAGAAAGCGAGAGAACCAAGCTCTTGTCCTCCATCTACAGTGCAGAGGACACTGTTGACACCTACCTCCTGAGAAGAGCCCAGCAGAGGCTCAAGGACCTGGCTTCTCTGTGGAGCCAGAAGGCAGTGAGCAAAGGGTTGAAGAAGTTAAACGATGAGATCAGGGACTTGTCCTTTTACTCTTCACTCAAGAAATATCAGCCTCAACCTCAATCTCTTCAAAGCAAAGTTCCCGGAAATGTTGGAAATGCCACCACTTGTGAAGGAGGAAGCACCGACCGTTGGGAAAAGATCTCTCATCTTCTTGACATGGAATCAGAGGCTGTGGTTCAGAAGCAGGAGATGGAGGAGCTTGTGAAAGACTTGATTCCTCTGCCTCAGGAAGAACAAGAATTCAGGGTTATTCCTGTGGTCGGCTCAGGAGGCTCAGGCAAGAGCACGATGGTGAGATTGATTTACAACAGGGTCGACATCAAGCAGCACTTTGAGTGCCGCTCCTGGGTCTGCATGTCCAGGGACTTCAAGTTCAGAGATGTGGTGATTGACCTGATAGAGCAGGTCTCCATAACTCGCTTGAGTGGGATAGACCAAATGGGGAATGACATCTTGGCTGAGATGCTTCTCAAGGCGTTGATGCAGAAGAGGTATTTGATTGTGGTGGATGATGTTTGGAAAGTTAAGGATTGGCACAAGCTGACAATCAGCTTGCCGGATTCGCAAAACGGAAGCAGAGTGATTCTTACCACTCGTTATGATGAAGTAGCTGAATTGGCCGATCGATGGGGCAATCCGTTACGGCTGCACCTGATATGCGATGCGGAGAGATGGGAATTGTTGAAGAAGCAAGTCGGTAAACTTGAAGGCAAATTGGGTGAATTCAAGGACGCGATCATGGAAAAGTGCCATTATTCACCTCTGGACATAGTTCTAATGGGTGGGATTTTGTCAACCACAATGTGCAGTGAATGGCCTAGAATAGTCACCAAACTTCTGTCTGCCTGTGAAGGCCGGTTGACATCGCTGGACATCTTGTCTTTAAGCTTCCACGAGTTGCCGCCACGGTTGAAGGTATGCTTTCTGTATCTCGGTCTTTTTCCGAAAGCATTAGAGGTTCCAATTCGGAGATTGTTGTGGCTGTGGCTGTCGGAGGGTTTCTTCAGTCCAACGCCTGCTGAGCGAAAAATGAAGCTTGAACCTGAAGATCTAGCCGAAATGTGCTTCGAAATCCTAGTGCGACGGAAATTGATTGAAGTAACAAAATGGAAGTTGGATGGAAGCCCGAAAAAATGTCGCATGTCGCGTGTCGTACATGATTTCTTCTCTCCAAAATCAGTCAGATCAGGTCTTTTCTACATTCATGACAATGAAGCTGAACTTCCTAAGCGTTACAAGATTCGACGGTTCGTGGAGTATTTGGAAAGTGAGAAGATTTCGAATGATTTTGTAGATGAAAATCTACGTTCTTTTGTGTCTTTCAACAGCAAACTCAGAGGTAGGGCCAACAGAGAAATTGGTACGTTTTTCAAATCCTTGGTCCATAAAAAGGGGTTTGCATTGCTAAACGTTCTTGATCTAGAGGGTGTCTACAAACCTATGCTTTCTCAGATATTGGACAATTTGCTTCTTTTAAGGTTTCTAGGCTTGAGATCGACAGTACTAGATTCAATCCCCTCGGCTGTTGGAAAGTTGCGGTGCCTAGAAACTCTGGATCTGAAGCACACGAACGTGACCACCTTGCCTAACTCTATATGGAAGGCGAAGAACCTTAGGCATCTGTACATGAACGGGGTTCACATCGATGCATTCTTCCGGAAGCTGACTAAAGGTTCTTTAAGCAATGTTCAGACACTGAGGGGGCTTTATGTAGGTAACAAAAATGTCGTGACCAATGGTTTGGATAGACTGGTTAATGTCAGGAAATTGGGACTGACATGTCATAAGAAGTCAGTGAAGGCTGTGGTAAATTGGGTTCTGCTACTGCCTAATATTCACTCCCTGAAGTTGAGGTCAGTTGATGAGTTTGGTAAGCCATCGAGCATTGAATTAGTGTCCCTGGAGAAACAGACCAAGCTCTGCAACTTATACTTGCTCGGGGCACTAGTGAAGCAAGTAAACCTGAGCGGATTACTCCCATCAAGCCTCAAGAAACTTACATTGTCGATGTTGGCACTGAAGGAAGATCCCATGCCAGTACTGAGCAAGTTGCCTGAGCTGAGCATCCTCAGACTCTTTGCTCATTCGTATTTAGGAAGTCAAATTACTTGTGATGGTGTGGGATTTCCAAAACTCAGGGTATTGAAGCTGTGGATGCTCAACCAACTGAAGAGCTGGACGGTGAAGGAGGGAACGATGCCTATCTTACAAGAACTAGAAATCAGAGGGTGTGATGCAATGAAGGAGATTGATGGAATCGAGCACTTGCAAAGCTTGAAGGAACTTACTCTGACTAATATGCCAGAAAGTTTCACAAAAAGAATTAAAAGAGGCATAGGAAGGGAAATGTACATCAAAGTAAATGAGTGGAAGCTTTCTCGTCATCAAGTAGGTCTTTATTACCCTCATGTTGAATTCCGTCTGTATGTTATGCTTTCAAACTCAGATTCTCATCAGTGTTTTATCTGGTCCAATGGTTGAACCACAATGAAAGTGTGATAGTGATACAAAAAGATTTGGCTGTTGCTGCTTCTCTTAGTTTGTCAGAGCTAGCTCTCATCATGAATCTATGATCTTGCAGCTAAATTGTTAATCTCTGTCAAGACTGAACTTTATGATTTCATAAAGAGTTTACTCTTATCTGTGCAATAAATTTAAGTTGTGCTCGTGGCATTCGAAGAGGTTTTGCATGTGTCAGGTTATTTGGCATTGATCTGGACTTATTTTTTCGTGGTTGACCTTTGTAGGCAAATCAGGTGCACACCGCAGACAGAGATGATGATGAGTAGGAAGTTGAGGATGACAGCAACAACTATGTTGAAGAAGAAGAAACATACTATGATGAGGAAGGGGATGAAAGTAATGAAGTTGATGAAGATGGACAAGAAAATGACAACGAACGTGTTGATGAAGGGGGATAAAACAAGGTTGAGTTTGTTGTTTACATCTGTTCTATCATTTTTCACAGCAGATATATTGCTTGCAGGAACTTTCTGTTAGTGTATGGACACGTCTTGCTCAGTTGCAGAACCAATTGCTTGTTAATTTAAGAAACAACAACTTTGTAACATTCGGTCATTGAAGTGTTTGATGATCGAACTAGTAAAGATTGTGGAATTTCAATAAATGCTTACGTTATGTGTGATCACGTTTTGTACCAACTCCTTTGATTTCCTGCAACCAAAATCAGAAGAATCTCAGAAGGAAATTTTCCCACAACGTAAATAGAATCCGTGCATGTTGATCTTTACAGGGATGTTATCGAGAAAAAGCAATTCAACTCGGGCTTCCCATCTCCTAATTATTTAGAGCTCTATTCCGAGAATATTAGATTCAGATATCAATCCAAGCACGAGGTTTACAATTGTTGGTTCATCTAGGCAAGTCACTGAACAGCTATATGCATTGTATATCATTAATGAAGACATGATTAATTTCCAGGATACTATACTCAACTTATTAGTACAGTAATTAATTTGGCCTCCACACAATTCATAATCTGTAATTCTTGAAAAATCCGTCACACAAGCTCTTATCAGGTCGTTGATTTGGTAAACTGAGTTGAAAGTACTTCAGATCTGCAAATTGAAAATGCGTTTTTGGAACGTATCGCCTTTTGTCCTGATTCCTTGTGCATGATTACTAGAGACAATAGAATTGTTCGTGGGAAGGTTTTAGCGACGTAGCGGGAATATGAACTAATGCCACGGAATATGTGGATCCGAACGAACAACATAAGCAACTACCAGTGTTTTTCAATTACTTCGGCCGCAAAACCATTTGCTTGTATGATTTTGTCATCAACTTTTTTAAACAATAGTGAGTCTTTTTTAAGCATTTTGAGCCGGGTTGAATATAGATGAGGGCAAGTTATTAATATGATGGAATAACTAACTCGGATAAAATAAAAAATTATTAGGCTCAAAAGAGATCTTGGATCTTTTTATGTTAGTTCTTCACCTAACTGCACATGCGAGGGCATTAACTTTAAGCGACTCCCGTCAATGTCTCACCTTACTAATAGCGCGAACCGGAGCAAAGACTTGAAGTGCATTTGCTGATGTTTAATGTGTTGAATATGTTGCTATTGCATCATGTGAGTTCTTTTAATTGGCTCATTATTCTTAAGACCTTTCTTTTTTTCCGATTAAACAATGGTGAATCTATTATTTTGTCTCCGTGTTCTCATTCTCACCTAATACAAAGCCTGCATCACTTGGGTTCATAATATAGTTTTTTACAGAAGTATCCTAAATAAAAAAGAGAAGACGAAGACGAAGACGAAGACTTAGGGACCGCCACTATCATCCCATATCTCTTAAAGAAATAGGGTGAATATCAAGAAACCAATCAATATTAGATTGCAGTTGACAAGGGGTAGCTTCCACTTCTGCTTTCTGTCCTTCATGCGTTTGAAGTCCGAATCGCTGTTGACAGACTGGCACCTAGCATTGTCCAATCTCGAATTGACTAGTTTTCCTATTTATCCGAGTCCTTGCTTAAAATTATGTGTTAGAAAGTTAAATTGAGAAGTGGAGGGGTAGCACAAGTAGATAAAGAGCATATAAATCTCGTAACCAAGTGAAATGATATGTGGAATTTGATGAATGGGGTAGACGCACATGCAAATTAAATCGGATAAAACTTGACTTTGATATTGTGATATCCTCATGTTCTGATTCTGTTTTCGATTGAATGGGTTGGGCTTTTCATCGATGCGCTTATAGTCTTTTTTTCTGAGCTGATCACTCACGAGATAACTAATCTATCAGGTGAAGCCGTTAAGGGATTTAAATGCAATAAACTTGAGAATTCGATCAGAAATCGACTACTCGACCGTGCTAATCCGCAATGATCAATATGGCACTGTCAAAATCGATTAGAAATCGGAGATAGGTCGATTTGATTGAGGTATGTGATTAAAGTGTAAGTGATTCCACTTAATTGCAAATTTCTCGTCGAACGACACTAAACTGATTTTTCTGTCATTTCTGTACCCTGTACACGTATTTGAAACCTCGAGATTTTCACGACAATCGAGAGTCGCCAATAAGTCGAAGATATACAATGTGTCTCAAAAATAATCAACCACGAGTCAAATGCGCTAAAAATTCCTAAAAGCTACCGGTAGGTTATGTCACACTCAAATCGCATTCGGTTGAAATTAACCGTGAAATTGAACCCGATTTTAGAAATTAAAAGTTCTGTCATGTCAAGATCTATTTTAAGAACGTCAACTCATCCTCCGAAGATTTTTCTACAAACCCGAGTTTTCAGCGAAAATTCATAGTTGGGTGTTTTTGGATCGGGAAAATTAAAGGACTGTTTTTAAGCGCACTTTTGGCCGTCAGGTTGGTTCAATTGATGAGGAAAAATCATGGGATGGATGTGGGCATCTTGGCTGAATTTATGGGCACCAATTTGAGTCCAATTGAGTTGAAATTGAATGAAATTGGAGGGGAAATGTCTCAAATTCGTAGGTCCAAAGGGTGTGTAACATTTCAGCTGCTTCTATGGCTTGTTGAGGAAAATTTATGGAAGAAATGACTAAGGATTGAGGCAGCTACTAGAAGAGGCAATGAGTGAATTGGATATTTTTCAAAAACTTTGGAGGCATTTAGGTCCCCCCTTCAGCTGCAACCTTCATCTTCCTCCTTGCCCTTGCTTTATCCATTGTTGTGGTCATTTGACTCAAGAAAACCAGAGGAAGCCAGCCAGCCCAGCCCCGCATGTCGTCGACCGCCCCCTGCCGCCCAAGCACTGTTTTTGCCGCCCGCAAGCTATGCCGCTGCCCACTCGCGTCCATACGCTCGTTCGCGCCAACTCACCATCCCTATGAGCCCAGGCTGTCATCCCGAGCCTTCGTCCAGCCATCGAAGCCACGCCACCATCATCGTCCAACAGCCGGAGCCACCTACTGGCCCCGCCGCCCGCCATGTTATTTTCCAACCAAGCCGCCGTTTGACTAGCCCTCCTTCAGCCCAAGGCAAAACCGAACCTCAAAGCCCAGTTGTGAGCTTCATGGGTCTTTTCCGGGCCCGTCCATACCTTTTTTGGTGTTGCCACAAGCTTGTGTATCATCCGCCTCTGCGTTGCCGTCGCCGTGAACTCACCGATTCGCTAATCCGGTAAGCTTGCTTGCTAAACTCTGCGTAGGGAGTTAATGACATTTAGTAGGTAATTTGATTAGGCTAAGTATGGCTTAGGTGGTTAGTTACTTTTGATTAGTAATTTAATTGCTTAATTATGACGGTTGGGTGGTTAGAATAGATTGATTAAAGGTTAAATAGATTGTACTATTTATGTAGATAGGTGTATTATTTTTCTAGGCCCGTTTAGGTGGTTGGATTAGCATTTCTGGCCTAAGTATGCATTTATCTAATTAAATTGCAATTTATTTAAGTATTTGATATTTTTCGAAAATTATATCGGGATAACCAGTGACCGGAATTTCGTGTTGATTTTAGTGGTGTGTTTAGTTTATGCAATTGATTGTTAATTTGTGTAAATTGAGTGGTGATTGTGATGTTGAGTATTTATTTTAAAATTGTGAAATTTTGGTATTTAATTAGAAAATACAGGGTGTCGGGTTTTGACACCAAATTTTTTTTTAAATACTATATCAAACAGTGGGATTCTAAAAGGAAGGATATCAATTTTTTGGGATCAAATTGACCGTGTACCTACACACAATTATTTTACCGTGTATTTTTAATACGAAGAAAATGGACAAAGTACATTATTTTAATTGGGACATTTGAGTGCAAAGCACGATATCTTGGCCGGGATTGGATAGGTGCATGAATGGTATGAGAACCCGTCACCAGCCTTTAAGGCCGGATGATGCTTCTTCGAGAATGCCCCAAGTCAATGGATGCAGGTTGCAGTGGAGGCTGGGCCAATGCTCCTATACGGAATGCTGTCTAGATGTAGACATTATTGTGCTCGATGGTGCGAGATGATGCCCAACTATGCCAAAAGACCATTGACTGTTGAGTCAGCCGTGGCCGTTGGGTTGTAATCAATTGGGACGCATGACTGATTGAAATTGACACGTCTGATTATGGGACAAAATTGTGTGGCACGGAATGGGACATGTCATGACAATTTAGCCTTATAATTGGGACCCCTGTAATTGTTTGGGTTATAAGCTGAGATGTCCCCATTGATAAGTGCTTTTAATGCATTTATATGTGATATGAACTGTACTGACGTGCAGGAAGGAACTGAGACGTGGTAAGTCTTCTGTGATGTGTGGTTAGATTACCTCTAGGCGTATTTCCTTCCTAGTCGAGGTTTAAGGGTGATCTTGCTGAGACATTGCCTCACTCCATCGTGGGCTCAACCTTTTTAAGTCCGTAGATGGCTGTTCCTCCAGTGCATTTTAGTCAGCCGAGGGGGTTTAGTGAGCAGAGTACCTTTTTCCTTATCCCCGAGACTCTTTGGCTCCATGAGCTCATTGTGAGCACGATCATGATCGATGAGGGTCTACTAGAGTTGGTACCTCATCAATTTAGGGTGTGGTTTCGCCATGGGCTTAATGGGGTCCGAGAAGGTCCCTTGGATAGTTTGGACGCACTCGCTGTTGAGGGTGAGAAGATGGCTAGCCCCTTTGACACCGACATCCCTGACGATGTTGTGGAGACCCAGAACTCTCGAATGTCTTCGAGGTCTCAGCTAAGGAGTCTTGTGCCTAGATGGTGTAGTGACTCTTCTTTTTGGTTTAGACCTTTGTTTATAGAGTAGTATTGTATATAAACTCAGCTTGTTTATGAAAGGTGTTTTGTGAAAATTTGTATCATGCTTTTCTATCCCAATTGAATGATGTATGGGAATTTATTTATTTGTTTCCGCATGTGCAATAAAATGAATAGATCGGTGACGCGTCTTGGGATGTCGCAATTTTATCGACCACTAAGGGATGTGCACGCGCTCGAGGTTCGGGGCATGACATCCCCACCCAAAGTGGTATCAGAGCTGGTTAGTGTTTTGAGTGATAATGGGCGATGGATTTTGTCACGCCCTGATCCTCGAGCAGGCATACATCCTTATCTTTTGGTTGATTTTATAATGCGATATCCCAGGACACTGTATCACCGACCCTTTCATTTATTAAGCACATGCGGAAGCAATTATAAATCCCCAGATAATAAAACAAGGGGATAGAAAAGCAGGGCCATATTTTTCATATTGAAAATTATAACCAAACTTTTATACAAAACACAAACCAGAATACTTCACAACTTTTTACTCTATCTCTATTCACATCAAAATGGAGATCTCAAAAGAAGATAGACTCTCAGCCCATCCAGGCCATACTCAAGGCCCCTTTCAGGATTATTTTCTTCTTCTAAAAATCATTCTCCTCAAGTTTCACCTCCGAGTTCTCCTTCTCAGACTCCTCCTCATCAGCTCCTCATTGGGGTCTTGAAATGTTTTTCCCCAAACTAGGATGAGACTATGTCTCGGCGAGTTCTACCCCACTAAGCCCAATTAGTAAACTATTATACTATAGGTTGCCTATACACGCATAGGGCAGAAGACGTACATTGGCCTCATATCCCACCTGCAAGTCAGTACAATTCATAATAGGCACCCAAACAGTCATATCACCGATAGAAGCATCGATCAAATCGACATAGTCGATTATATGTCAATAAGACCACTCACGGTCATTTCCATTCAGTCAATCAATTCACAACATCAGATCAAAGCAATGATCAATCGACCTCGTCGATTACATGTTAGACGGACCATTCTAGGTCAATTCAATTATTCCATCTCAATTATCAATTACGAACTACGATCCTCATATCACATCTTAAGCAAAGGTGGAAGACATAGCCCACCACTCGACAACATTCAATATTTAATGGCTTTACGGTCCCACTTGACCACTTTTGATACTCAATGGCTTTACGGTCCCACTCGACCACTTTCGATATTCAATGGCTTTACGGTCCCACTCGACCAATTTCGATATTCAATGGCTTTACAGTCCCACTCGACCACTTTCGATATTCAATGGCTTTACGGTCCCACTCGACCACTTTCGATATTCAATGGCTTTACGGTCCCACTCGACCACTTTCGATATTCATTGGCTTTACGGTCTCACTCGACCACTATCGATATTCAATGGCTTTACAGTCCCACTCGACCACTTTCGATATTCAATGGCTTTACGGTCCCACTCGACCACTTTCGATATTCAATGCACAGAAATACGGCCACATAGGCACAATCTACACCACACAGGCATGATCAACTATGGCCACACAGGCATGATCACTTATCGCCACACAGGCATGATCAGCTATCGCCACACAGGCATGATCACTTATCGCCACACAGGCATGATCAACTATCGCCGCACCGGCATGATCAACTTTCAACAACTTACGAGCATTCTCTAAGACAACCTCTTCGCCAAGATGACATAATCAACCACTGAATACACGTGCATTCTCCAGGTGATATTCCGATTCACCGAGCCCACGTATTTCCTTTCAGGTGATAAACAATACCCAACGATTTCTCAATCAAATAATTAAATCAACTCAATAAAGCATTATAACCGTTGACTAACATACTTGGCCATTTACAAATCAACAATTCAATCTCAATTAATTTCAATCAATTTAGGGTAAATCCCTAAAATATCACAATTTATTCAATTCCATACAACGTGGAGCTCAAATAAATAAACAGACTGTGCCACGACGATCAGCACGAGATTTCAGTCGTCGGCCATTAAAATCTTAATTTCTGAAAAATAATTAATTAATTAATTAATTTCGAAAATTAATTATTAAATATTAAAAATTCTGTTTAATTCAAATTAAGATCCAATTAAATAAACGGACTTCACCACGGTCATCAGCATAATTTTCTGGTCATGGGCCATCCCAGTTAAATTTTCAGGAAATAAATAAATAATTAATTAATTCCGAAAATTAAATAATTAATATTAAAAATTCAATTTAGCTCAAAATAAAGCCAGATTAAATAAACGGACTTCACCACAGTCATCTGCATAATATTCCAGTTCCGGACCATCTCCCTTGAATTTTTGGAAAATAAATAATTATTTAATTTATTTCCGAAAATTAATATTTAAATGCCCAAAAATCTCACTTAGGCCCGAATCCTTAAATTGAAGCTCAATTAGGGGTCTGAAAATTCCCGAGACACTCCCAATAAATAGTAGACCACGTCTACTTGTTAATTGCACAATCAATTTATTTAAATCGCATCATAATTGACTAATAATTGCTAATTACGTCTAATCTAACAACCTAAACATAATTAATTAAAACTAAACCAACCTTAAGCATAATTAGCCAACTAATCCAGGATTAGTGAGATTACTCACCAAATCGCGCGCAAATCGGATCAATCCGACGGTGGCGACGCGAGGAACGATTGTCCCCAAAGCACGGCTCGGGTTCGGGACCGGAAACAGCCTAAAACGGCCCACGAACAGTTGGATACCCACTCCGTGGGTTTGCTGGTTCGGCCGCAAAACAGCAAGAAACGGAGAGGGTTGGGGGAGGCAAGAGTTCGGGAGAGCGGGTGGTGGCTTGGCGAGGCCGAGCGATGGCCCACGGTGGCCGGAGGTGGCCGGATCGTGGCCGGTGCTGGCCAAGACGGAGCTGAACAGAGGCAGCACGGGAGCTGGACGATGCACGGCGGGGACGGCAAACGCAAAGGGGCGGTGGCGGAGCGCACGGCGTGCGCGGGTGGTGCGAACGGCGGCTCGACGGCGTGCGACGAGCTGCTCTTGCGCGACTTCTTCTTCTGCTCCTGGTTCCATTCGCAAAAAGAAGAACGAAGAAGGAGAAGAAGAAGGTAACGTGGGGGAGGAGGCAAGAAGAGAGAGAAGAGATAAGGTTGAATGGTCAAAGGGAGAGAGAAAGAGAGAGTTGGCGTGGGGAGGGGGTGTTTCGCACGAGGGGGAAAGGAGAGAGAGAAAGAAAAAGAAAGAAAGAAATGGAAAAAGGGGGGAGAGAAAAAGGTGCTTGGATGCTTGGCCAAAAAGGGAAAGAATTGGGAAGAAATTTTTAAAGAAAAGAATTTCCTCAATTAAGAAATTCTTATTCCAAATTCTTTTAAATTGGCGCCTAGATAACCAAGGAAAATCCAAATTAAAGCACTTGGTCTATCCTGAAAATCTGGATGTCACAGATTTTTGGGATAGTTAGTAGGAAAGGCCTTTATATTATGCTCATGCATGTGTTTGATAGCTGGTTGGTAGATTGTTTGGTGTGATCGCGCAAGTTCTAATTCTGTGTGGAATTGGAAAGCAGGTTTCTGCAAAGAATCTACTTCATGAGTGATCAAGAGCAATGGACCCCTTGAAAGAGGACTGTAGGACTAGTGACTCAGGGTAGGACGTCGACCAGGGTCGATACCCGAGGTGGTAGAGGTAGAGCGCATATTGAGGCCAGCGCAAGTGGATTAGCGCCGCCATCAGTCGGTACTGGTGTAGAGCCCTTGGCAATCCTAGAATCGATAGGATCGTTCAGGCACTTGAGACCCTTGGAGCTTTGATGGGGCAACAGGCCCAGAATTAAGCCGCTACCACTACTTCCGTTGCTATTGTCGCCAATGCTGCTATTGCTGCTGCTGCACTGCCACACCTGCCGAAGTTTCACCTGGGAATGTGATTGTCGAGAGGCCAATGCACAAGCTGGTGGAACAGTTTCTGAAGCTGAACCCACTGAGGTTCACCGGTGTAGGAGACCCCGAGGCTGCAAGACTCTGGGTCCAAGACTTGCAGAAGACCTTTGCATTACGGATGTCTACTGAGGAAGAGAAGGTCATCCTTGCAGTATATCAGCTGCAAGGTAACGCAAGTACTTGGTGTTGGAGAAAACTCCTTTAATGCATTGAAATTGACAAAACTTATCCAAAGTTTATTTTGAAGAATTACAAACTTTAGTATCAAAGTCTGAAGACTGCCAAACTTTGGGTTCAAAGTCTGACCACAGTGACAAATTCCAAATTGAACGCCACTGAAGAATGAAGACTTATCCAAATGTGAGATTTTGTTTATTTTTTCAAGGGTTCGGTTCGTATGGCGTATGGATGGCTTTCTGGATGGATATATTATCTACGAGATTGATTGTCTTTATTGGAATCAATTTAGATAAATCAAATATTTTCGGATTGCAAGTAAATAAGGAAAGAATCTATTTATGAAAACCAAGATCCTAATTGTATGGACAAACAGGATTGACGGGCTTTCTTCTCAATCATCAAATGACTCGAAATCTCCTTGATTGATTCTGTCTAACGGGTAGATTGGAAGAATTTCTTTGAAAAGTGCCAGTGGTCATGAAGGCATGAAGGAGTATTTAAAGTGGACTCTCCAGTTGTTCAAGATAGGGCATGAAAGAGAAATTTAAAAGTTTGAAGCTTTCCATTTCCTTGTTACTCCAAATACTGAGCTCAAAGTTGTAAACAAAAGACAGATTCTTGTAAGACTTGGTAAGAGACTAGTAAAGACTCTTCATTGTGAAGTCGAAGAACAAAAGGCTGTAAAATCTTTTTTGATTCTTAGTGGAATCCAGTCTAAGCCGAACTACTATAACTTATGTGTTCTTATTCTCTTCTCTGAACTCCTTTATTTTATTCGTAGTTCTATTTAACTATTAAAGTCTGAACTTGTTCAAAGTCTTTATCTTTCAGACTCTATTTTAAAAGCGAAAAATTGTTTTCACACCTATTCACCCCCCTTTAGGTGTTCATACTAGCCCTTACAATTGGTATCAGAGTGTAACGCCACAATCCTCCGAGCGCGCGCCCATCCCTCTTTGGTCAATTAAAAAGCGACGTCCCATGACGCATTGCCGACCCATTCATTTTAAATGCACATGCGGAAGCAAATAAATAATCCCTAGACAACAACACAATGGGATAGGAAAGTAAGGCCAATTTTTCTTTTAAAAAAAAAACCAACAACACACTTATATATACATATCATAACATGTCATACACAAACCAAGTCGATATATATAAGCAAGGTCTACAAAACAGGGGGGTTTCACAAAACTACGGATCCTCGTTCTCCTCTTCATCCTCATCTACATCCTAATTAGAGCCTTTAGTGGAATACACTGGGGGCTCGAGTTCTGACATGTCCTATTCTACGTCCACTATCGAACTTTTTGGAGGATCTGCCGTGCCTTTCCCAAAAGCAACCTCCAGGACATAAAAAGGAATCTCGGACTCCGATATGGGCCATTCTCTCTGGCCATTCAGCTCCTGGCGATACCACGATCTATATTGATGGGGCACCTTTTTGGGTAAACCTGCATCGGCCCAGACTATGAATTTCACCAACTTATATACACATCCCCTTGGGCTCCCATGCAGCGGGATGAAGCACTTATGTTTTGTCACCTTCTTTGGCTGACCAAAATGTTTAGGAGGAGCTACCATCTAGGAACCTGAAATGTTATCCCACAACGGGGTGAGACGACGTCTCAGCGAGTTCACCCCCTAAGATCTGAGTAGGAAGGAAATACGCCATAATGACTGCCTAAGCACAAACACGAATTGGAGGATTTACCTTGGCCTCAGTCCCTTCCTACAAGTCAATACAAGATGCAATTCATCGAATCACATCAACAAATCAAATCATCACATCGGATCGAGTCATCGATCAATCGACTCAGTCGATTTCATGTCAACAAGACCATCACACGGTCAATCCAATCAATACTATCTATCTAGTTTGATCACATCAAGGACTCATCACCCTAAGCTGAAGATAGATAGAAGTGCTCGCCAAAAGCTGACAATCACATACACTGCTCATTCTAAGCTGATATATCGAAGCCCTTAGGCGAATATAGTATCCGGCTAATGCTCACCAAAGCTGTGCGGTACTTAATTGCTCACCGAAGCTGTGCAATAATTAATTGTTCACCGAAGCTATGCGATACTTAAGGTATACTACTCACTCTAAGCTTATGTATCGAGCCCGCAGGCTGACACAGTATACCATTCTATCCAACCAATCATTGTACCACTTTTATCATACCCGATAAAAATAATCGTGTGTGGGTACACAGTCGGCCTCAACCAAAAATATGATATCTTTACATACAGAATTCCCACCATTTATATAGTCAATAAAAACATTTTTGGCATTGTAAACCGACGCTTGGTAATTTTCTAATTAAATATTGAAATTATAAAATTGGGATAAAATCCAAAAAAAAAAACCCAATTTGCACAAATTAACGGTCAATTAAATAAACAGATCACACCACTACAATCAGTGTAAAATTCTGGTCACCGGCTATTCCGGTCTAATTTCCGAAAATAAATAAATAAATAAATAATTACGGAAATTAATTATTAAATACCAAAAATGGCAACTTAGGCCGGAAAAGCTTAATGAAAAGCTGAGACGGGCCTGGAAAATTTCTGAACCACTCTAGATAAATACTAAAGCTTGTCTATGTTCTAATTACATTACTCTAACCACCTAACATGCATTAACAATTAATTAAATCACTAATCTATTCTAACTATCCACCTAATCCACACTTAGTCTAAACTAATCAACCCTTAAACGTCATTAACTTACTAAGTAGGGATTAGTGAGTCAAACTTACTTGATTAGCAATCCGCTTAAATCAAAACGACGGTGAGGCATAGACGGTCCACAAATCCCAAAGCGAGCAACCCAAGTGAGGTCAGGAAAGCCACCAAAACAGGCCAAACAGTGGTTGTGAGACCCATTAGCTTCGTTTCTGTTCTAGGCCAAGGGAGGCTGGACGGTTGGCTGGCTGAGCGAGCAAGGACCGGCGGTGGCTGCAGCAGGCTTGGCAGAGCTCGGCTGGCCTCCAGGCGGCTCCAGTGACAGCAAGGCGAGCTCAAACAGCTCCGGGGATGGCCTAGACTTACGACTAAGGCGGAACGACAGCCAGGGGTGCACGGGTCCGGCACGCAAGCGAGCAGATGGTGAATGGCTCCAGGGCGCGACGGTGGCGCAAGCAACGGTCCGACGGGGTTTTGACGAGCTGGCTGGCTTATTGGTTTGGCTTCTAGGTTTTTTAGAGCTTCAAGGGCTAGAGATAGGGCTTGGTTGACGATAGTAAGGAGCAAGAAGAGGGGGGGGGGGACCAACTTGTATGGAGGGGACCACTTTGCTTCCTTTCCTATCCTAATGTCCCCTTGGATGACCCCACCCATACCCAGCTGGATTCCTTTGCATTTTCTAGCTCAAAAACTTCTTCTAGAAGCCTTGAAGTGGTCCAAATGTTGGGTCCAAAGGGGCATACGAATTTTGGTTGAAATTGGTTCAATTTCCATTCAATTCCTCTTCGAATCAACTCATTTCGGCTTCTATAAATTCCATGATCAAGTTCTCGATCAAATTGGTATTTTTCCTCACTAATAGATGCTACTTGAATCCCAATTTCACGATAAAAAACGGTCCTATGATTTTCCGGTCGAAAACGACCCTATATCGACTTTTTCCGCCAAAATCTCGGTTTGCAAAAAAATCTTTGGAGACTAAGTCAACATTCCTAAAATGACTTGTGACATGGCAGAACTTTTAATTTCTGAAATCGGATTCAAATTCACGGTTAATTTCGATCTAGCGCGATTTTAGCGTGACCTAGGCTACTGAGTAACTTTCATAAATTTTTAATGTAAATAACCTGTTGTCAATTTTCTACAAGCCACAATGAACCTCTTTGACACATTGGTGACTCTCAATGGTCGTGAAAATCTCGAGATTTCGATTACGGACACAGGGTACCCAAACGATAGAAAAATCAGTTTAATGCCGGTTGACGTGAATTTTGTAATTTAATGGAATCACCCACATTTAGCCACACATCTCTGTCAAAGTGACCTATCTCTGATCTCTAATCGACTTTTAACTGTGTCGTAATGATCTCTATAGATGAGCACGGTCGAGTAGCTGATTCCTGGTCGAATTCCCAAGTTTATTGCATTAAAATCCCTCAATGACTTCTCCAGACAGTCTAGTTATCTCAGGAGTGATCAGCTTTGAGAACAACACTATAGGCACGTCGATGAAAGGCCCGCTTAATTTAATTGAAAGCAAAATTGAAAATTTCAAGATGTCACACAAAGCTTATGTGCTTATTTCATTGAAGTGTTTTTACTTCTAAGCTAAAGATCTATGGCTAGTATTTTGGCTCCAGGTTTGGTTGAAGGCCAAAGCAACACTAGACCTCCTTACTTTGATGGGAAGGAGTACAATGTGTGGAAAACAAGATGAAGGCGTTTCTGAGATCAAAAGATCCCCTAGAGTGGGATGTGGTAGAAAAATGGATCAATTCCAAAGCTACATCAACCTTAGTAAGATGAAAAGAAGTTGCAGATGCTGGCGAAATGACACAAGCAGAATTAACCATGAGACAAGCTCTTGATGCTAAAGCTATCTACTTTTTATACTGTGCTTTATCTCCTACTGAGTATAATTGAATTTCTTCCTGTGAAACATCAAAAGAAGTTTGGGATAGGTTGCACGTTATCTACAAAGGAATTCATCGAGTAAATGAAATGAAAATCAATATCCTACTCGAACAGTATGAAGCCTTCAAGATGAAGTCTAGAGAATCCATCACGGATATGATCAGTCGTTTCACTGAAATCGTGAATGGGTTGGCATATCAAGGATAGCCAATCTTAGGACCAATGAAGGTCAATAAACTACTGCATGGACTATGCAAAGACTAGAATCTTGTGAAAACGTCAAGTAGAGAAACCTAGAGGATCATGCCTCTTTCAGTAGACGAACTAGTAGGCACACTTCAATCATATGAAGTGGAGCAAATCAATGAGGAAGAAGATCCTAAAGGTAAGAAGTCAATTGCTTTAAAATCTAACGACGATTCTAATGATATTGATTCAGAAGATGACTTGGACAATGAGGAGCTAGCACTTATGATTAAGAAGTTCAGAAAGTTAAATAGGAAGGGAAGAAGATTCAGCTGAAAGAAGTAGAGCACTCAACATTTCCAAAAGAGATCGACAGAGGATAATGAAACCAGCAAATATGTAATATGCTTCGAATGTAAGAAAAATGGGCATATCAGACCTTACTGTCCTCTATTAATGAAAGAACTGAGAGATACAAAAGGCTCTCAAAGCAAAAACTTGGAGTGATACTGAGTGCGAGGAAAGTGAAGAGGAATATGCCAATATATGTTTGATGGCCCATTTTGACTCAGACATAGAATCAGAAATAGACTCTGATTCAGACTTAGACAAAGAAGTTGAGGTTAACAATTTAAAAATTTCTATTAAAATCTCAAAGTATATAGATGAACTCAATCTCAGTCTCAAAGTTTCTCTTAAAAGGATTTTTGAGCTAAAAATGGAGAATTCCAAATTGAGGCAATAGGAAACTTCTTGGCGAGAAAAGTTTGAAAGTCTGGATAAAAGTTTTGTTGATTTGAAAGTAAATTCCAATTTTCTTTCGAAGGAAAATGCCTTTTTGAAAGAAGATATTTCAAATATCACAAAAAGATTTTCAAAAGGATCTGAGAATTTGGAGAAAATTCTTTCAGTATAAAGACCTTATTTTAACAAATCTAGTTTGGGTATGACTTCAAAAACTATTCCTTTAATTGATTTTCCCAAACTTAAAGAAACAATCAAACAAAGACCTATAATGGCATTTTAGAAATGTCACTTTTCAAAAGGTTTTTATAAAACATGTTGGCCGAAGTGCTCTCAAATGTTCAAAATGTGACAGCTCAGAACATTTTGAGAAGGAATGTCCCAAGGTTTAGAGACTTGTTAAGAAGAACTTGGCAAAGACCGTCTTTAATACTAACTCTCTTGGACCCAAGAAAATCTGGGTACCAAACAAAACTTGAGTTCTTCTTATAATCACAGGTCACTATCAAGAGAAAGATTAAATGGTATTTGGATAGTGGCTGTTCAAGACACATGACAGGAGATTCAAATTGCTTTATAAAACTTGTTCATGTGTCTGGTGGAAACAGAAAATGAAGGATTGTAGAATGTGGAACCGTGAAGATTGGAAGCCTGACTATCAACAATGTCCCCTTGGTGGAAGGTCTGAATTACAATCTACTCAGCATAAGTCAACTTTGCGATACTTGATTCAATATAAATTTTCAAGAAGGCATATGTTCAGGAACAAGTAAAGATTTCTCGCAATCTTTTACTAGATGAAGACATGGAAATATTTACCTTATGGATATAAAACCAGAAAGTTCTCAGTGTCTTATATTTATTCAAGAAGAAGCAAATCTTTGGCATCGAAAGCTTGGTCATGTTAACATGAAGCAGATTGTCAAGATTCTTCCAAGAAGCTTGTTCGTGGTCTTCCCAACCTGACTTATCAAAAATCTGAACTATGCACTCCATGTGTTTTGGGAAAATAGGTTAGAAGTTCCTTTAAATCTATAAATAAAGTTTCTACTAATTGAGCTTTGCAGCTTCTACATATGGACTTCTTTGGACCAACTAGAACTCAAAGTATTGGTGGAAAGATGTACTGCCTAGTAATCGTGGATGATTACTCTCACTTTACTTGGGTTTACTTTCAGGCAAATAAGTCTGAAGCCTTCTATCACTTCTCAAAGTTTGTTAAGAAGGTTCAGAATGAAACATGATATGCTATTTCGAGCATACAAACAGACCATGGAGGCGAATTCAAAAATTAAGACTTTGCAAAATTCTATGATGAATCTGGTTTTCAGCATATTTTCTCTTCTCCATATTCTCCAGAACAAAATGGGGTTGTGAAAAGGAAGAATAGATCCCTATAGGAGATGGCCAGAACCCTCTTAATTTAGAGCAATATATCCTCTCGATTTTGGGTAGAAGCAGTTTATACAGCCAGCTACATCATCAACAGAGTGTTCATAAGGCCTATTCTAGAGAAAACTCCTTATGAAGTGTATAAAGGGAAGAAGCCAAATGTTTCTTACTTCCATGTATTTGGCTGTAAATGTTTTGTTTTGAAAATTGCAAATGATCGAATTGGGAAGCTTGAAGAAAAATCAGACGAATGAATTTTCCTTGGCTACTCAACCTGAAGTAAAGTATACAGAGAAGACTCAATCTGTGGAAGAATCCATGAATGTCAAATTTCAAGATTCAGTGCAGAATAAGCTAGGTCAGACTCAACTTGAAGAATCTGAACCCGTTCAAGACTTTACAAAGTCTACTTCCCCCGAAGAAGTTCAGATTTCTAGAGATCAGCAATAAGCAGAAGATTCAACTGAAGTAGAGGATCAACAGACTCTCAGACCTGCCAGCAACTGGAAGCATAAGTCAAGTCATCCTGAAGAACTCATCATTTGTAACATTGATGAAGGAATTCTCACCAAATCCAAAAGGCGAGAAAAGCCTAGCGCCTTAGCTCTTGTTTCTGAGATAGAACCCAAAAGTGCAAAAGAAGCCCTGATTGATGAAAGCTGGATCGAAGCTATGCAAGAAGAGCTCAGACGGTTTAGCATCAATGATGTTTGGGAGCTAATTCCTAAACCTAAAGGCAAGTCTATTATTAGGACAAAATGAGATTTCAGGATGGACAAGAAAGGAAAAGTGGTCAGGAATAAAGCAAGACTCGCGGTCAAAGGATATACGCAAGAAGAAGTGATAGACTATGATGAGACCTATGCACCAGTAGCAAGGTTAGAAGCAATTAGATTATTACTTGTTTTTGCTTGCTATAAAAATTTTAGGTTATTTCAGATGGACGTCAAAAGTGCATTCCTCAATGGATTCATTCAAGAAGACGTCTATGTCGAACAACCACCAGGATTTGAATATCCCAGAAAGCCAGACTTAGTCTATAGACTGAAGAAGGCCTTGTATGGACTAAAACAAGCACCTTGAGTCTGGTATGAAAGGTTAAATAATTTTCTAACCCAAAATGGTTTTGTTTAGGGAAAAGTAGATACAACTTTGTTCATAAAAAGAGAGGGTAGAGACTTTTTGCTGGTTCAAATTTATGTTAATGATATTATCTTTGGATCCCTTAATGAAAATCTATGCAAGAAATTCACTAGATGAATGCAAGATGAATTCGAGATGAGTATGATGGGTGAGTTACCTTTCTTTCTGGGATTGCAAGTTAGACAATCAAAGAAAGGCATCTTTATTCACCAAGAGAAGTATGCAAAAGATCTCATCAAGAAATTCGAATTGGAGAATTGCAAGAAGATAGAGACACCAATGTCAAGTTCTTCGAAATTGGACAAGGATGAAGGAGGAAAGAAAGTATACCAGAAGCTTTACAGAAGCATAATTGGTTCTCTTCTTTACCTTACTGTATCTAGACCAGACATTTTGTTTAGTGTTTGCATATGTGCTAAATTCCAATCTGATCCCAAATAATCTCATTTAAGTGTTGCAAAACGCATCATCAAATATATTGCAACTACTCCAAAGCTAGGTCTATGGTATTCCAAAGAATGAGACTTTACTCTTCTTGGATATTCAAACATAGATTTAGCAAGTTGTAAGGTCGATAGAAAAAGTACTTCTGGTACTTGGCAATTGTTGGGCAGCATGCTGGTGTCTTGGTTCTCAAGGAAATAGAGTACAGTAGCTCTATCAACAGCAGAAGCTAAGTATGTGGCTCTTGGGAGCTATTGTTCTCAAATTTTATGGATAAGACAACAGTTAAGAGACTTTGGAATTGAAGAATCGTGTACTAAGATTAGATGCAACAACACTAGTGCTATTAATCTCATGAAAAACCCAATTCTTCATTCAAGGGCAAAACATATAGAGATACGAGACCATTTCATAAGAGATCATGTCCAAAATGGGGAGATTATGATTTAGTTCATTGACTTGAAGAATCAGTTGGCAGATATATTTACAAAGCCTCTGGAGAAAAATCTATTTGAATCTATTTGCACTAGACTGAATATTTTATCTCATACCAGTTAAAATCTAAAGTTGGTCAGACTCAGACTTTCTAGACTCTACTTCAGTAAAAGAAAGTCTTGAATCCAGGTATTTTATTTTTGGAATGAACAGGTATGTTTAATCGAATCGTTATTTGCCTATTTTATTTTTGGAAGTTATCTTTTTCGAATTTTTGAATTTTTGGCAGTTTTTATTTTCAGTTATTTCGAAAAAGACAATTTTCTTTGTGACAGTTCGTTTTTCTCTTTTATTTGTGACCGTTCATTTTCTTTATATACCCTTTGTATTCCTTTTGAGCACTTTTTACCAAACCCTAGCATACAGTCTTTCTACTTTCTTGTTTCTACTCTCTTGTTTTTTACTCTCAAGATTGTTCTGCAAGTCTTCATCTTTTTCATTCGAACGTGTTCGAGAAATTCTCAAAGACTGTGAAGATGTCTTTCCAAAGGAAGTCGTCTTGGATCTCAAGCAGAGGACCATGGAATATGCATGAGGGTCCTACACATTTTGATCTAACCAAGGAAGAAGATTCTTCTCCACAACATTCTCCATAGCGTGCTACACAAAATCCTTTGCACCAACCAGTGGATGAAGAAATCGAGGAAGATGCCAAACCTCTCATAACCATGAAAACCCTAGGTTATTTATAAACCTTATAGTCATTTGAAGAAGGGTGGTTCTGCTAAGACTTTTATTGATGACTTTCTGAAAGAAAGAGGATACAAGAATGAAACTCAGTTCTTGCGAACGATGGAAATATTTGGAATAGCGCCTAAAGGAGAGGCAGATATAGCAATTCCTAACTTTCCTGTTGATCCCCGTTTTGGTTCTATCAATCAGCCAGAGAGCAAGGATGATGATGAGAGAATGTACTCGAATTTTCAGCCGAAAATGGACATTGCTGTTGACGTTATTGGTGTGGAAAGAGGTAGTTTTCAATCAATAAATGTCTCTGTTGGTCATGCGACAAGCACTCTTGTTAGGGACAGACTTCCTGAAGGCGGCATTACTTATTCCAGATTGTCTGCCTCAAACATTTTGTTGCACAAAGTCATAATTAACTGCATCCGACCAAAGTCAACTTCAAAGACAGATGTTTCTCGATCTGAAGCGAAACTGATGTTTGCCATCAATAATGGAATGAAGTTCTCTCTACCTCATACAATCTCGATGCATATGTATAGGATTGTTGTAAAGGATAAGGGACAGCTTCCTTACTCAACGCTGGTTTCACAACTGTCCAGACATTTTCACAGTCAGCTTCCAACCTCTCTCTGTGTTCGAACTATTTCTCCCATGGTTATAGGATTGAAGATGGTGTCCAAGATGAGGTTGAAGGAATTGAACAGAGCCCTAGAGCGCTTGAAGGAAAAGTCCCCCAGCAAAACCAACCAAGACTCTGCTGCATAGAAAAGGAAAGGTGAAGAGCTCATGCTTGAACCTGCCATGAAGAGAAGATCTCTTATTTTGCAAGATGAAGAGGATGATGAGGATGATCTTACTATCTCTGCCTTTGCATTGAAGAATCTTCAAAGTTTTGTCAATTTTGAGCAGCAACAGGACAAAGAAGAAAGAGAAAGAGGAGAAACTGAGCAAAGAAGAGAAGGAAGAGAAGACAGAGAAGGAACAAAGGAAAGAGAAGAAGCGGGAAGAGAAGTTGAAGAAGAAGAGGGTCAAGATGACTCCTTTGAACCAACTTTGGCAATATCCTTATTTGAGGATTTAGAGAAGACGAGTGGAATTGTAGGAGCTTGAACTGAACAAGACCATCACTCTAATGCTAAAATTGAGAAGGAACAAGAAGAAGAATTCCCTTCTCCACCTATAGCCACAGAAACAAGGGGAATTCATGAGAAATTAGGTGCTTCTTCTTCTCTTATCTTTACAGGTGATGATGTTAGAAGATCTCCTGCCGATCTAGAGGATGTCTATACTTCCCATTTTCCTGAAGCTGGCATTGAGGAATCTTCTCCAAGTGAAGGTGTTCGACAAGCTGAAGTTCCATCAATTCTCAACACTCCTCGAACTCATTTCGCTGAGGCTAATGCACAAACCGAATCACATGCTGATTATGCAAGATTGATGGAACTCATTTTGGAGGTGAAAGCCCAGTAATATGCTATGGACTATGAGATATAGAAACTTCATGCTGCCATCAAATCATCTTCTGAAGTTCACTCTGGGACAGTATAGTCTTTGGACAAAAAGGTAAAGTCTTTGGACACACAAGTCCAGACTCTGAATCAGCAAGTTTCTCAAACAATGGTCAAGAATGATGAAAATGAGATGCCGAAGACTGTTCAGACTGCAATTCAGAATATTTCTCTCCAGTGCCAGAATATTAAGGAAGCAGTTCAATCGATGGGAGATTTCTAGCTTGTTCGAATTCCAAAACAAACCTCATTTCATTCGACTTTTATCTATTTTTGACTTTGTCCACTTTTTGCTGTTGACAAAAAGGGGGAGAACGTGTAGATTTAAAGATTTTACTCATTTGACATTTGACTTGTTTGATTTCCACTTTTGTTGCACTTTTGGACCTTTAGTCTGTTTGACTTTTGCAGGCAACTTACTTTTATGGTACTGATTATGGATGGATAGTTGTCTTGGTCTTGATGTTTATCTTGATGTTTGTCTTATTTTTTAAGATTAACATGTTATCTGTGGTTGCAGAATTGATGCTATCTAGATCCTAATCAACTTATTTTTATAAGATATCATGTACCGTTTAAGAGTTGTTTTGCAGGTCAAAAGTTCTTAAATCTGCAAGAAAGTTTTGTCACCCATAAAAAGGGGAAGATTGTTGGAGAAAACTTCTTTAATGTTTTGAAGTTGACAAAACTTATCCAAAGTTTATTCTGAAGAATTCAAGACTTTAGTATCAAAGTTCGAAGACTGCTAGACTTTAGGTTCAAAGTTTGCCCACACTGACAAATTCCAGATTGAACGCCACTAAAGAATGAAGACTTATCAAGATGCGAGATTTTCTTTATTTCTTCAAGGGTTTTGTTCGTATGGCGTATGGATGGCTTTCTGGATGGATATATTATCTATGGGATTGATTATCTGTCACGCCCCAACCCTCAAGCACGCACACATCCCTTACTTTTGGTCGATTTAAAAAATGCGATATCCCAGGACTATGTATCGCCGACCCTTTCATTTATATATGCACATGCAGAAATAGTTATAATTCCCCAGACAATAAAGCAATGGGATAGAAAAGTAGGCCATACATTTTTCTTACTGAAAATTCACAACTACATCTTTTTACATGCAAACAAGGTCTGACAAGACAGGATAGGGTTTCAGTCCTCATCTGGGTCGTACTCAATGTCATACTCGGGGTCCTCCTCCACGTACTCCTCTTTGGGTTCCTCAACAGGGATCCCCTCATCAGATTCATGCTCCTTAGGCTCCTCATCCAGGTCCTGAAATGGTTATTCAATAACCACTGAGATCACGTCTTAGCAAGTTCTACTTCCTAAGACCCGATTAGTAAACTAATACACCTTAGGGCTGCCTATGCATAACATGAGTCAAAAGACTTACCTTCGCCTCAGATTCCACCTGCATATTAGTACAGATCGAATAGGCACACAAGCAATCACATCACAGATCGAAGCATCGATCTAATTGACTTAGTCGATTTCACATCAGGAAGACCACTCACGATCATCTCCCTTCAATCATTCACTTCACAACATCAAACCAAGGCAATGAATCACATCAAGTCACACTCAGATCGAATCCTCGATCAATCGACTTATATGATTACAAGCCAGCAAGACCACTCCCGGTCATTTCCAATCAATCAATTGACAACATCAGATTAAAGCAATGAGTCACATCTAATCACACTCAGATCGAATCATCGATCAATCGACCTAGTCGATTACATGCCATCACGACCCATGCCTGGTCGGCACATTCAATACTATCTATAAGTCCGACCATAGTCCAAGACTGCTCACTCTAAGCTGATATGTAGATAGTATAGCTCGCATTAAGCTGATAGGGTTAAGGTATACTGCTCTCGCTAAGCTGACATATCGCCCGTAGGCTGATATAGTATACCGGTATACTACTCTCGCTAAGCTGACATATCACCCGCAGGCTGATATAGTATACCCCCGACGCTCACACTGAGCTGATAAAGTGTACTGCTCGTGCTAAACTGACATATCGCCCGTAGGCTGATATAGTACACCAGTATACTGCTCTCGCTAAGCTGACATATCAGAGCCCGTAGGATGATATAGTATACTATCCGACCTTTCGATCCATTCCATCTGTTATCCTTCTCGATAAAATAGCCGTGTGTGGGAACACGGTCGGCCTTAGCCAAAATATAATATTTTCCTTTCCACAACTCCCACATTTTCTGTAGTCCACCAAAACACTTTTAGTGCTGTCAACCGACACCCGGTTATTTTCCAATTATTAATCAAAGATTATTCCATGAAAGAATAATTCCCAATTTCACAAATAATTCAATTCAGCACAAAATAAAGCTCAATTAAATAAATGAATTGCGCCACGACAATCAGCACCAAATTCCGGTCGCTAACCATCCCAGTTGAATTTTCGGTAAATAAATAATTAAACAATTAATTTCGAAAATTAAATAAATACATACAATAAATTTGATTTAGCATAATATAAAGCTCAATTAAATAAATGGACTGCACCACGATCATCAGCATAAAATTTCGGTCACTGGCCATCCTAACCTTAATTTCCGATAATAAATAATTAATTAATTAATTTCGAGAATTAAATAATTAATATTAAAAACTCAATTTAGCTCAAAATAAAGCCCGATTAAATAAACGGACTTCACCACGGTCATCAGCATAATATTCAGGTTCCGGACCATCTCAGTTCAATTTTCGGAAAATAAATAATTATTTAATTTAATTCAGAAAATTAATATTTAAAATACCAAAAATCTCACTTATGCCCGAATTGCCTAATTAACACCCGATAAGGGTTGGGAAAAATCCCACGAAGCATCCAATAAATACTACATGCAATTCTTTATCTAATTACACTAATCACACCACTAATATACAAAATAATTAACTAATAATCACTAATCAATTCTAATCTAACAACCTAATTACACTTAATCAACACTAATCAACCTTTAAGTATAATTAGCAAACTAAGAAGGCATTAGTGAGTAAAACTCGCTTGCGCAAAGCGAAGACCGGAACAGCGCGGCGGCGGCCGAAATCCAAATTTTCGGCGGCATCGGCGGATACTCGGGTTGGGCCAAGAAACTTTACAAGCGCATAGAAAATTCTAGACTTAAACTTGGGGTTGGACCTGTTGAAAATGGACTAAACTACACGGGCTTCAAGGTCGCGGGCTTTAAATAGGCTTGTTGGACTTCACTGAATTGGGCCGGGCTTCAAATAGGCTGAAGACTGTTGGATTGGGCCTGACTGAAATTAATGGGCTGAACTGCAGCTTCAAACTGGGCTGAAGCACAACTGAACATGGGCTTCAAAGCTGGACCGAAGCTTGCAGACTTGGGCCACTGAAAACTGAACTGGGCCTGCTGCGGCTGAGTTGAATTCGCTTGGGCCCGTGGAGAATTTTCGCTGGACTGCTCGGTAGGTTGCAGCGTGGGCTGAGCTGTAGCAAATTGAAGCAGCAACGGAGGACACGACGCTGGGTTTCAGCTTTGCTGGTAGTTGGATCCGTGAGCTTTGGTCTTCAGCGAGATGGCAGCAGCTGAAAATCAGCTGGTTCTGCTGGACGAACGGTAGCAGCTTTGGTGGACTTTCAAGCGGCAAGGTGGAAGCATAAAGGAACCGGTGGTGATGGCTGCTGTTCGCGTGGCTTAATGGACGAAGACGCTGAAGCCGAACGTTGACTGGAGAAGATCGAAGATGATTTCGCTGGCTTCTTCGAGCTGGCCGAAATCCATGAGCTGAAGGCACGGACGAAGAAGCAGCTTCGTCTGAGTTGCGGGTGGCGTGCGGTAGATGGCAGGAGGAGTCAACGAAGGGAAGCTTGCTGTTTTCATTGACTCAGCTGGACAAACAAAAGTGGAGCAGGCTTCGGTGCTGCTTGACTCGCTGAGGTGGACGGTGCGTGGCTACGGATGCTTCGTGGGATGGGCTGCTCGATGCTGGATGAGTGGCAGGGGAGAGGAACTTCGGTTTGCCGCAGGGTGTTTCGGTGGAGTGGGATGGCTGCAAGGGGGCGTCCGCGAAGAGATGAGGGGAGAGAGAATGGAGGATTTCTTGTCTTCTCCAACTGTGGTGTTTGTGCGGCCGAGAGCATCCGAAGGAGGGGTGGCGTACGCAGATGGAGAAGCCAGCTAAGGGGGGAACAAAAGCTCAACAATCTTAGCTAATTCATTAATTGCTTTGGTCCCACAAGCCTCAATCTCATCCTCTATGTCTCCCCCATCATTTTCAGGCATGGTTTCCACCGGTAACTCAATTTAAAGTCCAAAATAATAGTGCCCACCCTTAGTTCTGAATTTCCCATTTTGAACTTCCAATTTCTTCGATGAATTCCCACATTCGACGTCCAAAATTGATGTAGATAATTATGCCCATTTTCAGCCAACCTTTCCAATGGGTCACTCAAGGGGCCAATTTCTCCACAATTCCACACCAAATGAAGTCAATTTGAGGACCGAACTGCGGTAGTCCATCATCCCTACGAATTTGACCATCTCTTCACCATTTACTTAAATTTGGTGACCCAAAATTCCTCTAATATTGCCCATTTCCTATATTCGGGACGGGGCCGAAATTTGGGATGTCACATTATCTTTATTGGAATCAATTTAGATGAATCAACTCTTTTTGGATTGTAAGTAAATAAGGAAAGAATCTACTTATGGAAGCCAGGATCCTGATTGTATGGGTGAACAAGATTGACGGGCTTTCTTCTCAATTATCAAATGACTTAAGATTTCCTTGATTAATTCTGTCCAACGGGTAGATTGGAAGAATTCCTTTAGAAAGTGCCAACGGTCGTGAAGGCATGAAGGATTTTTTAAGGTGGACTCTCCAGTTGTTCGAGATAGGGCATGAAAGAGAAATTTCAAAGTCTAAAGCTTTCCATTTCCTTGTTACTCCAAATATCGAGCTCAAAGTTGTAAACAAAATAGCGAAATTCTTGTGAGACTTGGTAAGAGACCAGTAGAGACTCTTCACTGTGAAGTCGAAGAACAAAAGGCTGTAAAATCTCTTTTAATTTTTAGTGGAATCTAGCCAATTAGCTGTCAGCATGGGAGAGTGGATATAGGCTTAATCTAAGCCAAACCACTATAATTTATGTGTTCTTATTCCCTTTCCTAAACTCCTTTATTTTTTTCGCAGTTCTATTTAATTGTTAAAGTCTGAGCTTGTTCAAAGTCTGTTACTTTTCAGACTCTATTTTAATAGCGAAAAATTATTTTCACACTTATTCACCCCCTCTTGGTGTTCATACTCGCACTTACACTTGGTGGAGAGCCACCAGAGGGAGAATGACCCCAGAAGGCGAAGTTCTGGCGTGGAATGCCTTCCTCGGAGCCTTTAATGGCAAATACTTTTCTGACAGTGCCCGAGAGCAGAAGATGGAGGAATTCCAATGCATTCGTCAAAGGATGTTGATTGTGGATCAGTATGTAGATAAATTTACGGAGCTGTCGTAGTACGCTCCCAGACTAGTGGAAGGTCTTGAAGACAGAGCTTGGAGGTTTAGGAATGGCCTCCAACCAGAGCTGAAGAATCCCTTGATATTGTTCAACCTGAAGGTCTACAACGAATTATATGAACGGGCACAACTAATAGAGAGGAACTTGAGTGAGCTAGCTGCTACATCTGGGTCAAGGTTCAACTCGAACAGAGATGGGAACCGGTTTGGGAAGAAGCCCATGATTAGAGGAAGGTATACTATTCCACCTAATAAGAAGGGTGGGGTACGCAAGTTTGCGTCGAGCCAGATGGGTGTGTTCTATGGAAGGCGACATGGATTAGTCCCGTGCCATTCTAGGACATGAGCTTGCTATGGGTGTGGCCAGTAAGGCCACTAAGTCAAAGATTGTCCTCGTAAACCAATGGGACCGCAACAGTTGCTGCCACCGCTGTCGATGGGTCAGAATAGAGGGTTTACACCACAGGGTGCACAGTAGAGTCGACTGAACAGACCTTCAGTGCAAGGAATGGTGTACACCGTCACTAGACGATAGGCTGAGGACTCGCCTGATGTGATCACAGGTACGGTCTCGTTGAATGACCATGCTACTTATGCTTTATTTGACCCTGGTGCAACTCATTCGTTTATAGCTGAGCAGTATGTTAAGTTGGTAGGATTGAGTCCTGAAATGTTGGAGTCAGTGGTTAGTATATCTACACCGTTAAAGGATAAGGTGTTGTCTACGGTAGGCTGTCCTGGGTGCAAGTTAGTGATCGGTGAGCGAGAGGGGAGGATAGATTTGATAGTCCTAGCCATGTATGATTTTGATGTGATAATTGGCATGGACTGGCTGTGACATCCCAGGGCATCATGTACTAAGCGCAAGAGGAATTATAATTATTAATGACATCTAGTAAACTCCTTTGAATAACATATAGTATTTACGATTGAAGATTAGCATATATAAGATAAATTATTTAAAATCTTAAATTTATATTATAAGGTTATCCTGCAATGCACATAGACAAGATCATAAAAGGCCTCCTTTCATTTTATCATCATCAGGGCATACAAAATTATTGATTTGGACTCGTTCCATGTTCTTCACTTATATATTTACATCATATACAAAACAAAAGTAAGGCATTACAAAAGCCAAGGATAAAGGGTGAGGGTGTCTACTCCACGAGTTCCCACACTAGCCCACATCTAACAAAAAACAAAAGTTAGTTAGCCTCTACACGATCCAAGGCATCTAGGCGCCATCCATCCCCACTCTAGGTCCTCCTGCTCCAAAGGGTAAAGGTTCGAACATCTCCCCTTCATGGTTGATAAATCATGCAACGAATGTCATTGGTAACAACTCAGCTCTACCGTCATCCAGCCATAAAGTCACCTCATACTTGGAGAAAACCATGTCAATGTCGGGATCATACACATCATGAAGAGAAACATCAAGACGCACTACCGCCCTGTATCGAGCTACTGGCGATACATCCATGCTATCAATCTGAAAATGTAAGGTATGAGCAAACAACCTTGTCCAGTAAAGAATGATAAAACTCTAACTTAACCAATCCATAGCCATCAAAGTTACAAGTGAATCATCAAACAATTTAGGATGCTAAAGGAAGTATATCAAAAGCATAAACAATTGGATATTGACACATTATGTATATAATCACCTTATGAGCATCCATTGCTATGCTTACCTTTCTCAAACTCAATTTCATATCAAGATGTAATGCAACAATAGTAAATGAACTCACTCGCCAAATAGAATTATATTTAGTGTGCATAAAATCCACCCTCGAATCAGTCACAACCGGGACTCTACTGGCCTGATCGAGTCACTTCCGGAAAGTACGTTATCCAGACTTCCACAATACCTCTAATCGTGGGCATCTCACTTTGAGGCATCCCGGCATCACACAACTGAGGTCCTCCTTGATCACACACAAGGGCATCTCACTCCAAAGCATCTCAGTATCACACAACCGAGGTATCCTTGGTCACACACAAGGGCACCTCACTCTGAGGCATCTCAGTATCTCTCTACCGAGGCATCCAAGACCATGCAGCAAGGGCATCCCAAACTTCCGGGGGCATCACCGGTATCTCTCTACCGATGGGTTCATTCATCTTAAGCACATGTTTCACACCACCACACCTTTGATTAATGCATTTATCGTATGCAAAAGAAAAGACTCCAAAGTATCTAACTATGTATCTAACTCTAATGAACCTAGCACACGTGCGTGTCCAAATTATAAGATAAAACCCATTACGTCATGTCCCATTCCATGGCGAACAGATATTTATCCCATAATCATGCACTATGCACCGCACTCATTGCACACACATAATTCTATATGCACTTTTATCTCAAATGATATATGAGACTTACTCTTATATGACCAACATCTATTATGAGGTTTATTAGGCTCTATGTACATCACGAAGACCTAATATAAAAGACACTTCATCTAATATATGTTCTCGGGTCCAGACAGTTTACTAACTAAATGTACAGATTTGGTTTTGGACACAGAAGGTATATCAATTCTTGTCAAAATATTACCAAATTTTATTATGTTATATTTAAGACATAGACTAACAATTTCCGTGAAGAAACTTAAGTCTTATTCTCACTGTATTAAGAGTAACAGTCGCCATAATCTTTACTAGTACCCTGTACCGACGTCCAGATTTTATATCTACAAAGAAAATTGTTTTACTAGCCAATTCTTCTCTATTTAATCTCAAATTTTGACACGTTATTCCTTAAGATGTGTTCTACAATTTTTATTCAGGATTTGAGGTCCAAATATAACTAGGTAAATACAGAAAATTTGTATAATCAATAAAGGTCATACCGTTTCTCACAAGAACAGTTTACTGGTTTTACTAAGTACACTTCTGTCTCTATGTTTTTATAGTCATATGGTTATAGCTACGTGTATAACTTGATCTTATAGATGTTCTATCATGTAGAATAGTTTCTTTCTTATTTCTATTAACATACATAAAGAAAACTAAACACAAACAGAAGACTCCATAACTGTTTTCACTTAGAACAGAATAGATACACAAATTTTCTCACTTCTAACTCAACGAAACAATTTGTCTATCCACAAATCTCTTCTAAAATACTCCAATGCTTACTCACAGCAACTCAGAGCAACTTCAGCATATCTTTCTCTAACAAATGATCAATTCCACAGCTTGGCTCGAAGTGTCATTGCATCCGCAAGCCACTTTTCACGATTTCTACCAAAAAAACACACTTGGCATCCATTTCATCCCTTCGCTCAACAAAACAGCATACTCACACAAGGATTTCGAAACATGCAGTCCTCAAAAACAACATGCAATGGCTTCTAACTCTAATCTAACACTTACTCAGCTTAGATCAATCACAAAACAGCAACTGCAAATTATATCCATCACTGTTTGGTTAGATCCTCAAGCTCCCTTGATGAAACAATGGATAACTTTCAATTTAGAGTTAGATCCTTCCTTACCTTGCTTCAGCTACTAAACAACACAGAGATGCTTCAAGATCAACACTCAAAATCAGCATGCAAGAAGGAGAAATCGCTGGTTTGCTTCTGGTTTTTTGCTGCTCAGCCGAGAGAAAAAGAAAGAAGAAGATGAAGATGGGTTGCTCGGTTTTATATGGAGAGAGAGAGAGGGTACGAAGCTTATGGGGGAAATAGGTCTACAAACTAATCCCTAGGCTAGTGTAATGATTAGATTTGGCTAATGATTATGCTTCCTTTGAGTTGCCATCTTCGGTTCTATGGATTGAGAAAAACTGTGGGTGTTGATGAGAGAATAGAGAGAGAAAAGGTGTCATGGCTTTCATGCATGAAGATTTTCACCACATGTCGATCGTCGCTAATTAACAGTTAATCGATATCATTCGTTAGTTCATTAGCTTCTAATATTTTCATCTAATTGCCTTTTGTTTCTATTTAATCCCAATTATACAAAGTCATAACATATATATAACATATCGACTAGTCAATGTTAGTCTATAAAGAATTCATCACAAAAAGAATGCTAAAGTTATAAGTAATTTACTAATCAAATACCTTAACTATAATCTATTAATCTTAACTGGAAATAAAATCACTCGGGCCTAATTATCCATTCGGGGCCCAATAGGCTCAATCTACAACAATCTACAAATCTAATAATTCCGAACCTTGGCCCGCTTCAAGCCAAGTCCAAGCCCATAATCTCTCATTAGATTTCTCAAGTCCAATTTGTGTGGCCCACTTATTTCTCAAGCACATTCCTCACAATCCATCGGGTTCATTTTCTGGCCCAATATAATTAATCTAATTTCCTAATGATCTAATTACACTAATGAAGGTCAATGAAATTTGGGATGTCACACTGGCTCACCAAGCAAAGAGCTAAGATGGATTGCTATCATAGAGCGATTCAGTTTAACTCGTTAACGGGTGAAAGTTTCGAGTTTATTAAAAGTTGATGAGGACCCTCGATTTCCTTAATTTCGTCACTTGAGGAAACCCAGTTGTTAGACTGGGGTTATCAAGGTTACTTGGCGATTGTCGTGGATACGACAGTTGAGGAGCTGTAGATCGAAGATATCGCGGTGGTTCAGGAGTTTCCAAATGTGTTTCCAAAGGAATTGTTAGGCTTGCCTCCAAAAAGGGAGATAGAGTTCGTGATTTAGTTAGCCCTCGGGATGGAGCCAATCTCTAAGGCTCCTTACCGCATGGCGTTGTCTGAGCTGAAAGAACTGAAGGTGCAGATGCAGGAGTTGTTGGATAAGGGATTCATATGTTCCAATGCATCACCTTGGGGAGCACCAGTTCTGTTAGTAAAGAAGAAAGATGGTTCGTTGCGCTCATGCATCGACAATCGAAAACTCAATCAAGTGACGATCAAGAACAAGTACTCGTTGCCAAGGATCGACGACTTGTTTGACCAATTGTAGGAAGTGTCGATATTTTCTAAGATCGACCTGAGGACAGGATATCATCAGCTAAGGATCAGAAATGAGGACATACCGAAGTTGGCGTTTCAAACACGATATGCCCCTTATGAGTTCATTGTAATGCTATTTGGTTTGATGAACACCCAAGCTACTTTCATGGATTTGATGAACCGGGTGTTTAAGGAGTATTTGGATCAGTTCGTGATCGTTTTCATTGACGACATCCTAGTGTACTTGAGAAGTCTAGAGGAGCACGAAAGACAAATGAGGATAGTACTTCAAACTCTGCAAAATCATGGATTGTACATCAAGTTCACCAAATGCGAGTTTTGGTTGACTCGTGTTGCTTGCCTAGGTCACATGATTTCAGGCGAAGTAAACTTTGTGGACCTAACCAAGATTGAAACAGTTATCAACTGGCCAACACCGATGATAATGATAGAGATCATAAGCTTTTTGGGATTGGCAGGATACTACAAAAGATTCGTGGAGGGATTTTCAGCTTTAGCCTTGCCTTTGACTCGACTGCTGAAGAAGGAAGAGAAATTTGTGTGGATAGATAGGTGCGAGCGTAGTTTTCAAGAGCTTAAGCAGAAGCTAACTACCGCACCCGTGTTGACAATTCCATATGTAACTGGAGGATACGAGATCTACAGCGATGCTTCGTTTAGAGGACTGGGTTGTGTGTTAATGCAACATGACAGAGTCGTTGCATACACGTCCCATCAGTTGAGACCTCATGAGCTGAATCATCCAACGCATGACTTAGAACTTGCAGCAATATTTTCACTTTGAAGATTTGGAGACACTATTTGTGTGGAGAAAGGTTCTAGATCTTTACAGATCATCAAAGTCTCAAGTATCTATTCTCTCAAAAGGAGTTGAATATGAGACAGTGTTGCTGGATGGAACTTCTTAAGGACTATGATTACGACATCCTGTATCATCCTAGAAAGGCTAATAAGGTCACAGATGCATTGAGTTGGAAGTCTTCAATAGCGCAGATGGTGATTAAAGAGTGGGTCTTACTCGAAGGAGCTCGAGATTCGATTTTCAAATTTGAGGTTGGTCACCTTTCAAATCTTATGGCCACCCTTAGAATTGAACCGAAAGTACAGATTAGAATCAAGACGCTTCAGTTGACAGACCTAGAGATTTAGAAGATCCTGCAAGAGGATATCGAAAAGAGAAAGGCTGACTTTCATATTTTTAAAGACGGAACACTAAGGTTGCGTGGACGATTGTGTGTACCTAACGATGTAGAGCTTAAGGGGGAGATCTTGTGAGAAGCTCATCGTAGCAGTTACAGCATTCATCCAGGCAGTATGAAAATGTATCAGAATCTGTGTCAACACTATTGGTGGACTGGTATGAAGGTGGATTTCGCCAAGTATGTTGCCAAATCTCTGACGTGTCAACAAGTGAAGGCATAGCATTGTAAGCCGGGAAGACTTCTGCAACCTCTTGAGATTCCCAAGTGGAAATGGGAACACATCACGATGGACTTTGTGATGGGCTTACCAAGGAGTCAGCGGGGTAATGATTCCATTTGGGTTGTGGTTGACAGACTGACGAAGTCGGCTCACTTTATCATCGTACGAAAGGATTTTGCCTTAAATAGATATGCAGAATTGTATGTGCGTCAGATTGTTCGTTTTCATGTTGTACTAGTAACGATCACATCTGATAGAGACCCAAAGTTCACAGCATCCTTTTGGAAAAGCTTGCAGTTTGCCTTGCGAACAAAACTTCAGTATAGTACGGTCTACCATTGGCAGACAGATGGCCAATCTGAGAGGACGATTCAGACTCTCGAGGACATGTTGAGAGCGTGTGTACTAGATTTCAAAGGAAGCTGGGAGGACCAGCTTCATCTTATTGAGTTCGCTTACAACAACAGTTACCAGTAGATGAAACCGTTTGAAGCGTTGTATGGCAGAGCGTGCAGAACGTTAGTGTGTTGGGATGAAGTCAGGGAACGGAAGATCACAGGCCCAGAGTTGGTTCAGCATTAAGTGGATGCAGTTGTAGTTATCAAAGACAGATTAAAGACTACTTAGAGTTGCTAGAAAAGCTATGCAGATAATCGTCGAAGGCCATTGGAATTCCAAGTTAGTGAGCACGTCTTTCTGAAGGTGTCACAGATGAGGGGTACTTCGTGCTTTGACAAGAAAGGGAAGCTGAGTTCGAGGTACGTAGGTCCCTTTGAAATTCTAGAAAGAATAGGGACTTAATCGTATTGTTTTGCATTGCTGCCGAGACCAGCGCAAGTGCATGACGTATTCCACGTGTTGATGTTGAGAAAATATGAGCCTAACTCGATCCACGTGCTGAATTTTGAAGAATTAGACATGGACGACAGGGTGTCGTACGTGGAGAAACTAGTTCAGATTGTGGACTACAAGGAACAGATTCTACGCACCAAGACGATTCCGTTAATCAAAGTGATATGGCAACACCATGGGATAGAAGGAGCAACCTGGGAAAGTGAAGACTTGATGAGACGATAATACCCCCATCTTTTTGTTTAAGATTAGTAAAGGTTTAAATTTCAAGAACGAAGTTTTTATAAGAGTGGAAGAATTGTGACATCCTGATTTTCTAATTCTGTTTTCAATTGAATGAGTTGGGCTTTTCATTGATGCGCCTATAATCTTTTTCTCTGAGCTGATCACTCACGAGATAACTAATCTATCAGGTGAAGCCGTTGAGGGATTTAAACACAATAGACTTGAGAATTCGATCAAAAATCGACTGCTCGACCGTGGTAATATGCAATGGTCAGTCTGCACTGTCAAAATCGATCAGAAATCGAAGATAGGTCGATTCGACTAAGGTATGTGATTAAAGAGTGGATGATTCCACCTAATTGCAAAATTATCGTCTAACGACACTAAACTGATTTTTCTATCATGTCTATACCCAGTGCCCGTATTTGAAATCTCGAGATTTTCACGACAACTGAGAGTCGCCAATGAGTCAAAGATGTACAATGTGGCCCGAAAATAATCGACCACGGGTCAAATGCGCTAAAAATTCCTAATAGCTACCTGGTAGGAGGTCATGCTAAAATCGCGTTAAGTTGAAATTAACTATGAAATTGAACCCGATTTCAGAAATTGAAAGTTCTATCATGTCACGATCTATTTTAGGAACGTCGACTCATCCTTCAAAGATTTTTCTACATACCCGAGTTTTCGGCAAAAATTCAAAGTTCGGTGTTTTTGGACGGGGAAAATTAAAGGACCATTTTTAAGTGCACTTTTGGCTGTCAGATTGGTTCAATTGATGAGGAAAAATCATGGGATGGATGTCGGCACCTTGGCTGAATTTATGGGCACCAATTTGAGTCCAATTGAGTTGGAATTGAATGAGATTGGAGGGGAAATGTCACAAATTCGTAGGTCCAAGGGGTGTGCAACATTTCAGCTACTTCCATGGCTTGTTGAGGAAGATTTGAGGAAGAAATGGCTGAGGATTGAGGCAGCCACAAGTGGGGGCCAAGCAATGAGTGAATTGGATATTTTTCAAAGACTTTGGAGGCATTTGGGTCCCCCCTTTAGCTGCAACCTTCATCTTCCTCCTTGGCCTTGCTTTATCCATTGTTATGGTCATTTGAGCTCAAGAAAATGAAAGGAAGCCAGCCAGCCCAGCCCCGCACGCCGTTGATTGCCCCCTGCTGCCCGAGCACCATCGCTGCTGCTCGCAAGCCGCGCCGTCGCCCACTCGCATCCGTGCGCTCATCTGCACCAGCTCGCCATCCCTGTGAGCCTAGGCCATCGTCCTAAGCCTCTGCCCAGCCATTGAAGCCACGCCACTATCGCCGTCTAGCCACCGAAGCCACCGCCTGGTCCCGCTGCTACAGCCTACCGCCCATTGTGGCCTTTTCCAGCCAAGCCGCTACTTGACCAAGGCAAAACTTAACCTCACAGCCCAATTGTGAGCTTTGTGGGCCTTTTCCAGGCCTGTTTGGACCTTGTTTGGTGTCGTTGCAAGCTTGTGTCTTGCCTACCTCCGCGTTGCCGTTGCCATGGACTCACCAATTCGCTAATCCGGTGAGTTTACTTGCTGAACTCTACTTATGGAGTTAATGATGTTTAGTAGGTAATTAGATTAGACTAAGTATGGCTTAGGTGGTTAGTTAGTTTTGATTAGTGATTTAATTGCTTAATTATGATGGTTAGGTGGTTAGAATAGATTGATCAAGGGTTAAATAGATTGTACTATTTATGTAGATAGGTGCATTATTTTTCTAGGCCCATTTAGGTGGTTAGATTAGCATTTCTAGCCGAAGTATGCATTTATCTAATTAAATTGCATTAATTTAATTAGTTTTACAATTTATTTAATTATTTAATATTTTCCGAAAATTATTCAAATTGAGTAATGATTGTGATTTTTAGTACTTTTTGAAAATTATGAAATTTTGATATTTAATTAGAAAATACCGAATGTCGAGTTTTGACACTAAAAAATGTTTTTAAATGCTATATCAAACAATGGGATTCTAAAAGGAAGGATATCAATTTTTCTGGTTTAATTGACCATGTACCCACACACAATTATTTTACGGTGTGTTTTTAATACAAAGAAAATGGGCCAAGTATATTATTTTAATTGGGACATTTGAGTGCAAAGCACGATGTCTTGACCGGGATTGGATGGGTGCATGAATGGTATGGGAACTCGTCACGAGCCTTTAGGGTTGGACGATGCTCCTTTAGGAATGCCCCAAGTCAACGAATGCTGGTTGTAGTGGAGGCGAGGCCGATGCTCCTATATGGAATGCCGTCTAGATGTGGACGTTAATGTGCTCGATGGTGCGAGACGATGCCCAGCTACGCTAGAAGACCGCTGACTGTTGACTCGGCCATGGCCGTTGGATTATAATCAATTGGGACACATGATTGATTGAAATTGACGTGCTTGTTTATGGGACAAAATTGTGTGGCACAGAATATAACGTGTTATAACCATTTGGCCTTATAATCAAGACCCTTGTAATTGTTTGGGTTATAAGCCGAGACGTCCCAATTGATGAGTGCTTTTAATTCATTTATATGCTATACGAACTGTACTGACGTGGAGGAAGAAACTAAGGTGAGGTAAGTCTTCTATGATGTGTGGTTAGATTACCTCTAGGTGTATTTCCTTCCTAGTCGGGGTTTAGGGGGCGAACTTGCTGAGACATTGTCTCACCTTGTCGTGGGCTCAACCTTTTCAAGTTTGTAAATGGCGGTCTGTCTAGTGCGTTTTGGTCAGCTGAGGGGATTTAGTGAGTGAAGTACCTTTTTCCCTATCCCTGGGACTCCCTGGCTCCGTGAGCTCATTGTGAGCACGATCATGGTCAATGAGGGTCTACCAAAGTTGGTGTGACATCCAGATTTTCGGGTTTAATTTGTCTGGATAAATAGGATCCTGTCTCATCGCTCGTCAATTTATTGACGAGTCCGAAATTTCAAGAAAGAAATTATCGGAGGAAAATCGAAGACCAAAAGAAAATAGAAAGGGAAAGAGAAAAGAAAAGAAAAAAATATGACCATGTGGTGTTATATTATTTTATTTCTTTTCTCTCTCTCTCTTCTTTTCTCTCTCCATCCCTCTTTTCTCTCATGCGAATCCCCTCCCCACCGCCAATACCCCTTGCCAATTTCAAATTGGTTTCTTCTTCTCTCTTTCTTTTTTCACCTTTGACTAGTCAAAAGGTTATCTCTCTCTCTTCTCTCTCCTCTCTCTTCTTTCTTCCTCCTCACGACAGAACCGGTTCCCTTCTTCTTCTTCTTTTCTTCTCATGCGAACCAGGAGCTCGAAGACAGCAGCTCGTCGTCGCGCCGGAGCACCGCCGCCGGGCCGCCGTCCGCACGCCCGCGCACGCTGTGCACTCCGCTCGTGTCCGTCGCTGCTGCCGCTCCTCCCTCCACGCGATCCAGCTGACCCAGCTCCCGTTCGGCCTCTGTTCAGCCACCGTGAGCGGCTGAGCAGGCCGCCGGAGCCGCCGTTCGGCCTCCCCGGAGTTCCGCCCGCTCCCCCGAACCCTTCTCTGGCCCTAACCATCCCTGTTTTCCTCTGTTTCGCAGCAAACCAGCAACCCACGAAATGGGTTTCCAGCTGGTTCGGGCTCGTTTTGGGCCGTTTCCGGGCCCCGGATCCGTGAGCCGCTTTGGGAAGAATCGTTCCTCGCGTCGCCGCCGTCGGATTGATCCGATTTGCGCGCGATTTGGTGAGTAATCTCACTAATCTTGGATTAGTTGGCTAATTATGCTTAAGGTTGGTTTAGATTTAATTAATTATGTTTAGGTTGTTAGATTAGAATAAATTAGCAATTATTAGTCAATTGTGATGTGATTTAGATAAATTGATTGTGTAATTAGTAAGTAGACATGGTCTACTAATTATTGGAAGTGCCTCGGGATTTTCCCGACCCTTAGTGGGCTCCAATTAGGCTTTTCGGGCCTAAGTGGATTTTTTGTATGTAAATATTAATTTTCGGAATTAAATTAAATAATTATTTATTTTCCGAAAATTCAAGGGAGATGGTTCGGAACCGGAATATTGTGCTGATGACTGTGGTGAAGTCCGTTTATTTAATCGGGCTTTAATTTGAGCTAAATGGGATTTTTAATATTAATTATTATTCGAAATTAATTAAATAATTATTTATTTTCCGAAAATTCAACTGAGATGGTCTGGAACCGGAAAATTATGCTGATGACCGTGGTGAGGTCCGTTTATGTAATCGGGCTTTATTTTGAGCTAAATTGAATTTTTTAATAATAATTATTTAATTTTCGAAATTAATAAATAAATTAATTATTTTTCAGAAATTAAGATTTTGATGGCCGACGACCGAAATCTCGTGCTGATCGTCGTGGTGCAGTCCGTTTATTTATTTGAGCTCCACGTTGTATGGAATTGAATAAATTGTGATATTTTAGGGAGTTACCCTAAATTGATTGGAATTGATTGCGATTGAATTGTTGATTGGTAAATGGCCAAGTATGTTATTCAGTATTTATAATGCTTTGTGGAGTTGATTTAATTATTTGATTGAGAAATCGTTGGGCATTGGTTGTCGATATTGAAAGTGAATTGGTAACCATTGCAAAGAGGACACGTGGCTCGGTGAATTGGAGTGTCACCTGGAAAAATGCACGTGAATTCAGTGGTTGAATATGTCACCTTGGCGAAAAGGTCGCCTGAGAGAATGCACGTGGCTCGGAGACTCGGTATGTCGTCCTGGAGAATGCACGTGGCTCGGTGACAGGATTTGGCATCTAAAAGGACACGTGGTCTCGGCGACTTGATGCATCGCTTTGGTGAAATGCACCTTAGAGAATGCACGTGGGTCTAAAAGGGCACGTGGGCTCGGCGACTTGATGCATCGCTTTGGTGAAATGCACCTGAGAGAATGCACGTGGGCCCAGGCATCTAAAAGGGCACGTGGGCTCGGCGACTTGATGCATCGCTTTGGTGAAATGCACCTGAGAGAATGCACGTGGGCCCGGGCATCTAAAAGGGCACGTGGGCTCGGTGACTTGATGCATCACTTTGGCGAAAAGGGTCGCCTGAGAGAATGCACGTGGGCCCGAGGTTCGAGGCACGTGAACTTGGAGACTTGGAAGGTCGTCCTGGAGAATGCACGTGGCCTAGCTTTTAAATATCCCACAGTGGGGATTGATTCGTATGACATGTAATCGACTGGTTCGATTTGTTTGAAGTGAATGGATGTTTATTGTGAATTGATTGCCTGAATGGAAATGACCGTGAGTGGTCTTGTTGGAATATAATCGACTAAGTCGATTTGATCGATTGCTTCGATCGGCGATATGATTGCTTGGGTGCCTATTATGAATTGTACTGACTTGCAGGTGGGATCTGAGGCCAAGGTAAGTCCTCTGCCTTGTGCGTGTTTAGGCAGCCTTTAGTATAGTAGTTTACTAATCGGGCTTAGTGGGGTAGAACTCGCTGAGACGTAGTCTCATCCCAGTTTGGGGAAAAACATTTCAGGACCCAATAAGGAGCCGAGGAGGAGAAGTCTGGGAAGGAGATCTTGGAGGTGAAACTTGAAGGGAAGGATTTTGAAAGAAGAAGATAATACCGAGATGGGCCTTGAGTATGGCATGGATGGATTGAGATCCTACCTTCTTTTGAGATCTCTTTTTGATGTGAATAGTTATGAAGTGGTTTGTGTTTTGTATAAAAGTTTGGTTATAAATTTCAATATGAAAAATATGGCCCTGCTTTTCTATCCCATTGTTTTATTGTCTGGGGATTTTAATTGCTTCCGCATGTGCTTAATAACTGAAAGGGTCGGCGATACTAGTCCTGGGATATCGCATTATAAAATCGACCAAATAGAAGGATGTGCACGTGCCTGAGGATCGGGGCGTGACATCCTGTTTAAGTGGTATCAGAGCGAAGTTGAAGATTGGAGTGATAAGGAGCGTTGACCATGGGATAGTTAGTAGGAAAGGCCTTTAAATTCATGCTGGTGCATGTCTGTGTTAGCTGAATGCTAGAATTATTTGTCGTGTGAGGATCGCTCATCTTCTAATCCAGTGTGGATGTGGAAGACGGGTTTCAGTGTAAAGACTGAACCATGAGCGAGCAGGAGCTGAGAACTCCTAGTAAGAGGACAATGTCCTCTGTGACTCGGGATAAAGCATTGACAAATGTCGGTACCCGAGGTGGTTGTGGCAGAGTGTTGGCTCTGGCCAGCCCGAGTGTAAGAGTACCACTGCAGGTTGGTACTTGTGTAGCAGCGTCGAATGATCCTAAGTTTGATAGGATCGTTTTGATGCAAGTGTTCCTTGGGAACTGGATGAGCCAGTAAGCTCAGGATCAAGCCGTTGTCGTTGTCGCTATCTCTACCGCCGTCAGTATTGTAACCGCCGTCAGTATTGTAACCGCCGTGTCGCTTCACCTGTTGAGATATAGAGTGGGGATATGATCTGGGATCGAGCCATCGCTTCCAAGTCAAGGTACAGATCCAGTTCAGGCAGAAATGGAAATCGGTCAGGGAAAAGATCAAAGTCGAGAGCAGTTATAGCAGACCGATGGGACAACCAGAAAGAGTGTGTGCTGTCAGTTGGCAGGAGATAGAAGACTCACCTGATAGGTGTCAGAATTGTAGATGGAAGCATGGATAAATCAAGTGTCCGAATATGACTAGAACATGTTGTGATGATGACTAGCATGGCCATCAGATGAAGGACTGTCAGTGGAAATCTAAGGTAGCATAGACATTGCTACTGCGGCCAGAACGCCAGCAATATGGCAAAAGGAACAGGAACGGAATCGACTATGCCTTATTCAATGAAAGAATATTTTGAGATGATTTTATCAGAATAGTGCCAGAGAATGTTGGGATTACAAGTGTGGAATTTCAGTTAGTTGTTTGTTTAGGCTGTAGGAAAAGAACCATTGACTAAAGTTGTACTTTATTGGCTGTTGGTGTACAACTCTATCGTTAAGTGTGGAAAGAATTGGCTCTAGAGCATTTTGTAGTGAGGAATTGTTATAGTGGAGTAACCCAGTTTATTCCAGGGGCAGGTAGAAGTGCCAAGTTTTATTGAGAGTCGAGAAGGGTTCTTGACTTCTTTAACCTCTTCACTTGAGGCAATCCGTTTGTTAGACGGAGGTTGCCTAGGTTACTTATCAATTGTCAAAAATAAGACAGATTGAAGAATTGAAAATTGAAGACTCCTCAATAGTCCAAGAATTTCTGGAAGTGTTGCCACAATGATTGTCAGGCCTATCGTTAGTAAGTGAGATAGAATTTACGGTCAAGCTAGCACCCGGAACAGAACCATTCTCAAAAAGTTCTTACCAGTTGTCGTTGCCTGAATTGATAGGACCAATTGTACAAGTGTGAGGATTGATGAATGAGGAATTCATGCATATTAGTGCATCGCTTTAAGGAACATCAGTTTTGTGGAAAGAGAAATGAAGATGGTTCGTTGCAATTATGCATCAACCATTGTCAACTTAATTGGGTGACTTGTCATAAAGAATGTTGATGTCTTCAAGGATTGACTTGAGGACAGGTTATTGTCAGTTAAGAACCAGGAATGAGGTTATACTGAAGACGGCATTTCGCACTTGATTTTCTCCTTGTGAGAATAGTGTGAAGCCATTTGATTCGACGAACGCTCTAGCCGTTGTCATAGATTTGACAAATCGAATGTTCAAAGAATATCTAGATCAACGGTGATCGTGTGGTATAGCGACATTATAGGGTGTTCATTAAGTGTTGAGAATCACGAGATGCCCCTAAGGATGGTCGTGTGGTCACAGGTAAAGGAATCTTCATGGACCCAGCCAAGATCGAAGCGGTTGTTAATGGACCGAGACCGACATCAATGTCAGAGATCAGAAGTTGTGGGGATTGGACAGATTAGTACGGAAGGTTTGTGAAAGAATTTTCAGCATCGGTATCATCATGGGCTTGACCTCTTGAGAAAGAAGAGAAATTCATTGGCATAGACAAGTACGAGGATAGTTTCCAGAGCTTTAATAAGATCTGGCTATCGTACTTGTGCTAAACTTTTCATTTGGCTCTGGAAAGCATGAAATCTTTAGTGATGTGTCTTGCCAACGACTGGGTATGTATTGATACAACATGAGAAGATTGTTGTATAACCGTCCCGCCAGTTGAGACCCAACAAGTTGAACATGAAATAGTGTCGTGAATCAGAATTTTGGCAGAACTATAATGATGTTATCTGGTATTATCTTGGGAGAATGAAAGAACTAATTTATGTGTTGAGCCGAGAGTCTTCGATTATACATAGGCTGGCTAAAGTATAAACTTTACTTAAAAAGGGTTCGAAATTTGGTTTTCAAATTTGAGGTAGGCTACCTTTTAAATTTTATAGCCACCCTTAAAATTGAACCAAATGTTCAAGTTAGAATCGGCGCCTAGTTGACAGACTGAGATGTTCAGAAGATCTTATAAGAGGATACTGGCAAGAAAGAATCTAACTTTGAAACTTCCGAGGATGGAACGTTCGGGTTCCATGAGGAATTGAGTGCACCTGACAGTGTAGCACTCAGGGAAAAGATTTTGTCAGAAGTTCGCTATAGTATTGCAGCTTTGTCCAAATGGTGCAAGTAAATCAGAATCGGCATGAGCTAGATTAGTAAGCTGATATGAAGATAAATACAGCTAAGCAGGTTGAAAGCGTCAGAAGTGTCAGTAAGTGGAATGCGAATCGGGAGAATTTTACCATCACTCGAAAGTCCCAAGTGGAAATGGAAATATATCACAATGGAACATTGTGATAGGCTTGCTAAGAATTCAGGGGATTACTGATACCATTTGAGAATAGTGGTTGATCGATAGATGGAGTTGGTCCACTTTGGTACAGTATGAGTAGATCTCGTTTTGAGTATGTAACATCCAGATTTCGGGCTTTGATTTCGATTAGATAAATTGGGCATTTCCTCGATGCGATTACAGTGTTTTTCTCTGAGTTGGCCACTCATGAGATAACTAGACTAGCTGGGTGAGTTACTAAGGACTTTAAGGCAGATAGACTAAGAATTCGACCAGGAATCGATTTCTCGACCGTGCTTATCTTTAGAGATCATTACGGCACAGTTAAAAATCGAAGTAAGATCAGAGATAGGTTGGTTCGACTAAAATGAGTGACCAATCGTGGGTGACCCCACTAAATTGGAAAACTCTCGTCGACTGACACTAATTTGATTTTACTGTCGTTTTGGTACCCTGTGTCCGTATTTGAACCTTTGAGATTTTCACGATAATCGAGAGTCGCTAATGTGTCGAGTGGGTTCATTGTGGCTCGAAGAAAATCGACCACGGTTCATTTGTCCTAAAAAGCTCTGAACACTACCCGGTAGCCTAGGTCACACTAAAAGCGTGTCGGAGTGAAATTAACCGCCAATCTAAGTTCGATTTCAGAAACTGAAGATCTTATCTTGAAGTGTGTGTGCATTAGATAATTCGCCGGCATGGAGTGTCGAGGATGAATTATATTTCGAATCTAAATCAGAGATTATAAATTCGGCAGAGTTTTCAGAGGATTCTTTATTAAGCAGTGTATAGCAGATGGTACAGAATTTCAGTGGTAAAAAGAAAGTGAAGAAGATTTCAGGCCAAAGACAGTACAGTAGTCAGTGATTACAGTTGCTAAGATCAGTACCAGAGTTATATCAGATCTTGACCAGAGGTTCCCAGTTTCAGCAGATCAGTCAGATAGTTTCTTTTTAATCAGTGCAAAGCAGAGTGTACAGGATTTCAGTCGGTTGAGATGAGATCAGAAATCAGAAAATCGCAAGTCCAGAGTCAGCTCAGTGATCAGCATTTACAGTTGTCAGATCAATATCAGAGTAAAGACTGCTCAGAATTGTCAGAAATGTTGAATCATTGAGGTTCGAAGGTTTATTAGGGGGTCGAGAAAAAGAGATCAGATGTGGATGACAAAATGTCTTATGTGAGAAGCTCAGTTCAGTTGTTGGTTCAGAAAGAGCAGATTTTGTGTACGAAGATGATCTCCTTAGTCAAAGTGGTCAAACAACGCCACGAGACCGAATGATCAGCGTGGAAAAATGAGACTCGATGAGACGGCAATACCCCCACCTTTCGTTTATGGATTGGTAAAGGTTTAAATTTCGAGGACGAAATTTTTATAAGAGGGGAAGAGTTGTGACATCCAGTTTTTCGGGTTTTAATTTGACTGGATAAATAGGATCCTGTCTCATCGCTCGTCAATTTATTGACGAGTCCGAAATTTCAAGAAAGAAATTATCGGAGGAAAATTGAAGACCAAAAAGAAAATAGAAAGGGGAAGAGAAAAGAAAAATAAGAATAATATGATTTTTGAATTTCTTTTCTCTCTCTCTCCCTTTTCTCTCTTTTTCTCTCTCTTCTCTCTCCTCTCCCCCTCTCCCCTTCGTGCGAATTGGCCCCCTTTTTCCACCGAATAGTGGGCTGTCACCCACTTATTTTTCCCCTCTCCCTTTGACCATTCAAACCTTTTCCTCTCTCTCTTATCTCCTCTTCTCTCTCTTCTCTCTTCTTTCTTCCTCCTCACGACAGAACCGGTTCCCTTCTTCTTCTTCTTTTCTTCTCGTGCGAACCAGGAGCTTGAAGACAGCAGCTCGCCGTCGCGCCGGAGCACCGCCGCCAGGCCGCTGTCCGCACCAACCGCGCACGCCGTGCGCTCCGCCACCTCCCCTTCGCGTTTGCCGTCCCCGCCGTGCATCGTCCAGCTCCCGTGCCGCCTCTGTCCAGCTCCATCTTGGCTAGCACCGGCCACGATCCGGCCACCTCCGGCCACCGTGGGCCACCGTTCGGCCTCGCCAAGCCGCCACCTACCTTCCCGACCCCTTGCTGCCCCCAACCATCTCTTTTTCCCCTCTGTTTTGCAGCAACCCAGCAAGTTGCGAAATGGGTTTCCAGCTGGTTCGGGCCGCTTTTGGGCCGTTTCCGGGCCTCGAACCCGAGCCGTGCTTTGGGAAGAATTGTTCCTCGCGTCGCCGCCGTCGGATTGATCCGATTTGCGCGCGATTTGGTGAGTAATCTCACTAATCTTGGATTAGTTGGCTAATTATGCTTAAGGTTGGTTTAGATTTAATTAATTATGTTTAGGTTGTTAGATTAGAATAAATTAGCAATTATTAGTCAATTGTGATGTGATTTAGATAAATTGATTGTGTAATTAGTAAGTAGACATGGTCTACTAATTATTAGAAGTGCCTCGGGATTTTCCCGACCCTTAGTGGGCTCCAATTAGGCTTTTCGGGCCTAAGTGGATTTTTTGTATGTAAATATTAATTTTCGGAATTAAATTAAATAATTATTTATTTTCCGAAAATTCAAGGGAGATGGTTCGGAACCGGAATATTGTGCTGATGACTGTGGTGAAGTCCGTTTATTTAATCGGGCTTTAATTTGAGCTAAATGGGATTTTTAATATTAATTATTATTCGAAATTAATTAAATAATTATTTATTTTCCGAAAATTCAACTGAGATGGTCTGGAACCGGAAAATTATGCTGATGACCGTGGTGAGGTCCGTTTATGTAATCGGGCTTTATTTTGAGCTAAATTGAATTTTTTAATAATAATTATTTAATTTTCGAAATTAATAAATAAATTAATTATTTTTCGGAAATTAAGATTTTGATGGCCGACGACCGAAATCTCGTGCTGATCGTCGTGGCGCAGTCCGTTTATTTATTTGAGCTCCACGTTGTATGGAATTGAATAAATTGTGATATTTTAGGGATTTACCCTAAATTGATTGGAATTGATTGCGATTGAATTGTTGATTGGTAAATGGCCAAGTATGTTATTCAGTATTTATAATGCTTTGTGGAGTTGATTTAATTATGATTGAGAAATCGTTGGGCATTGGTTGTCGATATTGAAAGTGAATTGGTAACCACTGCAAAGAGGACACGTGGCTCGGTGACTTGGAGTGTCACCTGGGAAAATGCACGTGAGTTCAGTGGTTGAATATGTCACCTTGGCGAAAAGGTCGCCTGAGAGAATGCACGTGGCTCGGAGACTCGGTCTGTACCCCTGGAGAATGCACGTGGGCTCGGTGACAGAGGCTGGCATCTAAAAGGGCACGTGGGCTCGGCGACTTGATGCATCGCTTTGGTGAAATGCACCTGAGAGAATGCACGTGGGCCCAGGCATCTAAAAGGGCACGTGGGCTCGGCGACTTGATGCATCGCTTTGGTGAAATGCACCTGAGAGAATGCACGTGGGCCCGGGCATCTAAAAGGGCACGTGGGCTCGGTGACTTGATGCATCACTTTGGCGAAAAGGGTCGCCTGAGAGAATGCACGTGGGCCCGAGGTTCGAGGCACGTGAACTTGGAGACTTGGAAGGTCGTCCTGGAGAATGCACGTGGCCTAGCTTTTAAATATCCCACAGTGGGGATTGATTCGTATGACATGTAATCGACTGGTTCGATTTGTTTGAAGTGAATGGATGTTTATTGTGAATTGATTGCCTGAATGGAAATGACCGTGAGTGGTCTTGTTGGAATATAATCGACTAAGTCGATTTGATCGATTGCTTCGATCGGCGATATGATTGCTTGGGTGCCTATTATGAATTGTACTGACTTGCAGGTGGGATCTGAGGCCAAGGTAAGTCCTCTGCCTTGTGCGTGTTTAGGCAGCCTTTAGTATAGTAGTTTACTAATCGGGCTTAGTGGGGTAGAACTCGCTGAGACGTAGTCTCATCCCAGTTTGGGGAAAAACATTTCAAGACCCAATAAGGAGCCGAGGAGGAGAAGTCTGGGAAGGAGATCTTGGAGGTGAAACTTGAAGGGAAGGATTTTGAAAGAAGAAGATAATACCGAGATGGGCCTTGAGTATGGCATGGATGGATTGAGATCCTACCTTATGTTGAGATCTCTTTTTGATGTGAATAGTTATGAAGTGGTTTGTGTTTTGTATAAAAGTTTGGTTATAAATTTCAATATGAAAAATATGGCCCTGCTTTTCTATCCCATCGTTTTATTGTCTGGGGATTTTAATTGCTTCCGCATGTGCTTAATAAATGAAAGGGTCGGCGATACTAGTCCTGGGATATCGCATTATAAAATCGACCAAATAGAAGGATGTGCACGTGCCTGAGGATCGGGGCGTGACAGTTGGTACCTCATCGATTCAAGGCATGGTTTCGCCATGGGCCTAATGGGGTCCGGGAAGGTCCCTTGGATGGTTTTGACGCACCTGCTGTTGATGGTGAGGAGATGGCTAGCCCCCTTGACACCGACATCCCTGACGGTGTCATGGAGGACCCAGAACTCTCGGATGTCTCTGAGGTCCCTACTGAGGAGTCTTGTGCCTAGATGGCATAGTGACTCTTCTTTTTGGTTTAGACCTTTGTTTATAGACTAGTATTGTATATAAACTCAGCTTGTTTATGAAAGATCTTTTGTAAAAATTCGTATCCTACTTTTCAATCCCAATCGAATGTTGTCTAGGGATTTGTTTATTCGCTTCCACATGTGCAATAAAATGAATGAGTTGGTGACGCGTCCTGTGACGTTACAATTTTAGCGACCACCAAGGGATGTATGCACGCTCGAGGTTCGGGGCGTGACAAATACCATATTAGAAAGTATACAAGTTTCCAACCCCAAAAAAGGAAAGAAAAAAACAAAATTACACCAACGATGTGAGATATTTTAATAACTTATATTTTTAATTAATTAAGTGCGAAAGTGGACTTATATATGTTGGCCATTTTTAATGTGCTTCACCAAAGTGCACACATGATTTCAATGTACATACAAAATACACCCATCATCTGATGCGCCTGCGAAATCTAGAATAGTAGAAAAGGATTTCACTCCTAGCTTGACTGATATTGATATTCTTCGCAGATTTTTCCCCCAAATTGCGTAGTTTGGATTTTGCATCAACTATCAATAAGATTAATGTGAAAGCATGAACAAACGATTGATTGAAGAAGAAAAAACTATGGAACTTAAAACTAAACACATAAGATTTAAATGATTCGGCCATTTGCCTACTCTAAGGGGAGAGACCGACAAGATGGCTCCACTCTAATAAGTGAAGATAAGATTATAATTACTTTATTACACTCACTCACAGGTGTTTTCTAATCCTAAATATCATCCAAATCCACGATAATCAATCACAAGAATAGAGTTTTCTCACACTCTATTCAATGAGAATTTATGGGACCATTGTCAATTGTTATAAAAACTTAAGTTGTTAAATGAATGGGTGATTTAATATTTAGAATTTTTAACACTCTCTCACGCATAGGCTGGACTTGGGCTGAAGTCTTAACTATGGAAATATAACATCAAGGAGGCAAATAGGCCAAAAAAAAAAAAATGAACTCATGACCTCTTACTTTAATATGAGTTTAAAATTTGTATCACCACCGCTAGATGCTCTAAAAACTCAATCTTTAAGAAATTTTATAATAGTTGGTAAAGTCCCACTAAATCTTACACGATACATGAGAGATCCTTTTCTAAAAGCTTCAACTATTAAAGGAACGAGTTATTTATTATTCGAATAGTCTATCACTCTCTCATTATTTAAATATTCTAACATTCCTCCTCACGCATAGGCTTAATTTTGGCCTAACTATAAAAATATGAAAATGGCGAGGCTATTAAGGGCCTGGAAAGCTAGACGATCTTCGAATGCCCAAGTGCACTTGAATTCAGTGCACATCTCAATGCACATCCGGAGCTAATCTTTCATGTCATCATTTTTTTTTTCAATAAGTCCTAATATCCTCTAGTCAACATCAATTTCAGCATTATTTGTCTCGTACAATAGCGAACATTGGCCTGTTTAGTGTCACGTAGTCTGCAAAGCCCCATCGACTCTGTTTTCGTGAGCAAATCCAACTGCATCCACCACATGTATCTATAATCTTGTGGCTAAGTTGTTAATCTCTGTCAAGACTGAACTTTATGATTTTGTCCAAAGTTTGCTCTGATCTGTGCTATAAATTTAAGTTGTGCTCGTGGAATTTGAAGAGATTTTTGCAAATGTCAACTTATTTTGCATTGATCTGGACTTACTTTTTTGTGGTTGACCTTTGTAGGAATATAGGTCCACACTGCAGACGAAGATGATGATTTGTAGAAAGTTGTGGATGACAGCAACAAGTACGTAGAAGAAGAAAAAACATACTATGATGAGGATGGACATGAAAGTGGCGAAGTTGATGAAGATGAGCAAGAAGATGCCGACGAACCTGTTGATGAAGGGGGAACAAAACAAGTTTGAGTTCGTTGTTTAAATCCGTTCTATTTTTTTTCACGGCAGATATATTGCTTGCAGTAACTTTCTGTTGGTGTATGGACATGCCTTGCTTAGTTGCAGAACCATTTGCTTGTTAACTTAAGAAACAACTACTTTGTAACATTCCGTCATTTAAGTGTTTGATGATCGTACTAGTAAAGATTGTGGAATTTCAATGCCGACGTATGTGTGATCCTGCTTTGTACCAACTACTTTGATTTCCTGCAACCAAATTCAAGAGAACCTCAGAAGATAATTGTCACAACCCTGACTCCATCCCTAGGGTCATGAATGACAAGGGTTATTTTCGCGACGTCCCAAGTTGGTCGCCATCCCGATTCTTTTTATTTTGTTATCATGTACATTTGGAAACATGAACAAATAACCCCGCAAACAAACAACAGCTGGAAGACTAGGACATACGTCACACAAAAGCCCTGAGTTGTTTGATCTATCTGACTCTTCAGACAATGTTGGAAGTACGATTGACAAAGAAACTTCTTATGAATATTCATAGTTAAAATCGATTGTTGTTGCTCTTAAGGCATTAGGGAATAGTGAGGATGTTATTTTGCGGCTTTTAGCTTAAAATGATTTTGAAAGCGAAAAGGCGTTGGAGATGATGTTCGTTAATCATGTTAGAACTATGCCCCCTCGCGATGCTGGTGATTCGAGTGATGTCAAATCTCGAAAAGGGAAGGAGAAAATGGCCGAAACTTCTGCCAATTAGAAAAGGATTGATGATGATGGATGAATGGGGGACAATGATGATAAGCTTTATGCAAGTTTCAGGGGAAGAATCATTGAGTAAGTGACGGATGACGATCGTGCAAATAAACTGATCAAATCTGAAGCGCATCAATAATACTCCAGATCTCTGATGAATAGGGGAGTTATTAAACAAAGAACAATCGATTTTGATTTTTTCGAGTTTACTAGTATTCATCTTAAGCAACTCTTTGACAATCAACTACTTGCTTTGGGTGTCACTAAATATCCTACCTACCCTACTTTGACTACTTATTTGTAGTCAACGCTTCCATCTTACTCAGTAGATAAATCATATTTGATTCAAGCATGGGATCTAGCCAAGGTGTTGGGGGTCAAATTTTCTGAATTCGAGCCTATAGACATTGATCCTGATGTTTGCATATAGACAACTCCCTGGTATTCCTGTCTTTACCAGAGATGACAAATCTCATGTCTCTCATCAGTTGTTTCCCTTAAGATAGATTATACTTCATAAGATTATTATTAATTGCTTGAGACCAGAGGGATCTTCCATAATTGATATTTCGCGGTACAAAGCCAAGTTGATGTGGGCCATTTTAAATGGTCGCTCATCTTCAATTGCTCATCTTATTATTCTACACATGTATAGAACTGCCTTAAAGAACAAGGGGCAATTACCTTATGGGTCTCTGATCAAGAAAATTTTTCGTGAACTGGACATTGAGATCCCTAAAAGGTTGAGTAAATTTCAATTGCCTCGGTTGAACATAGATGAGCAAATGTATGACATCCTCAAAATTCGACCCTATTCAGGATATGATAAGGGGTTCACTACTACCAATGTGCAATTAGTAGAATTGAACTTTGAATTGGTTCGTGAACCATTCAAGAGTATTAAACCTATTAGGAAATGCAACCATGGATTGATAAGTCTACCATAAGGATCAATGAGGGACAATCTTAAGCTGTTTCATGCCATTCCAAGAGCAGTTATAGATCCTTTTGATAATAGTATATAATTCCACATGATTACTATATTATTTACGAACGACCATAAACCAATTCCAAATGATCGTGACTTTAGAACAAGTAATTGACCTCTCATGATTACATGACAACAGAGGATCATCCATGAATTGAAAAGACTCAAACAAGGGTGGACATCGAATCAACCACGGGTCGAACTCACGGAATCCCTTAAGGCCGTTTGTTGGTTTTAATTATGCAAAAGCTACATTTGATAGATTTCAACCGTAAATTCCAGTCCAGTTAAGGATATCAAACTTAAGAGGATTAAGAGAGCACCACTAGACATTGCTTCATCAAATTCCTTAATTATCGGTACAACCCGAATTCTCGAATAAGTGAAATTGGACCAACAACTAGAAGCCCAATGGGCCTCACGCCCAATTAAATCCCCATTAAGCTTGTTAAGGCTTAAAGTGGATAAGTTAAGCCCAACCCAATTTGTCAAGCCCAAACCCAAGCCCTATGTGCATACTACTAGACCTTCACTATTTTCCAATTTTATAAGTCTTTCTGTGTTTTGAATCTCATAAAACTTCCTTCATAAAAGTTGTTCAAGACATCCTTATCTACAACATATTTTAATGTCAGATTTTTTTAGGTCAAATTTTTGGCACAAAAGCCTATTCTCTTACCGTGTGAAAACTGCCTAGTGTAGTAAAAACGGTGACCTATTTGTCTTCTCAATTTTTTGTAAATTCTTTGTTTTGGAATCTAAACATGCTTCATTCACAAAAGTTTTAGAGGACATCTATTTCTATAAGATACTAAAATTTCAATATATTTTATGAAGACTTGGATGTTGAAACAATTTTCTTTTGCAGTCACTGGAACTGTTCAACGAACAAGATTTTGGGTTGTCTTTGGTGATATTCTTCTCTTAATACAAAAAAAATTAGGCTTGGATTGCTCATAAAAATTTGTATTTAAAGTCTTCTCTACAACATATTAAATTTTTCTAATTTTTTGAATCCGTTTGGTAAGGTAATGACATTTATTTCGAAAATTGCTCAAAATTGTTCTTCACATTGGAAGGAGAGGGCCACACACGTAGCTTGAAGGACAAGCCTAGGCAATTGCATAGTTGAGATCAACCCTTGCTTCCCAAGTTTAGGAATTTCATCATTTCAATAATTAAGAAAGTGAAGAAACAATCTTGGCCCTTGATCTTGCATTATGATCTTGATAAACAAAGAGCTAGGATCTCTTCTTACTCCCCAAGTTTGGAGCCATCATTGTAAGATCTTAACATTTTTTGCACTCAAGTGCATGAATAGTGCGCAATCTTGGAAAAATGACTAAAGTGCCCTCTCATTCAACTAAGGACAAATGGCAAGATGGGAAAGGAGCAAGGAAGGGGCGCCCATGTGCTAAAGATGAGGGGAGTGATGTCATCCCCTAGCCTAGCCTAACCTAAACCTAGACACCGGGACATCTTGAGTGTTAAAACTTAGCATGAAGAGGCACTTAAGTGCCAAAAATTATGAAAGTGACACTTAAGAGCTAAATTTGGAGCAAAATGGATCACTTAAGTACCAACAGCGAGAAAATCCAGCCAAATTGCATATGTCATATTTTCTAGTGATATCTTTTACTCAGGTGGCAAACATTGAAAAAAAAAAACATGTGGATGACAAAAATGACGTCGTCAATCCACGCTAGCTTAGTTGACCTAAATGACATCGTTTTTCCTTGGTCCTATACGACATCGTTTAGGTTATTTTGGCTTAAGCAGACCCGATCGTCGTCATTCCTCTTCGTTCACTTATGTTCACACTAGATTTGAGGCCCTTCTCTCTGTTACCATTCATGCCTAGAGGTGGTCATCGGTTGCCGTCGTTGGTCGCTGTCGTTGGTCGTCATCGCCGCTCGCCATCATCGCTCCTCCAGGTTTGGCCCCTTCTCCCCCTCCTCTGTGATGAAATTAGGGCTCAAATTTGTTTATTAGGGCTCCGATGGAAAATTTGGGGCTTAGCGGGGAAATGTGGAGGTCGGCTCAAATGGTACTTTGATGTGTGATTTAGGGGTCAGGATCAGTTCTAGAACCCTAATGGGGGTCGGATTGGCAATTTAGGGCTCGGCTCAAAATATAGGGTTCGATGGAGGGAGAATTAGGGCTCAACCTTGAAGATGTGGTGTTATTGTGATGTGTGACTTAGAACGGTGCTATTGTGATGTGTGTTTAGAGCTTGGATGTGGTATTATAATGTGTGAGGCCGATTTTTAAGGGTTAGATGTGAAATGTGATGTGCGACAGCGATTTTAACTACTCGAAGTGATTGTCGTCCGGTCACTTTTTTTAAATCAAAGTGTTTAAATGGGTGTCGTGAGGACCTATACTTGTCGTGGGGACCTCTATTTTTTGGTTAATATTTTAAGGGAATGGAAGGCAAATAATCAAAATGGCGACGTCTTTTTTGGTTTTCAAGTAGGGGCATATTGTTAGTGTGGGGACAACTTTTTGTCATGGATGGTATCTTTCTAGTAAATGGCGTAACATGTGCATCTCTTCCCCCTTCCATTTTCTTTAATATAGTCCATGAGAGTGGGGGGACTTCCATGTGCAATTGTCTGTTGTTCTTTGTGGAAGTGGTCCCAAAAGGTAATTATTTTTTTTCTTGGTGCAGAAATGGTTTATGACAAGGATTATGTCGATATCATAGTTTGCTACCGTAGGGATTTGTGATTGGGGAGGATGAGTGGGAGTATGAGGATGGAAATGAGAGCACCATCTTTGCCGATATAAAGAAGACATCTTATATAGGATTTGTTAGAGATATAGTGAACTATTTGCCTTGTAAAGTTCAGAAGTTGCTATATTGTGCTCTTGGGAAAGGCTTAAGAGATGGTTTGAGAAGCTAAGGTGATGATAATGGTTTTAGGGATGTTCTATACCATTATCTTCATGGAGAAGAGGTAAAAGTATACGTTGAGTATGATAGTGATAGTGAGGACGAAGATCATGATAGAGGGAGCACTCAAGTAGGACAAGAAGGAGATAGTATTCAAGGTAGTACTGAGGTTAATGATGAAGGAAGGTAGGATAGACATGATGGAGATGAGAGGGGCACAGATGTAGTTCGCCAAAGTGATGATGACATAGGTGATGTCACAATAATTGGATTAGATTGGGAAATAGCTAAATCTAGTGATGATGACAATGAAGGATTACCTGCTGAAAATTTGATAAGTGATGACGATGATAAGGAGTTTGTACAGTCAAGAAAAAAGCGAATGGATTTTTTGACAAATAAGTTTGCAGCTTTGTTGGTAACTAATGAAGTTCCAAATAAAGCTGAAGGCCGTGCAAATACTGGTGCTGCTGGCGAGGAGATTGATTACGAAGAAAGTGTTATGAATGCTACTTCCTAGGATGAGCTTGAAGAAGATCAAGGTGTTGTGCATAGAAGGAAAAGTAAGTTTCCTTCTTATGATCCATCTGTTGCCTCTACTATTTTGTCGGTAGGTATGAAATTTCAAGATGCAAAACAATTTAGGGAAGCTATATTGAAGAACTCCATTGCTGCACAAAGGAATATTAACTTCATTAGAAACAATAAGACCTTTGTAAGAGCTAGGTGTTCGCAACAAAATTGTCCATGGAAGATCTATAACACATTTTTTAGGGGAAGTGGATCCTTCCAGATTATAGCCCATTTAGAGGCATACTTGTTCCATTAATTTTGAAAATAAAAGGGTAACAAGTGCATGGTTGTCCAAGCACTTGTTTGATCTGATTAAGTTGATGCCCTAGATGAAGATTACTGAGTTCAGGATGCTAGTGAAGGAGCGTGTAGGCATCAATGTATCCAAGAATCAATTACTAGTTGGAATTGGAAGAGATGTGAATAACCAAATGTTTCCACTGGCTTGGGCTGTTGTGAGGGTATAGAATAAGGACAGTTGGTCCTGGTTCCTAAAAAAATCTTATGACTGATTTGGAAATAACAAATGGGGAATGATGGGTATTCATGAGCGACCAACAAAAGGTAATGTTTGCTTTCTGAAAAAATTTGGTCAATTGTTTGCTTTTTAATATCAATATGCCATTTGCTTACATTTCTTATTTGGAATAATTGCAGGGACTGGTTCCAACTGTAGCTGAGTTGGGCCTTATGCCGAACATCGAATGTGTGTGCGACATATATACGCAAATTGGGCAAAAACCTATAAAGGGGATAAGCTGCAGTTACAATTTTGGTAGCTAGCAAAGAGCACGAATATGGCTGACTTTAGGATGGCTAAAGAAGAACTGTTTCAATTGACAAGAGAAGGTTATCATGCACTATTCAAAACAGAATTGAAGTTTTGGTGTAGGGCATCATTCAACGAGAAATTCAAGTGCGATAACATCAATAACAATATCTACGAAGCATTCATCGGGAGGGTAATAGATACCAGATGCAAACCAATCATCTCAATGCTTGAAGATATATGGGTTGTGGTCATGACTCAGCTGCAGAGACAAAGAGACGAGGCTACAAAGTGGACTAGGTATTGTGGTCCTAGGATTGCTAAGAAATTAGATGAAAACATGGCTGCAAGTAGGTATTGTCATCCCATTTGGAATGGGGATGAAGGATATGAGATAATGAAGGGTTCCAGTAAGTATGTTCTCCATTTAGGTACAAGGAAATATTCATGTAGAACATGGCACATGCCATATGTGCCATCCAATTGAAGGGCCACAACACAAAGGACTACGTTGATGATTGGTACAAGAAACTGAAATATCTTGCTCATACCAATTCATGATGCAACCAATTTAGAAGTAGCAAGTTCTGGGAGCTAACAAATCATGAAGCACCTCAACCTTTGCCACTAAAGAAGAAAATGGGAAGGCCAAAGCGAAAATGAAGAATGACGGAGGAAGAGGTCTTAGGTCGGCGTATGATGAATAGGACATGTATAAAGATGATGTGCTCTTATTGCCACATAGCAGGACACAATACTAAAGGTTGTCAATTAAGTAAGTAGCAAGAATAGTCGAGGCCAGCCAAAGGGCCTAGTGAGGGACAGTTGGAGAAAGACAAATAGAAAGGTGAAATGAGTTGACTATTTTTCAGTCAACGACAAGAAACCTAGTAAGTCATGACATTTCTATTAATGTTGCTTTATGGTTTATTACAAATATGTACATAGATACAATTGACATGTAGGTAATGTTTTTGTCTTTATCAAGTCACGAGAATGACACGTGAAGGATTGGTCGAAGCCCCTGCTGTACCCAAAACTGAAGAGCCTGTTTGAAGAAGGCAAAGTAGAAGACGGCTAGCTGAAGGATTGGTCGAAGCAACTGAAGGACCAGTTAAGTCGATTGTTTTTCAGTAGCAGAGAAAAAAAATACCCAGTAAGTTCAATAATTTGTGTTTAGTTTTCCTTTACATTAGTATATGGCATGATTTTATATTTATGATGTCCTTTGCTTCTTTCTCATATTCGAAGAAAGCAAGCTAGAGCTCAGTTGCCAATAGAAGGCTCAACTAAAGGGCCACCACAAGATCCATCACAAAGGTTACCACAAAGGCCACCAGAAGGGTCATCATAAGGGCCACCACAAAAGCAAACAAAATGTGTCACTGAAGTTGAAGGGCTAAATAGAAGAACAACCTAAAGAAAGCCAAATAAAGGGCCAGGTACAAGAAGTCCATCTAGAAGACCCCTAGCTAAAGAATGGGCCGAAGAAGCTCCTGTTGTAGCTGAATAGCCAAAACAAGAGCCCAAGAAATCACAAGTACCTGAAAGTGACGCTCCCCCTGAACAAGAGGGGCTCTTGGGAAGAGGCTAAAAAAAATATGGTTACAGATGAGCATACTGGAATAGTAATTCTTAATGTAAGTTTTATAGGCTACATTTAATTTAATTTGTGGTGCAAGCTTTTGTTGATAATTGGGTTTTCTTTTTGTAACGTGGGAGAAGTTCAAAGGTTCTTATCTCTTAAGGCCCAACTCAAGAATCAACGGTTGTGCCAACAAAGAAGAAGACATCGGCTGCGCCAACAAGAGAGAAGAGTAAGAGAACCTAGTTACAGGTCCATCTAAATCAGTTTAGCCTACGACAATTGAAGCTCCTTCTGAATTAGTTCTGCCTAGGACAATTGCAGCTCCATAAGAATTAGTGCATCCCAAGGTAGTTGAAGAAGAAGTTGCACGTCCAGTTAGAAAAGTGTAAGGATTATGAATCAAGTGAAAAGTTCATCAAAAGGAGCACAAATAAGAGGCGTTGTGCATATTGATTGATGAAATAGGACGTGATAGGGTTTATGGAGCTAAGGAGTCAGTTATTTTGTTTATGATTTGCTATGGATTTTTGTTTTTTTTAGTTTGTCATTGAGTTTGTAAGACTTAATTTCAATATTAATTGAACATTCTTATTGATTGTCATTTTTTCCTTTTTCCTTTTTTATTTATTTTGCTTTTACTTACCACTTCCGATGGTGGATCTGTGGTGGTGGCTAGGGTGCTCGTGTGGTTGGTGGTGGTGGTTGGTGAAGCCTGGTGGTGATGGGTCTATTATGGGGGTTGGGTTGGGGGCTCTTACTACACCTAGTACTAGTGCAAATGTGCACTGTGTAGTGTGCATAGCTTGCACCAACCCCTTTTGCAACAGACCCACCACCAGTAGTGGTTGCTAATGGTGGGTCTATGGCGGTGGCTACGTGTTGGTGTGGTGGCTGGGATGCTAATATTGCTAGTGATGGTGGCTAGTGGTGGCTATTGGTGCCTAGTAGTGATGGGTCTATTATAGGGGTTAGGGTGGGGGCTTGTGTTACACCTAGTGCAAGATGCAAGTGTTCAATATGCACATCTTGCATCGGGTAGTGCTGCTGCAAGGCACTTTGCACTAGCAACTTTTGCAATAGCACACCACCACCATAGTGGTGGCTAGTAGTGGCTCTATGCTGGTGGTCGCTCAAGGTGGTGCCTGGCATGCTTGGTGTGGCTAGTGGTGATGGCTGGAGGCCGATGGTGGTTAGTGGTGGGCGGTGGAGGTGGCTAATGGTAGCTAGTGGCTGGTACAATTTATAGAGGAAATGTACAAAAAGAAAAGGCACTTAATTGATCACATTCTAAAAAACTTGGCACTTAAGTGTTCACTTTTAACCACAAATGGCACTTAAGTGATCAATTTTAATAAAAAGTTGACACTTAATTGATTCTTTTTTTAATCACGATTGACACTTAAGTGATCACTAAATACAACTTAAAGCACTCGAGTAATCACTTGTGTCTATCCTATGTATATGCTGGTTTGCAACAAACCAGAGAAGCTACTTGTTTATATACTCAGTTCAACTTATGGCAACTCCATTCAATTCAATATTTACTACTGGTTTACATTCGGTTCCAGTAAAGAAGTCACCACAGCACATCGACCCAATATACATTACATCCTTGCCAGTTTATATTCAAGAATAAGCAAAAACATAGTACAAATAGTATCACATTCATTCATTCATTCATTCATTCCCTTTCCTTGATCTCCCCACAAGCACAAAAAGTAACAAATAATACATATGACGGCACAAATAAAAAAATAAAAAAATCACAATGATCTTGTAGACAATACAAAATTTCTTCTCATCTTCCAAAAAGATAAGTTACATTTGATCCAAAACAAGTACAATTATCCACTTATTTACAACTATGGCAGTCAGAGAAACTTCTTCTCATCTTCCGGTACTTTACATTTCATCATAAAGTAGGATAGACAAAAAAACAGCACCACAATAATTGCTTGGTTATACTTCTGTTCAATTTTTATCATTGAAACTTCATTATTCAAATGGTTAGTAGAAGATGCTTGAGCTTGCATTGAGTCAACATCGTCCAAGTTGTCCACAAGCATAGATGGAGGTTGATGTCGTCCATCAAGTGGGTCCAATATCACCTCTATGGCTTCATTCGAGTGCACGATGTTCTTCTTGGACTTGGTTACCCACAAAAACATAAACCCTCACCTTCTCTTGCACTTCGACAAGAGGAATTTGAGCCACTGCTGAAAGTTTTGCTCTCCATTTCCAATATTCGACTATAGAATTTGGGGTAAATTGAATTAGGGTTCGGGATTATAGCTTGAGCACTTCAATGGGATTTTTCCCGATTTATGGTTTAAGATTTAGGGCAATTGGGGAGACGACGTCATTTTGGTCAATTTAAGGGCTTTATTTTGGCCAACTATAGAAACGACGTTGTTTTAGGTGAATCAGAGATGAGTTAGCTCTCCGGCAAGCCACGTAGGCGAGCAATATTAATATTTAATTGTCACGTAGGATTTTCGGCCAGGTTCGTTGAAGGTGGTACTCAAGTGTCCCACTTTTCAAAAAAGATGGTATTTAAGTGTCACTTTTCTAACTTTTGACACTTAAACGTCCTATTGTGCCAAGTTTTGGCACTTGGAGTGTTTTTTTACCCCTAAACCTATGCACTAAGTTTGTATCTCCTCATTAATGCTTAGATTTTTCTTTTTCAAGAAACTTTCTTTTGATTGGTTGAGAAAGGTTCTAAGAGTTAGATGGGATGGGCATTAATGGTAAGATTTCTTCCACTTTTTCTCTCTCCTTTAATTCCTTTTGGTTCCCACGACAATTTTCTCTCTTTCTACCCTCATTTTCCCTCATCCTCTTCCTCATTTCATACCCATTTCTCTCTCATTTTTCTCTCTAGACTCACCAGAAACCGACCACCACAACCGCCACCCTTAAACTGCCCTTTGCATCACCATTCCCATCACTGAGTCAGAGCTTTGAAGTCGAGGAAGCTGCTATCCAGCCCCTCACAACAGCCTTCTCTCTCTTTGTTGGCAGTGTGGTCACCATTGGCATAGAGGAGGCCGTTCGCCGTCAAGTTGCCACCATGCCGCTGCCGAGGACACCGTTTAGTCCTCCCACGTGTGCTGTGGAGGAGTGACCAGCAGCCCACGGCCATTGTCTGGCCTTGCCGCTCCTCCCTGACGCTTTTTAAAGCTTAGACTTGGGTGTAAGTGGCTTTCTAGCCCTTTGATTAGGGTTGTTGTTGCATTTTGGAAGTAGTTTATGTGACACCCCTCGACGGCCCCCGATCCGACTAGGGTCGCCACAGCTCGATTTCCATTCACTTTGCTTATTAACATATCACTCTGATACGATTTCAAGTGCAACGGGTCCATACAACTTGGGGGTTTACATTTTTTTTTTCTTTTTTTTTCGATCGGTCCCTTGCGTAATTCACATACGGAAGCACATCTAACAAACTCCCTTCCCTACATTCAGAAAACAATGCACACCTACTAAACATCTTATATAAGTTAAAACCAAACACGTTTATTTACATAGAGTAGATGGACATCTTTAGTCGGTACATCAAAATGCCATAGTTTTCTATACTAGGCTACACTTCAAAAGATGACCGACATCTCCTCCCACAATCGTATGCTTAAGGTCCATCAACCAGTGTCGGCGTCCAAAGGTTCCCTCCTTTTGCTATCTTTCTCCTCGCGGTCATATCCAACCGCTTAAACCATCTACTAATCTGAAATGTTATTCCCCAAAAGGGGTGAGTACAACCACTCAGTAGGTAAAAGAATCCAATAACAACTCGATGCATCATACAAATCATACATACATTGCAGGCGTAACTTACCTTGCAGCCATGCGTAATACTATCATGCATCATCATATCAACTTATAACACATATATGTATATCATCATCGTGTCATACATGTCATCATCGTCATGACATCATTACATCATACATGTCATCATCATCATGGCATCATTACATCATACATGTCATCATCATCATGACATCATCACAATACACATGCCATATCATATATCATCATCATTATCATCACCATGCATATCATCATGCATATCATATCATGGGTGATCATCATATCACATATCATCATCATCATCATCATCATGCATATCATATCATGGGTGATCATCATATCACATCACATATCATCATCATCATCATCATGCATATCATCATGCATATCATATCATGGGTTAATTTTCATCTTTTATCTTTAAATTTGATCACCACATCACCCATTTCTCATATCATCAATTTCATCATCCCTTCGGGCAAAGACCTCCGACAGGGTTCCCAGCATTCCAGCCATCCCATGGCCACCGGGCTTCCGGCCCCCCACATTCCGGGCATCTCGCATCCCAACTAGCATCACGAGGCATTCCCTTCGGGCAGAAACCTCCGACAGGGCTTCCGGCCTTTACCCTTCTAGCCAGGCATCCCGCACCCCAATCCTGGCATCGCGAGGCATTCCTTTCGGGCAAAGACCTCCGACAAGGCTTCCGGAATTATGTACCGACATACCACCAGGCCTCCCTTGGAATTACGTACCGTATACCACCGGGCATCCCGACACTCCCGGGGAATCTCCGGAATTACGCCACTAGGCCACCGAGCATCATCATCCACCACAACCACTTCCTCACTTATCATTTTCCACATTTACCATTATTTTGATCTCAATTTAACATGGCAATTGGCATGGTATCAAACAAATCACACTTGACATGGAATTCACACTTGCATCTCAATTCATATGTCATACACATGCCAAAACTTTATCCCATACACATATCAATTCAATACATGTGCAAAGACCTCATCACACATATGCCACACAAATAGAATTGAATCCATGGCCAAAATAAAAATCCATTTTATTTTATTATTATTTTATTATTATTTTATTATATTATTTATTTTCATAAATAAATATTAAATTTAATATCTATGATTTTCCCAAAATCATGATATTCAAACAATCACTAAACCAATCAATAGGATCACAATTTCATACAAAATTCATGGCCAAATTGAATTTCTCATAATTTCACAATTTCCACAAAATAGCACCTTATATTCGGATAATGGCCAGACTTGCACAGTTTCTAAATTAATTCGATTAAAATACTCATATGGCCTTCAAAAATTACGAAATTTTACAGGATGATAGAAAACACATTTTCATACCTTTTTCATTTATAACTCTAAGAAAAATTAGTTTTAGATTAATTTCTACAACCCTACGAAACTTCTGGAACCACTACCGCGACGTCCAGAACACACTTCTCCGAAATTTGTAGATTTCACCCATCAAATCTCTTTCGTTTCCTCTGAAATTTGAGTATGTTATGTAACAAGGTGTCCTGTACAAGTTTCATGAAGAGATCTAAGTCAAATAACCAAAGTATTGTCACCATTTAAGTCCATGAAGTCTCGGGTGTCTCGGAATACTTCACCAGAATCATTGTCTCCAAGATCTAGCCGATTTACTAGGCTATACTTGTTCACTTCCCTTCAAATTTGAGTATGTTGTAGTTTAAGATGTTACCTACAACTTTCATGAAGACATCGAAGTCAGATTTTCATCACAAACCAACATGCAACCAAGAATCCAACAAGAAGTCAGTGAAAACATCAGAGATCTGGGGTCTCCGTATAACAAGGCTTTAACCCCACAAATCTCCATCATTTTTCACTAAATTTCATTATGTTGTAGTTCAAGATGTTAGCTACAACTTTCATGAAGATATCACAGCCAAAATCGAACTATAAACATGCGTGCAAGCTCTCACAACATTCTGACTCAAACAGTTCATACGAAAATATTCCAGATCTAGCATCTCCGTAGGAATAAGGGTTTGACCCCTTAAATCTCCATCATTTTCCACGAAATTTCAGTATGTTGTAGTTCAAGATGTTAGCTACAACTTTGATGAAGAAATCGAAGCCAAAATCGGGCTCTAAACACACATGCAAGCTCAAACAAGTTTCTGACTCCAAACTGTTCATGCGAAAACATTGGTGCAAGAGTAGAAAGTGGATTCCCAACTTGCCTCTAGACCTCACGAACAGCACGAGCGGACGGACGGCGACGGTTCCTTCTCCTCCTCTCTCGGCCTCCCTCTTCTCTCTCGCAACTCACTCTCTCTCACTTGGCTTGGCCGAATGCCACTCTTTCTCTCCCTTTCTCTCTCTCTTTTTGGTTGCTTTTATAGTGCATGCATTCTTATCTTGCATGAGGGACAAGTGTTCTCATGAGGAGAACAAGTGGCAAAGAGGAGAGAACAAGTGTTGGAGGACATGCAAGGCTAATGGGCCTTCTTCTTGGGCCTATCTTGGGCCGGCAAATGGGCTGGTCGACAGCCCCCTTGTGGGCTTCAATGGGCCGGCCAACTTGGCCCATTAAAATCCACCTTTTGGGCTTAATGCCCAAACCTAATTTAAATCCTAATTTCACCTTTCAATTATTCATCTTTAATTCTTTCTTTTAAGAATTAAATTACCAAATTTCACATGGCCAAAATCTTAAAATCATAATTCCATAAATCCCAATTTATAAAACACATGGCCAAAGATAGGATTTTCTTTCCTATCACGTAATTATTCCTTAAAAGCTTGGCCATAAATCTTATTACAAATTATGGATTAAATGGCCATAAAATAACCTGATGGTACTTCCATCACCTATTCATAGACTTTAATGTAACTAGAGGTTATTATGAATTTTGGGATGCCCCAGTTTAGGGTGAGAATAAGGTTAAATGGTGCTTTGATGTGATAAGTGGGTTTTATGTAATAAGTGATCATTGGGGTCTGATAGGTTATCTTGATAGGTTATCAAGTTTTGGACGATAGGTTATCGAGCTTTGGGTGATAAGTTATGAAGTTTGAAGTGACAGGTTATTGAGCTTTAGACGATAAGCTATCAAGTTATGGATGATAAGTTATCATATTGAGGGCGATAGGTTATCGGACTTTTGACGATAATTTATCGAGTTTTTGCTAATAAGTTATCGGGTTCTTGACGATAATTTATCATGTTTAGGGCAAGGTTATCAGATGTTAAATGACAAGTTATCGGTTTTTGATGATAGGCTATCAAGTTTAGGCTGATAAGTTATTGGCTTATGTTAAGTAAAGTTGATATGTTGTTGTAATATGCCATAATAGGGTGATAGACTATTATGTGTTATATGTGCTATATGGGTTATATGCATTGCGTGTCATATATGTTTGTTAGATTTGCATTATGTGTTGTATGTGTTTGATGTGTCATATGAGTCATACGTGTTAAGTATGTTATTTAAATAATTTTTGGATAGATTATGATGGAAATGTATTATATGTGTTCATTGGAAGTAGTTGTCATACATATGTTATGCTCATTGTCCATGGTCAATGTGTGTGATCACCCTGAGCCTCCAAAATGAGATATACGATGGTTCTTAGAAGCATTTAGGTCAAGTCTCTCTCTTGGGATCGGTGATATTGAGATGTAGCATTCTCGAACCAAGTCCAATACTAGATTGGTGATCATGTCATGACAGGCCGATCATTTCTTGGTTTTGGTGCGATATTGAGACGTATCGTTCCTGAGCTAAGTCTGGTACTAGGTCGGTGATCATGTCACATTGAATCGGTCATTTCTTGGTCTTGGTGCAATATTGAAGCATATCGTTTCCAATTCGGATTGGACTTAGGCCGGAGCTCAACGTAACATGTCAAACCATGGACTCTCGTTTCGTGCTCGGCATATTTTATTGATGTACGTTTGACAGATCATGAAATACGCTCCGCTTGGCATGCCATTAAGGCATTCATAATTGGCTAATGAGAAAAATAACAATTGGCGTGAGTGATGATATGCCCATGTGATCATATAATGACCTCGATACATTTTACGCGCAGTGTGAAACGGTCTTGATGTGTTTTACGCAGGACGATGCCCAATTAAGTTCGGATGCCCCCAGGTCAACGGGATGTTGTTTGAAAATGGATTTCAGAATGAAGCTCCTTATAGGAATGATTGTCCTGATGCGTTTTACGCAGGACGATGCCGTGCTTCATAGGGCAAAACGATACTTGGTTATGCCGGATGATTGCGAACCTTCAAGTTGGCATGGGTCCTGAGCGGCCGTGATAATTTGAAAGCATGGTCTTGAGGGTTTCATTGGAGTATGGGATGCCATGTGATTCTCAAGACGCCACGTGTATAAAGTGCATGAATTCTGAGTGCATATGATGAGAATGATGCCATAGTCTGCACATGTGTAGCATGGATATATATGAGTTACATGAGGAAAGTGCATGAATTAAATGTCATTTCAGTAACTTATGTGGCACATGCATGCTTTGATCGACCCTATTTATGAATTCAGAGGCATGAGAATATCTTTCAAGTCAATGTTTGAGCTAGAAAGGCACGGATAAGTTTATAGATTTGTATGCCTTTGATTAGGACTCGAGAGATTTAAGTTGTTGCATGGTGCACGGAATTATTTTTTTCATGCTTGGATTATTAAATTGTAAACGTCATATGCTTAATGGAATGGTGCACTCACATAGTGATTGTTTATACTATGGACATGTGATAAAGTACTGCATGTTGAGTGGCCTAATTCATGTTAATAGATAATGCAAAGCAAAGGCTTTACTACTAGTCTACCATCGATAGATAACCTGCATGTTTAAGGTGCTTCTGAGGTAAATGGCTTCCCTACATGAGGTCTAGGAAGTTCACTCGTTGAGTTTATCTCACTCCTCTTTATTTAACTTTTTTCAGGCCATAATCATGGCTATCCGAGCCCAAGCCAAAGTACCTTGAGATGGATGCGTACTAGATGCGTAAGGGGTACCACTTTATGAGGTCGCTATTGTTGAATAGAGGTGCTAGGTTAACCCCAACCTTGATACTTGGACAAGTATGAAGGAATCCGCTATGTAGACATCTAAATGGCTAAGCTTTTGATGTAAGAAAATATTATGTTTGATGGTAGAAGTATATATATAAAAGCGTGTCCTTATGTGTGCATTATACTATCCCCATTGTTTGTTAACGGTTGGGAGATGTTTATTTTGCTTCCGCTTATGTATAATAAAAAGATAAAATAAATGGGTCGGTGACGTGTCTCGGGATATCGCAAGCAAATGACCTAAGTAAAAAGTGATAACGCAGGTTGTCATGAGCCTAGAGCGAGGTGGGGTGTGACAAAATGATGTGAGAGGTGAGTTTCTAGCATACCACTAAAGGTTGGAAGAATACAAAGGTAGAGTTTTGAAAGTTGATGCAGATGAAATTGTACCAGATCCAGTTGATCACCCCACCAAGAGATGAAGGATTGCTAAATAGAGACGCAACTTTCAAGCCTTCTTACAAAGGCTTAATGCAGAAATGCAAATTGAATCTAAAAAAGATACAGTTAATTTGGATGATATTATTGATGCATATCAATTTGATACTGATAATAATGTTAAAGAAAAGAATGAAGCTGAAGGAGAAACAGGGACAAGAGTGGTTGCATATTAGACAAAGGATGTGACTACTGCAGAACTACAACAATATTATGTTGAGGATTGACTTAGATAAATTGACGATTAGGCTAGTATGATGGATGTTAATCACTAAGCATCGGGAACTTGCCTTGGACCAGACTATCACTAAGCATCAGGAACCAGTTCCAAAGCAAATCATTATTGGATAGCGAGATTTTGCCTCATAATGGGTGCTATTGAAACTAATTCCTCTCGAGTTTTAGCATCTACTTAGCAGGAGCTTGGTCGTGCAGAAGACCCCATGGAACCAATTCCTAAAAACATTCCCATTGAGTTTCTTGATGATGCTGACAAAGAAGCTTCTATTGATTAAGGAGCAATTGCTAGTGTTGAAATAGCTCAAGGTAGTCAAGTAGTACTTGACACTTAGGAAATTCATCAAGACACTCCTCTACCTCTAGAAGTTGCTATTGATACTCTTGTTATTGACCTTGCTTCCATTCCTACTGAAACTGCTGACATGACTGGAGTTCTTCACAATGTTCTAGATACTCAAGAAATTCATATGGCAACTCTTCCAATTCTCAAATCTACTGTTGAAGAAGTCCCTATTGCTGCAACTCATGGTATCATTGATGAGCAAGTTACTGATCCTACTGATTCTTCTAACCCAGTTGAGTGGGATAAAAGGAATGGGATTGCAAATGTTGAGGGGGAGTTTGATGTTGTTAGGCAAAGGCAACGGGACATCAATATGGTGATGAAACTTAGGATAGAGACTAATCCATCAAGAATTCATGTTATTGATAATGCTGAAGATAGGTTATTTCTGTGGAATTTACTCAAAATGATGGAGCATAAGGATAAGATGGAAAAGGAACTAAAGAACTTAACTATTTTTCTTAGAACCAAGGTCGAAGCACTAGACACTAGAATGAGAAACATAGAGCATACCTTGGATCATATACAGTATTATGTTCTCGTTCAACTGCCACCAAAACAAAGGGTTCCTTCTCCAGTTCCTTCTCCAACTCCTACTCTAGCTCCCATTCCAGACATTGATCCAACCCAACCATCCTCCTTCAAATAATCTTCTGCGCTTGATTATTTTTTGAAGTTTGGACTGTTTTTGTCATTTAGTCTGTAATGTGTGTGGATTGATGTTTGCACTTGTTGGACTAACCTTTGTACTGTGAGTTGCTTATAATATTATACTTTATCTAGTATCTTTTTGATTGTTGATAAAAGGGGGCAAAAGGTGGACCAGTAGAACTGAAGTTGTGATTTTTCCTAATACATTTTCTGCAAGTTCTCAAAGACTCTAAGCATAACAAAAGCTAAGGGAATTGGTTAAATTTTTGGATTGGTTAATTTTTTTTCTTATCTTTTGATTCAGAGCATTATCTAGAAGAATTTCGCTAAAAATTCTTTCAATGCAAATATTCTTATAGTTTGACTAGACCTCATTTTAAAACTGGCTTTTTCAAGAGCTATTTAAATTTCATAATATCTTTTAAAAGTTATTCTTGTGCAAGTTTTGTCATCATAAAACATGGGGAGATTATTGAGAAGGCATTCTCTAAATGATTTCAATGACTAACAAAACTTAGAGACTCTATTTATGATATAAAGTATTTTTAAGTGAAAAGTTTGATGGGATGTGATTTGAGGTTATCAATCAGAACATGAATCGTGGCTTAATTGCTTCCTTTCTTGTACATTCTATCAAATGGCTAGGAATTAGTCAAATATCCTCGTGCAACAGCTAGTGGCAATTGGTTGGATTTCTTGCCATATTTATAAAGAGTTTCGATAGGAATGTCTTGCTAATATCTTTCGAAGAGTCAACTTTCCTCGAATTTCTTTCTAAAGGCAAAACAGTTTTTCCATTCATAAACACTGGACTTTTTGGAAACCCAAACTACTGTATGGACGGCAGAAATTATGGGAAACATCTGTGACATCCTGAATTCTAGGTTCTATTTTCAATTGAATGAATCGGGCTTTTCATCGACACGCTTATAGTTCTATTCTCTGAACTGATCACTCACAAGATAACTAGTCTATCTATGGAAGTCATTCAGGGATTTTAACGCAACAGATTTGAGAATTCAACTAGAAGTCGACTACTCGACCGTGCTAGTCTGCAAGGATCATTACAGTACAGTTAAAAGTTGATCAGAGATCAGAGATAGGTTGATTTGACTAAGATATGTGATTAAAGTGTGGGTGATTCTACCTGATTACAAAATTCTCGTTGAACGGCACTAGACCGATTCTTTTGTCATTTTGGTACCCTATGCCTGTATTTGAAACCTTGAGATTTTCATGACAACCGAGAGTCACTAATGTGTCGAAGATGTACATTGTGGCTCGAAAATAATCGACCACGGGTCAATTGCACCAAAAATTCCTAAAAGCTATCCGATAGGCTAGGTCACACTAAAATCGTGCCAGATTAAAATTAACCACGAATTTGAACTCAATTTCAAAAATTGAAAGTTCTGTCATGTCACGATTCATTTTAAGACCGCTAACTCATCCTGCGAAGTTTTTTCTGCAAACCGAGATTTTTGACAAAAATTCAAAATAGGGCATTTTTTACAGGAAAAATCAGGGGACCATTTTTTATCACGTTTTGGGGATGCCAGTTAGTTGAAATGGTGAGGAAAAATGTTAATTTGGTCGAGGACACCTTGGTTGAATTTATGGAGACTAATTTAAGTCTAATTGAAGAGGAATTGAACTCAATTCGGGGGAAATGTGTTCAAATTCATAGGCCATGGTTCCCTCAACCTTTTAGACCACTTGGGATTGGCTCTAGGGAGATATTTGTGCACCAAATTGGCTGAGGAAGACAACCAATTGAGGTGCGGCCTTGCCAAGGGACAAAGAGATGAGCATTTATTGTTAGTTTGTGCGAGCATTATTGTACATCAGCTTGTGAGAGCATTTATTGTCAACTTATGAGAGCAGTATACTATATCAACCTATGTGAGCTCGATATGTCAGCTTGTGAGAGCAGTATACTATATCAGCTTATGCGAGCTACTATCTATTTATATTAGCTTGTGAGAGCTATGACCATCTATTTCAGCTTGTGTGAGCAGTGATCGTCTCGATTGATTGATAGATGGTATTGATTGAATGGATTGATTGATCGATGGTTTCAATTGAATCGATGGATTCAATATATGAATTGTACTGATGTGTAGGAAGAAACTGAGGCAAGGTAAGTCCTCTATCTTGTGTGTGTCATAGACTACCTTTAGGCGTATTTCCTTCCTAATCGGAGTTTAAGGGGGTGAAGTTGCTAAGACATTGTCTCACCCCATTGTGGGCTCACCCGTTTTCAGGTCCTTAGATGGCGATTCCTCCAGAACATTTTAGCCAGCCCAAGAGGGTAAACGAACAGGTCTCCTAGATTCCTCTTCCCAGGGGCCAAGGAGCTTGGGTCTATGAACTCGTGAGGACTATTGACTAGGTCAATGTGGGTCTACCTCAAAGGGTACCCCATCAATTTAGAGCATGGTATCATCATGGACGAAATGGACCCAGAGAAGGTCCCCTACAAGAGTCTGAGGTCCCAGTGTCGATGTTAAAGATTGCTTTTGGCGAGGGTACATCTGACCCTCCTGGTGGCGCAATGGTGGACCCAAGTCGCCAGGAGACCTTGGAGTTTTCTGCTGAGGGTTCGATCCCTAGAGGAATTGTAGACCTTTCTACTTGGATAGACTTTTGTCTATAGACTAGTATTGTATATAAACTAGTCATCTGTGTATAAAGGTGTGTTTTGGTTGTGAAAATGTGGTCCTACTTTTCTATCCCATCTTTGTGCTATCTAGGGATTTATTTATACGCTTCCGCATGCGCCTTGAAATGAATGGGTCGACAATGCATCCTGAGACGTTGCAATTTAATCGACCACCATGGGATGGATACGCCCTCAAGGATCGGGGCACGACATTTCCACCCGGAGTGGTATCAGAGTTGGTCGATAGTTGAAGTGACAAGGTGAGATGGTTTATGGGATAATTAGTAGGAATGGCCTATATTTCTTGCTGATGCCTGTTAGTGATAGCCGTTTGGTAGATTGTTTGGTGTGATCGCTCAACTTCTAATTCTATGTGGAATTGGAAAGTAGGTTTTTGTAAAGAATCTGCATAATGAGTGATCAGGAGCAGAAGATTCCTAGGAAGAGAACCATTAGACCTATTACTTGGGGTAGGACGACGACGAGGGCCGATACTCGAGAAGGCCGTGGTAGAGCGCCAGCTCAGGCTAGTGCTAGTAGTGTAGCACCACCTTCTATCGATACTAGGGTAGTACCCCTTGGTGATCCCAGGATCGAAGGGATCATGCAGGCGCTTGAGGCAATGGGAGTACTGATGGGGCAACAAGCCCAGAATCAAGCCGTCGCCACTACTGCTGCCATTACTGCCGCCGCCAATGCTGCTATTGCTGCTGCACCTGTTAAAGTTTCAGCTGGAAACGTGGTTATGGAGAGGGAGAGACCTATTCACAAGTTAGTGGAGCAGTTCTTGAAGTTGAACCCGCCGAGGTTCACCGGTGCTGGAGATCACGAGACTGCATCGCTCTAGATCCAACACCTAGAGAAAGCTTTTGCATTGCTGATGTGCAATGAGGAAAAGGTTGTCCTAGCAGTATACCAGTTGCAGGGTAACACAAATACGTGGTGGAGGGCCATTAGAGGGACAGAATTCTCGGAAGGCGTAGTCCTGGTGTGGAACGCTTTCCTCAGAGCCTTTAATAGTAAGTATTTTTTGAGTAGCGCCGAGAATAGAAGATGGAGGAATTTCAGCGCCTCCGCCAAGGAATGACTGTGGACTAGTATGAGATCAATTTCGTGGAGTTGTCTCAGTATGCTCCAAGATTGGTGGAAGATCCCGAAGACAAAGCTCGAAGGTTCAAGAATGGCCTTCAACTAGAGCTGAAGAATCCACTGGTGCCGCTTGATCTGAAGGACTATAATGAGGTGTATAGTTAGGCCCAACTGATAGAGAGAAGTTTGAGTAAGCAAGCCACCTCGTCTGGGTCGAGGTTCAGTTCACATAGAGATGGGAACCGATTCAGGAAGAAGCCCATGATCAAAGGAAGGTTCCATGTTTTGCGCAATAGGAAGGGTGGAATAGGCAAGTGAATGCCGAATCAGAATGGCATGTGTCGCTTCTATGGAAGGTGACATGGTTTGGCCTCGTGCCATCTGAGGATGGGCGTTTGTTTTGAATGTGGCCAACAGGGTCACATGGCCAAAGACTATCCTAGAAGACCGAGGGGACTACAACAATTACTGCTGCTGCTGCCGATGCGTCAGAATAAAAGGTTTGTGTCGTAGATTGCACAGCAAAAAGGATAGAACAGACCCCCTGCGCAAGGACAAGTGTACACCATCACGAGAGGACAGGCAAAGGACTCGCCTGATGTGGTTACAGGTACGGTTTCGTTGAACGACCATGCTGCATATGCTTTATTTGATCCCGATGCGACTCATTCATTTATAGCTAAACAGTTTGTTAAGCTGATAGGATTGAGTCCTAAGTTGTTGAAGTCAGTGGTTAGCATATCTACACCTTTAAAGATAAGGTGTTAGCTGCGTTAGGTTATCCTGGTTGCAAGTTAGTGATTGGTGAGCGAGAGGGGAAGATACATTTGTTAGTCCTAGCCATGTATGATTTCGATGTGATAATTGTCATGCACTGACTCACCAAGCAATGAGCTAGGATGGACTGCTATCGTAAAGCGATTTAGTTTAACCCGTTAGCATGTGAGAGTTTTGAGTTTATAGGGAGTCGAGGAGGACCCTCGATTACCTTAATCTCGTCACTTGAGGCAACCCATTTGTTAAATGGGGGTTGTCAAGGTTACCTGGCAACTGTTGTAGATATGACAGTCGAGGAGTTGAAGATCAAAGATATCTCAATAGTTCAAGAATTTCTAGACGTGTTTTTGAAAGAATTGCCAGGCCTACTGCTATAGCGAGAGATAGAGTTTGTGATTGAGTTAGCACCCGGGACAGAGCCAATCTCTAAGGCTCCTTACTGGATGTGGTTGTCTGAGTTGAAAGATATGAAGGTGCAGATGCAGGAGTTGTTGGATAAGGGATTCATACGTCCGAGTGCATCACCTTGGGTAGCACCAGTTCTGTTTATGAAGAAGAAAGATGGTTCGTTGCGCCTGTGCATCAACTATCATCAACTCAATTAGGTGACGATCAAGAATAAGTATCCATTCCCGAGAATCAACGACTTGTCTGACCAGTTACAAGGAGCGTCATTATTTTCAAAAATCAACTTGATGACAGGGTATCATCAGTTGAGGATTAGAAAGATGGAAATTCTGAAGTCAGCGTTTCATACTTGATACAGCCATTATGAGTTCACTATAATGTCATTTGTTTTGATGAATGTGCGGCACCCCGAAGCGCTTGAGGTCACCACAGATACCAAAGAAGAACCTTAGTTCCTAGGCATTGTTTTTTTTTTTTTATAACGGTCCCAGCGTATCTTATTTGTGGAAGCATAATCAAGTCTTACTAATTCTCCCACCAACAACCATGATACAATTGCACACCACTAAACACCATAAGAAATGATAAAGCCAAGACACTTTTATTTACATATTTTCATGATGGATTTTTCTCGGGTCGATACAACAAAAGGAAGGCCATGACTTTTAGCTACACTCAGCCATAACCTAAAAAAAGAGACAACTCGACCCACTATATCGATCATGCAAAATCCTCCATCCACTAGTGTCGGCTATTATCCAAAAAGTTGCGGCTCCTACTCCTCATGCATGGGCCGTCACACCAATCCTGGTGCATCAGGTGGTGGTGACGGCAACATCCCCTACATCACTCCGTCTCGACGAACGTGAACAGATATGAACTCCTGTATGACCAGGCCCCCAGCCAGGCCCACATCATACATCACTAATGCACGAACCCGAATAAACGTCAGACCAAGGATGGTGGGACAATCGATCTCCACAAACTCGACCTCCATGTCCGAAGGAAGGCCGTAAAAGACGCCCCGCATAACAGTAGGGAGCGGCATCTTTCTAATCTGAAATGTTGGTCCTTGAAGGAGTGAGTACAGCCACTTAGCAGGAAAAGGACCCAATAAACCACTCAATGCATCACACAATACAATCATAACAATCATAGCATAACACATGTCATTCATACATCCATGCATAACTTACCTTGAAGCTATGCATATGTCATCACACCACATGTACATACATCCTTATGTAATCAACACCATCATGTCATACATGTACCATCATGCCATAGGTGTACATGTATCCATGCACTCACTATCATCATGTCGCGTATACCATCATGCCATAGGTGCACATACATCCATGCACTCATCATCCTCATGTCATACATGTATCATCATGCCATAGGTGTACATACATCCATGCACTCATCATCATGCATTCATGCATACATGTTACCATACCATGCATAATTCAATTTCAATTTCCCAATTTTATTCTTTCATTTTAGGCCGCCACGTTTCTCTTTCCCGGGACCAATATTTGTATCCCACATTTATCACTCGCACCCTAACTTGCATCGCGAGGAACCTCCGGCACAAACCTCCGGACATCTTGTACCCCAACTGGCATCACAAGGCATCCTCCAACATAAACCTCCGGGCTTCTGGCTCCCCCACTCTTCGGGAATCTCGAAACTCCCGAGGACCCTCCGGCATTCAGCCATTTAAGACCACCGGGCATCCGGCATTTACACTCCCTGGCCAGGCATCCCGACACTCCCGGGGCATCATCGGCTCACACCTCCGATGGTCGTCTCACTTATCATAGTTCACATTTACAATTATGGCTCAATTTCAACATGGCATATGATGTGATGGCAAACAAGATCATTTTCATCATTTGATTCTTATATGCATTTCCAATCATCATCATACATGCAGAAAGATACAATCACTTATACAATACAATTCATGGGGTCCATACAACTTAGAATAATCCAAACATCATGACTTTTGAGATTTACCAAATTCCAGCTTGCACAATTTCGGAAAACATATAAATTGAATATCCATATGATCTTCAAAAATCATAAAATCAGAACACGTGATAGACAAGACATAAAGGTAGCAACTCCATGAAGAACACATGCCCAAAAGAACTTCACACAAAAAGATATAGCTCACACATTACAGCTTGCAAAATTCGGATACAATCAGATTGCGCGGCTCTTGAAATATTTCAGTTTAAATACCCGACTGACCTTAACAAATTATGAAATTTTTCCAGGTGATATTCAAGATTCTAAGGTAGATTTTTTGTGAAGAAGTCAAGGCAAAATTCGTCCTAGATAATTAACTATAGATGGTCGAAGCTCTTGTTCCTAGTACCGAACAGTCCAGTTTAGCTGTCTCCGAAAAATCAAGGTTTCACCTACTTATATTCATTATTTCCTCTGAATTTTTTATATGTTTTGCCTCAAGAGGTCCACTACAACTTTCATTAAGGGATCTAGGTTCGATTCTTAAAGGATAGTCACTTTATGGTCCACGAAGTTGACTGGAGTCCAGTATAATACTTCCAGATCTACCGTCTTCAAAGGAAAATCGTTTCACTAAGCTAAACTTGTTATTTTTACCTAAAATTTGATTATGTTAGTCTTCAGGATGTTCTATATAACTTTCATGAAGAAATTGAAGTGAAATTCTCAGTAAAAAGTGACATGCAACGCACAAAACCACCAAGAGGTCAACAAAACAGTTTCAGATCTAGCGTTTTCGTAGAGGAAGGGTTTCATCCCTTAAAACTCAGCCATTTTGTCTCAAATTTTAGGATGTTATACTTTGGGATGTTTTATACAACTTTGATGCAGAAGTCGAAGTCAAAATCCGACTCAAACCACACATGCAAGCCTCTACAACGTTCTGGGTCAGGCGGTATACTCGAAAACAGAATGCCATTTCAAAAACAACACACTCAAGCTTCGGTTTCTCACACCGTAAACGTCCGAGATTCATCACCATACAAACACACATGCAAGATACAACATGCAAGAGCAGAATATGGATCCCAACTTGCCTCCAAAATCGAGCAAACAACGGCACACGGATGGCGAAGGACGCACGGACGGACGGTTGGCTTCTTCCTCCTCTCTCGGTTCCTCACTCTCTCGGCTGCTCTCTCTCTCTCTCTCTCTCTTGGCTTGGACGACAGCCCCCTAAACTGGCCACTCTCTCCTTTTATCCCCCCTTAATCACAATCATTAGCCATCATTAGAAGCCACCCACAATGGCCAATGGATGAAGCCTTCTTTTTGCCAGTTGGCAACTCCCATGCATGATGGGCTTGAGGGTTTGGGCCGGCTCCTCCCCCTTGTGGTTGACGGCAGCCTTTCATGGCTTCATGGGCTGGCCTTTTGGCCCATCATAGGTCCACACTCTTGGGCCTAAGACCCAAGCCTACTTAAATCAATTTTTAACCCCTTTTTAAATACTAATTAAATCCTTATTGAACCAAAGTACTATAGTGTAAAAATTAAATAAGTATACACTTGAAATCACCCCTAATGACTGGGAAAGATTTAATTTGAGCACCCCTAATGACTGGGAAAGAATTTTAGGATGCCACAATTCTCCTCTCCTTAGGGAATTTCGTCCTCGAAATTAAACATTACTTGTGCCCTTTTTGAGACAAGTAGGGGTACTTTTCCTTCATCTGATCTTCACTTTCCCATGTGGCTTCCTCCATATCATGATGTCGCCATAATATCTTAACCAGTGGAATTGTCTTGGTCCTAAGAATTTGTTCCTTCCGGTCCAGTACTTGCACAGTCTCTTTAATGTACCTCACTTTCTCATCTACTTCAATGGCTTTATGATCGAGTATGTGACCAGGATCCGGCTGGTACTTTCTCAACATTGATACATGAAACACATCATGCAAATTTCCCAACTTAGGAAGCAGTGCTAAACGATAAGCTACGTCCCCTATCCTTTCAAGTATCTCAAAAGGTCCGACAAATCTAGGGCTTAACTTACCTTTCATTCTAAATCGAGATATTCCTTTCATTGGAGATACCTTAAGGAATACATGGTCTCCTACACTAAACTCCAAAGGCCTTCTACGCCTATCTGCGTAGTCTTTCTGCCTACTTTGAGCTGCTTTAAGCCTTTTTCTGATAATTTCAACAGCTCCAGTGGTAACTTGTACTAGTTCAGGTCCTGTCAATTTCCTTTCACCTACTTCATTCCAACAGACAGGAGTCCTACATCTCCTTCCATATAATGCTTCATAGGGAGCCATGCCTATACTTTTCTGAAAACTATTATTATAAGCAAACTCCACTAAATGCAATCTTTCATCCCAATTTCCTTTGAAATCAATCACACAAGCCCTTAACATATCCTCTAATGTCTGGATCACTCTTTCTATTTGTCCATCTGTTTGAGGATGAAAAGCAGTACTAAACTGGAGTTTAGTTCCTAATGCAATTTGAAGACTTCGCCAAAAGTTTGAAGTGAATCTTGAATCCCAATCTGAGGTAATAGTTACTGGAACACCATGTAAGCATACCACTTGACTTACATATATGTCTGCATATTTATCCATTGGGTAGTCCATGCGAAGCGCTAGGAAATGAGTAGATTTAGTCAAACGGTCCACTATAACCCAGATAGAGTCATGACTACTTGGCGTCCTTGGTAGTCCTTGTATAAAGTCCATTGTTATATGCTCCCATTTCCATTCTGGTATGTCTAATGGTCTCAAGAGTCCTGTAGGTTTACGATGTTCCGCTTTTACCTGTTGGCACGTCAAACATTGAGAAACGTGCTTAGCGGTATCTTCTTTCATACCATTACACCAAAACTGCTGACGTAAATTCCTATACATCTTTGTACTACCTGGATGAATACTATAATTACTCTTATGTGCCTCCGACATGATTTCCTTCTTTAATTCTTCGTTGTCGGGAACACAAAGCCGTCCCTAGCATCTTACTACTCCATCAGAGACTTGAAATTCTGGTCTTTTTCCTAAAGACATTGCATCTTTCACTTTCAAAATCTTCGGGTCAGACTCTTGTGAGATTTTAACTTTCTGAATAATTTCAGGCTCAATCCTTAATGCACTAAGCATACCGGTAAGACAATCTACTTTTAATTTAAATTCTGAGTCCGTTATGGACTTCAACAAGCTCCATTCTGCCATTCTTAAACTGGCCATCTCCATAGCCGACTTACGACTAAGAGCATCTAATACCTTATTCGCCTTCCCTAGATGGTATTTTATCTCACAATCATAATCCTTTAACAACTCCATCCATCTCCTTTATCTCATGTTCAACTCCTTTTGTGAGAACAGATATTTCAAACTCTTATGGTCCGTATAAATCTCAAACTTTTCTCCATACAAATAGTGTCTCCAGATCTTCAAGGCGAACACTATAGCTGCTAATTCTAAATCATGTGTTGGGTAATTCAGTTCATGGGGTTTCAATTGTCTAAATGCATAGGCTATGACCTTGCCATGCTGCATCAAAACACATCCCAGTCCTTTGTGAGATACATCACTATACACTGTAAAACCATCAGGTCCATTTGGTATAGTCAGGATTGGAGCCGAGGTCAATTTCCTTTTTAGCTCCTGGAAACTCCTTTCACATTCCCCATTCCATTCAAACTTCACGTTCTTTTGAGTCAATTTAGTTAAAGGACCTGCGAGTCGTGAAAATCCTTCAATAAACCTCCTACAATAACCAGCAAGTCCTAAGAAACTCTGTATTTCAGTAGGTGTTGTCGGTCTCGGCTAATTTATTACTATCTGAATTTTCGCTGGTTTATTGCAATTCCTCTTACTGATACTACATGCCCTAAAAATATTATCTGGTCCAGCCAGAATTCACACTTACTAAATTTGGCGTATAGCTTATGCTCTCTCAGAGTTTGCAAAACTATCCTTAAGTGTCGTTCATGCTCTTTAGGTCCTCTCGAATATATCAGAATGTCATCAATAAAAACAATTACAAACTGGTCTAAATAAAGCTTAAATACCCTATTCATTAGATCCATAAATGCGGCCTGTGCATTCGTCAATCCAAATGGCATAACAAGGAACTCGTAGTGTCCATAACGAGTCCTAAACGCATTCTTAGGGATGTCTTCTTTCTTAATTCTTAGCTGATGGTATCCCAACCATAAGTCAATCTTAGAGAAGACCGAACTTCCCTGGAGTTGGTAAAAAAGATCATCAATTCTAGGCAAAGGATATTTATTTTTAATGGTTACTTGATTCAGTTGCCTATAATCAATGCACAAGCGCATCGATCAATCTTTCTTTTTCACAAACAACACTGGTGCACCCCAAGGTGAAGCACTTGGCCTAATGAATCCTTTGTCAAGTTACTCCTGTAGTTGCACTTTCAAATCCTTCAATTCGACTAAGGCCATCCTATATGCGGCTTTTGATATAGGTCATGTTCCAAGCATTAATTCAATTTCGAATTCAATTTCTCGTTCCGGCGGCAATCCAAACAATTCCTCAAGAAATACATCTTGAAATTCATTAACTACTTGAATTTCATCCATCTTAGGCTCTTCCTTAGTATAATCTCTAACCATGGCCAGGTACCCTTGACATCCTTTGTCAAGTAATGCACAAGTTTCTATTGCTGAAATAAGTGCTACAAGTAAGTGGGTCTAACCTCCTAGAAATTCACAGCTAGACTGATCAGGTAAGGTAAATTGGATCACTTTCCTATAACAATCCATCTTGGCCCAATACTTACGAAGCCAATCCATTCCTATGATAACATCAAAATCATACATGGCCATTACGACTAAGTCTATTTCCATATCCTTTCCTCCCATTGTTATCTTACAATTTCCACACACCAGCGTAGACAATAACATATCCTTTAAAGGGGCAGAAGTACACCACAAGTGCCATAACTTGGCACGCCGGGACACTTAAGTGCCATAACTTCAAAACGGTACACTTAAGTGCCACTTTTTTTTTCGAGTGGGACACTTAAGTGCCACCTCCGGCGACCCTTGCCGGAAATCCTACGTGGCAATATTTTATTATTATTTTTTGCCTACGTGGCTCGCCGGAGCTCCAAATCAGCATAAAAATTAAAAAAAAATTTTAAAAATTTTAAAAAAAGTAAATTTTAAAAATTTTAATTTTAAAAATTTTAAAAATTTAAAAAAGAAATTTAAAAATTTTAATTTTAAAAAATTAAATAAATTAAAAATAAGAAAATTTTAAAAATTTTAATTTTAAAAAAATTTATAAAAAAAAAAATTTTAAAAATTTTAAAAAAAAATATAAAAAATTTAAAAAAATTTTAAAAATTTTAAAAATTTAAAAATTTTAAAAATTTTAAAAATTTAAAAATTTTTAAAAAATTTAAAAATTTAAAAAAATTTAAAAATTTAAAATTTAAAAATTTTAAAAAATTTTAAAAATTTAAAAATTTAAAAATTTTAAAATTTTAAAAAAAATTTAAAATTTTAAATTTTAAAAATTTTAAAAATTTTAAAAAATTTTTAAAATTTAATTTTTTTAAATTTTAAAAATTTAAAAAAATTATAAAATAAGAAAATTTTAAAATTTTAATTTTAAAAATTTTAAAATTAAAAAAAAAATAAGAAAATTTTAAAAATTAAAAAAAAAGGGGGGGGGGGGAGGCGACAACGGCGGAGGTGGCGGCGGTGAGGGAGCCGGCGGCGGCGGCAAGGAGAGCCGCCCCGTTCGGCCTCCCACCCCCTTTTACAATTTTTTTAAATTTTCTTAATTTTAAAAAAATTTTAAAATTTAAATTTTCTTAATTTTTAAAAAAAAATTTTCTTAATTTTTAAAAAAATTTAAAATTTTCTTAATTTTTAAAAAATTTTAAAATTTTCTTAATTTAAAAAAAAATTTAAATTTTCTTAATTTTTTTAAAATTTTTAAAATTATCTTAATTTTTAAAATTTTTCTTAATTTTTTAAAATTTTTTGAATATTTTAAATCTAATTTAATTAATTTATATACTATTATTTACACGTGGACGTGAAACGGCGTTGTTTTTGCATTTTCTCCGCCACGTCAGCGTGCAAAACGACGCCGTTTTGGACCGAGCTCGCCGGAAAGTCGCCACGTCAGCCATTTGGCCGGATTTTCGCCGGAGTGGCACTTAAGTGTCCCATTTTACTCCGATGATGGCACTTAAGTGTACCATTTTAAAGTTATGGCACTTAAGTGTCCCGGCGTGCCAAGTTATGGCACTCCAGGTGTCCCGCACTCCCTTTAAAGGCATAGAAACACAAAGAGGCCTCTCAAGAGGTGTAGTTTCTATCTTATTCAGCTGTTTATATCTTTCAGACACAAATGAATGCGTAGCACCCGTATCAAATAATGCATATGCCTTTTTAACATTTATGAGGATCGTACCTGAGATAACATTTTTGGAAGCTTCCACTTCCTCTTAGGTGATCGCATACACCCTTCCTTGTGCTGGTGGCCTCTGAGGATTCCTTGGTAAGTTTGGCCTAACAACATTCCGCTATGGTTGTTGCACTGAGCCAATACTCACGTGCGACCTTTCCTGTGGGCAGTTACTCTTAAGATGACCTATTCGTCCACAACTATAACATTTTGGTTGCCCACTGCAAGGTCCTAGACCATGTCGCCCATTACACCTTCGACACTCCCCGTTTTGATAAGGTGTGCTTTCCAAATTCAGACCACCCATGCCCTTTTCAAAATTCCGGAAATTTCCCTTCTTCTTAGACTCCCAAGTCTGACCTTGACCTGTATAGGGTCTCTTACCTCGGCTTACCTCACCAAAAGACAATGGTCTCTTATTTTCTGAATGTTCCCTTACCAACTCCTGCTCCACCAACCGTGCCCTTTCATAGATCTCATTATAATCTCTTATGCTCAAAGGCACCAGTTGTTTCTTGATATCAGTCCTCAACCCTTTCAAAAACCTCTTAACTTTCTCTTCTTGATCCTCAATTAGCCTAGGAGCATATCTAGACAATTCAGAAAATCTTGCCTCATAGTGGTCAACTATCAGCTCATTTTGTTCTAATTGAACAAATTATGTAATTTTCCTATCCTTAGCACAGTCAGAAAAATGCTTTATGTTAAAAGCTCTCACAAACTCTTCCCAGTTAACCTCAGCACCTGGTGGGAAGATTGTGTCCCTCGAAGCTCTCCACCAAAACTTTGCATTTCCCTCTAGCTGGTACTCTGCCAAAACTATTTTCTCAGCATCATTATAGTCCAACAACCCGAAAATTTGTTCCATTCCATCAATCCAATGTTCCGCCTCTTCAGGACTTCCCATTCCACTTAACTTAGGTGGCTTCATCTTTAAAAACTGCTCCATCAGTCCTTGAGTACGACGTTCTACTCCAGGTTGTTGCTGTGCCTGTCTTTCCATCAGATTTCCAATATTGGCCAATACCTGCAAGATGTCCTCCATTCGGGGTTCAGCCCTTGCAGCGGAGGCTTCAGCCCTCAATGGATGAGCACTTCCAGCTCGCACCATGACTTTCCTGCACTTTCCAAGCATTGCCTTAGGAATAATCTGAGACTCACTATCTCTATTCAAAGCAACCACTATTACTACATAAGTAACATATACATGTTACTGGTACCTAAAGACAACTCAAAATAAACTACTAGAGATCTACGACTGAATACTCATCACCCACTATTCAAAGTTAATCAATTATTCCATTTTATACCCTATGGTGTGCATTGTCATCATGTTCCTCAATTTCCAAATGAGGCTCCTTATCACTCCCATCTATAACCATTGCTTTGATACCAAAAAGGGGCTGTGGCACCCCAAAGCGCCTGAGGTCACCACAGATACCAAAGAAGAACCTTAGTTCCTAGGCATTGTTTTTTTTTTTTTTAATAACGGTCCCAGTGCATCTTATTTGCAGAAGCATAATCAAGTCTTACTAATTCTCCCACCAACAACCATGATACAATTGCACACCACTAAACACCATAAGAAATGATAAACCCAAGACAATTTTATTTACATATTTTCATGATGGATTTTTCTTGGGTCGGTACAACAAAAGGAAGGTCAAGACTTTTAGCTACACTCGGCCATAACCCCAAAAAGAGACAACTCGACCCACTATGTCGATCATGCAAAATCCTCCATCCACTAGTGTCGGCTATTGTCCAAAAAGTTATAGCTCCTACTCCTCACGCACCGGCCGTCACACCCATCCCGGTGCATCAGGCGGTGGTGGCGGCAACATCCCCCCCATCACTCAGTCTCGATGAACATGAACAGATATGAACTCTTGTATGACTGGGCCCCCAGCCAGGCCCACATCATACATCACTAATGCACGAACCCGAATAAACGTCAGACCAAGGATGGTGGGACAGTCGATCTCTACACACTCGACCTCCACGTCCGAAGGAAGGCCGTAAAAGACGCCCCGCGTGACAGCAGGGAGCGGCATCTTTCTAATCTGAAATGTTGGTCTCCGAAGGGGTGAGTATAGCCACTCAGCAGGTAAAGGACCCAATAAACCACTCAATGCATCACACAATACAATCATAACAATCATAGCATAACACATGTCATTCATGCATCCATGCATAACTTACCTTGAAGCCATGCATATGTCATCACATCACATGTACATACATCCTCATGTAATCATCACCATCATGTCATACATGTACCATCATGCCATAGTTGTACATGCATCTATGCACTCACCATCATCATGTCGAATATACCATCATGCCATAGGTGCACATACATCCATGCACTCATCATTCTCATGTCATATATGTATCATCATGCCGTAGGTGTACATACATCCATGCACTCACCATCATCATGTCACATATACCATCATGCCATAGGTGCGCATACATCCATGCACTCACCATCCTCATGTCATACATGTATCATCATGCCATAGGTGCACATACATCCATGCACTCATCATCATGCATTCATGCATACATGTTACCATACCATGCATAATTCAATTTCAATTTCCCAATTTTATTCTTTCATTTTGGGCCACCACATTTCTCTTTCCCGGGACCAATATTTGCATCTCACATTTATCGCTCACACCCCAGCTGGCATCGTGAGGAACCTCTGGCACAAACCTCCGGGCATCCTGCACAAACCTCCGAGCATCTCGTACCCCAACTGACATCACGAGGCATCCTTCGACACAAACCTCCGGGCTTCCGGCTCCCCCACTCTCCGAGCATCTAGAAACTCCTGAGGACCCTCTAGTATTCAGCCATTTAAGACCACCGGGCATCCAGCATTTACACTCCCTGGCTAGGCATCCTGACACTCCCGGGGCATTGTCGGCTCACACCTCCAATGGCCTTCTCACTTATCATAGTTCACATTTACAATTATGGCACAATTTCAACATGGCATATGATGTGATGGCAAACAAGATCATTTTCATCATTTGATTCTTATATGCATTTCCAATCATCATCATACATGCAGCAAGATACAATCACTTATGACAATATAATTCGTGGGGTCCATACAACTTAGAATAATCCATACATCATGACTTTTGAGATTTACCAAATTCCAGCTTGCACAATTTCGGAAAACATATAAATTGAATATCCATATGATCTTCAAAAATCATAAAATCAGAACATATGATAGACAAGACATAAAGGTAGCAACTCCATGAAGAACACATGCCCAAAAGAACTTCACACAAAAAGATATAGCCCACACATTACGGCTTGCAAAATTCGGATACAATCATGTTGCGCGGCTCTAGAAATATTTCAGTTTAAATACCTGAATGACCTTAACATATTATGAAATTTTACCAGGTGATAGTCGAGACCCTAAGGTAGATTTTTGATGAATACATTAAGGCCAAATTCGTCCTAGATAATTAACTATAGACGGTCGAAGCTCCTGTTCCTAGTACCAAACAGTCCAGTTTAGTTGTCTCCGAAAAATCGAGCTTTCACCTACTTATCTTCATTCATTTCCTCTGAATTTTTGATATGTTTTGTCTCAAGAGGTCCAATACAACTTTCATTAAGGGATCTAGGAGAGATTCTCAAAGAATAGTCACTCTATAGTCCACGAAGTTGACTGGAGTCCAGTATAATACTTCCAGATCTACTGTCTTCAAAGGAAAATCGTTTCACTAGGCTACACTTGTTATTTTTACCTAAAATTTGAGTATGTTAGTCTTCAGGATGTTCTCTATGACTTTTGTGAAGAAGTCGAAGTGAAATTCTCAGTAAAAGTGACATACAACACACAAAACCACCAAGAGGTCAACAAAACAGTTTCAGATCTAGCGTTTTCGTAGAGGAAGGGTTTCATCCCTTAAAACTCATCCATTTTGTCTCAAATTTTATTATGTTATACTTTGAGATGTTTTCTACAACTTTCATGCGGAAGTCGAAGTCAAAATCTGACTCAAACCAAACATTCAAGCCTCTACAATGTTCTGGGTCAGGCGGTATACTCGAAAACAGAATGCCATTTCAAAAACAACACACTCAAGCTTTGGTTTCTCACACCGTAAACGTCCGAGATTCATCACCATACAAACACACATGCAAGATACAACATGCAAGAGCAGAATATGGATCCCAACTTGCCTCCAAAATCGAGCAAACAACGGCACACGGACGGCGAAGGATGCACGGACGGACGGTCGGCTTCTTCCTTCTCTCTCTCGGTTCCTCACTCTCTCGGCAGCTCTCTCTCTCTCTCTCTCTCTCTCTCTTGGCTTGGACGACAGCCCCCTAAACCGGCCACTCTCTCCTTTTATCCCCCCTTAATCACAATCATTAGCCATCATTAGAAGCCACCCACAATGGCCAATGGATGAAGCCTTCTTTTTGCCACTTGGCAACTCCCATGCATGATGGGCTTGAGGGTTTGGGCCGGCTCCTCCCCCTTGTGGTCGACGGTAGCCTTTCATGGCTTCATAGGCTGGCCTTTTGGCCCATCATAGGTCCACACTCTTGGGCCTAAGACCCAAGCCTAATTAAATCAAATTGTAACCCCTTTTTAAATACTAATTAAATCCTTATTGAACCAAAGTACTATAGTGTTAAAATTAAATAACTATACACTTGAAATCTCCAATTGATAAATTCTAATTCACAATGCATATGGCCCAAGATAGGTCATCATTTTCCAAAATTTATCCACTAAAACTCGGCCATAGTCCTTAATACAAGACATTAATTTGAGCACCCCTAATGACTGGCAAAGAATTTTAGGATGCCACAGAACGCTCTAGCTACTTTTATGGATATGATGAACTGAGTGTTTAAGGAATATTTGGATCAGTTTGTGATTGTGTTCATCGACGATATTCTGGTGTATTCGAGGAGTTACGAGGAGCACGAGAGGCATTTGAGGATGGTATTTCAGACCCTGAGGAATCATGAGTTGTACGCCAAGTTCAGTAAGTGTGAGTTTTGGTTGACTCGTGTAGCGTTTATAGGTCACGTGATTTCGGGCGAAGGAATCTCCGTGGACCTAAGCAAGATCGAATCAGTTATCAACTGGCCTAGACCGACTACATTGACATAGATCAGAAGCTTTTTAGATTTGGCAAGGTACTACAGAAGGTTCGTGGAAGGGTTTTCAGCATTAGCATCGCCGTTGACTCGACTCTTGAAGAAGGAAGAGAAGTTCGTATGGACAGATAAGTGCGAGCGTAGTTTCCAAGAGCTTAAGTAGAAGCTGACTACTGGATCTGTGCTGACCATTCCATCTAGTCCTGGAGGGTACGAGATCTATAGTGATGCGTCGTTTAAAGGATTGGGTTGCGTGTTGATGTAACATGGTATGATTGTTGCGTACACGTCTCATCAGTTGAGACTTCACGAGTTCAATTATCTGATGCATGACTTAGAACTTGCAATGATTATTTTCGTTCTGAAGATTTGGAGACATTATTTGTATGGGGAAAGGTTCCAAATCTTCACTGACCATCAAAGTCTCAAGTACATATTCTCTCAGAAGGAGTTGAATATGAGACAGCGTCACTTGATAGAACTTCTAAAGGACTACGATTGTGATATTATATATCACCCTGGAAAGGCGAATAGGGCCGCAGACGCTTTGAGTTGAAAGTTTTCAGTTGTGCAGTTGATGGTTAAGGAATGAATTTTACTCGAGAGAGCTCGAGATTCAGTTTTCAAATTTGATGTAAGCCACATTTCGAATCTTATGACCACCCTCAGAATTGAGCCAGAAGCACAAATCAAAATCAAGACGCTTCAATTAATAGACCTAAAGATTCAGAAGATCCTGCAAGAGGATACCGATAAGAGAAAAGTTGATTTTCAGATTTTTTATGACGAAACACTAAGACTCCAATGACGATTGTGTGTACCTAATGATGCAGAGCTTAAAGAGGAGATCTTGTCAGAAGCTCATCATAGTAGTTGCAACATTCATCCTAGCAGTACGAAGATGTATCAGAATCTATGTCAACATTATTGGTGGTTCGGTATTAAGGCGGACATCACCAAGCATGTCGCCAAGTGTCTGACGTGTCAGTAAGTAAAGGCACAACATTATAAGCCGGGAGGACTTCTGCAACCTCTCAAGATTCCCTAGTGGAAATGGGAGCACATCACGATGGATTTTGTGATAGGCTTACCAAGAAGTTAGAGGGGTAATGATTCCATTTGGGTAGTGGTCGATAGACCGATGAAGTCAGCTTACTTCATCGATGTACGAAAGGACCTCAATTTGAATAGGCATGTGGAGTTGTACGTGCATTAGATTGTTCATTTGCATGGTGTGCCGATGACGATTACATCTGATCCTCAAACGGATGTAGTACCATACAGCTTATCATCCTCAAACGGATGGCTAGTCTAAGAGGACAATTCAAACCCTTGAAGACATGCTGTGAGCTTACGTGTTGGACTTCAAGGGAAACTAGAAGGAACAGCTTCACTTTGTCGAGTTTGCCTACAATAACAGCTACCAGTATGGCTCATTTTGAAGCGTTGTATGGCAAAGCCAACATAACGCCGGTGTGTTGGGATGAGGTTGGAGAACGAAAAATCACAGGCCCAGAGTTGGTTCAGTAGTCAGTGGATGCAGTTGTAGTCATTAGAGACAGATTAAAGACCACTCAGAGCCGCTAGAAAAGCTACGTAGATAAGCACCGGAGACCATTGAATTCCAAGTTAGTGAGTACGTCTTTCTGAAGGTGTCACCGATGAGGTGTACTTCATGCTTTAGTAAGAAATGGAAGCTGAGTCCGAGATACGTAGGTCCCTTTGATATTCTGGAAAGGATAGGGACTCTAGCATATCATCTTGCATTGCCGCCGAGGTTGGTGCAAATGCATGACGTCTTTCCCGTGTTGATGTTGAGGAAGTATGAACCTGACCCAACCCACATGCAAAAGAACAGATTTTGCACACCAAGACAATTCCGTTGGTGAAATTAGTTTGGCAACACCACGGCACGAAAGAAGCAACTTGGAAAAGCGAAGATTTGATGAGACTACTGTATCCCCACCTTTTTATTTAAAATATTTGTAATGGTTTAAATTTTAATGATGAAATTTTTATAAGAGGGGAAGAGTTGTCACACCTGAATTTCAAATTATGTTTTCAATTGAATGAATCGAGCTTTTCATCGACGTGCCTATAGTTCTATTCTCTGAGCTGATCACTCACGAGATAACTAGTTTATCCAGGGAAGTCGTTAAGGGATTTTAACGCAATAGATTTGAGAATTCAACTAGAAGTCGACTGCTCGACCACGCTAGTCTACAAGGATCATTACGGTATAGTTAAAAGTCAATAAGAGATCAAAGATAGATTGATTCGACTGAGATATGTGATTAAAGTGTGGGTGATTCCACATGATGGCAAAATTCTCATGGAACGGCATTAGACCAATTCTTCTGTCGTTTTGGTACCCTGTGCCCGTATTTGAAATCTCGAGATTTTCACAACAACCGAGAGTTGCCAATGTGTCAAAGATGTATATTGTGGCTTAAAAATAATTGACCACGGGTCAATTGCACCAAAAATTTCTAAAAGCTACCTAGTAGGCTAGGTCATTTTAAAATCGCGCCAGATTAAAATTCACCATGAATTTGAACCCGATTTCAGAATTTGAAATTTCTGTCATGTGACGATTCATTTTAGGACCGTTGACTCATCCTCCGAAGATTTTTCTACAAGCCGAGATTTTTGGCAAAAATTCAAAGTAGGGCCATTTTTTATCGAAAAAATCAGGGGACCATTTTTTATCGCGTTTTTGGGATGCAAGTTGGTTCAATTGGTGAGGAAAAATGTTAATTTGGTCGAGGACACCTTGGTTGAATTTATGGGGACCGATTTAGGTCCAATTGAAGAGGAATTGGGAAATGTGTTCAAATTCGTAAGCCATGGTTCCCTCAACCTTTTGGACCACTTGGGATTGGTTCTAGGTAGATTTTTTATGCACTAAATTGGCTGAGGAAGACATCCAATTGAGGTGGGACCTTGAAAAGGGACAAAAAGATGAGAATAGAAAACTTTTGTGGCCATTAGGTCCCTCCAAGCCTTCAGCCACTTCTTCTTCAGCATATTTGCTTTCTCCTTTAGAGGTGTTTTGAAGCTCCAAAATTTACAGAGAAACCATCCAAGCTCCCCCCAAGCCTGTCGCTCACTGGCCGGACCTCCTGACGCCACCACATGCCGTCGCGAGTCGCGCACCAGCCTGCGCTCGTCCGCCACTCATTCCGCCTCCAGCTCGCTATCCCGCGAGCCTAGCCCATGTCCGAGCCTCCCTGGTTGCCACCGGAGCTCCCCTGGCCACCATCCAACAGCCACCGTTGCCCTTGCTCGGCTGCTGCAGCCCTGTCCGCCCACCTAGCCTGTTTCGGCCCAAGCCGAGCCATGAGTAGCCCTCCTTCGGCCTTGAGCAAAACCGAATCCCAGTAAGGTTCTTTGGACTTCAAGGCCCATTTTCAGGCCCATCCTATCCCTGTTTGGTGTCACTGCGAGGAGGTTTGTCACCCGTCTCTACGTCGCCATCGCCGTTAACTCATTGGATCGCTAAATCGGTTAGTTTACTTGTTAAAATTTGCTTATGGAGTTAATAATGCTTAAGGGTTGATTATTTTAGGCTAAGTATGATTGAGGTGGTTAGTTAGAACATATTAGCGATTTCATTATTTGGTTTTGCATGTTAGGTGGTTAGAACAACTTAATTAGGGACTAGATAAGTTGTACTATTTATCTAGATTGGTTCGAGATTTTTCCGAGCCCGTTTCGTTGTTTAATTTGGCATTTCTGACCTAAGTTTCTATTTTTGGTAATTAATTGCATTTATTTAATTATTTTTTGTATTTATTTTATTATTTATTATTTTCTAGAAATTATACCGGGATAGCCGGTGACCGAAATTTCGTGCTGATTGTAATGGTGTGCTTGGTTTATTTAATTGAATGCTATTTTATGCAAATTGAGTGGTGATTGTAATTTTGGGTATTTATCCTAAAATTGTGGAATTTCGATATTTTAATTAAAAAATACCATGTGTCAATTTTCAACATTGAAAATGTGTTTATGCACTATATAAATAGTGAGATTTTCTAAAAGAGAGATATTGCATTTTTGACTCAGGCCAACCGTGTACCCACAAATGATTATTTTTCTCGAGTATTTTTAACACAGTAAGTCGTCAGCTTGTGAGAGCATTTATTGTCAGCTTCTGCGAGCATTATTGTACGTCAGCTTATGAGAGCATTATTTTACGTCAACTTGTGAGAGCATTTATCATCAGCTTGTGAGATCATTTATTATCAGTTTGTGAGAGCAGTATACTATATCAGCCTATGTGAGCTTGATATGTCAGCTTGTGAGAGTAGTATACTATATCAGCTTGAGCGAGTTACTATCTATCTATATTAACTTCTGAGAGCTATGATCATCTATATTAGCTTATGAGAGCTATGACCATCTATTTCAGCTTGTGTGAGCAGTGATCATATCAATTGATTCATAGATAGTATTGATTGATAGATGGTATTGACTTATAGATGATAATGATTGAGTTGATCGATTGATCAATGGTTTGAATTGAATCGATGGATTGTACTAACGTGGAGGAATGAACGAAGGCAAGATAAATCCTCTGTCTTGTGTGTGCATAGACTACCTTTAGGCGTATTTCCTTCCTAGTCGCAGTTTAGAGGGTGAACTTGCTGAGACATTGTCACACCCCGTCGTGGGCTCACCCTTTTCAGGTCCTTAGATGGCGGTTCCTCCTGAACGTTTTGGCCAGCCCAAGAGGGTCACTGAACATGTCTAGCAGATTCCTCTTCCCGAGGGCCAAGGAGCCTGGGTCTATAAACTCGTGAGGACCATTGTTTGGGTCGATGCGGGTCTACCTCAGAGGGTACCCCATCAATTCAGAGCGTGGTATCGCCACGGGCGAAATGGACCCAGAGAAGGTCCCTTACAGGAGTCTAAGGTCCCAATGTCAGTGTTAGAGATTGATTTTGGCAAGGGTACAACTGACCCTCCTAGTGGCACAGTGGTGGACCCAAGTCCCCAAGAGACCTTGGAGTTTTCGGCTTAGGGTTCGAACGCCTAGAGGACTTGTAGACCTTTCTGCTTGGATAGACTTTTGTCTATAGACTAGTATTGTATATAAATTAGTCAGCTGTGTATAAAAGTGTGTTTTGGTTGTGATTGCGGTCCTGCTTTTCTATCCCATCTTTGTGCTATATGGGGATTTATTTATATGCTTCTAGAAGCGCATTAAAATGAATGGGTCAGCGATACGTCCTAGGACGTTGCAATTTAATCAACCACTGAGGGATGAGCACGCGCTTGAGGATTAGGGTATGACGACATCAGCCTCAGTAATCCTGAAGCCATCAAATCTTCTCAACTAAATCTAGGCTAACGAATAGATTGGCAAGATAAGTCCTCTTGAGGATATGTCCAATAGTCAGCTTGGATTAGGAGGAGTATAAGAGGAGGTTTCAAAGCTAAAGGAATATAATTCGCATTCACGAGATTTGAAGCTTTTAATTATGAGAGTCTAAAGAGTGTCTTTATGATCTCATATATTCGTCTTTTTAGAGCGATACTATGTAATCCTTCAGATGTTAAGAATGTGACGAGTTGTTCATACAAACTTGAGTGCTTATAGCTCAGGACTTGTAACCTCTGATCAGTTCTTACTAGTAAATTCCAGCCAATAGGCTATAGTGCGCAAGGGTAGATGTAGGCTTGCAAAAGCTAAACTAATATAAATTTTTGTGTGCAATTTTCTATCCCTTGCTCTTTTTATTAATTGTGATAGAATTTTACACCGGTAAGATCTGACCACTTTATCAAAAGTTTTCTCGCTACAATATTTATTTAAATTATTTCATTTCCGCAAAATCACCTATTCACCCCTTCTAGATGATAGATATAGCCATCACACTTGTGAAATCCAGAACAATAGAAAAAGATTTCACTCCTAGTTTAATTGACATTTATATTTGTCATGCCCCGAACCTCGGGCACGCACACATCCCTCGATGGTCGATTGAAAATTTGTGACATTCCTAGGACGCATCGCCGACCCTTTCTTCTTATCTTTCAATTAAGCACATGTGGAATCGAATTAAATAAACACCTGGTCAATCATCGAACATAGGGATAGTCGAAAGACAAACCACCTGTATAAACATACCAGTTTTCTTACCTTTACAAAAAAAAAAAAAAACAAAAAACATACCAGTTTAGCCCTAGGAGTTTATAATTACACCAGTCTATCTCAAAATGAACCCCTAGGCAACCTACACTCCACTATCAACAAGACCAGCCAAGAGGTGTTGCATCATGTGCCCACCACAACCGCACTCGGCAGATCTCCACGTTACAGCCCTGAAAAATATTAACCATGATGCGGTGAGATAAAATCTCCAAAAGTCAAAACCTTAAACTTCGATTAGGATGAGAATTCTCTCAAAGGTGTCCTAAACATGCACAGTATAGGACTTACCTCGCCTCAGCACCTCCCTACACATTAGTACATCACATATATCATATGCACATAGCAAATGTATTTAATAACAAGGACACTTCTTTTCATCCTCAAACAATCACATGGGTCCCGATTATAAGGCCAAACCTGTGGCATCCGAGAATTTCGACGACTCAAAATATTAATTTTGAGGGAAAGGAGATTTGTCTTTGAATGGCCATATGGACAATTACATCATCGGCTACCTTATTTTATCTCTTGGACCGAACCCCCTATGTGAAATTTGTTATGGGAGTATAATATTGATTCCTATGTAAAAATCAAAATGCCCTAAAGTGGTGTAGGAATTATGGGCTTATTATTATTTTCTAAAATGCCATTTAAATTGGACCACTAGGCCTCAATTTTTCAGGCCAAAGCAAGCCAAGAGGCCCACAAAGCTATTGGCCCATGGGGGGAGAGAACTAGATGGAGAAGCCCACGCCACCTCCTCCATTTGTCCTCTTGATGAAGCCACTTGCCTCCTTGTTGAAGACACTTGTCTTCCTCTTGGAGCCAAGTGTCTCTTGCATGCAAAATCCAATGATTGCTAGCTATTAAGCCAACAAAAGGAAGAGGGGGAGGCAGATTGATGGAGGAACCACTGAGAGAGAGAGAGAGAGTGAGACCGAGCGGACGAGCGAGGGAGAGAGAGAGGAGGAGAGTTCGAGAAAGAGAAAGAGGGGCAAGTGCGGGCCGCGAAGGGGAAGAAGAAGGCTGTTGTCCGCCGTGTCTCGCTTCCGTCATCGACGCCGCCTAGTTCGCCGTCAATCAAGCCGCATCCGGAGCCCCAAGTTGCCGATTTGCTTGTTGTGGTTACTTTGGACTTGAGGCAAGTAGAAGTTCATTGATCTATGTCTTTGCATGCTGCAATTATATGGGGAAATGCTGGTAGATGAGAAAATGCAGAATTGGGAACTTCATGTTGGGATTTTGGATGATTGAGATGAAGATTGAGTGCTGTTCCGTGGAGGATTAAATGTATTGTTGCTGTGTTGTGTTGGATTGAGCTTGATGAGTGCTAGGTTGAAGTTAGAAGTCATTGCACGTTGCTTTTGAGTCTTGTATGTCTCAAAAATTGAGTGTAAGATGGCTGTGTTGGTCGAGCATGGTGTAATGGTGGTTGTCGAGTGAATTAGAGTAAGAGTATTTACCTTGAACCAGTAAGCTGTACTGTAGGAGACAACATGACCTTTGATGATTCCACGATTTTTCTGTAATTTTATAGATAGAATTGGACTTCATGTCCTTGATGAAAGTTGTATATGGCATCTGAAGAGTAACATACTAAAATTTGAGAATAAATGGACAAGTTTTGGTCGATGAAACGGTTTTCTTTGTAAATGTTAAATCTTGAAGCTATTACAGAGTGTTAGTAAGGAATATCGAAATTACTGCTCTCGATATACAATGAATCTGACTTAGTGTTCTTCATGAAACTTTACCTCTAGGTCTTATCTATAACATATCAAAATCTCAGAAGTTTCTGAGTTCATTTAAGGGTTATTCTGCAATTTTCATTAAAACTACACATTCTGGTTTTTAAGCTGTTTTACTCCGACTTTACTCAATTGATTTCAAAAGTGAATACATCTTGAGTGGTTATATGACATGATGATATTGGCATTGGCATATCATGCAATATTAAGATGTGATGGGACTCAAGAGACATCTTGTCATTGCATTGAAAAGTGTTTTGGAAATTAAGATGTTAATGTTGCCGTTGGACCCTCGGGTCAACGATGCCCAGTCGGGATGCCCGAGGTTCGAATGAGTCGATGCCCTTTGCATGCCTGGTTTTATTTTGAATACATGCCTAGAGGATTTTCCCGGGAGTTTGGGATGCCCAGTGGTATATCGGTACGTAATTCGAGGAGGCCCGGTGGTATGTCGGTATGTAATTCCAAAAGGCAAGGGTAACCATTTTAATGGCAGCCCCGACAATTCCTCGTGATGCCAAGTGGGATGCGAGATGCCTGAGGACTTCGCGACACCGGATTGGGGTGCGAATGCCCGAATGACGCAAACATTGGTCCTCTAGGGGGTGAAACTGTGACATCCTGAAATTCGACCCCGTTTCGATAAAATGAAATGTGCATTTCGTCGACGTGCCTATAGTCCTTTTTCTCTGAGCTGATCACTCACGAGTTAACTAACCTATTGGGTGAAGCCATTAAGGGATATATCCATGGTAAAATCCCTAAAAGCTACCTAATTGGTTGGATTGGACTAAAATCACGTTCGGTCGATTTTAATCATGAAATTTAATTCGGTTTTGGGAATCGAATATTCGGACGTGTCACAATTCATTTTTAGGACCGTCTCATCGTCTCTCAATTTATTGCCGAGTCCGAAATTTCAAGAAAGAAATTATCGGAGGAAGATTTGAAGACCAAAAGAAATAGAAAGAGAAAAGAAAGATGAGAATAGTTGTATTCTTTTCTTTTCTTTTTCTCTCTCCCCCTTTTCTCTCTTTCTTTTCTCTCTCTTCTCTCTCCTCCCCTCCCCCTTCGTGCGCAGCCCCACCCCCCACCGAACACTTCCTTTGCCAATTTTAAATTGGCTTCTTCTCCTCCTTCTTATCTCTTTGACCGGTCAAATCTCTTTCTCTCTCTCTCTCTTCTCTCATCCCTCTCTCTCTCTCTCGTCACTTTCTTCTTCCTTCTTCTCAAAGCAAGCGGACGAACCAGAAGTTGCAGGAGACCGGAGCAGAAGCTGCAGCTCGCCGTCGCTGCCCGTCCCGCCGCCGCACCACCGCTCGCACGCCCGCGACAGCCGCTCGCCCGTGCGCCCGCCGTCCCGCCGTCCGTCACTCGCCGCAGCGCTTCCCCCGAGCGAACCAGCCTCTGTCCAGCTCGGTTCTGCTCCGACCAGCCACCTCCGGCCACCGCCCAACCCCGCCGGACCTCCCCCGGCGTCCCCCTCGCCCTTCGCCGGCCTCCCCTTGCCGCCCTAGCCGCCGGACGAGCTTCGTCCAGCCAAGAACAGTGGCTGGAAAAATGGGTTTCCAGCACTGTTCAAGGCCGTTTTGGGCCGTTTCCCGGCCCCGAACCCGAGCCGTGCTTTGGGAAGAATCGTTCCTCGCGTCGCCGCCGTCGGATTGATCCGATTTGCGCGCGATTTGGTGAGTAATCTCACTAATCTTGGATTAGTTGGCTAATTATGCTTAAGGTTGGTTTAGATTTAATTAATTATGTTTAGGTTGTTAGATTAGAGTAAATTAGCAATTATTAGTCAATTGTGATGCGATTTAGATAAATTGATTGTGCAATTAGCAAGTAGACATGGTCTACTAATTATTAGAAGTGCCTCGGGATTTTTCCCGACCCTTAGTGGGCTCCAATTAGGCTTTTCGGGCCTAAGTGGATTTTTTGTATTTAAATATTAATTTTCGGAATTAAATTAAATAATTATTTATTTTCCGAAAATTCAAGGGAGATGGCCCGGGACCGGAAAATTGTGCTGATGACTGTGGTGAAGTCCGTTTATTTAATCGGGCTTTAATTTGAGCTAAATGGGGTTTTTAATGTTAATTATTTAATATTCGAAATTAATTAAATAATTATTTATTTTCTGAAAATTCAACTGAGATGGTCTGGAACCGGAAAATTATGCTGATGACCGTGGTGAAGTCCGTTTATGTAATCGGGTTTTATTTTGAGCTAAATTGAATTTTTAATAATAATTATTTAATTTTCGAAATTAATAAATAAATTAATTATTTTTTGGAAATTAAGATTTTGATGGCCGACGACCGAAATCTCGTGCCGATCGTCGTGGCGCAGTCCGTTTATTTATTTGAGCTCTACGTTGTATGGAATTAAATGAATTGTGGTATTTTAGGGTTTACCCTAATTTGATTGGAATTGATTGAGATTGAATTGGCCAAGTATGTTATCTAGCATTGATAAGGCTTTGTTGAGTTGATTTAATTAATTAATTGAGAAATCGTTGGGTATTGGAATCTCACCTGGAAAATGCACGTGAGTTTAGTGGTTGATTATATTGAATTGTTTATGTTGGCTCTGTGATCAGTGTATCACCATGGCGAAAAAGACGCCCGAGAGCATATTGAATTGTTTATGTTGGCTCTGTGATCAGTGTATCACCATGGCGAAAAAGACGCCCGAGAGCATATTGAATTGTTTATGTTGGCTCTGTGATCAGTGTATCACCATGGCGAAAAAGACGCCCGAGAGCATAGTAAAGTGTTCACTATACGTCACCTTGGCGAATCGACGCCCGAGAGCATTGATGGAGCTCTGTGACTAAGTACAGGCATCTAAAAGGGCACGTGGTCTCGGTGACTTGATGCATCACTTTGGCGAAAGGTCGCCTGAGAGAATGCACGTGGGCCCAAGGTTCGAGGCACGTGAACTCGGAGACTTGGAAGGTCGTCCTGGAGAATACACGTGGCCTAGCTTTTAAATATCCCACAGTGGGGATTGAATTGTATGACATGTAATCGACTAGGTCGATGCTTTGATTTGATATTGTGAATTGATTGCCTGAATGGAAATGACCGTGAGTGGTCTTGTTGGAATATAATCGACTAGGTCGATTTGATCGATGCTTCGATCGGTGTTATGATGGTTTGGGTGCCTATTATGAATTGTACTGACTTGCAGGTGGGATCAGAGGCCAAGGTAAGTCCTCTGCCCTGTGCGTGTTTAGGCAGCCTGTAGTATAATAGTTTATCTAATCGGGCTTAGTGGGGTAGAACTCGCTGAGACGTAGTCTCATCCCAGTTTGGGGAAAACCATTTCAGGACCCCGGTGAGAAGCTGAAGAGGAGGAGTCTAAGAAGGAGAACTCGGAGGTGAAACTTAAGGAGAAAGATTTTTGGGAAAAGATGATAATCCCGAGAAGGGCCTTGAGTACGGCCTAGTTTGTCTAAGTTCCTGTCTTCTTTTGAGAATCCATTTTGATGTGATTAGTTTCGAAGTGGTTTATGGTTTGTATAAAAGTTTGGTTATAAATTTCAATATGAAAAATATGGCCCTGCTTTTCTATCCCATTGTTTTATTGTCTGGGGATTTTAACTGCTTCCGCATGTGCTTAATAAATGAAAGGGTCGGCGATACTAGTCCTGGGATATCGCATATTAAAATCGACCAAGGTAGAAGGATGTGTGCGTGCCCGAGGATCGGGGCGTGACATTCCGGTTTAAGTGGTATCAGAGCGAGGTTGAAGATTGGAGTGATAAGGAGCGTTGACCATGGGATAGTTAGTAGGAAAGGCCTTTAAATTCATGCCGATGCATGTCTGTGTTAGCTGAGTGCTAGAATTGTTTGTTGTGTGCGGATCGCTCATCTTCTAATCTGGTGTGGATTTGGAAGACGGGTTTCAGTGTAAAGACTGAACCATGCGCGAGCAGGAGCTGAGTACTCCTAGTAAGAGGACAATGTCCTCTGTGACTCGGGATGATGCACTGACAAAGGTCAGTACCCGAGGTGGTTGTGGCAGAGTGTTGGCTCTGGCCAGCTCGAGTGTAAGAGTACCACCGCAGGTTGGTACTAGTGTAGTAGCGTCGAATGATCCTAAGTTCGGTAGGATCGTTATGATGCTAGTGTTCCTTGGGATCTGGATGAGCCAGCAAGCTCAGGATCAAGCCGCTGTTGTTGTCGTTATCATTACTGTTGTTGTCGCCTCTCATGCTGAGATCCAGAGTGGAGATGTGATCCAAGAGCAAGTCATTGCATTCAAGTCGAGGTATAGATCCAGTTCAGGCAGAAATGGAAATCGGTCAGGGAAAAGACCGAGGTCGAGAGAAAGGTATTCTATTCCACTCACAAGGAAGAGTGGGGTAATCAAGTCAGCACCGAGTCAAATAGATCAAGTTGTTTTCAGACGTGATAATGGAGATCAGCATTATGTCCTTTCTAGGACGCGAATTTGTTTGGAGTATAGCTAACAGGGATATCTGGTCAGGAGTGGTCCTAGCAGAATGAGGGAGCAACTAGAAAGAGTGCATGCTTTCGCCTAATAGAAGATAGAAGATGCACCAGATAAGTGTCAGAATTATAGAAGGAAGCATGGATAAATCCAGTGTCCGAGTATGACTAGGACATGTTGTGATGATGACTAGCATGGCCATCAGGTGAAGGATTGTCTGTGGAAGTCCAAGGTAGCATAGGCATCGCTATTGCGGCAGATCGCCACTAGGATGGCGAAAGGAATGGGAGTAGAATTGATCTTGCACCGATTGGAGAAAGAATTTGTTGGAAGTGATTTTATCAGAGCAGCGTAGTAGAGTTTTGTGCTGAGTTGGTAGAACTTAAATTGTTGACGTAAAAGTGGAAGAGAGGGAATCACTGGCAATAGTTATGCTTGACTAGTTGCTGAAGTGTGAACTTAATGCCACATGAATAGTGTGGGCTTATGAAGCATATTGTGATAATGAATCATGGTCATGGAGTAATCCAATTTAGTCTATTAGCATGTTAAAGTGTCGAGGTTATTGGGAGTCGAAAAGAATCTTCGATTTCATTAATCTCGTTGGCTAAAGACAATCCGTTTGTTAGACGGAAGTTGCCAAGATTGATTTGACAGCTGTAGTGGAGGTGTCAGTTGAGAAATAGAATGAGACGAAGGTGGCCGTGATACAGAAAATTTCTAAGATGGTTCCAAAGGGATTGCTTGAGTTACCGCCGGAAAGAGATAGAAATTATGATCGAAATAGCACCAAGATAGAGCCACTCTCGAAGGCTTCTTACCAGCTGCTGTTGTCTGAATTGGTAGAATTGAAGATGCAGATGTGAAGATTGATGAATGAGGAATTCATCCACATTAGTGCATCACTTTTGGGAAACATCAATTTTGTTTGTGAGGAGAAGAAAGATGGTTTATTGCGAGTGTGCATCGATCATTGTCAACTCAATTAGGTGAAGATCAAGGACAAGTGTTCCTTGCCAAAGATCAATGAATGGTGTGACTAGTTACAAAGAGTATCGATGTTTTAAAGGTCGACTCGAGATTATGAAGTCGTCAATTACGAACCAAGAAGGAGGTTGTACGAAAGACAGTTGTTCGTACTTGATATGGTCTTTACGAGAATATTGTAAGATCGTTTGGCCTAGGTGAACACTCCAGTTGCTGTCATGGATTTGACAATCAGAACGTTCAAGGAATATGTGGATGATCAGTTTGTGATCGTGTTCATAGATGATATCTTGGTCTATTCGAGAAGTGATGAAGAGCATGAGAATCATCTGAGATTAATGCTTCAGACCTTAAGAGCTTATCAGCTATATGCTAAGTTTAGCAAATGCGAGTTTTGGTTGACTCGAGTTGCGTTCTTAGGTCATGTGATTTCCAGAGAAGGAATCTCCGTCGACCCAAGCAAGATAGAAGCCGTGATCAAGTGGCCGAGACCGACAACAGTGACAGAGATCAGAAGTTTTCTTGGGTTAGCAGGTTATTACAGATGGTTTGTGGAAGGGTTCTCATCGATAGCGTCGCCTCTGACAAAGCTCCTGAAGAAAGAAGAGAAAATTGTATGGTCAGACAAGTGCGAGCGTAGTTTCCAAGAGCTGAAGGAAAAGCTGACTACCGCACTTGTGCTGACGATTCCATCTGGTCTTGGAGGATTCGAGATCTATAGTGATGCGTCATTCAGGGGATTGGGTTGCGTACTGATGCAACATGGCAGAGTTGTTGCATACGCTTCCAGGCAGTTGAGACCTCATGAATTAAATTACCCGACGCATGACTTAGAACTCGCAGCCATTATATTTGCATTGAAGATTTGGAGGCACTACTTGTGTGGGGAAAAGTTTCAGATCTTCACGGACCATCAGAGTCTCAAGTATTTGTTCTCTCAGAGGGAGTTGAACATGAGACAACGGCGATGGATGGAATTGCTGAAAGACTACGACTGTGATGTTTTATATCACCCGGGAAAGGCGGATAAGGTCGCCGATGCATTGAGTCGGAAGTTTTCAGTGGCACGGATCTTGGTTAAGGAGTGGAACTTAATCGAGAGAGCTCGAGATTCGGAATTCAAATTTGAGGTAGGCCACCTTTCAAGTTTTATGGCCACCCTCAGAATTGAGCCGGATGTCCAAGTCAGAATCAAGCAGCTCCAACCGACAGATCCAGATGTACAGAGAATTCTTCAAGAGGATAGCAATAAAAGAAAGGCTGAATTTCAAGTTTCTGATGATAGGACTCTAAGGTTCCAAGGACGTTTGGTGGTACCTGACGATGTTGAGCTTAGAGAAGAAATTTTATCTAAAGCACATCGTAGCAATTATAGCGTTCATCCTGGAAGCACTAAGATGTATCAGAATCTGTGTCAACATTACTGGTGGTCAGGTATGAAGGCGGATATCGCCAAGCACGTGGCCAAGTGTTTGACTTGTCAGCAAGTAAAAGCCCAGCATTACAAGCCGGGAGGATTTCTGCGACCTCTCGCGATCCCAGAGTGGAAATGGGAGCATATCATGATGGACTTCGTGACTGGACTACCAAGGAGTCAGAGGGGGAATGATTCGATTTGGGTAGTAGTCGACAGGCTGACAAAGTCGGCTCACTTCATTGCAGTTCGAAAGGACCTGAGTCTGGATAGACACGCAAATCTGTATGTGCGTTATGTGGTTCGTATGCATGGAGTGCCAGTTACGATAACATCTAATAGAGACCCGAGGTTTACTGCTGCTATTTGGAAGAGCTTGCAGAGTGCCTTAGGTACAAAGCTTCGGTACAGTACGGCATATCATCCTCAGATGGATGGCCAGTCTGAAAGGACAATTCAGACTCTTGAAGACATGATGAGAGTGTGTGTAATAGACTTCAAAGGAAGCTGGGAAGATCAACTTCATCTGGTAGAATTCACCTGCAACGACAGTTATCAGCAGAGCATCAATATGGCTCCATTTGAAGCGTTGTATGGCAGAGCGTGCAGAACTCTAGTGTGTTGGGATGAAGCTGGAGAAAGGAAAATAACAGGCCCAGAGTTGGTTCAACAATCAGTAGATGCCATGGCAGTGACCAGAGACAGATTAAAGACAGCGCCGAGCAGGCTAAAAAGTTATGCAGATAAGCGTCGAAGGTTTTTGGAATTCCAAGTTGGTGATCACGTTTTTCTGAAAGTGTCACCAATGAGGAGAACTTCGCGCTTTGGTAAGAAAGGCAAGCTGAGTCCGAGGTACGTAGGTCCGTTTGAGATTCTTGAAAGAATCAGAAACCTAGCATATCGTCTTGCGTTGCCGCCAAGTTTGGCGCAAGTGCATGACGTCTTTCACGTGTCGAGGTTAAGGAAGTATGAGCCTGACTCGACCCACGTGCTCAATTTCGAGGAATTGGACGTGGATGACCGTGTGTCATACGTGGAAAGCCCGGCTCAGATTGTCGATCACAAAGAGCAAGTTCTGCGTACAAAGACCATTCCGTTAGTCAAAGTGGTCTGGCAACACCACGGTGCTGAAGGAGCAACTTGGGAGACTAAAGAGTCGATGAGACAATTATACCCCCGCCTTTTTGAGCAAAGTGTGTAAGGGTTTAAATTTCGAGGACGAAATTTTTATAAGAGGGGAAGAGTTGTGACATCCTGAAATTCGACCCCGTTTCGATAAAATGAAATGTGCATTTCGTCGACGTGCCTATGGTCCTTTTTCTCTGAGCTGATCACTCATGAGTTAGCTAACCTATTGGGTGAAGCCGTTAAGGGATATATCCGCGGTAAAATCCCTAAAAGCTACCTAATTGGTTGGATTGGACTAAAATCGCGTCCGGTCGATTTTAATCATGAAATTTAATTCGGTTTTGGGAATCGAATATTCGGACGTGTCACAATTCATTTTTAGGACCGTCTCATCGTCTCTCAATTTATTGCCGAGTCCGAAATTTCAAGAAAGAAATTATCGGAGGAAGATTTGAAGACCAAAAGAAATAGAAAGAGAAAAGAAAGATGAGAATAGTTGTATTCTTTTCTTTTCTTTTTCTCTCTCCCCCTTTTCTCTCTTTCTTTTCTCTCTCTTCTCTCTCCTCCCCTCCCCCTTCGTGCGCAGCCCCACCCCCCACCGAACACTTCCTTTGCCAATTTTAAATTGGCTTCTTCTCCTCCTTCTTATCTCTTTGACCGGTCAAATCTCTTTCTCTCTCTCTCTCTTCTCTCATCCCTCTCTCTCTCTCTCTCTCGTCACTTTCTTCTTCCTTCTTCTCAAAGCAAGCGGACGAACCAGAAGTTGCAGGAGACCGGAGCAGAAGCTGCAGCTCGCCGTCGCTGCCCGTCCCGCCGCCGCACCACCGCTCGCACGCCGCGACAGCCGCTCGCCCGTGCGCCCGCCGTCCCGCCGTCCGTCACTCGCCGCAGCGCTTCCCCCGAGCGAACCAGCCTCTGTCCAGCTCGGTTCTGCTCCAACCAGCCACCTCCGGCCACCGCCCAACCCCGCCGGACCTCCCCCGGCGTCCCCCTCGCCCTTCGCCGGCCTCCCCTTGCCGCCCTAGCCGCCGGACGAGCTTCGTCCAGCCAAGAACAGTGGCTGGAAAAATGGGTTTCCAGCACTGTTCAAGGCCGTTTTGGGCCGTTTCCCGGCCCCGAACCCGAGCGGTGCTTTGGGAAGAATCGTTCCTCGCCTCGCCGCCGTCGGATTGATCCGATTTGCGCGCGATTTGGTGAGTAATCTCACTAATCTTGGATTAGTTGGCTAATTATGCTTAAGGTTGGTTTAGATTTAATTAATTATGTTTAGGTTGTTAGATTAGAGTAAATTAGCAATTATTAGTCAATTGTGATGCGATTTACATGAATTGATTGTGCAATTAGCAAGTAGACATGGTCTACTAATTATTGGAAGTGCCTCGGGATTTTTCCCGACCCTTAGTGGGCTCCAATTAGGCTTTTCGGGCCTAAGTGGATTTTTTTTAGTATTTAAATATTAATTTTCGGAATTAAATTAAATAATTATTTATTTTCCGAAAATTCAAGGGAGATGGCCCGGGACCGGAAAATTGTGCTGATGACTGTGGTGAAGTCCGTTTATTTAATCGGGCTTTAATTTGAGCTAAATGGGGTTTTTAATGTTAATTATTTAATATTCGAAATTAATTAAATAATTATTTATTTTCTGAAAATTCAACTGAGATGGTCTGGAACCGGAAAATTATGCTGATGACCGTGGTGAAGTCCGTTTATGTAATCGGGTTTTATTTTGAGCTAAATTGAATTTTTAATAATAATTATTTAATTTTCGAAATTAATAAATAAATTAATTATTTTTTGGAAATTAAGATTTTGATGGCCGACGACCGAAATCTCGTGCCGATCGTCGTGGCGCAGTCCGTTTATTTATTTGAGCTCTACGTTGTATGGAATTAAATGAATTGTGGTATTTTAGGGTTTACCCTAATTTGATTGGAATTGATTGAGATTGAATTGGCCAAGTATGTTATCTAGCATTGATAAGGCTTTGTTGAGTTGATTTAATTAATTAATTGAGAAATCGTTGGGTATTGGAATCTCACCTGGAAAATGCACGTGAGTTTAGTGGTTGATTATATTGAATTGTTTATGTTGGCTCTGTGATCAGTGTATCACCATGGCGAAAAAGACGCCCGAGAGCATATTGAATTGTTTATGTTGGCTCTGTGATCAGTGTATCACCATGGCGAAAAAGACGCCCGAGAGCATATTGAATTGTTTATGTTGGCTCTGTGATCAGTGTATCACCATGGCGAAAAAGACGCCCGAGAGCATAGTAAAGTGTTCACTATACGTCACCTTGGCGAATCGACGCCCGAGAGCATTGATGGAGCTCTGTGACTAAGTACAGGCATCTAAAAGGGCACGTGGTCTCGGTGACTTGATGCATCACTTTGGCGAAAGGTCGCCTGAGAGAATGCACGTGGGCCCAAGGTTCGAGGCACGTGAACTCGGAGACTTGGAAGGTCGTCCTGGAGAATACACGTGGCCTAGCTTTTAAATATCCCACAGTGGGGATTGAATTGTATGACATGTAATCGACTAGGTCGATGCTTTGATTTGATATTGTGAATTGATTGCCTGAATGGAAATGACCGTGAGTGGTCTTGTTGGAATATAATCGACTAGGTCGATTTGATCGATGCTTCGATCGGTGTTATGATGGTTTGGGTGCCTATTATGAATTGTACTGACTTGCAGGTGGGATCAGAGGCCAAGGTAAGTCCTCTGCCCTGTGCGTGTTTAGGCAGCCTGTAGTATAATAGTTTATCTAATCGGGCTTAGTGGGGTAGAACTCGCTGAGACGTAGTCTCATCCCAGTTTGGGGAAAACCATTTCAGGACCCTGATGAGGAGCTGATGAGGAGGAATCCGAGAAGGAGAACTCGGAGGTGAAACCTGAGTAGAAGGATTCTGGAAGAAGAAGATAATCCCGAGAGGGGCCTTGAGTACGGCCTAGTTTGTCTAAGTTCTGTCTTCTTTTGAGAATCCATTTTGATGAGATAGTTTCGAAGTGGTTTATGGTTTGTATAAAAGTTTGGTTATAAATTTCAATATGAAAAATATGGCCCTGCTTTTCTATCCCATTGTTTTATTGTCTGGGGATTTTAACTGCTTCCGCATGTGCTTAATAAATGAAAGGGTCGGCGATACTAGTCCTGGGATATCGCATATTAAAATCGACCAAGGTAGAAGGATGTGTGCGTGCCCGAGGATCGGGGCGTGACAGAAACCCTTTGAATTTTAAAACTAATGGTTCCACTAAGTGTGCGTGTGGTCGGGTTATGGGACTAAATTGTATGGTATGGAATGGGATGTGTCATACCAATTTGGCCCCATGATCGAGACTTGTGTGACTGGACATGATGCATCTTATTGGTTGAAAATGCATTGGTTATTGTATTGAAGAGTTATATGGTTTGGATGTATACTCATTCTTGGATTGCCTATCTTGTCTACCTTGCATGAATCTGATATTGATGGTATTGCATGATATAGCTTAATGAATCTTTTACTGCTAAGTGGTTGTACTCACCCCTTTTGGGGACTAACATTTCAGACTAGATAAGATGCCTCTGCTATCACCACCACCAGCAAATGGACCGAGTGGTTGGATATGACCACAAGGAGGAGGACAGCAAAGGAAGGAACCTTTGGATGCTAACACTGATCGATGGACTTTAAGTATACAACTGTTGGAAGAGATGTTGGTCATCTTTTGAAATATAGCCAAGTATAGAAAACCTTGGCGTTTTGATGTACCGACCAATGATGTCCATCAAGTTATATAGATAAAAGTGTTCGGCTTTAACTTATAAAATGTTTAGTTGGTGTGCATTGTTTTTTTAATATAGGGAAGGGAGTTGTTGGATATACTTCCGTGATATAAATTGCGCAGGGACCGATCTAAAGGATATAAACCCCTAGGATTGATAGACCTTCAGGTCAAGTAAGAGAAAGATAAGCGAACTATGGCGACCCCATCAGATCGGAGGCCGTTCGGGGGTGCCACAAAACCGTTATGACATGTCCCATTCCATACACACAATTTTGTCCCATAATCAGGCACAGCTATCTCATATCGATAGTTCATTTCATGCTCAATCTTTAAACTCAAGGCCCTAGAGGTGGCTCCCACGAAATTACGTTATCATGTAGCACTTAGCCATTAACCACATGTAGCAATAATATAAGGTTCTAGAGGTGACTTCCATGAAATTACGTTGTTGTGTAGCATTTAGCCTTTGACCACATATAGCAACAGTACAAGGCTCTAGAGGTGGCTCCCACGAAGTTACGTTATCGTGTAGCACTTAGCCCTTGACCACATATAGCAATAGTACAAGGCTTTAGAGGTGGCTCCCATGAAATTACGATATCATGTAGCACTTAGCCATTAACCACATGTAGCAATAATATAAGGCTCTAGAGGTGACTACCACAAAATTACGTTATTGTGTAGCATTTAGCCTTTGACCACATATAGCAACAGTACAAGGCTCTAGAGGTGGCTCCCACGAAGTTACGTTATCGTGTAGCACTTAGCCCTTGACCACATATAGCAATAGTACAAGGCTCTAGAGGTGGCTCCACGGTTATCGTGTAGCACTTAGCCCTTTACTCGTTCAATACCTCGCATAAACGATCAGGGTATTAGGTGACCACACGCACATCCATACTCGACCAAGGACATCATGCTTTACACTTAAATACTTCTATTTCAAATAATGGACTTGGCTGATTTTCTCTCTTATTAAAAATACATAAAATAATTGTGCGTGGTCACACACATTCAAATTGAACCATTAAAACGTGATACTTTCCCATTCAAAAATTCCACGATTTTATATAGTATATAAAACATTTTGTGTTAGAAACCCAACACTGATATTTTTCTAATTAAATGCCATAAAACCAAGTTTTTGCAATAATAATTCAAAATGACAATCAAGCACCAATAGCACAAATCAGCCATCAATTTCACATATAAATGCAACCATGACGATCAGCATAAAATTCCACTAACCGGCTATCCCGGTACAATTTATGCTAATTATAATTAAATAAATAACAATTAAATTAAATAAATTGCAATTAATTAAACTAAACCACTTAACTAACCTAATCATGTTGGCACATCATCAACCAAGCCAACTCTTAGCTTCCATCGTATAGCCAAAACACCAAAATCTCATTTTAAAAACAAACTTAGTAATCCCCTTTTTTTTAAAAAAAAAAACTTTCCGAAATAAATTCGTACGGCGTCATGTATTTGAAAAATAACCCGCCAAGTTTTGCATGCATCCAATATAAAACTTCATTGTTTTATTGAGCACATAAAACTTGGCGTCCAAATCCGACACCATATTTCTTTTCTAATTTCTTTTCCAACCACTCTCTTTTGAAAACAAACCTTAGTAACTCCTCTTTTTTTTTTTCTTTTGTTCAACACGTTTAGAAATAAATTCGTAGGTGCTCACGTACTCAAAATTAAACTGTCAAACTTTACACGCACCTAGTTTAAAACCTCATTGTTTTGTTGAGCAAATAATTTTTGGTGTCTAACCTGACTCCTAATTGTTTTTCTAATTAAAAGCTTAAAAGGCCATCTTTTGCCGTAAAACTCGGAACCATCATAGAGCAACCAATCTTGTCCTATCACGCATAAGTTCTAAGCATGCCAAAAGTCAACCAAAGCACCACATATACACTATCCAACAAGCACTACACCAAGAATGACCACAAAACCATTATCGGCCTTAACCAGCGTAAACCGGGCCACTCGTGTGTCTCCGAGTTTAATTCCATAAAAATACCCAAACGAGCTTAGAAAATTCTCAAATTTGAATATGTTGTAAAGCACACCTAAATGAACATTTTTCATGCAGACATCTTGACCGAGATATTTCTACTGACTCTTTTATGAAACTGTTTTTGCAGAATCTAAAAAATGGTATTCTGCGACTGCATATGGCAAAACCAACTACTCCTCTTGGGATTTGAATTTTCAAATGGTCATGTGAGATTTGATGGAAATAGATTCAACGAAAGCGAACTAGTTGAGTCAGGGCAAAATGAACAAAAATTAGTCTATGATATAAGCGTTCATCTTCTTGTGGTTTTTGTGAGTAGAAGATGTGTAAGTATGATTGTATTTCTCTATATAAGTCTGTGTGTCAATAATTAGAGAAGAGAGTGTTGAGCGTAGTGAGGATTGCTTGTCTTAGTAGAAGCAGAGCTAAGTTGAAGGGAACATCTTACACAAGGATTACATTGTGGATTCCGGCCTTGATTTGGGATGTTAAAGCTAGGAGAATGGAATAGGCCAAGTGGATAGGTTGACCACTAATGTAAATGAGATTCTTAATATTGCCTTCATCTAAATTCGATGCGGGCATCCCATTCAAAAATGGCCCTAAGTTATAAGTACATAAAATGTAGCGAAGAATAAGAATGCAAGACCACGCAACATCGACATTTTTGTTTATGGGTCAAGCTCCATCATTGTCGACGACTCCGACCCCTAGTTTTGTTTAGGGGTCAGAATAATTTGAATGATGTGTGTAAAATCATTTACTTGAGTATCTATTCTAGTAATTTATCCTACATGGCTTTTTAACTTAAATTGTCACTCAAAGGTGCTTTTTAGAAGGAAATTGGAGTCCAACGAGGAAATTCTTTGTCCAACAAAGCAAAGAGTAACAAAAATATTGTCATCTCTCTCTCTCTCTCTCTACAAACACAAGCATGTATCTCTAAAATGCTTCTGTAATTGCTCCCTGAAACAATGTCTGTCTTAAAAATGCAAGAATAAACTCATAGACTTTGTCAAATTTTGACTTCAAATTAGTGAAAAGGGTATTTTGCACTATGTACATTTGTTTTAAGGATTTTTTTTAAAGGATACTATAAAAGGATGTGTTTAACAACACATCTCTGATCCTAACCTCCACATTATTTCAATTCTTTTGTTTGCCCTATCTTTTTGTTGAATCTTTAGATCTCGTGGCTCACCAAGTGGTTTTTTGAGCTTTTGGATTGTACTCTTATATTGGTTGTTTAAGATACTGAAACCTCTCTTTCCTTGTGGTTTTTCCCGTTTTGGGTTTCTATGTGTATCTTGTGTCTCATGTGATTTCGATTTTGCTTTCATCCTTTGCTACTTATGCTTCGATTGGTGCATCTTTTGGTATTGTTCCACAACAAATTGGTATCAAAGCATAGGAATTTTGGTCTTTTTGTTCGAGATGGCATCTATCAAGTTCGAAGTGGCACCCTTCAATGGTTAAAATAATTTCAGGCTAAGAAGGAGCCTTGGACAGAAAGTCTCCCGATGACATGACTGTGACTGAGATGGAGGAGATGGAAGAAAGGGTGCATTGCAACATCCAATTGTCATTGTCCAATAAGGTGCTTCGTGAGGTCGCCAATGAAAAAACAACATTAGGATTTTGGAATAAACTCGAGAGTCTCTACATTAAGAAATCTCTTATGACAAGATTATTTTTGAAAGTGTCTTTACACACTAAAGATGCTAGAAGGTACTCTTGTTCAAGAACATTTAGATGAATTTAATAAGATCGTTATGGATATGAAAAATCTGGATTTGAAGTTAAATGATGAAGATCAACCTCTAATTGTGTTATGTTCACTACCGAGCTTATAAGAGAATTTTGTGAACTCTATGTTCTATTGAAGGGAATCCATAACTTTTGAGGATGTGAAGGCCCCATTAAATTCCATAGAGATGCATACAAAGTTGAATGCGAGTGGTAGTGGTGATAAAATCGATGGCTTAGTTGTCACTAGAATGTATCGTGATAGACGTAGTAACGGTAAAGAGCATTTAAAGTCTACATCAGGTCAGGTTAAGAGTAAGGTAGAGTGTTACTATTATCAAAAATTCCGACACTATAAAAATGAGTGACATGTGCTCAAAGCTAAGGGGATGAAGTCAATAGAGACTTCCAATTTAGCTAGTCTGGTGAAGAATAATGAGTCAGTTAATGCAAACAATATTCTTACTTTTTTGTCTTCAAATTGTCGTGTGAATGATGAATGGATTTTGGATTCAACATATTCATACCATGTGTCCACATAGAAATTAGTTCCACACATATGAGATAGTTATTGGTGTTTCAATTTTGATGGCCAACAATACAGTTTCCAGGATTGTGGGCATTAGTACGGTGCGAATTAAATGTCATGACAAGATTGAAAGAACTTTGACAAGCATTAAGCACATCCCAAATTTGAAGAAGAACCTTATTTCATTAAGTAGTTTAAATTCCATTGAATGCATGTACATAGGTGAGGGTGGATCTTTGAAAATTTCAAATGGTTCCTTGATTGTGATGAGAGGTAACAATGAACAACCTTTACATTCTGCATGGAAGTACGATTATAGGTTCTTTAAATATATCATCCTTTTCAGACTCTAAAAAATTCAAGGTTGTGGCATATACGGTTAGGCCACATAAGTGAAAGAGGAATGATTATCTTGAGTAAACGTGATTTACTTTGTGGGGATCATATGGTCTCGTTTGACTTTTGTGAACATTGTATTTCGAGAAGCAACACAAGGTTAGTTTTAGTACTAGGGTGCACTTGATGAATGGGCACAATTGACTAGACTCACTCCGATTTGTAGGGATCAGCATAAGTTACATCTAAAGATTGTGTAATTTACGTTATGATATTTATTATAAATTTTCTAGGAAAGTATGGGTTTATTTCTTGAAACATAAGAATGATGTTTTTGATACATTCAAGAAGTGGAAGATGATGATAAAAAATCAAATTGGGAAGAAGATAAAGTGTCTTCAAACAAACAATGGTTTTGAGTTTTGTGAATGTAATTTTAACAGATTCTATGAGGATTCAGGGATTATACGACATCGAATAATCAGGCACACACCTCAACAAAATGGGGTGGCGGAGTGCATGAACTAGACATTTTTAGAGAGAGCTAGGTGTATGCTCTCTAATGTTGGCCTTCAGAAAAAAATTTGGACTAAATCATGAACACGACATGTTATTTGATGAATCATTCTCCTTCAATAGCAATTGAATGTAAGATTTCAGATAAGGTATGGTTCAGGTAAATCTTCTGATTATTTTGGCTTGAAAGTATTTAGATGTCCCGCTTATTGTCATGTAAAAGAGGATAAGCTTGAACCTAAAGCCAAGAAATGTATTTTTATTGGTTATGCCGATAGGGTTAAGGGACATAAGTTGTGGTGTTCTGACCCTCATCATCAAAGTTTATAATTAGTAGAGATGTCATTTTTTATGAAAATTCCAAGCTTGAATAGAGAAAGATTATTGCTGAGTCTATAGGTATTCAGGAGGAGAATGTTGGAAAAGAGGCAAAGCTCTATGTGGAGCATCCACGAAGAAATATGAAGATATTCCTATTCAGTCAAGAAGTGATAGTGAGCGACAAGATTCAGATTCGATCAAAGACAATGTAGAATAAATTGAGCAACCTTAAAGTTTGGCTGCAGGGATGGCTAAATAAAAAATTAAGCCTCCCTAAAGGTATAATTTTGCTAATCCAATAGCATATACTCTTATAGTTGCTAAAGATTTCAGTATTGAATAACCTTAAACATTCTGTGAAGTTACTATTTGTTCTAAATCTGATAAGTGACTTGTTGTGATGAATGAAAATATGGAGTCTCTTCATAAAGATCAAACTTGGGATTTTATGAAATTTCCTAAGGGCAAAAGAGTTGTTGGATGCAAGTGGGTCTCTAAAAGAAATGAGGGAATTCCAAAGATTGAAGATGAAAGATTCATGGAATGTTTGGTAGCAAAGGGTTTTAGTCAGAGGGAGAGGATCAACTTCAATGAAATGTTCTCTCTAGTTGTGAAACATAGTTCCATTCGTATGTTGCTTGCTTTAGTGGCCCTTTATCATATAGAACTTGAGTAACTTGATGTCAAGATCATTTTTCTACATGGTGAGCTTGAGGAGACAATCTATATGTCTTAACTCGAGGGATTCATTATTAAGGGTAAAGAAGATCATGTTTGTAGATTGGAACACTCTTTACATGGTCTCAAGCCATCTTTACGATAATGGTACAAGAGATTTAACAGCTTTATGTTGAGTCATAGTACTTTCGTGAAGTGCATATAACAATTGTGTGACTATAAGAGATTACATGATGATTTTTTTGTTTATTTGCTATTATATGTGGAGATGACGTGCTTATTGCAATGAAGAACATGTTAGAAATACAATAGATAAAGATGCAACTAGATGAAGGATTTTTTAGCTACCAAGAAGATTCTAGTTATGGAGATTCGATGAGACAGACAGGTTGATAAGAAGAAGTATATTGAGAAAGTGATTGAGCACTTAGGCAAGATAAATGCCAAACTGGTAAGTACTCCTTTAGCATTCCATTTTAGGCTTTTGGTTTTTTTGTCGCCTAAAACTAAAGAAGAGGAAGATGAGATGTCTAGAGTCTCATATTCTAGTGCCATGGGCAGTCTCATGTATGCTATGGTCTGCAGTCACCTTTATATTTCCTAGGCTATTAGTGTTGTGAGTATGTATATGACACATCTAGGTAATGTTCACTAGCAAGCTATGAAATGAATTCTTTGGTACATCCGAGGTACCTCAGATATGGGTTTAGTCTTTGATAGAGATTATGATATAAAACATTCAGTTGTTGGCTTTGCTGATTCTAACTATGTAAGCGATCTCGACAAAAGGAGATCTTTGACAGGTTATGTTTTGCGGTTAGTTGGAGAGCAATCTTGCAAGACACAATTACCTTTTCTACCACTAAAGTAAAGTACATGGCGATAATAGAAGTGGAAAGGAAACTCTTTGGTTGAAGTATTTGGTTACTAAACTTAGAGTGAAACAGGAGAGAACCTCTGTTATCTTTTTCAATAACCAAAGTGCAAAACATTTGAAGAATGCAATGTATTACGAGAGAGCAGAACATATCGACATCTAGTATCACTTTTTGTGTGATGAGCTTACTAAGGGGTACGGATGAAGAAAGTATTTATGATAGATAATCTGGCAGATATGTTGACCAAACTAGTTCACTGGACCAAGTTCAAGCATTGTTTGGACTTAATTGGTGTTTTGAATTGATTTGCTTAGGTAGATTTGGTGATGTATCATCCCTTATTCTTACACCAAGTATACTCATATAGGCTTAGGGGTGTGCGTCGTCGAATCCTCCACTTTGGAAGCAGCCTTATGTGGTCATTTTTGGTGGTGAAGAAGAGAGGTCTTACGGCATTTGGCATAATGCCCTTTTGGAGATTTGAAGTCAAGGTGGAAATTTGTTGAGTTTTGACTTCCAAATTAATGATAAAGGTATTTTGGATCGTGCATATTTGTTTTGAGTTTTTTTTTTTTTCTAAAGGGAGACTATAAAAGGATGTGTTTAACAATGTATCTTTGACCCTAGCCTCCACATTATTTCCCTTCTTTTGTTTTTCCTATCTTCTTATTGGATCTTTAGATCTTGTGACTCACTAAGTGATTTTTTGAGTTTTTGGATTTTACACTTGTACTCGTTATTGAAGCTACTGAATCCCCTCTCTCCCCGTGATTTTTCCCGTTTTGGGTTTTCATGTATATCTTGTGTCTTGTGTGATTTCGATTTTTCTTTCATCTTTTGCTGTTTGCGCTTCGATTAGTGCATCTTTTGGTATTGTTCCGCAACATAGTCCATAGAAATGCAAGAATAAACAAAATGAAGATGACGTGGGAGAGTGATGGGGAGGGGTACAAGTCCATGCCCATGTCTTAGGCCTTGTGAACAAGCATGTTAGTATGGGTGATAAGCTCTCTAGAGGGCAGAAAGAGGAGGAGTGAGGTTCTTGATTTGGAGACAATTCTCATTCTTCGACCATATTTGACTAGAATCGAGCATGCTCTGCATTCAATGAAGTGTTATGATACACTTGAGGCCAATCTTGATCCTATAATGTCTCCTTCATCCTCCAAGAAATGAAAGAAATAGTGATTACTGTTGTTGATTGTTGTTTGTTGTTTGGTTTGAATTTTTTGTTTTTGCTGGTTTTTGAGTTGAATGAACTAGTCCTTTGACTAAGATTGTTTGGTAATGTAATATTGATGTCGGTATTGTGCTTATTTGCACATTTTTCTTCTTTATTATGACAAAAGGGGGGAGAAAGGTGTGTCAAATATGCAGATCGATGCAGATGAGAACTACAAGCCTGAGAATGGATTGCAAGCGGCTAATAGATGCAACAGAGAGCAGCTAATATAATAAACGGAACAGGGGAAGCACAAGGATGCTTGTACTCGCTCTCTAGCTTACTTCTATTTGCTTCTACATTTTAAAGCTCTTCTGAAAATGGTTACACAATCCTCATATCATTTTCAGATGATATGAAATTATTTGAGTATACACCTTAGATCTCCATATAAATACAGGTCGCAACCTCCCTGAAACATCTTGGAGTGATGTTAATTTAGTCATAACATGTGAGGTGATTGTGCAACAATTATTTAATACTCAAAAAAGCAAAGTAGTAAATAAATTGTAAGCACATAAAGGATCACTTACCTCAAAATAATTAAAGCATCTGCAATGTTAATTAGAAAATCATATCAACCACCTAAATATGATTTCTAATAAAGACACAATTTCACTCAATTTTTTTTAGGTTTTCTCTTATTTAATGACAACTAAGCTATATGTAGTGCATGCAATTAATCTAACATGACATGTGACATATGAATATCCTAATTCTCACAATAATTAAATACAATGTTCTAGCATGATGGGCAAATTTTTAACTACACAACCTAATTCTAATGATGGGCAAAAATCATTATGGAACTATTCTAATGCGATGACGTACAAAGCATGCGTATTCTGACGTGACACTCAATTTGTAATTAAATGACCACATGCAATTTCTAATGATGAGGGAAATTAATATGTGACTATTCTAACATGACACACAATTTCATGAACCCAACATATAATTACTAGATGACATGACATGGCACATAGTAATAGGGGTGAGCAGCGGTCTAGGGTCGACCCTGGACCAACCCTGGACTGGCCCAACCCTGCCGGTCCTGGTCCAATTCCCAAGGGGACTGGGTCGGTCCTTGGTCCTGAAATTCCAGGACCAACACTGTGCGGGTTGATCCTCGGTCCTGAGAGTTTTGGGTCGGTTCAACCCTGGACCAACCCTATATATTATATTATATTATATTATTTTATTTATAATTCTTTTATATATTCAAACCTAAGTCAAATGTTTGTTAAAAAAAAAAAACCTAAGTAAAATGATGCTAAAGCCGTTGACTCCTCAGGCTCAAAGTCATGGATAGACGGCATCTAATTCCAAAAGGCGTGAAGTTTACGCCATAAAGGTCCTCACGGCCTCCTCCTCCATAGTCTAGAGTATGTTCTTCACTGTGAGGACCGAGGACTCCTCATAGTCACGGATTCACGACGTCCAAAACGGTGCGAAGTTTACACTGTAAATCTCCTCACGGCTTCATTCCTCAAAGTACGTTCTCTTCCATTCTATCTTCTTTGTTCTTCAATTTGCCAAAATTAAAAGTAGCAACATCCCGCTTGCCGCATTATGGACCCTATCTTGTCTCATATCTCGACGAGCGGTTAGTAAGTACGAAATTTATATTATTGTGTCATCTTAAATTTGCTGAATATATATTGGTATTTATAGTTTAGTTGCACAATGCCACGTTGTGAATAGATGTGTAATTTGAATTTGTAAGTTTGCTTTTTTTTAGAGAGTATAAAAAACAAGACGAAAAAAATTATCGATCGGTCCCGGGTTGACCCTGGAATCGGACCGAACCCATTGGGTCGGTCCGGTCCTTGGTCCTAGGCTCAATAGGGTCGGTCCTCGATCCTAAAAATTGAGGACCAACACTGTACGGGTTGGTCCTAGGGTTAAGGGGTGGCCCGGACCAACCCGGACCATGCTCACCCCTACATAGTAACATCATGGCATGGATGATAAACTTTAAACTATATGATATGCACATGGTATTAATCCCCAATTGAAAAGGCCACTCGAGATTTTCGAGAGGATAATATATCTAGGTTTTCAATCACATGCATCCACAATATTTCAAATAAAGAAGCGAAATATTTGAAAATTAAATTAGACAAAATTTTTACCTAATCCGAGTATTTCCTTCCAAATTTGGATCGACGGATGGTGGCTCGCAAATCACGATCGGGGCGGTGACTGGAGATGGTGCCTCAGTATCACAGCGATGGATTCACAGCAGTGACCGCTGCCGAGATGAGCTGAACGCGGCAGAACTTCTCGGGCAGTGGCCGGACGCAACCAGACTGAACAGAAAGCAGCGGGTGAAGAGGACACGGCAACGATGGGCAGCGAACTGGTAGGCGCACCGTCGTCAAGCGAGAAGCAGCAACAGTTCGTGGGACGGTTTGCCTTTGAAGGCTTGTAACAAGGACCGTCGCCGGAAGCTCACGGCTCGGTGTTGGTATAGCTCGGCTTCGTGGGTTCTCGCGGTATTCTGCGACTCTGGCAAACCGGCGGGTCGTCGTGTGATGCGGGCAGCGGAGGTGCTGTACGGCTGAGGTGAGGAACTCAAGGTGGTCCGTCGGACTCACAGGAACCCCTGGTCGCTGCTGGATAGGAGCGCCCCGGGGGGGGGGGGGGGGACGGCGACTGAGTGATCGACTCGGTGCTGTGAAGCTGCTGAACCACCGCCGGGAAACCTGCAGGTAACGCCGAGGAACGCGGAAGGGTCGAACGCCTCGCGGGAGTTGGTGGATGGTCGCCGGATGGTGTGGATCTCCCCTGGAGTCGCGGTTCTGAGCAGCGGCGTGGGGATGAAGACCCAAGGAAGAGGACTTTTCTTTTTTTCCCCTTTCTTCACCTTTTCTACTCTTTTTTTTTTGTCTCAGCTCTCTCTCACTCTCTCTCGTCCTACTCTCTGTCTGTGTAGTCAGACTAGAGAAGGTAGCCACAAACTTTCTGTACGTCCTATTGACCGAGACACCTCTTTCTCTTTCTCTCTCTTCTTTGTCTTTTTCTCTGCACCCTTTTGTCTCTAGTCTGGCTCTCTATATCGTGACCGTGTTGTATTGGTGAGGACGGCACAAAATCATCTTTCCTCCTTAGTCAATATTCGAATATCATAATGAAGTCTTCAGAGAACTATAATAATCTAATAAGATATCAATTCTTTGAACTTTCTCACCCCTATCCTTTTCTTTCATGTTCATTGCCGAAAATTAATTATATCCAACCTTTATCTCCCCAACGTGGTCTCCACCACATCGTCTCCACCACATCTTTCACATCTTTCTCTTCCCTTAATTATTGAAGGTCTTGTGTGTCATGACCCCAATTCCATCTCTAGGGTTTTGAGCAGTGAGGGTTATTTTCACGACCTCTCAGGCTTGTCGTTATCTCGATTCTTTTTATTTTATTATCATGCACATACAGAAACATAAATAAATAACTCCCTAGACAAACAATAGCTGCAAAACTAGGACATATATCACGCAGAACACATAAATTTATATTATAACAATATGTTTATAGGCCCATTTCTCTATGAGCCATCTCTCTTTTAACATCATACTAAAGTTTCCACATAAGCCACGGGAATTTCTTATCTCCTCTAGCATGACTGCAGCTCTCGAAACTAATGTGAGACTTCCATGCCTACAAGACTGAAAAATGGGGGATTGAGTCTTGAGAACTCAATAAGTAAAATTCCAAACTCTCTACTAGAAAAGCACCTCATCATCAAAGCCTAGCAAATACAATACTCGCAAACAATGTCGATGGCAAATCAATAGCAAACTTATTGCTACATCTTGAATACATGTGGATATCCATAATAACATGCTTTAATGCATGCTCACCTTCGGCTTAACAATGAACACATTAACATATCATGCTTATTCATTACTAGCACTCATGTAAATTCATTTAGTGTTGTCCTGCCTCAACGAGGCCCTCTCGGCTCGACCAGTTTAGTGTCGTCCTACCTCAACAAGACCCTCCCGGCTCGACTGGGGCTTACAGTTTCTTGTCGAGCTTCGTGGCTCAACTAGGGCATCTCAGCTCGATAGAGGCTTCTTGAGACTTTCGAGTTCAAAACCTAGGCATCCTAGCTCAACTAGGGTATCCCGGCTCAACCAAGGCATCTCGTTCAATGAATGAGGCATTGCCGCCAACGCTGTGTGGCAACGAGCGCTTTTCCTCTTTAAGTGCATGCATATAAATGAATCATACAAACCGGTTCTTATCTTTTCTTTTAGTTGACACATGCATAGCCAGAAGGCGTGCTCATTCTTTTGGTTGTGTCATGAATTCTCATACTTCACTAACAATTATGTCAGGAATGATTTTTGGTTCATAACTTGAATCAATCACTTACCGTCGATCCCCATATTAGACAAGACTCGGAAATAGCACGCCTTTGTGCACGCCTTTGTTCTGCTCACCAAAGTCAGTCACATGTACCTCCTCGTTGCACCACCATCTAGCATTATTCTCGCTACTCCGCCACCAGCTCTCTCCGTTTTGTTGCCTTGCCACCAGCCGCACCCATAGCTCGCATCCCACGGAATCAAGGCAAGTAGATGTCTACTAACCTATGCTATGTGAATTTCATCATTGCTTAGTGAGACGCATTCCATCGGAATTCCACAAACGACTATTATTTCTATGATACTCGCTTTATTGTGATATCCGGACTTTGTCCAAGCCTTGAGTACGTAACGGTCCATGCCACATTGACAAGTTTGTTGTCGGAATACGTTGTTGGCACCGTGCACGGCTATCGTTTCGCCACTACTATTCCCGTACCGAACCATCCCATCTCATCACGCCCTCGCAACATCACCTCATTTAAATTTTCTCCACGCAACGCCACACGCGAGACCAACGTTCACCCTCATTTGTATGTCGCCGTTCCATGCAATTTTCCAGCCCATGCACACGCCCAATGCAGTAAACAAAACAAGAAATGTTGACCCCGAAGCTGCCCCACGTCAACCACTCGTTCCCCAGCAAAAATGAAGACCTTGACCACAGCAGCTTCAGCCACGTTTCTTCTTCCTCTCCGGCCAGCAATTGAAGACTTTGACCATGCATGAAGACACGTCCCTTGCATGAAGATGGCAGGTGTCTCATGCCAAGGCCAAGCCATGGAGCTGTCTCCGTCCCTTGCTTCCACCGAATGGAAGAAAATTGTTGACTTGATTAGTCAACCAGCGGAGGAAACAAGGCACAGAAGGAAGACCGCTCCTTCTTTTCTCTCTTTCGACACCCAGCATCCTCTCCATTTTCCAGCGACACTTGTAGCGAATCTTCAGCCCAAAAACCCCTCGCCAGCTCGGTTGTTCCTCTGCGCTGCCAGCCGCCGACCACTGCACCCTCAACTCCATCGCCGTCCTGCCACCAGCCGCGCCTCCGTTTAGCTCACATCGCCTCGCCACCAACCGCACCCGCAGCTCACATTTTGAAAATTTGAGACAAGTGGTGGTCTTATTGTTCTATATTACGTGATGTTTGCCTTGGATTTCCATTCTAGGATTGACCAAAAATTTGAGTTCGGATACTCCGAGCTACCGTGATTCGGGTCTGTTTGTGTGTTGTGTGGCACCCCCTGAACGGCCCCCAATCCATTGGAGTCGCCACAGATCACTTGCTTTCCCTCAACCTGAAGGTTTATTACTCTGATACCATGATATTTTCAGGAAGTCCATGAATCTTGGGGGTTTATAATTCTTACATTGGTCCCTACGCAGAAATATAGCGGAAGCATATTCAATGTCTCCCTATCCCATATTCAGAAGCGATGCACACTTACTACACATTTTTATAAGTAAAAGTCAGACACTTTTATTTACATAAACCTGATGGACATCATTCAGTTGGTACACCAAAAATGCCGCGGTTTTCTATACCCGGCTACATGTCAAAAGATACCTGACTTTCTTTTTCCTAACAGCCATATACATAAGTCCATCAGTCAGTGTCGGCATCCGAAAATGCTGCCTTTGCTATCCCTCACTCGCGGTCACACCCATCCATCTAGTCCATCAGCTGGGGTGGTGGTAGCAGCCCCAGCGTGTGCCCATCTCAGCGGACAAAAACAGCCAAATACTCTTGCAATACGGGGCCGGCAGGAGGACCGATGTCAAACAAAATCAACACCCACACCCTAGTAAAGGATAGCCCTCGCACTTCAAGATGGTAATGCTCCGACACCTTGCATTGCAGGTCGACCAGAAGTCTAGAAAATGTACCGGGAGTTACAGGCAGCATGGGCATCTTGTCTAGTCTGAAATGTTAGTCCCCAAACGGGGTGAGTACAACCACTCAGCAGCAAAAGATTCGTTAAACTATACTACGCAAGCCATCACGATCCAGTTTTATGCAAGATAGACAAGACAGTCCATCAAGGAATGAGTATGCATCAACACCATAAAACTCTTTAATGCAATGACTAGTACAGTTCTAACAAACTAGATGCATCATGTTCAGTCACACAAGTCCTAATCATAGGGCCAAACTGTTATAACACGTCCCATTCCATACCATACACTTTAGTCCCATAACCAGACCACACTCACACTTAGTAGAATCATCAGTTTTAACATTCAAAAGGGTTTTATCCCCCTAGAGGACCAATGTTTGCGTCCCTCTGGGATTTCGTACCCAACCTGGCATCGCGAAAGCCTCTGGGCACGTATTCATAATACAACCAGGCATCCAGAGCGTGTTACGTCACACCTCTTAGGTATCTCGCATCCCACCTGGCATCACGAGGAATTGCCGAGGCGCGCCATGAAAATGGTTACCCCTACCCTCCGGATTTACGTATCAACATACCACTGGACATCCCGATGCTCCTGGGGAAAACCTCTGGGGCACTACGGTCCCCAAGCATCCAAAGGACATCGACTCACTTGAGCCTTCGGGCCTCCCGACTCTTGAGGCATCGTTGACTCGAGGGTCCAACAGTAACATTAACATCTTAATATTAAAAACACTTTTCAATGCAATGACAAGATATCCCATGAGTCTCCATCAAATCTCAATATTAAATGATATGCTGAATGCCAATATCATCATGTCAAATTACAACTCAAGATGCATTCACCCTTGGGACAATTTGAGCAAATTCGGAATACAACAGCTCAAACATTAGAATGCACAGCTTTAGTAAATAAGGCCTAAAGGTAAATATTTCATGAAGAACACTAAGCCAAAATGGTTATGTATGAATTGCAACAGGTTGCATAACTCAGCCCAATTTCATTCCAGAATTTGCACTTCCACAGTAAAGTACCACACATTGAAATAGACTTATACCTCTATATATGAATTTCGAAAAAGCTGACCAAAATATATGTTATACTTTAAACAATTCCTTACAGCTTTCATTTAAAAATCAAGACCAAAATCATACTAGATATTTCTATAGAAAATCAACAAAGTCATTAGGCTACACATGAGTAATTCCAGACCACAGGGATTCAATGGAATCCGATTTCTATACCTTGGCTAATTTTACTTCTAAAAATCCATCCAAAACTATATTTCATAATGTCATTCAAAGGAATTTAAAAGCACCTATAAAAACCAAAGCATTTTCTCAATTTCTCAATCCATTTCTACTCCACGCACCCAAAATTCAGCATCCAACATCCGAAATCCAAACAATTCCGAGTCTATTGCACTACATCAGACCATCACAACATTGCATTATATAGATCAATGGACTTTCACTTGCCTCTAGTTCTTCAGCTCAACTGCAAGCAAAAACAGAGGGCTCGGCCCAACGGCGGCAAAGACTAGTGCGTCAGCAACGGCAGCTCACACGCACGGCAGAGGGCGATCTCTTCTTCCCCTCGCCGTTCACCCCTTCGCTGCTCACTCACAAACTCTCTCGCTCAAACTCTCTCTCTCTCTGCTCAAGTTTCACTCGGTTCCTTCTCTCTCCTCCCCTCTGTGTACGAGCGTTTTGTTTCCTTCGGTTTGTTGACTTTGAGAGTCAATAAAATGAGATCCGGTGGCCGCACACGCAAGGGACAACTGGAGGGGTGCTTGGCCGGGCGCTCGACAGCTCACACTTCCCATAAAAAGAACGTGTCTCCGTTTGATCGAGTCTTCCCTATGCGCTGGCCACGGTGGTCATCTCACGTGGCTACTCGGTCAATACTTTTTCCTTTCATTGACCGGTTGCTTGGACACTTCACGAACGTGCATGGAAGTCGAGGGTCTTCACGTGCGGAAGAAGGGACTGCATGCTGATTTAAAATTTCATTTCTTCACTTGCTGATTCGCACCGTGAAGAGATGTGCATGGTCCTCATGCACGGTCCAATTTTTCCCAAAATTTGACTCTTAATTTCAGCATGTGCGTGGGTTGAATTACAGCATTATTTACATGGTCGCACGGTGTCGCAACAATGTACATGGAGGTTTGGTCCAAGAGATAAAATAACGTGGCCGTTGGTGAGATTGTTCATATGGCCATTCAAAGAAGAATTTCCTTTTCTCCGAAAGTAAATGTTTTGGGATGTCGAGTGGCGATGAAACTAGGCCAAATGTGGTACCGACGATACTTCCGTGGATTACTCACAGTGGTTGCATATTTGAAGGTCGTCGAAATTTCCCGATGCCACATGTTGAGTGGGGCTGGGGTGAATGACCGGCATGCATGGTGTCGACCGACGACACGATCGGCACTGATTCGAGTTTGCGAGGCAGTGGACGGTGCTGATCATTGGGTAGACGGTACGGGCCTTCTGTAGGTCGAATTCTACTGGGCGGTCTGGTCCGGGTTCGGTCTTGTTCGAGCTTGAGGTGTAACGTCTAGGCGGTACGGGAGTGATTGGGTCCGTTCTAGGCAAGCTTGAGCTGGAGTTGGTGTTGATCCGCCTTATTATGCATGGTGACGACTGTCAGCACGGTCAGCACTGGTTCGGGTGTGAAGCCATGGGTCCTAACGATCGTAGGATGGATTGTATCATTTTTTTTGTATGGTCGAGTCATTTGCTGGTGGGTCCGTTTCCGTTACGGCCTTGTTCGGACTTGGAGTCAATTGACGTGTATCGTAACGTTAAGGAGATTCGGTGTTGTTTTGCTTAGGGTTCAGATGCTAGAATTCCCATGGGCGAGTCGTTGTAATTGAGTCGACTATAGACTAATACATGCTCCGGTTAGAGTATTGGATTTGGTCTTGTGCGTCCAGAAGTGGTTCGGTATAGGTTTGTGGGATGGTGAAAATAAAACTTGTAGGTGCTTCGCCATGGATGGAATTGATATTGCTGCTGTCAGTCCACCATGGTGACGATGCCCCGGGTGTTGGGATGCCTAGAGGGGCGTGAAAACAATGCCCTCTAGATTCCTGGGGACTGTCATTGAGCCCTGGAGGTCATCGCAATGACAGGTAGGATGCAAGATGCCTAGAGGGGTGCAACATGGGTCCCTTCGGAAGATGGCAACAGTTAGAACCAAAGTCGAACCGATTATTCAATTGCCCTGAATGCCTATTTACTTTCTAGTGTGTTAGTTCGTGGGATTCCTTTAGAGTTATGGTAATTCAAGTTATTTCAATTTCTTACATTGCATGTTTTGAACCTCGTCAGATAAGTAGTGGTAGACTTATGTAATATGGTCTAACAGGCTTTCATTTCCTATGTGGTTGTACTCCCCCCTTTGGGACAATTACATTTCAGAGACGTGACCATGCTGCTCTAACCCGCGTCATCCACCATGTTCTATGGCATTCCCACTGACCTCAGGTGGGGTTAGGTGGAGCATGTGGACCCTGACTTTCTGGACGTCACGTTCATTTGGATTAAGGTGATCCTGACAGTGGACACCAGTCTCACTACGGGCCCCATGCTGATGGGGTTCATTGTCTTGTATGCCCGCGTCAATGGGCGTACAGTGGGGCCCGGTTCCACTTCCAAATGACGATGACGATGACGACGGTTCGAGTGGGGTCGAGTAGGCGGAGGACCCAGGGAGGGATGGTATCATTTTTGGACGACCAAGATGTGATATGAAGATGACCATGTGAATAGACTTGGGGGGGGGGGGGTCGGGATAAAACTTTGGGTTAGCTAGAAAAGGGGACTTTTTGGCCTTAATGTACCGATTAGAGTCGTCTAAAAATATAAATAAATAAGGTGCCTGGTTTTATAGTTTGTGTGCATTGTTTTAAGTTATGGTGAAGCTATTATTATACGCTTCTCCAAATATGAAAGGATAGTAATGACAGGAAACGCCGTGGCGACCCCAACGGGTCGAGGGTCGTCACAGTTATTGGGTGAATTCGGAAATCGTTCGGATTGGCCACGAGCTTGGGGAGAAAAATACGTACTTTTTATGGTCATATTTGGCTTATGGACCCATGCGTTTGTTGACTGTGGTACTGCAGAATTTTTAAGTCTGGACATGCGGACTGTTTTATACCATACGGAGATCTTGAGATTTTGAAACTTGAAAAGGTTCTTAAAATACATGTTTGTGGGTTTCCAAAGGTATTTCGGCTAAGATAATACGAATTGCATGGGTAAAACCGTGAGTTTGATTATGATCGACTCAGTGATTAAGATCTCGATTTCATGAAATGTTTTCACCGACGCGGGCTTGGTGTATCTTTAAAGATTTTGTTGCACTTTGGTTTATACAATAATTCGGGATTTTGGTGTGGCACCCCTTGACGGCCTCCGATCCTTTAGGGTCGCCATAGCTCGCTTACCTTTTACTTTCTCTAATAACATGTCACTTTGATACCATTGCAATTGCAGCGGGTCCATACAACCATTTGGGTTTACATTTTTTTTTTTTTTTAGATCGGTCCCTTGCGCAGTTCATATACGGAAGCACATCCATCAACTCTCTTCCTTATATTCAGAAAACGATGCACACCTACTCAACATTTATAAGTAAAAGCCGAAAACTTTTATTTACTTAAACCATATGGACATCATTCATTGGTACATCAAAATGTTGTAGTCTTCTATACTCGGCTATACTTCAAAAGATGACCGACATCTCCTCCAGCAGTCATATACTTAAAGTCCATCGATCAGTGTCGGCGTCCAAAAGTTCCTTCCTTTGCTATCCTCCTCCTCGCAGTCATACCCAACCACTTGATCCATCTATCGGTGGCAATGGCAGCAGAGGTATCTTATCTAGTCTAAAATGTTATTCCCCAAAAGGGGTGAGTACAACCACTCAGCAGTAAAGATCCACCAAACTACTTATTGCATCAAACAGAACAATCAAGGCATCATAACAAAGCACATATCATTCATGCATTCAAGCATACCTCACCTTGCAACCATACATATATCACCATGCCATCATTATCAAGCATTCATGTATATCCATGCCATATGTGCATATACCACCATAATTCATATCATCCATGCTATCAAGCATACATCACCATGAGATCCATTCATTCCTTCATGATCGCATTTTCAATATGAAATAGCATTAATTTACTTTCATAAGCAGATCATGCATCATGCCATATGCATACACCATGCACATGATTCATTTTCAATTCTTATCTTTCACAAGGATCTCATCAGTTTTTCTTTCTAGGGACCAATGTTTGCATCCCACAATTTATCGCTCGCATCCAACCAGGCATCGCGAGGAACCTCCGGCACACACCTCCGGGCATCCGACACACACACTCTGAGCATCTCGCATCCCAACTAGCATCATGAGGCATCCCCCCGGGCACAAACCTCCGGGGCTTCCGGGATTACGTACCGACATACCACCAGGATCCGCCCCCTTCGGAATTATGTACCGTATACCACCAGGTATCTTGAAACTCCCGAGGACCCTTCGGAATTACGCCACCAGGCCATCGGGCATCCGGCACCCCCACATTTCAGGCATCCCAACACTCCCAGGGTATCGTCGGCTCACACCTCCGACGGCCTTCTCATCACCACAATGCATATTCCCATACATCTCATTTTCAATTTTTACATTTGATGCAACAATGCCCATGATTTGACAGCAGCCCTTTTTAAAATCATATAATATGCCTTGGGAAAAGTATCATTTGATGCAATGGTTTTGAAAACTTCATTGAGTTCATGAAAATCCATCAATCCTTTGATGTCATATGAAATGTATGAATTTCATAATGTCATTGCACGAATAATAATCCAGGATATCATGATTTACATAATAAATCCAATAAATAGTAAATAAAACAATTTTCAGCTTAAACAAAATGCGTGCTATTCATGAAAAATTCTAGAAAATTAGCAAACGGTGGAAATAAATTCTGAAAATTTACCATAATGTAGATAAGATCTAAGAAAACATATTTTGTGAAGGACACCATATCAAACAAGGCTTCACAGAATACGTACAGATTCGTATATATCACTGAAAAGGGTTTTTAACATGACCCATGCACAGTTTCGAAAACAATTTCAATTGAACACTTAAATAAACTCAGAAAATTCTCAAATTTGGACACGCTGTATTTAAGACCTAGGGGTACCAGTTTCATGAAGAAATTTTAGTTCAATTCATTCAGGATGAAAAAATAAAATCGATTTACTTTTCCTACTCTCGGTATCGTTTTCCAGATCTACGCGTGTTAAGAAAAATCGTTTCCTTGGTCATTACTGGTCCATTTACTCTGAAATTTCAGTATGTTGTTCCTCAGAATATTACCGACAAATTTTATTAAGGACATACGATCAAATTTTAATTTTATAATTTTATAAAAATCCCGAAAACATACTAGTTCGAAGCAGCGTTTTTCCCAGATCCAGTTCCTTCAAAAGACAACAGTTTCACCGACCTATTTTCGTTCATTTCCCATAAATTTTTGATATGTTCTACCTCAAGAAGTATACTACAACTTCATTTAAGAGATAAAAGTGATATTTCAACAATAAAGTTACTTTACAGACCACGAAACCACTGAAGGTCATCACGACAAATTCCAGATCTAGTCTCTCAAAAGGAAAATCATTTCACCAACAAATACTTGTTCGTTTTATCTCAAATTTCAGTATGTTATTTTTCAAGATGTGGTCTACAACTTTCATGAAGAGGTCGAAGTGAAATTCCAAATAAAAGTCACATGCAACACACGAAATCACCAAGAGGTCAACAAAACAGTTTCCAGATCTAATCTTTTCGTAGAAAAAGGGTTTTACCCCTCAATACTTGTCTATTTTGTCTAAAATTTTAGTATATTATACTTCAAGATGTTCTATACAACTTCCATGAAGAAATCAAAGCAATATTCCAACTAAAAGTCACATACAACACACAAACTCGCGGATGGTCGGACTGGTCTTTCCGAAATCAGCATGCATGACCAACGAATCTCCCTTCAAAGCTCCGAAATCTCATCCCATCTACCACAACCAAGACTTACCATCAACTACACATACACACAGAAATGCAAAGAGTGGGTTTTAGGACTTCACTTGCCTTAGATTCAAGCACAAAACAGCAGCAAACAGAGGCAAAACAGCGACGAACGGCGGACAGACTCTCTTCCTCTGTTTCTCTCTTCCTCCCTTTCTCTCTTTTTTCTTTGGACGGTACTCTCTCTCTTCTCTCCCTTCTGGTCGAAATCCCCCTCTATTTTTACTCTTTGATTAACAATTAATCTCTATTTTCGCATGTAAGGGACAATGTGGCACCCCTCGACGGCCCCCTATCCGTTAGGGTCGCCACAGTTCGCTTACCTTTCACTTTCCCTATTAACATATCACTCTAATACCATTTCAATTGCAGCGGGTCCATACAACATAGGGGGTTTACACTTTTTTTTTAATAGGTCCCTTGCGCAATTCATATACGGAAGCACATCCAACAAACTCCCTTCCCTATATTCAGAAAACGATGCACATCGACTAAACATCTTATATAAGTTAAAGCCGAACACATTTATTTACATAAAGCAAATGGACATCTTTAGTCGGTACATCGAAATGCCAATGTTTCTATACTCGGCTATACTTCAAAAGATGACCAACATCTCTTCTAACCGGCGAATACTTAAAGTCCATCGATTTGTGTCGGCATCCAAAAGTTCCTCCTTTTGATATCCTCCTCCTCGCAATCATATCCAACTACTTGATTCATCTATTGGTAGTAGTGGCAGCAAAGGGATCTTATCTAGTCTGAAGTGTTATTCCCCAAAAGGGGTGAGTACAACCACTTAGCAGGTAAAGGACCAATAAACCACTCAATACATCATGCCATGCAATCATCACAATCATAGCATCACATGTCATACAAGCATCCATGCATAACATACCATGGCATCATGCACATGTCATCATACCTCATGTACCATCATCATCATATAGACATCATCATCATATCATACACTTACCATCAACATGTCACATATGGCATCATCCTTACCATGCATCCATGCATATAACATCATCATCATATCACATGTACCATCATCATTGCCATGCATCCATGCATGTAACATCATCATCGTATCACATGTACCATCATCATTGCCATGTATCCATGCATATAACATCATCATCTTATCACATGTACCATCATCATTGCCATGCATTCATGCATGTAACATCATCATCATATCACATGCATATACCATCATGCATATTTCAATTTCAATTTCTCAATTTCATCCTTTCATATTGGACCGCCACATTTCTCTTTCCTGGGACCAATGTTTGCTTCCCATATTCATCACTTGCGCCTAATCCTAGCGTCGCGAGAACCTTCGGCATTCAGCCATTTAAGGCCACAGGGCATCCGGTCCCCCACATTTCGGGCATCTCGTATCCCAACTGGCATCACGAGGCATCCCCTCGGGTAAAAACCTCTGAGGCTTTCGGCATTTACACTCCCCGGCCGGGCATCTTGCATCCTAACTGGCATCACGAGGCATCCCCCCCGGGCACAAACCTCCAGGGCTTCCGGAATTATGTACCGACATACCACTAGGCCTCCCTTGGAATTACGTACCGTATACCATCGGGTATCCCGACACTCCCGACGAATCTCCAGGGCTCGCCATGAAAATGGTTTCCCCTGCCCTCCGGAATTACGTACCGACATACCAGCAGGCCTCCCCTGAAATTACGTACCGTATACCACCGAGCATCCCGACACTCCCGGGGAATCGTTGGCTCACACCTCCAACGGCCTTCTCACTTATCTCAATTCACATCTTCAATTATAGTTCAATTATAACATGGCATGTGATGTGATGGCAATCAAGATCATATTCATCATTGAATTCATACATGCATCACAAATCATTATCATGCATGCAGCTAGACACCATCATCCATCACAATACAATTCATGGAGTCCATGCAATATAAAATGGTCCATATCTCATGCCTTTTCAAAGTTTACAAAATTCCAGCATGTACCATTTTTAGAAAATATTTAAATTAAATATCCATATGCTTCTCAAAAATCATGAAATTAAGGCTAGTGATAGACAAGACAATAGGGTAATAATTTCATGAAAAACAGAAGGCCAATCAAATTCCACACAAAATTATAATTCACACAAATACAGCATGTAATTTCGGATAGAAACAGAATGCACAGTTTCCGAAATAATTTGATTAAAATATCCAAACGCCCTCCGAAAATTATGAAATTTTACCAGGTTATATCCAAGACACTAAAGTGGATTTTTCATGAAGACTTATAAGCCAAATTATTTTTAGATTATTTTCTACAGTCACACGAAGCTTCTGGATCTAACACCGAAACGTCCAGTGCATGCTTCTCCGAAATACTGAGTTTTCACCTACCTATTATTCTTCGTTTCCTCCGAAATTTGGATATGTTTTACTTCAAGAGGTTCCCTACAACTTTCATGAAGGGATCTAAGTCAAAATTCCAGAGTATAGTCATCATTCGGGTCCATGAAGTCTCGGGTAACCTATACCGCGTCTCCAGATCTACGGTTTTCAAGAGTAAGTTGATTCACTAGGCTACACTTGTTCATTTTGATTCAAATTTGAGTATGTTAAACTTTAAGATGTTCTCTACAAGTTTCATGAAGAAGTCGAAAAGAGATTCTTAGTAAAAATCAACATGCAACCACAAATCCATCAAAAGGTCAGTGAAATCGTTCCAGATCTGAGGTCTCCGTAGGATGAGAGTTTAACCCCCTAAATCTCCATAATTTTCCACCAAATTTTAGTATGTTATATTTTAAGATGTTGGCTACAATTTTCATGAAGAGATAAAAGTCAAAATCGAACTCGAAACATGCATGCAGGCTCTCACAAGATTCTGGTTCAGGCGGTTCATACGAAAACAGCATGCATCTCCAAGAACAAACCTCATGTACTTCGATTTCTAACCTCTAAACATCCAAAAATTCAACCACACATGCAAGGCACACATGCAAGGGGTGGAAATCAGTCCCAACTTGCCTCTAAGACCGAGCAAATATGAGCACACGGACGGCACACCGGCGACGGACGAACGGCGTGCGGGCGGCGACGGGTGAGCTCTCCTCCTCCTCGGCCTCCCTCTCTCTCGCAACTCTCTTGGACGAAAGCCCCCCACCATCAGCCACTCCCTCTCTCTCTCTTCCCTTTTGGTTGGATATATATTGCATGCATTCCTATTTTGCATGGGGGACACTTGTCCCTAAGAAGGAGACAAGTGTCTCCTTTGCTGAGGACACTTGGAGGCCATGCAGCTCCTCACTCCTCCCCTCCATGTGTCGGCAGCCCAATGGGCTTCATGGGCCGGGCCTCTTGGCCCACTTTAGGCCCACTTTAGGCCCATCTCACTTGGGCCTAAAGTCCAAGCTTAAATGGCCCAAAATTTTCTTAAATAAGTCCATTTTTACTTTTAATAATTTACCTTAAATCCCAACTTATATAAATACTAAATTACAATTTCATATGGCCATAAAACTTGAAATCATAAATCCATAAATTCCAATTTATAAAACACATGGCCAATGATAGAATTTTCTTTCCTATCACATAATTATCCATTAAAAGCTTGGCCATAAATCTTATTGCAAATTATGGATTGAATGGCTATAAGATAACTTAATGGCACTTCCATCACCTATTCATAGACTTTAATGTAACTAGAGGTCATTATGAATTTTGGGATGCCACAATTCTCCCCTCCTTAGAGAATTTCGTCCTCGAAATTAGACATTTCCTATGTCTCTTGAAATAAGTGAGGGTACCTTTTCCCTCATCTCATTTTTACTCTCCCATGTGGCTTTCTCCACATCATGATATCGCCATAATATCTTAACCAATGGAATTTTCTTGGTCCTAAGAATTTGTTCATTTCGATCCAATACTTGCATAGGCTCCTTAATGTACCTCACTTTCTCATCCATTTTGATGGCTTCATGATCGAGTATGTGTCCTGGATCGGGCTGATACTTCCTCTAAAGTTAAGGATGCAAGCTCTTAACATATCTTAATTTATCTCAGCACCAAAACAGTTTTAAAACAATATCCACATCTGAAATTTCTTTTGAAAGCTTGAAAATCTTCCTTCATGAAATCAAACAATACAAACTAAGGTTTTCAAAAGCACATCAATACTACAATAGCAGGCTTTGAAATCATATGTCATTTCCATGTCAAAACATTTTCAAATCACCAATGTGGAAAATCCTTTGAGTTCTTGAAAATTCAACTTTATGATGTAAAATAGGGATTCCAAAGACACATCAATATAATAGTAATAGTCTTTGAAAATAGGTAAATCTCATATCATTGAAACCAATTCACAAAATCAAAGCATGATACCAATTCCATAAAATCCATGATCACGTTTAAATTTCAAATGTTTTTCAAAATCCACGTGTAAAGCCTTGAGTCGCACTTGCATCACGGCGTGAAATAAAATACTTTATCAAAACCCTTAGTAAATTTAAATCGGTACGTTGGCAAAATTCCAATCTCAATCCCAACTCTGATGGGTTGGAATGTTTTCTATAAAAAGTTCAGAAATCCTTGAAATAGAAAACATTTCTTAAAACATTTGGGCACGGTGTCACAGTACTCATAAATTTTGATGAAATTCAAGAGATTTTCTAAAATAGTTCACTATCAAAATCTTTTAATAATTTCATCCACCTCCTCTATCTCATATTCAATTCCTTTTGTGAAAACATCTATTTTAAGCTCTATCCTAAGTGCAACTATCAATGAGATTCAAATTTAATGAATTCCACCTTCTCGACTCAATCGAACACACCATTTAGCCGAATTATTCCTATACCTTCGTCACCACCAATTCAAGCCTAGAACCATCAAAATCAACACCACCAATAACTCATTTGGTTCAGTCCAACAAAGACATTCACTATGCATTCACCGCAACATAGATTCAAGCCTAAAATATAGCATCATTCATTCGATTCAAATATCTATAGTCCACCAAGACTCATTCAATTCAAAGATCGACAATCCACCAAAATAAAACTTGTCTAGTTTCCATCGAATATATCTCATATCTCATCCTAAAGGATCATCACTTAGACTAATCATTCATCAAATCCACAATTTGAACTTCCACCATTTCACCTTGGAAAGACTATAACCACAAATGATCATATCCACTAATTCCACCAAACCTTTTCAAACTGAGATCATCACCTAAAATTAAAAGTTGACCACTATCGATTAAACCTATTATTCCAACATATAAACCACAAATAATTTCATGTCTCATATGACCACTCAAACTCATGACTTCCAAGATCAATCTATACATACTAAATGCCTCCATGTAATGCATCAAGACTTCCAATGAAATCCTCAAATAGGAAGTCACTACTTAGCTCAAATGATCATAACCTTAATCCTCAAATTCATAACTCACTCTCCATAATTCACTTCTTAAGCCTTGTTTGCAGCACCACACTTAGATGCTACGCATGATCTTCAGGTCCTTTAGAATATATCAGGATATCATCAAATGAAGACAATCACAATTTGGTCCAAATAGGGCTTAAATATCCTATTCATTAAATCCATGAATGCAGCTAAGGCATTCGTCAATTCAAATAGCATAACTAGGAACTCATAGTATCCTTAGCGAGTCCTAAATACGGTCTTAGGAATGTCTTCTTTCTTAATCCTTAACTAATATCCTGATCTCAAGTAAATTTTTAGAAAAGACCGAACTTCCTTGCAGTTGATCAAATAGGTCATCAATTTTTAGGTAATGAGTACTTACTCTTAACAATTACATGATTCAATTGCCTATTATCAATGCACAAACGCATCGACCTGTCCTTCTTTCTTCACAAACGAGAGTTCCACAAGCTTAACCATGCTTCCGCTGCGCCACTCTGATAAAATTATCCCAGAAACACTACCTTTCCAGTTCAATTCATAGTTCGGTTCATTCCTGCCCCCTTTTTACCATCCTAGAAGCCTGCCAGGAGCCGCTCCTTGTTCAGGTCCTCTGACCTCGGCGTCCACTCCTCACTCTCATCAAACCGGGACGTTACAGGTACACCAGCTTTCGCCTGGTTCGAACCCAAACTATACATCCATTGAAGGGTCTCGTTTCATAGGGACTAACTTACAGAGATATTATCCACTTTGGCCTATCCCATTCTTAGCCTCACGGTCTTATCCTTAGCGCATGGGTAAGTACTATCTTAGGAGATCACTCATCCTAGTCCATTGCTTACGGAGCTAGTCCATACTTACGACGACGTCAAAGTCATACATAACTATCACTATCAAGTCCATTCCCAGATCTCATTCTACCTAGGGTTATGTCACACATCTCACATACTAACGTAGATAACAACATATCTTTCAGCGATGTAGAAATACGAAGAGGCATATCTAGAGATTTGTTCCTACTCCTCACAATCACCTATATTTTTCGGACACAAATGAATGCATGTCACTCATATCAAATAACACATATACCTTCTTATCCTTCTATCAAAATCATACCTGAGATAACACTTTTGGAAGCTCCTGCTTCCTCTTGAGTGACCGCATACACCCTTCCTTGTGGTGGTGGCCTCTGTGGATTCCTTGGTGGATTTGGTTCAGCAGTACTTTGTCGTACCTGTCGCACCGAGCTAACATTCGGCTGTGACCCATTGCGTGGACAATTTCTCTTAAAGTGTCCTATTTGCCCACATCCATTACATCTCAGTTGGCTATTACAAGGTCCTGGCCCATGTTGTCTACCACATCTCTGGCAAAAATTACCCTGGTAGGGTGCTCTTCCTAAAATCGGGCCATTCCAAGCTCCTCTAAAATTTCCAAAGTAACTCTTTTTCTTAACATCCCAGGTCTGACCTTGACTAGGATAGGGTCTCTTACCTCTTCGAACATCATTAAAGGTCATCTGTCTCTTAGGTTCTAGTTGCTCTCTCACTAACTCTTACTCCACCAACTGTGCCCTCTCATAAATCTCATTATAATCCCTTATATTCAAAGGCACTAGTTGTTTCCTAATATCAGTCCTTAATCCTTTCAGGAATCTCTTAGCCTTTTCCTCTCGATCCTCAACCGACCTAGGAGCATACCTAGACAATTCAGAAAATTTTGCCTCATACTGGTCTACTGTTAGCTCCCTTTGTTCTAACTGAACAAATTCAGTGATCTTCCTATCCTTGGCACAATTAGAGAAATGCTTCCTAGTGAAAGCCCTAACAAACTCATCCTAGTTTATCTTAGTACCTGGTGGAAAGATCTTATCCCTTGAAGCTCTCCACCAAAACTTTGCATTTCCCTCCAGCTGGTACTCTACCAAAACTATTTTCTTGGCATCACTGCAGTCCAACAACTGGAAAATTCATTCCATTCCATCAATCCATTGTTCCGCTTCCTTAGGACTCCCCATTCCACTAAACTTAAGTGGCTTCAATTTTAGGAATTGTTCCACCAGTCCTTGAAGGCGACGTTCTGTGGCATCCCAGAAATTCAAAGCCAAGCCTTAAGGTGTGTTAAAATTCCTAATTAGGTGACAAAATTTCCATGGCTTATGTTTTAGCCATTAGTCTTTTAATTTGATGATTTGTGCTTGTGATTGTGGAGATTTAAATTTAATAGATTAATAATCTATGCTTGGCCATATGATTTAAATTTCAATGAACAAAAATATCCCAAGGCTTTGGCCGAGATGAAAATTCGAATTCAAAAATATTTATAGAAGAATTTCAAAAAAAAAAGGGAAAAAAGAGGGTTAATTTTCGAATGGGCCTTAGACCCATTGGCCTAAGCCTTTAATGGGCCAAGTCGCCGGCCCAATAGTGGCCCAAGAGGGAGTGGTCGCCGGCCATAAAGGCCCAAGCCCAAGCCCAAAATCAATTCAAAATTTAATGTGACAAGTGGCATGAAGGAATGGCATGCATTGGTGGGTTTGTAGGCAATCTCATGATTGCTAATCATGAGGATTAGGGAGTATAAGAGGGGAGGAGAGAGAGAAGGTGGCCGGTTTTCTTCATTTGGCCGAGAGAGAGGGTGAGAGAGAGAGAAATTGCGAGAGAGAGGGAGAGACCGAGAGGAAGGAGGCGGAGCCGAGGAGGAGCCGCCGTGTCCCGCTGTCCGTACGCCGTCGTTTGTTCATCTTAGAGGCAAGTGGAGTCCTATAACTTCTCTTGCATGTGTGTATATGGTTTGCATGTTCGATTTTGGGTGTTATTTGTGAGAAAAACCGAGGTAAGGGTTGGTTGTTTTCAAGCCGTGTGACTGTTCTTGCTCGGGTTGTAGGAGTCAGTAACTTGTTTGAGCTTGCATGTGTGTTTGGAGTCCGATTTTGGCTTCGGTGTCTTCATAAAAGTTGTAGCTAACATCTTTTATTATAACATACTGAAATTTCGTGAAAAATGATGGAGATTTGAGGGGTTAAATCCTTGTTATACGGAGACCTCAGATCTGTGAAGTTTTCACTGACCTCTTGTTGGATTCTTGGTTGCATGTTGGTTTGTGATGAAAATATGACTTCGATGTCTTCATCAAAGTTGTAGGTAACATCTTAAACTACAACATACTCAAATTTGAAGAGAAATTAACAAGTATAGCCTAGTAAATCGGCTAGATATTGGAGACGATGATTCTGGTGATGTGTTCCGAGACACCCGAGACTTGATGGACTTAAATGGTGACCATAATTTGGTTATTTGACCTAGATCTCTTCATGAAACTTGTAAAGGACACCTTGATACATAACATATCCGAATTTCAGAAGAAACGAAAGAGAATAGATGGGTGAAATCTTAATATTTCGGAGATGTGTATTCTGGACGATGCGGTAAGGGTTCCAGAAGCTTCGTGAGGTTGAATAAAATAATATATAAGGAATTTGACTTGGAGTTCTTCATGAAAGATGCACGAAAATGTCTTGGCTATCACCCTGTAAAATTTCGTAATTTTTGGAGGCCGAATGGATATTTTAATTGAATTTATTCGGAAACTGTGCATTTGGTTTAAATCCGAGAATCATAGGATGTTTTGGAAAATTGTGGAATTTGGTAAAAATTTCATATTGGCCATGAATTTTGCAAGTAAATATCATCCTATGGGTTTGTTTAATAATTTCCAGGATTTATGTAATTTTGGAAATTTATTGATATTAAATAATAAAATAAATAATAATAAAATAACAATAAAATAATAATAAAATAAAATGGATTTTTATTTGGCCATGGATTCAATTCTATTTGTGTGGCATATGTGTGATGAGGTCTTTGCACATGAATTGGATTGAGATATATATGTGATAAAGTCTTGGTATGCGTATGACATGGTCCTTGTACATGTATTGAATTGAGATGTGTATGGGATAAAGTTTTGGCATGTGTATGACATATGAATTGAGATGCAAGTGTGAATTCCATGTCAAGTGTGATTTGTTTGATACCATGCCAATTGCCATGTTAAATTGAGATAAAGAAATGGTATATGTGGATGATGGTAAATGAGGAAGTGGTTGTGGTGGAGGATGATGGCCGGAATGTATAGATACATTGCCGAAATTCCCTGGGAGATTCAGGATGCTCGGAATGTGGGGGGCCGGAAGCCTTGTCGGAGGTCTTTGCCCGAAAGGAATGCCTCGCGATGCCAGGATTTGGGTGCGGGATGCCTGGCTAGAAGGGTAAAGGCCGGAAGCCCTGTCGGAGGTTTCTGCCCGAAGGGAATGCCTCGTGATGCTAGTTGAGATGCGAGATGCCCGGAATGTGGGGGGCCGGAAGCCCGGTGGCCATGGGATGGCTGGAATGCTGGGAACCCTGTCGGAGGTCTTTGCCCGAAGGGATGATGAAATTGATGATATGAGAAATGGGTGATGTGGTGATCAAAATTTAAAGATAAAAGATGAAAATTAAACCCATGATATGATATGCATGATGATATGATGATGATGATGATATGGGATGTGATATGATGATCACCCATGATATGATATGCATGATGATATGCATGATGATGATGACATGATATATGGCATGATGATATGCATATGATGATGATGACATGTGATGTGATATGATGATCACCCATGATATGATATGCATGATGATATGCATGATGATGATGATGATGATGATGTGATATGTGATATGCATGATGATATGCATGATGATGATGATATGTGATGTGCCTGGCTTCAAGGTAAGTAATGCCTGCAATGCATGTGTAATTTGCATGATGTATTGAGTTGTTATTGGATTTCCCTATCTGCTGAGTGGTTGTACTCACCCCTTTTGGGGATAACATTTCAGATTAGCCAGTATGCCGCTTCCTGCTGTCACGCGGGGTACATTTTACGGGATACCATCCGATGTAGAGGTCGAGTGTGTTGAGATAGATTGTCCCTCTGTTCTCGGACTGACTTTTATCCGAGTACGTTGTCTAGTGATGTATGATGTGGGCCTGGCTGGGGGTTCTGTTATTCAGGAGTTTATATCCGTACACGTTCGTCGGGATGGGGCTATGCAAGGGATGCTGCCGCCGCCACCGCCTGATGCACTGGGTTAGGTGTGAGACCTGTGCGCGATGAGTAGGAGCTGTTTCTTTTTGGGGATAGATAGCCGACACTTATGATGGGGGTTGTTGCACGTGTGATGTTGAGGGTCGAGGTTTCTTTTTGAGGTTTTCGGCTGGACGTGGCTGAGTCCTAGCTTTTCCTTTTTGATGTACCGACCCAAAAGAAATCCCATCTTGAAAATATATATGTAAATAAAGTGTCGTGGCTTGTTTATAAAATTATGGTGATTAGTGGTGTGTATTTGTATCATGGATTGGTAGGGGGATAGATGGTGATGTTTAATTTGCTTCCGCTATGAGTCGCGTTGGGACCAATCGTTTTAAAAAGAAAAAAAAATGTGTCTGCAAATTAGAACGCTTGTTCGAAAGAAAGAAAGGTAATAAAGTGTAACATCAGAGCTTGTGGCAATTGCCGAAGGGTTCGGGGTGCTACAACACTCCACTTCGGGTTGTTGCTGCGCTTGTCTATCCATCAGATTTCCAATATTAGCCAATGCCTGCAAGATATCTTCCATCCAGGGTTCAGCCCTCGATGGATGAGCACTTCGAGCTCATACCATGATTTTCCTGCAGTTTCCAAGCATTGCCTCAAGAATAATCTGAGACTCCCTGTCTCCTATTCAAAGCAACTACTACTACATAAGTAACATATACATGTTACTGGTACCTAAAGACAACTCAAGATAAACTACTAGGGATCTACCAGTGAATACTCATCACCCGTTATTCAATGTTAATCAATTTTTCCGTTTTATATCCTATGGTGTGCATCATTCTATCCTCATTTCCATCTGAGGCACCTTATCTCTCCAAATAGACCATAGCTCTGATACAAAAAAGGGGTGTGGCACCCCTCGACGGCCCCCTGATCCGTTAGGGTTGCCACAGTTCGCATACCTTTCACTTTCCCTATTAACATATCACTCTGATACCATTTCAATTGCAGTGGGTCCATACAACATAGGGGGTTTACACTTTTTTTTTAATAGGTCCCTTGCGCAATTCATATACGAAAGCACATCCAACAAACTCCCTTCCCTATATTTAGAAAACGATGCACACCGACTAAACATCTTTTATAAGTTAAAGCCGAACACGTTTATTAACATAAAGCAAATGGACATCTTTAGTCGGTACATCGAAATGCCAATGTTTCGATACTCGGCTATACTTCAAAAGATGACCAACATCTCTTATAACCGTCGAATACTTAAAGTCCATTGATTTGTGTTGGCGTCCAAAAGTTCCTCCCTTTGACATCCTCCTCCTCGCAATCATATCCAACCACTTGATTCATCTACTGGTAGTAGTGGCAGCAGAAGGATCTTATCTAGTCTGAAATATTATTCCCCAAAAGGGGTGAGTACAACTACTCAGCAGGTAAAGGACCAATAAACCACTCAATACATCATGCCATGCAATCATCACAATCATAGCATCACATGTCATACAAGCATCCATGCACAACATACCATGGCATCATGCACATGTCATCATACCTCATGTACCATCATCATCATATAGACATCATCATCATATCATACACTTACCATCAACATGTCACATATGGCATCATCCTTACCATGCATCCATGTGTATAACATCATCATCATATCACATGTACCATCATCATTGCCATGCATCCATGCATGTAACATCATCATCATATCACATGTACCATCATCATTGCCATGCATCCATGCATATAACATCATCATCCTATCACATGTACCATCATCATTGCCATGCATCCATGCATGTAACATCATCATCATATCACATGCATATACCATCATGCATATTTCAATTTCAATTTCTCAATTTCATCCTTTCATATTGGACCGCCACATTTCTCTTTCCTGGGACCAATGTTTGCTTCCCATATTCATCACTTGCGCCCAATCCTGGCATTGCGAGAACCTCTGACATTCAGCCATTTAAGACCACCGGGCATCCGGCCCCCCACATTCCGGGCATCTCATATCCCAACTGGCATCACGAGGCATCCCCTTGGGCAAAAACCTCCGAGGCTTCCAGCATTTACACTCCTTGGCCGAGCATCTCGCATCCCAACTGGCATCATGAGGCATCACCCCCAAGCACAAACCTCCAGGGCTTCCAGAATTATGTACCGACATACCACCAGGCCTCCCCTGGAATTACATACCGTATACCACTGGGCATCCCGACACTTCTGGGGAATCTCCAGGGCTCGCCATGAAAATGGTTTCCCCTACCCTCCGGAATTACATACCGACATACCACCAGGCCTCCCCTAGAATTACGTGCCGTATACCACTGGGCATCCCGACACTCCTGGGGAATTGTTGGCTCACACCTCCAACGGCCTTCTCACTTATCTCAATTCACATCCTCAATTATAGTTCAATTATAACATGGCATGTGATGTGATGGCAATCAAGATCATATTCATCATTGAATTCATACATGCATCTCAAATCATTATCATGCATGCAGCTAGACACCATCATCCATCACAATACAATTCATGGAGTCCATGCAATATATAATGGTCCATATCTCATGCCTTTTCAAAGTTTACAAAATTCCAGCATGTACCATTTTTAGAAAATATTTAAATTAAATATCCATATGCTTCTCAAAAATCATGAAATTAAGGCTAGTGATAGACAAGACGATAGGGTAATAATTTCATGAAAAACACAAGGCCAATCAAATTCCACACAAAATTATAATTCACACAAATACAGCATGTAATTTCGGATAAAAACAGAATGCACAGTTTCCGAAATAATTTCATTAAAATATCCAAACGACCTCCGAAAATTATGAAATTTTACCAGGTTATAGCCAAGACACTAAAGTGGATTTTTCATGAAGACTTCTAAGCCAAATTATTTTTATATTATTTTCTACAGTCACACGAATCTTCTGGATCTAACACCGAAACGTCCAGTGCATGCTTCTCCGAAATACTGAGTTTTCACCTACCTATTCTTCTTCGTTTCCTCTGAAATTTGGACATTTTTTACTTCAAGAGGTCCCCTACAACTTTCATGAAGGGATCTAAGTCAAAATTCCAGAGTATAGTCACCATTCGGGTCCATGAAGTCTCGGGTAACCTATACCGCGTCTCCAGATCTACGGTTTTCAAGAGTAAGTTGATTCACTAGGCTACACTTGTTCATTTTGATTCAAATTTGAGTATGTTAAACTTTAAGATGTTCTCTACAAGTTTCATGAAGAAGTCGAAAAGAGATTCTTAGTAAAAATCAACATGCAACCACAAATCCATCAAAAGGTCAGTGAAATCGTTCCAGATCTGAGGTCTCCGTAGGATGAGAGTTTAACCCCCTAAATCTCCATAATTTTCCACCAAATTTTAGTATGTTATATTTTAAGATGTTGGCTACAATTTTCATGAAGAGATAAAAGTCAAAATCGAACTCGAAACATGCATGCAGGCTCTCACAAGATTCTGGTTCAGGCGGTTCATACGAAAACAGCATGCATCTCCAAGAACAAACCTCATGTACTTCGATTTCTAACCTCTAAACATCCAAAAATTCAACCACACATGCAAGGCACACATGCAAGGGGTGGAAATCAGTCCCAACTTGCCTCTAAGACCGAGCAAATATGAGCACACGGACGGCACACCGGCGACGGACGAACGGCGTGCGGGCGGCGACGGGTGAGCTCTCCTCCTCCTCGGCCTCCCTCTCTCTCGCAACTCTCTTGGACGAAAGCCCCCCACCATCAGCCACTCCCTCTCTCTCTCTTCCCTTTTGGTTGGATATATATTGCATGCATTCCTATTTTGCATGGGGGACACTTGTCCCTAAGAAGGAGACAAGTGTCTCCTTTGCTGAGGACACTTGGAGGCCATGCAGCTCCTCACTCCTCCCCTCCATGTGTCGGCAGCCCAATGGGCTTCATGGGCCGGGCCTCTTGGCCCACTTTAGGCCCACTTTAGGCCCATCTCACTTGGGCCTAAAGTCCAAGCTTAAATGGCCCAAAATTTTCTTAAATAAGTCCATTTTTACTTTTAATAATTTACCTTAAATCCCAACTTATATAAATACTAAATTACAATTTCATATGGCCATAAAACTTGAAATCATAAATCCATAAATTCCAATTTATAAAACACATGGCCAATGATAGAATTTTCTTTCCTATCACATAATTATCCATTAAAAGCTTGGCCATAAATCTTATTGCAAATTATGGATTGAATGGCTATAAAATAACTTAATTGCGCTTGCATCATCTATTCATAGACTTTAATGTAACTGGAGGTCATTATGAATTTTGGGATGCCACAGACAAGTGGAAGATGCATGGACAAGTGGCTTTAAATAATGAACAAGTGGAGGCAATTCAAAGACAAGTGTCCACCATGCTTAACCTCCTTCATGCATTGGCTACCCCATGGGCTCCATGGGCCGGGCCTCTTGGCCCACTTTAGGCCAACACTCTTGGGCCTAAAGTCCAAACTTAAATGGCCTAAGTTTATTTTTAATAATACATCTTAATCCTCATTTAAATAAATACCTAATTGCATAATAAAATGGCCAAAAGACTTTGTGACATTAATCCATAAAATCAAATCTATAAAGTGCATAGTCAAGAACAAAGTCTTCTTTATCAAATTGTCCTATAGCACCAACCTTGATCATCCATTAACATAAGATGTATTTCTACCCAAATAATTCTCCGTTAAAATACTCGGCCTTTAATCTATTAAAATTCCTTGGTCTAAAGGCCATAACATAAATCAATAACACTTCTATCACCTTTTCATAGGTTGTAATGCATCTAGAGGTTGCCATGAAATTTTGGGATGCCACATTTGGAATTAAATTATTTTCCGTACATGAACAGCGTGAAAGATATTTTTGGCATTAAACTGTTGGATTGCTACACCACAGTACTTAAGTGACGGATGCCGTCGGTCCACATTGACGACGATGCCCCGAGTGTCGGGATGCCCGGAGGGGTGTGATACGGTACACTTCGGATGCCCGGGAAACCTGATAAAGGCCCGGAGGTCCTCGCGATGCCAGGTGGGGTGCGAGATGCCTGGAGGACGGTACACTGTACCCTCCAGAAGATGGTGGTAGTGAATCTGGATGAATTGAAATTCCAAATTTCTATTATTTTCTAATATACCGTTTTATGAGATTCTTTTAGAACTTATGCCAGTTTAATTATTTCAGTTTGTGTATTTCTTTGTTGGATTGCATTGAACGGGTGGCAATAGGTTCGTGTAGTATAGTTTAGTAGACTTTTATTTGCTAAGTGGTTGTACTCACCCCATGTGAGATTATTACATTTCAGACACGTAGTCATGCCGCTCCAACTTGTGTCTTCCACCATGCTCTATGGCATCCCCACTGACCTCGCATGGGATCGGGTGGAGCACGTGGACCCCGACTTCCCAGACGTCACGTTTATCCGAATTACGATGATCCTGATGATGGATGCCAGTCTCCCAATGGGCCCTATGCTGATGGGGTTTATAGTGCTGTACGCCTGGGTCAATGGGTGTACTGTGGGGCCACTTCCACTCTTGGATGACGACGACGACGGTTCTAGCGGGATCGTGTAGGCGAAGGACTCGGGGAAGGAACGTTGCATTTTTGGACGAGATCAGGACATGATATGAAGACGGCCATGTGAATAGTCTGTAGGTGGTCGGGATAGAATTTTGGGTTAGCCAAAAAAAGGAACTTTTTGTCTTTAATGTACTGACCTAAGTCGTCTAAAAATATAAATAAATAAAAGTGCATGGTTCTATATTTTCATGTGCATCAATTGAAATTATATTGGAGTCGTCGATATATGCTTCCGCATGAAAATAATAGTAATGATAGGGAATGCTGTGGCGACTCTAACGGGTCAAGGGTTGTCACATATTTTTGCTCAGTATATAATGCCTAGGAATCCTGAACATAATGGTGTAGTTGAAAAGCGCAACTACACACTAATGGAGATGAAAAGAAGTATAATGGGTAGATCTAATTGGCCTGAATACTTATGGGGTGATGAAATCAAAATAACAACTTACATTTTGAATCGTGTACCTAGTAGTGCCAAAAACACATTTTGAATCATGGATGGGGAGGAAACCAAGCTTGAATCACTTTCGAGGTTGGGGGTGTCTTGCAAAGCTGAAAATTTATGATCGTTCTCAAAAAGACCAAACCTAGGACTAACAGGTGTTACTTTGTTGAATACCCTGACCATTCCAAAGGGTACAAGTTCTATTGTTCTACTTGTGGCACTAGAATTGTTGAGTCTCAAGTTGCTAAGTTCCTAGAGTTAGACGTTGTTGAAAAGAGTTCTTCTCAATCTTTCAAAATGGAAGAACCAAATAATACATTCTATATTCCATTGCCCATCTTGAATGATGATTCTATGCGAGAGACTTGTAGAGTGGAAGTTCAGCAAAAGGCAGATACTAGAGATATGACGGCACCCTCTTATAGCAAATGAAATTCCCTAGACAATCCAACTCCATAAATGCCAATGTGAAGATCACAATGGCGAAGAAGACCAATTATATTAAATGACTATTATGTCTATCTTGGAAAGACTGATTTTGAAATTGGACATATAGTTGATCTAGTGACCTTCAAAGAGGCTCTTAATAGTGATCAGATAAATTAATGGTTGGGAATGATGAAGGATAATATGATTTCCATGTCAAATAATCGAATATGAGACTTGTTGATTTACCTCATGGGCATAAATCAATTGGCTGTGAATGGGTATTCAAAACCAAGAAAGACAATAAAGGCAACATAGGGAGATTCAAGGCAAGATTGGTAGCGAAGGGGTCCACATAGAGAGAAGGCATTGATTATACCGAAACCTTTTCTCTAGTGTCTACTAAAGAATCCTTTTGGATAATTATAGCATTGGTGGCTCATTTTGACTTAGTTTTTCATCAGATGGATGTCAAAACAACTTTTCTAGATGGAGATTTGGATGAAGAAATGTATATGCAGCAACCTGAAGGTTTTAAATATGCTAGAAAGGAATACATGGTGTGCAAACTTTGGAGGTCTATCTAAGGTCTCAAACAAGTATCACGTTAGTGATATTTAGAATTTGATAAAGTAGTGAGATCATTTTTGTAACATCCTGATTTTTGACCCTATGAGAAATGGCTATTAGTTAGTGTGCCAGTGGCAAGGATAGGTCATAGTGGTGAAAGTAGACACCACGTTAGGATTTCAATTTTGGCTACCGTTAGGTAGGCAAGTGTAACAACCTCCCATGCCAGGGGTGAGTGTGGGTGGGTGAAATGCCCACTATAGACCTAGCATGCCTAATGTTATAGTTTCTCAACCGATTGGCTAAGACTGTACCCTTGATTGAGAGACCATGCCGTCATGGTGGTGAAGGTAGACACCACGTCAAGACCTTGATTCATTCTAAGAATCAACCATGTACCAATCATGGATCAACCAAGGAAACAGTCGTGAACCAATTTAATGACCATGTTAATGGACCCGAGTAGTTCGGTCGATGGATAATCGCCCGACCATAAGGGTTGATTGAGGAATGGTCATGTCCACATGGATCAATTGGCGATCATGAATCGGTCCCAAATGGTCATGTTCTAGTCATGGGTGATTCGACACAGTCATGTACCAATCGTGGTCAACCAATTTGACTCGGTATGACCATGTGTCGGGTACAAATCTGACCGATCTCAAATGATTACACGACAATTGGGAGTCAATCTAGATGAGGCCTCTGGTTGATCCAAGATCTGATTTGCTCAGCCAGAGCCAATCTTAGGACTAGTCATTAAGTTCATGCCCTAGGCCACCGATCTAGCCAAGAAGGTAAACTTTACTGCGGCAACCACACTGAGGGTGACTTGGCCACGAACCTTGGTGTGTCGGAATGGTTATCAGGGAATGTACATAAAAGGTTCCTGCCCAATTCCAGTTGCATTTCCAATGGCCTATTTCTCATGGTTGCCATATTCTTTAGAAATGGACAAAATAGAACCTTCTGGAATATCCAAGGCTCTTCTTGAAGAATGATGACTCACCAATTTGGAAAGATATTTCTAGATTTGCTAATGATTACCAAAGATCCACCTAGGAATTAAGTAAAGGACTCTTGGACAAAAGGACCAATCAAGATAAGACATAATAGAAGATTCCAGAATACCTCATTAAATGCAATGATGAGTCACCCTACTTAGGCGTCTCTTGAAGATTTGGTAATAATGGCTCAAGATTTCCCTTGGGACAATGCAAAGGACTCAAGGACTTAAGTGGACCGATTAGAAGAAAACTTGGTGGAATGTCCTAGAAAGCCAAAGTTTAGAAAGTAAGTTCTTTAATTTAGGCACTCACTAAATATCCAAGTCTTATGATTAACCAAATCCAGGTATTTAAATGATGAATCATTGGCTTAGGTGTCCACTTGAAGATTTTGTAATAATGGCCAAAAAAATTACCTTAGAGAAGACATTGGTGACTCATTAGCTAAGGTGTCCATGGAAGATATGGTCATCATTATCATAAGATTCTCCTTGGAAAACAAGTAAGCTAAGTCATGACGGCATGGAGTAGGTGGTCCAATAAGAAGATGACAAGTGTTTTCTTAGGATCTTAGGTGTGCCACCTTGCAAACTAGGCTTGCCACCTTGATGTTATAGCCATGCCACTTCAAGAGAGATGATTAGGCCACTTGAAAAGGTAATGATGAGGTTTGAGCCTATAAATAGGGGAACCACCCCTTTCATTCTCACCCAGGGCCCTCTTCTCCTTTCTCACCCTTTACACACCATTCTTCTATTTCTCCCGACCTCGCATCATCACCCATCATCAAGTCATTCAAGCTAGTTCTCAAAGTTTTTCTAGGTAAGTAAGAACCCTATTTCTCCTCTAGGGCAATATTCTCCATTGTTGAGCCTAGTTAGGTGCTCACCCATCGAGCCATGGGTAGAATGTTAGATCTTTTATATGGTTTTGCTCATGATTGTGCTTGAACAAGTGCTTGAGTTGTTCGCGCTTGGAATGAGGCCGAGGTTTGCTCGAGTTGAGTTCAACGCAAGGCTAGGTCGTTTAAGGTCACAAGGCCTTAGATTAGCATTCAAGTGTGCCAATTCTAAGTCTCGTTCGGTGCGGGGATCGTCCAAGGCTGCAAACTCTTCAATCAACATTGAGGCATACTGATTCTAAGTTTTGATCAACCACGAGGTATTGATAAGGTACTAAAGCGTGCTTGTTTTATGCCTTGGTTGGTGCTAGGACTTTGTGCTTGGTGTTTGAATTAAGCCATGAACCAAAGGTCATTCATGGCACAAAGTATGTTCATGCTGGGTTAAAGCCATGGCTTGTCAAGCTTAGGATCTTCACAAAAGTGAGGTGTACTCAAGTCTCAAGATCTTAGATCAGCACTAAGGCGTGCCATTTCCAAGCCTTGTTTGGTGTGGGGATCGATGCTAAGTGATCGGTTTAAGACTCGGACCAAGGATCATTCCTGACATGTTTATTAGTGTAATACTAGGATTCATGGCATGCACATATGTATGAGCACGCCTTTGGGCCATTTATGAGTCGGCTAAGAAGAAAATATAAGAGCTAGCTCATGTGATGCACTTGTGTGTGCACTTAAAGAGGAAAAAAGCGTTTGTCGTAACATAGCATTGGCAGCGATACCTCATTCATTGAATGAGATGCCCTGGTTGAGTCAAGAAGCCCCTAAAAGTGTGGGATGCCTAGCTTGTTGGCTAGAAGCCCTGGTTGAGCCAGGAAGCCCCAAAAAGTATGAATGCCTGGCTTGATGGCTGGATGCCCTAGTTGAGTTAGGAAGACCCCAAAAGTATGGGATGTGACATCCTAGGGCGTCACGTTCTAAGCGCAAGCAGAATTATAGTTATTATTATTATTATTATCTTCCTAACTAGTAATCTCCTTTAAATAACATATAGTATTTACCATTGAAGGTTAGCATGTATAACATGGATTATTTAAATTTCTAAATTTATATTATAAGGTTATCCTGCAATGCACATAGACAAGATCATAAAAGGCTTCCTTTCATTTTATCATCATCGGGGCATACAAAATTATCGACCTAGACTCATTCCATGTTCTTCGCCTATAAATTTACATCATATACAAAACAAAAGTAAGGCGCAACAAAAGCCAGGGATATGGGTGAGGTTATCTACTCCACGAGTTCCCACACTAGCCCGCATCTAACAAAAAACAAAAGTCAGTCAGCCTCTACACGATCCAAGGCGTCTAGGTGCCGTCCATCCCCACTCCAGGTCCTCCTGCTCCAAAGGGTAAAGATCCGAACATCTCCCCTTCATGATTGATAAACCATGCAACGAACGTCATCGGTAATAACTCAGCTCTACCGTCATCCAGCCATAAAGTCACCTCATATTTGGAGAAAATCATGTCAATGTTGGGATCATACACGTCATGAAGAGAAACATCAAGATGCACTATCGCCCCATATCGAGCTACTGGTGGTACATCCATGCTATCAATCTGAAAATGTAAGGTATGAGCAAACAACCTTGCCCAGTAAAGAATGATAAAACTCTAACTTAAACAATCCACAGTCATCAATATTGCAAGAGAATCATCAAACAATTTAGGATGCTAAAGGAAATATATCATAAGCATAAACAATTGGATATTAACACACTATGTACATAATCACCTTATGAGCATCCATTTCTATGCTTACCTTTCTCAAACTCAATCTCATATCAAGATGTAATAAATGGACTCACTCACCAAATAGATTTATATTTAGTGTGCACATGATCCACCCTCGATCAATCACTAACCGGAATTCAACCGGGCCGATTGAGTCACTTCCGGAAGTTACCTTATCTGGACTTCCATAATATTTCTATCATGGGCATCTCACTCCAAGGCACCACGGTATCACACAACCGAGGTCCTCCCAAGACCACACAACAAGGGGCATCTCACTCCGAGGCATTTCAGTATCACACAACCGAGGCATCCTTGATCACACACAAGGGCATCTCTCTCCGAGACATCTCAGTATCTCTCTACCGAGGCATCCAAGACCATGCAGCAAGGGCATCTCAAACTTCCGGGCGCATCAACCGGTATCTCGGTACCGATGGGTTCATTCATCTTAAGCACACGTTTCACACCACCACACCTTTGATTAATGCATTTATCGTATGCAAAAGAAAACGACTCTAAAGTATCTATCAACTCTCATGAACCTAGCACACGTGTGTGTCCAAATTATAAGATAAAACCCATTACGTCATGTCCCATTCCATGGCGAACAGATATTTATCCCATAATCAAGCACTATGCACCGCAGTCATTGCACACACATGATTCTATATGCACTTATATCTCAAATGATATATGAGACTTACTCTTATATGACTAACATCTATTATGAGGTTCATTAGGCTCTATGTACATCATGAAGACCTAATATAAAAGACACTTCATCTAATATATGTTCTCGGGTCTAGACAGTTTACTAACTAAATGTACAGTTTCGGTTTCGGACACAGAAGGTATATTAATTCTTGTCGAAATATTACCAAATTTTAGTATGTTATATTTAATACATAGACTAACAATTCCCGTGAAGAAACTTAAGTCTGATTCTCACTGTATTAAGAGTAACAATCGCCATAATCTTTACTAGTACCCTGTACCGACGTTCAGATTTCGTATTTACAAAGAAAATTGTTTCACTAACCAAATCTTATCGATTTAACATCAAATTTTGACACGTCATTCCTTAAGATGTGTTATACAATTTTCATTAAGGATTTGAAGTCCAAATCTAACTAGGTAAATACAGAAAATTCGTATAATCAGTAAAGGTCAAACTGTTTCTCACAAGAACAGTTTACTGGTTTTACTAAGTACACTTTTGTCTCTATGTTTTTATAGTCATATGGTTATAGCTACGTGTATAACTTGATCTTATAGATGTTCTATCATGTAGAATAGTTTCTTTCTTATTTCTATTAACATACATAAAGAAAACTAAACACAAACAGAAGACTCCATAACTGTTTTCACTTAGAACAGAATAGATACACAAATTTTCTCACTTCTAACTCAACGAAACAACTGGTCTATCCACAAATCTCTTCTACAATACTCCAATGCTTACTCACAGCAACTCAAAGCAACTTCAGCATATCTTTCTCTAACAAATGATCAGTTCCACAGCTCGGCTTGAAGTATAAACGCATCCGTGAGTTCACTCATCACAGCATACACCGTATCCATCCACTCGGCATCCATTTCATCACTTCACTCAACAAAACAGCATACTCACACAAGGATTTCGAAACATGCAGTCCTAAAAAACAACATGCAATGGCTTCTAACTCTAATCTAACACTTTCTCAGCTTAGATCAATCACAAAACAGCAACTACAAACTATATCCATCACTGTTTGGTTAGATCCTCAAGCTCCCTTGATGAAACAATGGATAAATTTCAATTTAGAGTTAGATCTTTCCTTACCTTGCTTCAGCTACTAAACAACACAGAGATGCTTCAAGATCAACACTCAAAATCAGCATGCAAGAAGGAGAAATCGCTGGTTTGCTTCTGGTTTTTCGCTGCTCAGCCGAGAGAAAAAGAAAGAAAAAGATGAAGATGGGTTGTTCGGTTTTATGTAGAGAGAGAGAGAGGGTACGAAGCTTAAGGGGGAAATAGGCTACAAGCTAATCCCTAGGCTAGTGTAATGATTAGATTTGGCTAATGATTATGCTTCCTTGGAGTTGCCATCTTCGGTTCTATGGATTGAGAAAAACCGTGGGTGTTGATGAGAGAATTGAGAGAGAGAAAAGTGTCATGGCTTTCATGCATGAAGATTTTCGCCATCTGTCAATCGTCGCTAATTAACAGTTTATCGATATCATTCGTTAGTTCATTAGCTTCTAATATTTTCATCTAATTGCCTTTTGTTTCTACTTAATCCCAATTATACAAAGTCATAACATATATATAACATATCGACTAGTCAATGTTAGTCTATAAGGAATTCATCACAAAATGCTAAAGTTAGAAATTGATATTAGCATTATAAACATTAATCAAGTTATCATAACTATAATCTATAAAATAAAATCATTCGGGCCTAAATATTCATTCCCGGCCCAACAGGCTCAATCTATAACAATCTGGGCCCACTAAACTAAATCTACAAATTTAATAATTTCGAACCTTGGCCCGCTTCAAGCCAAGTCAAAGCCCATAATCTCTCATTCGATTTCTTAAGTCCAATTCGTGTGGCCCACTTATTTCTCAAGCCCACACATTCCTCAAAGTCCACTGGGTTCACTTTCCGGTCCGTTCTACATAAATCTAAGTTCCTAATGATCTAATTACACTAATGAAGGTCAATGAAATTTGGGATGTCACATGGGATGCCTAGCTTGATGGCCGGATGCCCTGGTTGAGCTAAGAAGCCCTTAAAAGTATGGGAAACTCCTGAGAATATGGAATGCCTGGCCTAAGGCCAGATGCCCAACTTAAGGCTAGAAGCCCCTAAAAGTATGGGAAGAACCATTGATACGATTAATAAACCTATTGCGCATATTACTACGTGCTGATTGATAAGCTTGTTTGGTGAAATAGCTTATTTGGTAAGTTGAAAGTGGAGCACATACGAATAGTCAAGAGATGGCAATGGATTTGCTATTGATTTGCCATTGGCACTATTTGCGAGTCTTGTACTTACTAGGCTTTAATGATAAGATGCTTTCTTAGTAGAGAATTAAGAATTTTACTTATGGAGTTCCCAAGACTCATTCCCTTATCTTTCAGTCTTGTCGATATGGAAATCTCACGTTAGTTTTGGGAGCTACAGTCACGCTAGAGGAAATAGGAATTCTCCTGGCCTATATGGAAACTTATAGTGTGATATAAAAAGAAAAGAATGCCTACAGAGAAAGGGCTTGTAAAAGTACTATTACAATATAAATTAGTGTGTTCTATGTAATATATGTCCCAGTCTTCCAGTTGTTGTTTGTCTGAGGAGTTGCTTATTCACGTTTTTGCATGTGCATGATAGCAAGATATATTAAAAGAAAAAATCAGGATGGGGACGAGCCTAGGACGTCGCGTAAATAACCCTTGCTACTCAATACCCTAGAGATTGAGTTGGGGTTGTGACAATTTGGCTTTGAAGAAAACAAATTTGATCAATGCATCTACATAAAAGTAAGTGGGAGTAGATATATCTTCTTAGTACTTTATGTAGATGATATTTTGCTTGCTAGTATAGATGTTGATATATTGAATTACGCAAATTTTTTTTCTATTTGCAAAGTTTGATATGAAAAATCTTGGGAAGCCTCTTCTGTTCTAGGCATTGAGATTCATCATGATAGATCCAAGAAGGTTCAAGGGTTGTCTCAAAAAGGTTATATATATATATATATATATATATCACGTTCTAAAAAGATTCAATATGCAAACTAGCAAGGTTGGTGAAGCTTTTGTTGTGAAAGGAGATAGATTAAACATTGAACAATGCCCCAAGAATGATTCTGAAAAGGAAGCAATGTAGAATGTTCTATATGCTAGTGCAGTCGACAGTCTTATGTATGCACAAGTATGTACAGGATCTGATATTGCTTTTGCAGTGAATACTCTTCGAAGATATCTATCGAATCCAAGTCATGATCATTAGGTCACAGCTAAGAAGGTGATGAGATATCTACAATGAACAAAAGACTTCATACTTGTGTATAACAGAGTAAAGGATCTAAAGGTGATTGGATATTTGGATGTTGATTTTGTTGGTTGTTCAGATGATAAAAAATCAACTTCTAGATATACTTTTATGATGGCTAGAGGTACTATTTCTTGGAAGAGTACAAAGCCAACCTTGGTTACGAACTCTACAATGTGTGTTGAGTGTATGTTATGGCATGTTACAGGCTATTTGGCTTAGAAATTTGATCTTAGAATTGTGAGTTTTAGACTTTATTGCTAGACCTTTGTGATCTACTGTGACAAGACCGCAGTTATGTTTTATTCTAAGAATGACAAGATTAGCAATGCATCAAAACACAAGGAAAAAAAATATTATATTGTTAAGGACTTTGTCAAAATGGGAGACATTGTGATTAAGAATATTAGAACTGATTCCATGTTGGTCGATACCCTAACAAAAGGTTTGCGACTCATTTTATTTAAATAACATGTAAAGAATATGGTGTTTTAGATTCTTTTGATCTCTTTTGTTAGTGAGAGATATATATAGTTTTTTTATCTGGATATTGTTTTTATGTGCAAATTGATAATGCTTCTATGATCTTTATTAAAGCATTTACTTTTGATGATCATCATTGTTGACTTTATTGTTATTATTAGCATTTCTCCTATCAACTGAGAAATAGAAGTACAAAACAGTATTTTTAAACATAATTTTAGTTTAAAGATGACTGGATGTCACTAATTTTGATATCTCATGTTGAATTGTAACATGATTGTGCAATTTCATGTTGCTTAGAAATTGCACTAAGGTAATTTCGTGTAATTTAGAAATTACATTAATGTAGTTTCATGTTGTTGAGAAATTGCATTAAGGACCGATAAGAAATAGTGTATTTTTTTTATCACATGTTGAAACTATTTCTTACTACACTACTATGCCTATGATCTATGAAAATATAATACTTATTATATATGATGATGGAAGATCATGTGTTGCCAAATTTTCTTAACACCATGATCACCATAGTCTTATATTGAGGTTTTATACGATTAGGTTGGTCTTGAGGTGCCATTATTGGAATATTATTATTTTTAAAATTGTGGCCACATAAAACAAATTTTCAGCTATTAACCTGAGAGTATAGTTTTCGAAATAAAATCGCTTTCAAACGAATAATTAATTAATAAAGCCCAAGTAAGAGAATGTTAGAAATTTCATAAATATGGGTTTATATTAATTAATTGGTTTTCTATATCAAATGATCGGGTTAATGGATTCCAATACATATAGGGTCTGTTTGGTTCGGCTTTGGGGAAATGCCCTTGGAAGAATGCAAATACCTTTGAGGTAAAGGGGTTTTCCGAAATGTTAGATTGTTTGATAAACTATAACTGAAAAGTGCTTTAGGGAAATGCAAGACCGTTTGGTAAACATATATTTGAAAAGTCCTTTAATGTAACCAAATTAAGTTTTTTAGTTTTAGTATTTTTAAAATTGTAAAAAAGAAACAATGACTATATAACGTTTTATTTTTTCATGTTAAGAGTAATGTAAAAGATATATATTAGTAAATTTATTTAAAAATTATATTAAAAGAATTTGATTATAGATTTGATGCAAAGCTCAACTTTTGGCCTAAGGTTCTTTTAGGTTTGTTTTCAACTTTGAATAATTTTTTTTAATTATTATAGTATTAATCATCTTCGTTAATTAATGATCATTCTAGTGTATTGATAAAAAGTTGGGCTATTGATTGTCAAAAGATAAAAATGACAAAAAAAAAAGAAGGTGAACCCAATATTTGCAAAGGGTTTTTATTATTTTAAAAAAATAAAAATAAAATCCGATGAAACTCCGTCGCCGACCAACGGTAGTTGCGGTGTGGGGAAGATGATTGGTTAAAAAAAGAAAAAAAGAAGTCAACGGATGAATAGTAGAGGTGGACTTGCATTTCAAAGGCCAGCATTTAGCCAAGGATACCTCCAAATGCTGAACCAAACAACTAAATTTTTTCCTAAGAAGCCTTCAGGGCTGAAAGCTCCTTGGGAATGCTGAACCAAATGGGGCCATAGAACCCTTTAGTGATCCTATTAAATTGGGTTTTGGCATCTATCAATAATAAGCCTAGTTGAGCAGCAAAGTGTAGACAATTATATTTAACCGAAGCTCATGATGGGAGAGGCCTAGTTGACTCATTAAGTGATTACGGTTTGTTATATCCCCTGTGTAGCCTATAAAATGATAGGTTATACTTATCAGTTACTTTAATCCCATTGAAAGTTACTATACTGAAATAGGTCATAGAGAAGAAAATTAGACATTCCAATAGAGATATATATATATATATATATATATATAAAATATATTTGGTAAAGGTAAGCTATCCAATAGATTGTTGATTCCCAATCAAAATGATCTATTTCCTTTGAATAAAGTAATGGCTCCAATAGGTAAGATCTAATTCCCCTATTCTTATCTTTTACGGTATTTTACATTCATATATGGATCTAATTTGTTATTGATTATTTGGTTATTTATGTTGATTAATCTTGATGTTTATGATTCGAATATCAACACAATATATTTGACGAGAAATGATAAGTATCACAAGCGGACGAAATACATCAACGTACGCGTGTCCTGTAATCTAGAAGAACATGGTGCGAATCCTATTCCGTTGACCAAGTTCCAGTACCATTCGAACTTGACCAGCATCTGCAGCGAGTGAGGACCCTAAGGGACTCGAGAGAGACGATGATTGATGAGGATGAATTTGGAGTTCTTCCCGAGGTGAAGATTTGTTGACGTGGCTTGGAATTATTCTTATTTGATATGAACTGGACGTGAGTTTGATGTTTTTGGGACACTCGAAGTGTTTGTGGGGGTTCGGAAAGAGAGACTGATAACTGAGAATGCAAGGAGACGGGCTCCATAGCGCCTGCACAAACCAAGCAACTGAGCGAGCGCCCAGCAAACCTCTAGAGCCAAAAGTGCTTGACAACATAATGCCCGTGTATCTGGGCCTATTTTGATTGGACACCTAGCCCCACGCACAGAGCCGATCCAGACGCGTTTCATGTGTTTATTAAATGCACAACTTGTAAGACACCTAGCGAGCTTTTAAGAGTAGTGTGAGAAAACTCATATTTTGCGATTGATTTTTGTGGATTTGATGATATCTAGGTTTGGAAAACACTTACAAGTTTCTTTACTAATTATAGTAAAAACATCTCATCGATTTTTATCCGAAAAGTAGGCCCATGCTGAACAATGTAAATCTTCAATGTTCAAGATTAAGTTCTATGACTTATTTTTCGCTCAAATAGTTTGGCACGCTCACTCTTCTGCATTAGTGCAACGATAGTTGATGCCAATCCAAACTATGCAATTCAGGTGAAAAAAATCTCCCAAGAATACTGAGGTCGATTATATTAGGACAGGGATAAGTACACTAATGGTGCCATAAGTTGTGTACGGTGCTCATGTTGGTGCCAAAAGTTTCCACCGGATCACATAAGTGCCAAATCGGAGAAAAAACGCTTACTTTAGTGGCATCAGCGAGAAATTCCGGCCAAAATGATTACGTGGCATTTATATTTAAAAATAAAATTGACAACTCTTAATATTTTCCACAGTGGATGGCATAAAACGACGCCGTTTCCTTTTTTTCATAAGAAACGACATCGTTTTACCATTCCATGTGGATTACCTACAAAACGATTGTCATATAGTGGATTCAATACAGTAAAAATCGACGTGGGCCAAAAACGGTGTTCATATAGGGTTCTCGCTCAATGCTGCCGGCCGTAGCTCGCTGACCTACCATCGTTCACTCAGCCACCGTCACCCGGCCACTGTCGCTCGGCCACTGCTGTAGTTGCGCCGTCATTCACGTTCGTTCACTGGTTGCGTCCTCAACTCTCGCTCACTCAAGTTTGTCAATTTACTGAAAAATTTAGGGTTCCGATGGGCAAGTTAGGGCGTGGAGGGTAAATTGAGGGCTCGGCTCAGGGGGAAAGTCATGAGGAAAGTCGTGGGGAAATTCGTGGGGACCGAATAGAAAATTTAAGGGTTTTGTTGTTTGTTCCCTTTCTTTTGTGGGGACCGAATAGAAAAATAGGGCGCGGGAAAATGGGGCTAGACTCGGGTGGAAACAGTGGTGGGACCGAATTTATTTAATTAATTGGACTGCTTCTGTGGGGGAAATAGGGGGACCGAATGTGATTGAATTGAAAAATGGGTGGTGGGACCTCACTTTGTTTATTCAATTCGGTTTCTTTTGTTTCTATAAAAGTACTGAATTGGGGAGATTAGTTGCATTTGTTTCTTGACAACAAAATGACAAGGACCTCCATGTGAAGAGGTGAAGTTGCTGATTCTGTCATGTGGTCTCAACAAGTAATGACATTTATTTATTTTTTTTATTGGGTGCAGCATTGACATCCTATTTTGTCTGTAGGCATGAGATTTGACAATGCCAAACAGTTTAAGGAAGCTGTTGTGAAGAACTCCATTGGTGAATAGAGGAGTGTTAAATTCATTAGAAACACGAAGGAATTTGTGAGAGCTAAGTGCTCACAACCCAATTGTCCATGGAAGCCCTATGGCGCATTGAGTAAGAATAGGTCATTCCAGATTAAGTCCTTTTAGGATGAACATACTTGTCCAATTATTTTTAACAATAAAAGGGTAACAAGTGTGTGATTATCGAAGCATTTTTTCAAAACTATCAAAGCAATGCCTGGGATTAAAAGTCCTCAATTTCAACAATTAGTGAAGGAGCAAGTATGTGGTTAATATGTCAAGGAATCAATGCAAGAGAGCTAAAATGAGGGTGATGAAAATACTAATGGGTGGGTATAAGGAAGAATATGCGCAGGTATGGGACTATACTGGCGAATACATGTTTCAAAACCCATCTAGTAGGGTATATGTAGATGCTGTGGAGAGGCTACTCCCTGATCTTGGGCCTAGATTTAATAGATTTTATGTCTGTTTTGATACATGCAAACGGATCTTGTTGGCTGGTTGTAGAAGAGTTATAGGATTGGATGGATGCTTTCTAAAGGGTTTGTGTAAGGGGGAGTTGTTGGCTGCTGTGGGGAGAGATTCCAATAATCAAATGTTTCCGATAGCTTGGGCGGTGGTCAAAATAGAGAACAAGGATATTTGGTCCTGGTTTCTAAAAAATTTAATGGCTGACCTTTAAATAACCAATGGGGGGGATGGGCATTCATGAGCGACCAACAAAAGGTAATTTCGTTGTCAATTAATTCACCCCCTTTTAATATTAATCATTTGCATATTTTTCCTAACTTGTATTTATTGATTTGAATTTTTGTAGGAACTTATTCCTGCCTTGGCTGAGTTGATGCCATATGCTGAGCATAGAATGTGCGCGAGGCACATATATGCAAACTGGTCAAGGAACTTCAAAGGAGATAAGCTCCAGAAGCAGTTCTGGCAGATAACAAAGAATACCAACATGGCTGATTTCAGATTAGCCAAACAAGGATTATTGCAGCTGACAAAGGAAGGTTTTGATGCACTCTTCCAGACAGAAGCTAAGCATTGGTGTCATGCCTTCTTCAGCGAAGAGTTCCAATGCGATATCATTGATAACAACCTTAGTGAAGCTTTCAATGACAGAATTTTAGATGCCAGGTGCAAACCAATCATCAGCATGCTTGATGATATTCGAGTGATGGTGATGACTAGACTGCATAGGCAAAGAGATGAGGCTACAAAATGGACTAGAGACTGTGGCCCTAGGATTATGAAGAGATTTGAAGCTAACATTGCTACTAGTAGGTTCTGCCATCTAGTTTGGAATGGAGATAATGGATATGAGATTATTCAAAATCAGGATAAGTATGTTATCAACCTAGATAGAAGAAAGTGTTCATACTAAGCTTGGCAACTGAATGGAATTCCCTGTGCCCATGTAATTTCTGCTATTCAGATGAAGCAAGAAAACCCAGATGATTACCTACATGATTGGTACAAAAAAAGCTCATATCTTGCTTCATACCAATTCATGATGCAGCCTATCGGAAGTAGCAAATTTTAGGAGCCAACAAATCATGAAAGCCCTCTACCTTTGACGCTGAAGAAGCAAATTGGAAGGCCAAAAAAGAAAAGAAGAATACAACAAGAAGAGGCATTGAGTCAGAGGATGAGTAGGATTGGCCCAAAGATGAAATGCTCCTATTGCCGCAAGGAATGGCACAATAAGAAAGGTTGTGAGCTAAAAAGGCAGCATCAACAGCAAGATGTAATGGCTGAAGGTAGGACAGAAGGCCCTACTGAAGAGCTTCTTATTGGGCCTAGTGAAGGTAGGAATGAAAGCCTTACAATAGTGCCTACTGAAGGGCAAACAAAAAGCCCTGCTATAAGGTAAGTATCCTCTTTACCTCAGTAACTTTACATTTCCTATTCGATAGAGTTTGATGGTTGACCATGTGTACTGGCTTCTCTTGTGCTTTTCCTCTATCATGCACTTGTAATTTGATAAGTTTTCTCTATTTGTTTCCACCAAGAAAATGAGTAGATGTCTAAATATTCATTGTAGTTGTTGGTCATGATCCTGATATAGTACATTGTTGTAAGGCTTTCTAAAGGGCCAGAAAAAGGCCCTGTTGTAGGCTCAAGTGTAGGGACAGGGACTAGAATAGGTAGGACAACAACAACGGTTGAGTCCACCGTTGAGCAAACGAGAATAAAAAAAGTTCATGTAAGTTATACATCTCTGTGTTTGTCTTTTATGTGCTGAATTTTAAATTTGTTATGTGTTTCTCAAGTGATAAGACGAGCAACTGTACAAGTTGCAGAGGCTGCTCCCCCATCTGTTACTACTGAAAATGATGCAACACAGCGAACAAGAGGGGCTATTAGAAAAATATTATGGCAATATGGTTATGGGATTTACACAGATGAACAAATTGGAATGACTATTTTGAATGTAAGATTTGTAGGCCTCATGCATTTAATTTGTTGTACTTCAATTCATTTGGTTGACAATATCGCTATGTTCTTGTAGCTTGGGAGAACTTCAGATGTACTTCTCTCTCAAGGTGGCCAACTTAAGAATCTAGGGCGTAGCCAAAGAAGAGTGCTCCAATGAAGAAGACAGTGGGTATAGCTGCAAAACAGCCACCCAAACAGAACCTAGCACCAGTTCCATCTCAACCAACGATTGGGTGCGATAGTGATGATATGGACCAACACATGACACGTGCTAGAACAAGAATAGCCACCATCAAAAATAAGGAAAAAAAGGTGATAGAACGCCCAGTTAAAGAACCTGCACATCTAGTTCGAAAGAGTACTCGGATTATGAATCAATTCAAAGCCCCAAGACGAAAAGGAGATCAGAGTATTGTCCATATTGGTTGATGGGAGGGTGCTGGACTTGGTCTCCTTTTATGTGGTGCTGCTGATGGGAGGTGATGAACATAGTTTATGTTTATTTTTATGTGGTGCCGGACATGGTCTCTCTTTTTATGTTTTCTTTTTTTAGGAGGGTGCTGAATATTATATCACTGATGGTAGTTGCTACCTCCATATTGCCATTGGTTTTTATTTTTTTTAAGAGGGTATTGAACCTTTAGTGATTGGAGAGTGAAGTTCATGTTTTTCTTTTCTTTTGTAAACAATCAATCAATATCAATGACAATAGCTGTTTCTATATATTTTTTTTGCTGTTGGTGCAATGTTCTTATGAGGTTGCTATTATTTTTAGATTTAAATGTGTGCATATAGTGTTGCTGGTTGAAGTCGTTGATGCGTTGATTCTATCTGTGAGGTTCTAGTTGTATGTGCTGGAATAAGATGCAGTTTTGGGTACTGGTGCATCTCATTGCAGGGCTGTTGTGTTGCAAGAAGATGCACCAACAAACCAACTAGTGCAAGAACAAGATGCAGGATGCACCATGTTCGTGTAAGTTTGAAATTGGCAATCAAGCGATCACTATTTACATTTTGTGCAATAGAAATGATCACTTTGTAATCGCGACTGGCACTTAAATGATCACTTTTATAAAAATTTACCACTCAAGCAATCACTATTTACAACTTTTCGCATTGAAATGGTCAATCGTTAATTTTCCACTATCCCTTAATTTTGCCATGGTTTGCAGTTGCAGCAAACTAGCAAACCTGCAAACTATTACAACAATAAAAATGCAGCAACCATTCTATTTGAAGCAAAAACTAACCAAAACAAATATTGACAATACACAACTAAACAATAAAAAGTGCTCAGAACTAATGCATTCCAATTCCAACCTTCCATTTCGCCATGGCTTGCAGTTGCAGCAAACCAACAAACCAGTAAATCAGGAGGGCAAAAAAAAAAATGCAGCAAGCAAACATTGCATTTCTGAAGTGCTCATAATTAATGCATTCCAACTCCAACCTTGCATTTCTACCATGAATTACAACAAAACCTTCTGCTTCATACAAAAATGGTAGACATACAAACTTTGACTATAGTAGACATACAAACTTCTTCTCATTACTTGCTTCACATTTGAATAAACTACACAAGAGAATAAGAACACAATCAACGCTCGATAAAAGTTTCTTTCAATTTTCAGCCTTGAAACCTCCCTCTTCAAATGGTCGACCAGAGATGTTAAATTATTCATTTGAGCTTGCATTGAGTCGACATCCTCCAACTCATCCATTAATGCAGGTGGAGATTGATTTCGGCCTTCAAGTAACTCCAGGATCACCTCCGTCGCTCGATCAGAGAATTTCCTATCAACCCATTTGAAATATTTGCACTTCGAGCCTTTTCTATATATGCCGCACCCATAGAATCTTCTCCTGGGATTCAACCGAGTCCAAGATGTTCTTCTCGGACTCTGTAACCCACAATAACAGTAACACTCACCATCTAATTCGCTTTTTTTATAGGAATGTGAGCCGCTGCTGAAGCTTCTGCCCTCCATTTGCAAGAGTGAGCTGATAATTTTGATAGAAAATCGAAGTATGCACTCGAATTGGTCAAATTGAGGATTTAGGGTTTTAAATTTCCAATTCTACTCGAATTTGAGGATTTAGAGTTTCTTATTTGGGGGAAAAGATGCTAAACGGCATCGTTTTGTTGTTTACGTGCTGATTGTATTCTCCAACGATCCACGTCGGCTTCAAATATTAATAAAAAAAAGGCCACGTCGGATTTCCGACCAACCAGATCGGAGTTGGCACCAAAGTGAGCGTTTTTCAAAATTTTTGGCACTTAAGTGATTCGGCGGAAACTTTTGGCACCAAAGTGAGCGCCATACACAACTTATGACACAATTAGTGTACTTATCCCTATTAGGACGGAAATCTTTTTATACCGTTTTGGACTTCACGGGCACATCAGATGGTAGGTGAATATTGTATGTACACTGAAATCATGTGTGCAATTTGGCGAAGCAGGTAAAAAATGTCCAGGAGATATTAGTCTGATACAGTTGGTTACCGTACTTGGAGAATGGCCGATGATGCTAAACAAGGACCGAGTAAATAGGAAACAGGCTTGACAGACTGGCACGAATTATAATCCCTGCTCGAAATGATTAGTTGGGCTGTCCCTGTTCGCACTCTTTGACAGACTGGCACGAAGTATAATCCATGCTCGAAATGATTAGTTGGGCTGTCCCTGTTCGCACTCATTGATAGACTGGCACGAAGCATGATCCATGCTCGAAATGATTAGTTGGGCTGTCCCTGTTCCTTTTTTAAGTAAAACAATAGAATCACTGCTTTCATTCGAATTTATTAACTCCGTTTCATTGGCTTCATCTCGTAGGAACAATCAATCCAGAAATTACAAACCTCTAATTTGATCGAAAGGAGCGTGCAAAGTCCAGCATCACATGTTCTTGATTAACCCGACTTCATAAAAGATTAGATGTGTGACATCCAAAATATTCGGTATTAATTTCAATTGAGTTAATCAGGTCATTACTATGCAATTGGAGTCGGAGATTAATATGGAATACAAAATTGAGATGCGAGATGAGCTATTGGATGAGGAGAATATTTAATGGAAGCATTGAGGCCAATTGAGATGGATTTAAAGTAATCAAGTGATTAATGGAAGCCAATTGTTTCAAAATTCGTATGCCCATAGAACCAAAATTTAAATTACCTTAAAGCTTCTAGAAGGGCCATTTTTGGCAAGGAAAATGGAGTGGAAGACAGCTGGATTGGTGGGGCCAGAGAGAGAGAGAGAGTGTGAGAGGGAAAGGAGAAATTGATTTTCTCTTCCTCCTCTCTCTCCTCCGTCAACCAAAACCCCCCTTCTATTGGTACTTATTTAATTAGTGGCACATTTGTTGTAGAAATTTTGGCCGGTAGTGACAGTCCCTAAGTCTTCGTCTTTTCTTTATTTCTTAAGAGAACTTCTGCTAAAAATGGGAGATTTGGGCTGGCAGTGGCACTTCCTAGGTCTTCCGTCTCCTTTTTATTCATTAAGGAAACTTCTGAAAAAATATAAGATGAAGCCAAGTGATGCTGGTTTTGAATAAAGTGAGCATGAGAATGCGGAACACAAAAGTAGATTGACAGCTGTTTAACCTGATAGACAAAAGTTCTTAAAAATATTGAGCCAATTAGAAGAAGGCCTGTCATATGATGCAACAGCGACATGTTTAACAAATCAAACATCAGCAAATGCATTCCAAGTCTTTGCTCAAGTTTACGTTTTTAATAAGGTGGGATGGTGATGGGAGTCGCTTAAATTTATACCCACACGCAGCTTCGCATGTGCAGTTCAGTGAAGAACTAATCTAAAAGACAGAAGACCTTCAAAGAGCCTGATATCTGTACTTCTTTTTCGTTTGCGTCAGAATTAGTTACTCCATTATCGTCATAATTTGTTCTCACCTATGTTCGCCCCTGCCCGAAATGCTTTAAAAAAAGACTCTCGCCATTGCTAAAATAAGTTGATGATAAAATAAAACCATACAAGTAGATGATCTTGCATACACTGGTATTTGCTTAATTTGTTCCGTTGGATCCACATGTGTGAAATTTTGTGAGACTACTCCTAACTGCTCTAAAAGCTTAAATCATTTGATGAAAGCATAGTTTTATATTTAATTACTCTAACACTCCCATTCACACTTAATCTAGTCTATTTTGCCAAGTACTAAGCATGAAAGTTTAATTGGGGAAGCAAATAGGGGCTAGAAAGATCTAAACTCAAGATCTCCAACTTTGATACCGTGTGAAATTTAGTGGAATATTGTCAATTATTCTAAAACTTTAAGCTATTTGATGAATATGTGGTTTATTATTTAATTACTCTCTAACATGTGAGATTTTATGAGACTACTGCCAACTGTTCTAAAAGTTTAAACTGTTAAATAAATATGTGGTTTATTATTTAATTACTCTCTAACACTCCCCTCAAACTTAATAAGATACATGACTGGAAACAACATATCTTGTTTTGCTCAATTTTGTCGATCCATTAACCCATCATAATTACAACAATCACCTGCATTAATGAATCCACAAAACTTTTTGACTCGAGGAATTCAAGATATGCCTATTGAAATACACTGCATCAAGATAGGTAACTTTCGATTTGAACCTTCTTAAGTGAAAGCCTATTGGACATACTTAATTAGTCAGTCAACTAGCCCTTGAATAGCCAGTTGTTGGTGTAAGCCCCAACAATAAACATCACACAGAGTATCTTTGAATCCAAATTGGTTCTCAGTTGTGTTCATTATTTCGGCCCTAAACCTCTCAGGATTCCTGCGTGGATTAGAAATCTAGATTTTCATAGAATCGGCCAGCTCCACACATGAAGATGCATTCCTATTAAAGATATCTCACCATACCTTACTAAAATATTAAAATCCAAGCTACATGAATTATTCAATGTGTAGTGTACCTTTAAAATGTTGTAGGAAGTAATGCCACATCATAGGAGTGGGAGACAGTGCACTCACTAGAGTTTCCAAAATTTGCTTTGTTCTATTGAAGCCAGTCCATAGGATCACCAATTGCTAGGCTAGGTTAGGTTTTCACCTTTAAAATGTTGTAGGAAGCAATGTCACTTCAAAAGAGGTCTTTCACACTAGCTCTCAAAAATGGTTTTTATTCCCAACCATTGATATGGGAAAATCGCTTAAATCTCACTGGGGAGGTCTCACTCAACCTATGTCTAAGGTTTTTGAAAACATTTACAGTGAATACAATTCATTGATCGAAAAGTCTTTTGAAAGGACCGTAATGATGGCTGGGTCATGGGCTTACACAAAGGGTATGTACTTTGAGGCCAAGAAATGAATATTCAAACAATATCCTCATTAGGTTTATAAGTCAAGAACCTCGAAGATAATATAAGATAGGATTGATTCCACTCCCTCTAGTGGTAGCTTCTATGTGAGATTCTCATTGGGTGAGGCTTAAAAAGGTTTACAAAATTTTCAAACATCAAGAAGTTAAAAGTGAGTGATTATCTTGGCATCATTACCATCACACAACTTTCAGAAATCTAATTCTTGAAATTTAACCTATCTCAAGAGTCATTTTGACTATTTGTCATGAGATATGAGAGCTTCACTCTCTTTTCTAATGATATTGCTTGCAATACATGTTTTGCAAAGCTTTTCTTTTGTTTTTCTAAATGGCCTTTTGCATGGCCATTGATTTTGCTTTTCTTTGCATTTTTTATGGGCATTGGCCTTACTTTTATCAGGCATACTGTTTATTGATGCCCCATAATTTTCACTCTCTTTTGAACATTTAGGACTCTCGAGTGGTTTTTACAAACATGACCAACATTCTCAACCTTGTTGGTAAATCACATGCCTTGCCTTAGTGTGGCGAGATAATCATCACCTGGGGTTACAAAAGAATTGCATAAGGCCCAAATTGGCTAAGCAAAAGGTAATTGTATTAGGGTAGTGAACGGAATGCTCTTCGTCAGTTTGGGATGATTCAAGCTTTGATAAGAAATCAGCTGAAGCCAGTACAAGAAAATTGATTCAAGTAAAAGCAATAAAATCTTTCTTAATCTTTTGCTCCATAATATTCAACCAAGGCCCCTTATTTTGCCCCAATGTGGGGTTCTTCTTGATAGGATTATTTTGGAAATGCTCCCAATTTGGCTCAAAGTGGCTTGCAAGGGATATAAATAGTGTTTGGGATTGAGAAGAAAATGCCTTTATCATCTCAAACTATGTATTCACTATGAATGAACCCTATGCCCCAGGATAAGATTCTTTTATCTCAATTCTCTCAGAGAGTGTATAAGGACATGTTTGGTAAAGGGTTGTACATGTTTGGTAAAGGGTTGCCTCTCATCATTTTAGACATTACCACTTGGCATATTTAACAATCATTTTTGGCTTTTCCAAAACACACTTTGACTAACTTCCACTCCTTGGGGAATGAGAATCTATAAAAAAAAAAATTGAAAAAAAAATGCTCCTTTGACCCCACTAGGGAGACTTTTGGAAACAAAGTTGAATAAAACAGACCGTGCTTAGCACATGGGTTCACCTCTAAAGTTCTCACTAACTCTTTTGGCTTTCAAAGTTCTCTTAGAATTAGTAAACTGTTTCATAGAAAACAGCATGACCTTTGATGATTCCGTGAATTTTCTGTAATTATCTAGTTAGAATTGGACTATGAACCCTTAATGAAAGTGGTAGGCACATCCTTAGGAATAACATATCAAAATTTGAGAATAAATGGACAAGGTTTGATCAGTAAAACGATTTTCTCTGTAAATGTTAAATCTGGAAGCTATTATAGAATGTTAGTAATGAATATAGCAATTACTGCTCTTGATATACAATGAATCTGACTTAGTGTTCTTCATGAAACTTTTTCCTTTAGGTCTTATTTATAACATATCAAAATTTCAGAATTTTCTGAGTTCATTTAGGGGTTATTCCGAAATTGTTACTAAAACTGTGCATTGTGATGTTTGAGCTGTTTTGTTCCGAATTTGCTCAATTTGTCCCAAAGGTGAATGCATCTTGAGTTGTTATTTGACATAATGATATTGACATTCAGCATATCATGAAATATTGAGACATCTTTTCATTGCATTGAAAAGTGCTTTTGGAAATTAAGATGTTAATTGTTACTGTTGGACCCTCGAGTTAATGATGCCCCGGGAGTCGGGATGCCCAGAGGTTCGAATGAGTCGATGCCCTTTGGATACCTAGTTATATTATGAATACATGCCCAGAAGTTTTCCTCAGGAGCATCGGAATGCCCGGTAGTAGGTCGGTATGTAAATCCGGAGGTTAGGTGTAACTCTGTCTATGGCGCCCCAGTGATTCCTCCTGACGCCAGGTGGGGTGCGAGATGCCTAGAGGTGTAATGCAACACGCTATGGATGCCTGGTTGTATTTTGAATACATGCCTGGAGGCTTTCGCAATGCCAGGTTGGGTGTGAAATCCCAGAAGAACGCAAACATTGGTCCTTTGGGGGGATAAAACCTTTTGAATGTTAAAAATGATGGTTCTACTAAGTGTGCGTGTGGTCTGGTTATGGAACTAAATTGTATGGCATGGAATGAGACGTGTCATAACAGTTTGGCCCTATGATCGAGACTTGTATGACTGCACATGATGCATCTTGTTTGCTGGAACTGCACTGATCATTGCACTAAAAGTTTAATGGTTCCGATGCATACTCATTCCTTGATGAACTATCTTGTCTATCTTGCATAAAACTAGATCGTGATGGCTTGCATAGTATAATTTAACGGATCTTTTGCTGCTGAGTGGTTGTACTCACCTCGTTTGGAGACTAACATTTCAGACTAAACAAGATACCTCTGCTGCCACCGCCATCAGCAGATGGACCTAGTGATTAAATATGACTGCGAGGAGGAGGACAGCAGAGGAAGGAACTTTTGGATGCCGACACTAATCGATGGACTTTAAGTATACGACTGTTGGAAAAGATGTTGGTCATCTTTTGAAATATAGCCAAGTATAGAAGACTACGACATTTCGGTGTACCAACGAATGATGTCCGTCTGGTTTAAGTAAATAAAAGTGTTCGGCTTTTACCTATAAAAATGTTTAGTTGGTGTGTATCTTTTTCTGAATATAGGGAAGGGAGTTGTTGGATACGCTTCCACCATATAAATTATGCAGGGACCGATCTAAAAGATGTAAACCCCCAAGACTCAGGGACTTATCAAAATTTTATGGTATCAGAGTAATAGACTTTCAGGTAAAGAGAAAGGACATGATCTGTGGTGACCTTAACGGATCCGGGGCCGTCGGGGGGTGCCACAGATGAAGCGTCTTATGTCATGGCATTAAGATCCATAGAGATAGACCTCAAGGTATATTAGGACTATCTCAAGAAACCTATATCAATAAAATATTAGAAAGGTTTCGGATGAAAGATTGTTAACCAAGTATAGCACCCATTGTGAAGGGTGATAGGTTTAATTTAAACTATTGCTCGAAGAACGATTTTGAAAAAAAACAAATGAAGAACATTCCATATGCTTCTGCTGTTGGAAGCTTGATGTATTGTGACATCTTGGATTTTTCACTTCTACTTTCAATTAAATTAATTGGGCATTTCATTGACGGGCATATAGGGTTGTTCTCAGAGTTGATCACTCTCAGGATAACTAGACTTCTAGAAAAACCATTAAGGAATTTTAAGGCAATAGACTTAAGAATTCAACCAGGAATGGGCTACTCAACCGTGCTCACCTTTAGAGGTCATTAAAGCACAGTTAAAAATCAATTAGAGATCAGAGATAGGTCGGTTCGACCAAGATGTGTGGCTAATTGTGGGTGACTCCACTAAATTGGAAAATTCTCGTCAACTGGCACTAGACTGATTTTTCTATTGTTTTGGTACCTTGTGTCTGTATTTGAATCCTTGAGATTTTCACGACAACTGAGAATCATTAATGTGCCGAGTAGGTTCATTGTGGCTAAAAAAAATTAACCATGGGTCATTTGCACTAAAAATTTCTGAAAGCTACCCGGTAGCCTAAGTCATGCTAAAATCACATTGAATCGAAATTAACCGCGAATTTGAATCCGATTTCAGAAATTGAAAGTTCTGTTATGTCACGAGTCATTTTAAGAACGTTGACTCGATCTCAGAAGATTTTTTTGCAAACTGAGACCTTTTGGGAAAAAGTCGGCCTAGGGCTGTTTTTTTTAAGAACATGTCAGGGACCATTTTTTATCACGTAATTGGGATCAATTAGTGAGGAAAAATACCAATTGGATCAATGAGGTGTTGGTTGAATTTTTAGAGGCCGAACTGAATTAAATTGAGAAGCTTTGAGTGTCCAATTGAAGAGAAATCGAGCCAAATTCGTGTAACCCCGCCACCTATGACAATTGGACCACCTCGGGCTTCAAGAAGGGAGCATTGGTGGCTGATTTGTGGCCAAGGGACTACTGGTGGTGGAGGAATGGCAAGGGGACAAGTTGGGAGAAACTAAGGCCAAGTGGACCCTTTGCCTCCTCTCTTCTCCCTCTCTCCCCCTCAACCGTCAAGCAACCTCCCCCCCTTCTCCTTTATGCCATTTGAAGCTTAGCATAACCCAAAAGGAGTCGTCAAAGCTACCCCGTTTCTGCTGGACCCTCGCCATATGTCGTTCGCCGTCCTCCCACACGACCACCAGTCACGCATGTCCTCGCCCTGCCGCATGCGTCCCCGTCGTTCCAGACCTCCATTCCACCTCAGTCTCGGTCCCAGGTGCTATTCTGACTAACTCAGGTCGTTGTGTGCCACCTCTAACCTCCATCGAAGCCTGGAACCGCCTGTCCGAGCCACTGTAGTCTTCGCCACTCTTGCCTTGCCCATTCAGCCGCCGAATCAACCTTCTCACGACCCGAAACAAAAGCTGAAGAAGTGGGTTTCCAGTAGTGGTTTAGGCCCGTTTTGGCCCGCTTCTCGATCCCGAAAGGTAGGCCTGATTTGGAGAGAATCGAGCCCCATTGCGTCCCCGTCAAATTGAACTGAGTGGTTCGATTAACAAGTGAGTTTAACTCACTAATCCTCACTTAATAGGTTAATGATACTTAAGGGTTGTTTAGTTTAGGCTAAGCTAGATTAGGTGGTTAGTTAGATTATATTAGTGAATTTAATTAATTGCTAATGCATGTTAGGTAGATAGTTAGTGCAATTAGCGAATAAATAGACTATAGTATTTATTTAACAAGTCTCGGAAATTTTTCGGGCCTGTTCCGGCATATAATTAGGCATAACGGGCCTAAGTATGCATTTATTGCATTTATTAATTATTTTTCGTAATTAATTATTTATTTATTTATTTCTGGAAATTAGACCAGGATAGCCGGTGATTGGAATTTTATGCTGATTGTTGTGGTGTGATATGTTTATTTAATTGAACTCAAATTTGTGTTGAATTGGTGTGATTGTGGTTTTAGGATTTTATTCCTAAATTTATTTAATTTTGGTAATTAATGGGAAAATTACCGGGCGTCAGTCTACAGCGCCAAAAATCTATTTTGGGACTATTAGAAATGGTGGGATGTTCAAAAGTGACAATATGGTATTTTGGCTAAGGCCAACCATGTACCCACACACGGCTATTTTTATCAGGTATAATAAAATGATGAATTGATTATATAGTCGGGATGGTATACTATATCTTCCTATGGGCGATATATCAGCTTAGATTGCGAGCAGTATACCGGTATATTATATCAACCTACGGGCTCTGATATGTCAACTTAAATTGCGAGCAGTATACCTTATCAGCTTAGATTGCGAGTTATATTATTATCAGCTTAGTTTGCGAGCTATATTTATCAGCTTAGAGGGAGCATTATTAGTATACTATATCAGCCTACGAGCAATATGTTAGCTTAGATTGCGAGCAGTTTACTATTTATCAACTTAGTTTGCGAGCTATACTATCTATTTATCAGCTTAGAGGGAGCAATCCTGATTTGATCGAACGTATTAGATAGTATTGATTTGGCTTACTGGAGGGAGGTCGTGATGACATGTAATCGATTAAGTTGATTAATTGATAGTTCGATCCGATTGATTGAAATGATTGATTGATGTGATTTGTGTATCTATGAGATAGACTGATTTGCAGGAAAAGATTAAGGCCAAGGTAAGTCTTCTGACCTATGATTGTGCTTAGGTAGCCCTTAGGGCGTATTTTCTTCCTAATCAAGTCTTAGGGGGTAGAACTCGCTGAGACGTAGTCTCACCCCGTTGTGGGACAACATTTCAGATCTATAGATGACAGCACTTCCAGCTCCTCCCGAGCATTTCGACATACCAAAGAAGTTCACAGAAATGAGTTATCACATTCCGATACATGGGCACCTTGAAAAATTGGAGTATGTACTGGTGAAATCCATCGTCTGGGTTGATGCGAGTTTACCTAAAAAGGTACCCCATCAATACCGAACATGGTATCACCATTATCATGATGGACGAAGGGAGAGCCCAATACCCGAATCTGATGTACCCTTGTATGCGTTGGAGGTTGCGTTCGGGAAGGGTACTGCAGACCCTAAGGATGGCTCGGTGGTGGATGCGAAGGATCCCAGTCTTGATGATCTTGATTCTCCGAAGTACTCAGCCGTGGGCTCTAGCTGGAGCATGGAAGAAGGAGAGATCATTGAGGAGGACGACCTGGAGTAATTTAGAAACCCCCACCCTTATCTGCAGACTTTGTTTTCTGAACGTATTTGAGTAGAATTTGACTTGGCAGTTCACTTTGTATATATGCACTAGTTTGCTATGTATATAAGTGTGGTTGTTTTTCAGGTTCAAATTTTATGGTCCTACTTTCCTATCTTAGTGTTTTATTGTCTGAGGACTATTTATATGCTTCCGCCTACGTATTAAAAATAAATGGGTTGGCAATGCGTCTTGGGACGTCGCTATTTAATCGACCAGTGAGAGATGGACGCACGCTCGAGGATCGGAGCGTGACATATATGCTCAGGTTTGCACTCAGCCTGACATTGCCTTTGTTGTGAGAATGTTGGGAAGATACTAAAGTAATCTAGTTATAGACCACTCGAGAACTGCAAAGAAGGTGATGAGATACCTTCAAGGAACTAAGGGACATATGCTTATGTATGGACGGACAGACAGCTTGGAGGTATTTGGTTACTCGAACTTAGACTTTGCTAGTTGCGTTAATTCCTGTAAATCAACATCGGGATATATTTTTATGTTTGCTGAATGAGCTATATCATGGAAAAGTGCAAAACAAACCTTGGTTGCCACTTGCACTATGGAGGCAGAGTTTGTTTCCTATTTTGAGGCCACCTCACATGGTGTGTGGTTGAAAAGTTTTATATTAGGGCTTAGAGTTGTGGATTACATTACTAAGTCATTAAGAATATTTTGCAACAATTCAGCTATAGTTTTCATGGCTAAGAACCACAAAAGTGGTAGTCGAAGCAAGCACATCGACAGCAAGTAGTTAGCCATTAAGGAATGTGTTAAAGAGAAGAAAGTGGTCATAGAATACGTAAGCACTGGATTGATGATAGCAGATTCTTTAATTAAAGGCATGCCACCGATGAGTTATAAGGACCATGTATTCAAAATGGGCATTGGCTCAATCATGTAAATTTTTCTTTATATGGAAGAATTTGTGAGACTTTTATTCATTTATAATGATTTTCTCAATACAGTTGTATACATTCAGTTATTATGAGAAAAACAATTACATTTGACTTGGAATAAACATAAGGTTTATTCATTAAGTTATTTGATTACATATGGTCTGATGAAACGCTTTGTGATACATGGAAGATAATACTCGCTCTAAGAGGACTCATCACCGTGATTCATGTGTTTTATTTCAGTATGAAGTTTATGTGGGTTTGGGTTAATATTTCATTTGATGGAATATTAGGATCAAGTGGGAAAATGTTGTAATATATAATATATATTTATTATTCTAAATATGATCCCAATATTGTATTCCCAATTAGTTCCGATTTATTGCCAAATTTATAACGCACATCTATTACGTGATATTTGCCCGTTAATATGTACCATAACGGTCTTGATGGAAGACGTCGGTAACATAAGAAATGGAATAAAATGTTAGGTCATTTAGTTCAAACCCTATCACCATAGAAAACGCACCACTAGGTTTGAGGGGTATTAGCTAGTAGAACAAGACGTACAAATCTGGTATTCTCCATATTGCAGATCGATCATGCTGCGTGGATCTGTACAAGGTTTTGAGGTTTTCCACTTTTGCAAATTTTCATCAATAGCTGGAGGTATGTTGATTTTTACGTTTTTGCAAATCGATCCCGAATTTTGTACGAATTTATCCATGATTGATAAACCGGGATCATCGGATTTTAGTTTATATTTAATCTAACAATTTAGTGGTTGATGTGAGGCAATTCAGTTGCTGATTTATGTTTTTAGAAAGGACTTAAGAGCATCATTATGCCTTCCTTTGGTGATAGTCTAACGATATAAAATGCCAAAAACGTGCGAAGAATGTTATGAGTTATGATTCTTGTTTCTTCGGCCACTGGACTAATGATTTGACTAGCAATGAACACAATATTGCACTTGGATTCGTCGGCTTAAAACGTCTGAAATCCTATATGTGACATCCTGAAATTCGACCCCGTTTCGATAAAATGAAATGTGCATTTCGTCGACGTGCCTATGGTCCTTTTTCTCTGAGCTAATCACTCACGAGTTAACTAACCTATTGGGTGAAGCCATTAAGGGATATATCCATGGTAAAATCCCTAAAAGCTACCTAATTGGTTGGATTGGACTAAAATCACGTTCGGTCGATTTTAATCATGAAATTTAATTCGGTTTTGGGAATCGAATATTCGGACGTGTCACAATTCATTTTTAGGACCGTCTCATCGTCTATCAATTTATTGCTGAGTCCGAAATTTCAAGAAAGAAATTATCGGAGGAAGATTTGAAGACCAAAAGAAAATAGAAAGGAAAAGGGAAAGAGAAAAGGAAAATTGCATAAAGGCATTATGCATTTTTGTTTTTCCTTTTTCTCTCTCTCCCTCTTCTCTCTTTCCTCTCTCTCTCTCTCTCTCTCTCCTCTCCCCTCCCCCATCGTGCGCAACCCCTTCCCCACGCCTACTCTCTCTTCTTTTTCTTTTTGACCAGTCAAACCCCCTTATTTCTTCTCTCTCCCTCCTTTCTCTTCTCTCATTTCCCCTTCGTGACCGAACCCCCTTCTTCTTCTTTCTTCTTCGGGCGAGCAGAACCGGAAGTGGAAGAAGCCGAGCAGCAGCCCGTCGCCCATCGCCGCCGCACCGGAGCCGAACCGCACGCCGCGCGCTTGCCGCTCGCCGCCTTGCACCGCCTGCCCTCTCCTCCGCCCAGGCGTCCCTTCCCCATGCGAGACAGCTCTGCTCCGCCTCTGTCCAGCTGGATCTGGCCATCTCCGGCCACCGCCTACCTCCGTCCGGCCACCTCGCAGCTCCCCGGCGTCCCCCTCACCCTCCGCCGGCCTCCCCTTGCCGCCCTAGCCGCCGGACGAGCTTCGTCCAGCCAAGAACAGTGGCTGGAAAAATGGGTTTCCAGCACTGTTCAAGGCCGTTTTGGGCCGTTTCCCGGCCCCGAACCCGAGCCGTGCTTTGGGAAGAATCGTTCCTCGCGTCGCCGCCGTCGGATTGATCCGATTTGCGCGCGATTTGGTGAGTAATCTCACTAATCCAGGATTAGTGGCTAATTATGCTTTAAGCTGGTTTAGATTTAATTAATTATGTTTAGGTTGTTAGATTAGAATAAATTAGCAATTATTAGTCAATTGTGATGTGATTTAGATAAATTGATTGTGCAATTAGCAAGTAGACGTGGTTTACTAATTATTGGAAGTGCTTCGGGAATTTTCCCGACCCTTAGCGGGCTCCAATTAGGCTTTTCGGGCCTAAGTGGATTTTTTTTAGTATTTAAATATTAATTTTCGGAATTAAATTAAATAATTATTTATTTTCCGAAAATTCAAGGGAGATGGTTCGGAACCGGAATATTATGAGGATGACTGTGGTGAAGTCCGTTTATTTAATCGGGCTTTATTTTGAGCCAAATGGGATTTTTAATATTAATTATTTAATATTCGAAATTAATTAAATAATTATTTATTTTCTGAAAATTCAACTGAGATGGTCTGGAACCGAAAAATTATGCTGATGACCGTGGTGAAGTCCGTTTATGTAATCGGGCTTTATTTTGAGCTAAATTGAATTTTTAATAATAATTATTTAATTTTCGAAATTAATAAATAAATTAATTATTTTTCGGAAATTAAGATTTTGATGGCCGACGACCAAAATCTCGTGCTGATCGTCGTGGTGCAGTCCGTTTATTTATTTGAGCTCCACGTTTTATGGAATTGAATAAATTGTGATATTTTAGGGATTTACCCTAAATTGATTATATTGAGTTGTTTATGTTGGCTCTGTGATCATTGTATCACCATGGCGAAAAAGACGCCCGAGAGCATATTGAGTTGTTTATGTTGGCTCTGTGATCATTGTATCACCATGGCGAAAAAGACGCCCGAGAGCATATTGAATTGTTTACGTTGGCTCTGTGATCAGTGTATCACCATGGCGAAAAAGACGCCCGAGAGCATATTGAGTTGTTTATGTTGGCTCTGTGATCATTGTATCACCATGGCGAAAAAGACGCCCGAGAGCGTATTGAATTGTTTACGTTGGCTCTGTGATCAGTGTATCACCATGGCGAAAAAGACGCCCGAGAGCATAGTAAAGTGTTCGCTGTACGTCACCTTGGCGAATCGACGCCCGAGAGCATTGATGGAGCTCTGTGACTAAGTACAGGCATCTAAAAGGGCACGTGGTCTCGGTGACTTGATGCATCACTTTGGCGAAAGGTCGCCTGAGAGAATGCACGTGGGCCCAAGGTTTGAGGCACGTGAACTCGAAGACTTGGAAGGTCATCCTGGGGAATACACGTGGCCTAGTTTTTAAATATCCCACAGTGGGGATTGATTTGTTTGACATGTAATCGACTAGGTCGATGCTTTGATTTGATGTTGTGAATTGATTGCCTGAATGGAAATGACCGTGAGTGGTCTTGTTGGAATATAATCGACTAGGTCGATTTGATCGATGTTTCGATCGGTGATATGATTGCTTGGGTGCCTATTATGAATTGTACTGACTTGCAGGTGGGATCAGAGGCCAAGGTTAGTCCTCTGCCCTGTGCGTGTTTAGGCAGCCTGTAGTATAATAGTTTATCTAATCGGGCTTAGTGGGGTAGAACTCGCTGAGACGTAGTCTCATCCCAGTTTGGGGAAAACCATTTCAGGACCCTGATGAGGAGCTGATGAGGAGGAATCCGAGAAGGAGAACTTGGAGGTGAAACCCGAGTAGAAGGATTTTGGAAGAAGAAGATAATCCCGAGAGAGGCCTTGAGTATGGCCTGGATGGGCTGAGAGTCTATCTTCTTTTGAGAATCCATTTTGATGTGAATAGTTTCGAAGTGGTTTATGGTTTGTATAAAAGTTTGGTTATAAATTTCAATATGAAAAATATGGCCCTGCTTTTCTATCCCATCGTTTTATTGTCTGGGGATTTTAACTGCTTCCGCATGTGCTTAATAAATGAAAGGGTCGGCGATACTAGTCCTGGGATATCGCATATTAAAATCAACGAAGGTAGAAGGATGTGTGCGTGCCCGAGGATCGGGGCGTGACATCCAGTTTAAGTGGTATCGGAGCAAGGTTGAAGATTGGAGTGATAAGGAGCGTTGACCATGGGATAGTTAGTAGGAAAGGCCTTTAAATTCATGCTGGTGCATGTCTGTGTTAGCTGAGTGCTAAATTTGTTTGTTGTGTGTGGATCGCTCATCTTCTAATCCAGTGTGGGTTTGGAAGTCGGGTTGCAGTGTAAGACTGAACCATGAGCGAGTAGGAGTTGAGAACTCCTAGTAAGAGGACAATGTCCTCTGTGACTCGGGATGATGCACTGACAAAGGTCAGTACCCGAGGTGGTTGTGGCAGAGTGTTGACTCTGGCCAGCTCGAGTATAAGAGTACCACCGCAGGTTGGTACTAGTGTAGCAGCGTCGAATGATCCTAAGTTCGATAGGATCGTTCTGATGCTAGTGTTCCTTGGGAATTGAATGAGCCAGCAAGCTCAGGATCAAGCCGCTGTTGTTGTTGTCGCTATCGCAACCGTTGTTGTCGCCTTGCATGCTGAGATCCAGAGTGGAGGTGTGATCCAGGAGCGAGTCATTGCATTCGAGCCGAGGTATAGATCCAGTTCAAGCAGAAATGTGAAACGATCAGAGAAAAGACCGAGGTCAAGAGAAAGGTATTCTATTCCACTCACGAGGAAGGGTGGGATAGTCAAGTCAGCACTGAGCATAATAGATCAGGTTGTTTTCAGATGTGATAATGGAGATCAGCATTATGTCCTTTCTAGGACGCGAATTTATTTGGAGTATAGCTAACAGGGATATCTGGTCAGGAGTGGTCCTAGCAGAATGAGGGAGCAACCAGAAAGAGTGCATGCTTTCGCCTAATAGAAGATAGAAGATGCACCAGATAGATGTCAGAATTGTAGAAGGAATCATGGATGAATCCAGTGTCCGAATGTGACTAGAACTCGTTGTGATGATGACCAGCGTGGCCATCAGGTGAAGGATTGTTAGTGGAAGTCCGAGGGAGCATAGGCATCGCTACTGCGGTAGAACGCCACTAGGATGGCGAAAGGAATGGGAGTATAATTGATTTTGCACCGATTAGAGAAAGAATGTATTGGAGGTGATTTTATCAGAGCATCGTAGCTGAGTTTTGTGCTGAGTTGATAAAACTTAAATTGTTGAAGTAAAAGTGAGAAAGGGGAAATCATTAGCAACAATTGCGCTTGATTAGTTGCTGAAGTGTGAAATTAATGCCACATGAATAGTGTGGGCTTATGGAGCATCTTGTGATAATGAATCATGGTCATGGAGTAATCCAATTTAGTCTATTAGCATGTTAAAGTGTCGAGGTTATTGGGAGTCGAAAAGAATTTTGATTTCATTAATCTCGTTGGCTAAAGACAATCCGTTTGTTAGACAGAGGTTGCCAAGATTGATTTGACAACTGTAGTGGATGTGTCAGTTGAGAAATAGAATGAGAAGAAGGTGGCTGTGATACAGAAAATTTATAAGATGGTTCCAAAGGAATTGCTTGAGTTACCGCTAGAAAGAGAGTTTGAAATTATAATTGAGCTAGCACCAAGATAGAGCCACTCTCGAAGGCTTCTTACCAGCTGTTGTTGTCTAAATTGGTAGTATTGAAGATGCAGATGTGAAGATTGATGAATGAGGAATTCGTGTATATCGGTGCATCACTTTTGGGAAACATCCGTTTTGTTTGTGAGAAGAAGAAAGATGGTTTGTTGCGAGTGTGCATCGACCATCGTCAACTCAATTAGGTGAAGATCAAGGACAAGTGTTCCTTGCCAAAGATCAATGAATGGTGTGACTAGTTACAGAGAGTATCGATGTTTTAAAGGTCGACTTGAGATTATAAAGTCGTCAGTTACGAACCAGGAAGGAGGTTGTAAGAAAGACAGCTGTTCGTACTTGATATGGTCTTTATGAGAGTATTGTAAGATCGTTTGGCATGGTGAACACTCCAGTTGTTGTCATGGATTTGACAATTAGAGTGTTCAAGCAATATCTGGATCAGTTTGTGATTGTGTTCATTGATGATATCTTAGTCTATTCGAGAAGTGATGAAGAGCATGAAAATCACCTGAGATTAGTGCTTCAGACCTTAAGAGCTCACCAGCTGTATGCTAAGTTTAGCAAATGCGAGTTTTGGTTGACTCGTGTTGCGTTCTTAGGTCATGTGATTTCCGGAGAAGGAATCTCCGTCGACCCGAGCAAGATAGAAGCCGTGATCAATTGGTAGAGACTGACATCAGTGTCAGAGATCAGAAGTTTTCTTGGGTTAGCAGGTTATTACAGATAGTTTGTGGAAGGGTTCTCATCGATAGCGTCGCCTCTGACAAAGCTCCTGAAGAAAGAAGAGAAAATTGTATGGTCAGACAAGTGCGAGCGTAGTTTCCAAGAGCTGAAGGAAAAGCTGACTACCGCACCTGTACTGACAATTCCATCTGGTCTTGGAGGATTCGAGATCTATAGTGATGCGTCACTCAGGGGATTGGGTTGTGTGCTGATGCAACATGGCAGAGTTGTTGCATACGCTTCCCGGCAGTTGAGACCTCATGAATTGAATTATCCGACGCATGACTTAGAACTCGCAGCCATCATATTTGCGTTGAAGATTTGGAGGCACTACTTGTGTGGGGAAAAGTTTCAGATCTTCACGGACCATCAGAGTCTCAAGTATTTGTTCTCTCAGAAGGAGTTGAACATGAGACAGCGTCGATGGATGGAATTGTGGAAGGATTATGACTGTGATGTTTTATATTACCCGGGAAAGGCGGATAAGGTTGCCGATGCATTGAGTAGGAAGTCTTCAATAGCGCAAATCTTGGTTAAAGAGTGGAACTTGATCGAGAGAGCTCGGGATTCGGAATTCAAATTCGAGGTAGGCCACCTCTCGAGTCTTATGGCCACCCTCAGAATTGAACCGGATGTCCAGGTCAGAATCAAGCAACTTCAACCGACAGATCCGGATGTACAGAAAATTCTTCAAGAGGATACTGACAAAAGAAAAGCTGATTTTCAAGTTTCTGATGATGGGGTACTGAGGCTTCGTGGACGTTTGGTTGTACCTGACGATGTAGAGCTTAGAGGAGATTTTATCTGAAGCACATCGTAGCAATTACAACATTTATCCTGGAAGTACTAAGATGTATTAGAATTTGCGTCAACATTACTGGTGGTCAGGTATGAAGGCGGACATTGCCAAGCATGTGGCCAAGTGTTTGACTTGTCAGCAAGTAAAAGCTCAGCATTGCAAGCCGGGAGGATTTCTGCAACCTCTCGCGATCCCAGAGTGGAAATGGGAGCATATCACGATGGACTTCGTGACTGGACTACCAAGGAGTCAAAAGGGAAATGATTCGATTTGGGTAGTAGTCGACAGGCTGACAAAGTTGGCTCACTTCATTGCAGTTCGAAAGGACCTGAGTCTGGATAGACACGCAGACCTGTATGTGAGTCAGGTGGTTCGTATGCATGGAGTGCCGGTTACGATAACATCCGATAGAGACCCGAGATTTACTGCTGCTTTTTGGAAGAGCTTGCAGAGTGCTTTGGGCACAAAGCTTCAGTACAGTACGGCGTATTATCCTCAGACGAATGGCCAGTCGGAAAGGACAATTCAGACTTTTGAAGACATGCTGAGAGCATGTGTTATAAACTTCAAAGGAAGTTAGGAGGATCAGCTTCATCTGGTGGAATTCGCCTACCACATCAGCTATCAGCAGAGCATCAATATGGCTCCATTTGAAGCTTTGTATAGCAGAGCGTGCAGAACTCCAGTGTGTTGGGATGAAGTCGAAGAAAGGAAGAAATCAGGCCCAGAGTTGGTTCAGCGATCAGTAGATGCCGTGGCAGTAATCAGAGACAGATTAAAGGCAGCACAGAGCAGACAGAAAAGTTATGCAGATAAGCGCCGAAGGTCTTTGGAATTCCAAGTTGGTGATCACGTTTTTCTGAAAGTGTCACTAATGAGGGGAACTTCGCGCTTTGGTAAGAAGGGCAAACTGAGTCCGAGGTACGTAGGTCCGTTTGAGATTCTTGAAAGAATCGGAAACCTAGCGTATCGTCTTGCGTTGCCGCCAAGATTGGCGCACGTGCATGACGTCTTTCACGTGTCGATGTTAAGGAAGTACGAGCCTGACTCGACCCACGTGCTCAATTTCGAGGAATTGGACGTGGATGACCATGTGTCATACGTGGAAAGCCCGGCTCAGATTGTCGATCGCAAAGAGCAAGTTCTGCGTACAAAGACCATTCCGTTAGTCAAAGTGGTCTGGCAACACCACGGTGCTGAAGGAGCGACTTGGGAGACTGAAGAGTCAATGAGACAATTATACCCCCACCTTTTTGAGCAAAGTGTGTAAGGGTTTAAATTTCGAGGACGAAATTTTTATAAGAGGGGAAGAGTTGTGACATCCTGAAATTCGACCCCGTTTCGATAAAATGAAATGTGCATTTCGTCGACGTGCCTATGGTCCTTTTTCTCTGAGCTGATCACTCACGAGTTAACTAACCTATTGGGTAAAGCCATTAAGGGATATATCCGCGGTAAAATCCCTAAAAGCTACCTAATTGGTTGGATTGGACTAAAATCGCGTCCGGTCGATTTTAATCATGAAATTTAATTCGGTTTTGGGAATCGAATATTCGGACGTGTCACAATTCATTTTTAGGACCGTCTCATCGTCTATCAATTTATTGCCGAGTCCGAAATTTCAAGAAAGAAATTGTCGAAGGAAAAATCGAAGACCGAAGAAAATAGAAAGGGAAATAGAAAGAGAAAAGAAAAATGAGAATAGTTGTATTCTTTTCTTTTCTTTTTCTCTCTCCCCCTTTTCTCTCTTTCTTTTCTCTCTCTTCTCTCTCCTCCCCTCCCCCTCGTGCGAAAACCCTCCCCAGCCGACCGCCCCTTGCTGTCTTCCACTTTGCTTTCTTTTATTTTATTCTTTTTCTTTTGACCGGTCAAAATCTCTCTCTCATCTCTCATCCCTCTCTCTCTCGCACTCTCTCTTCTTCCCCTTCTTTCTTCTCTCTTCTTCGCGGAACCCAGAAACGGAGGAAGGACAGCAGCTCACCGCACCGTCGCAGCTCGCCACCGCACCGCCGCCCGTGCACGCCGCGCACGCCCCCGCGTCCGCCGCCGCCCCTTCGCACCTCGTCGTCTCCGCCGTGCGCCGTTCAGGCCGTTTGGCCTCTGCTCAGCCTTCGTTCCACCCCGTCCGGCCACCTCCGGCCGCCGTTTGAAGCCGCCGGACCTCCACCGGCCTTCCCCCGCCCCTCTGCCGCCTTGCCGTGGTTGTAGGTTGCTGTTTGTGTGTTTTTCCAGCCATTCCAGCAGACCCACGAAATGGGTTTCTAGCTGGTTCAAGGCCGTTTTGGGCCGTTTCCCAGCCCCGAACCCGAGCGGTGCTTTGGAGTTTGTCGTTCCTCGCGTCGCCGCCGTCGGATTGATCCGATTTGCAGGCGATTTGGTGAGTAATCTCACTAATCCAGGATTAGTGGCTAATTATGCTTTAAGCTGATTTAGATTTAATTAATTATGTTTAGGTTGTTAGATTAGAATAAATTAGCAATTATTAGTCAATTGTGATGTGATTCAGATAAATTGATTATGTAATTAGCAAGTAGACATGGTCTACTAATTATTGGAAGTGCCTCGGGATTTTTCCCGACCCTTAGTGGGCTCCAATTAGACTTTTCGGGCCTAAGTGGATTTTTTTGTATTTAAATATTAATTCTCGAAATTAAATTAAATAATTATTTATTTTTCGAAAATTCAAGGGAGATGGCTCGGGACCGGAATATTGTGCTGATGACTGTGGTGAAGTCCGTTTATTTAATCGGGCTTTAATTTGAGCTAAATGGGATTTTTAATATTAATTATTTAATATTTGAAATTAAATTAAATAATTATTTATTTTCTGAAAATTCAACTGAGATGGTCTGGAACCGGAAAATTATGCTGATGACCGTGGTGAAGTCCGTTTATGTAATCGGGCTTTATTTTGAGCTAAATTGAATTTTTAATAATAATTATTTAATTTTCGAAATTAATAAATAAATTAATTATTTTTCGGAAATTAAGATTTTGATGGCCGACGACCAAAATCTCGTGCTGATCGTCGTGGTGCAGTCCGTTTATTTATTTGAGCTCCACGTTTTATGGAATTGAATAAATTGTGATATTTTAGGGATTTACCCTAAATTGATTATATTGAGTTGTTTATGTTGGCTCTGTGATCATTGTATCACCATGGCGAAAAAGACGCCCGAGAGCATATTGAGTTGTTTATGTTGGCTCTGTGATCATTGTATCACCATGGCGAAAAAGACGCCCGAGAGCATATTGAATTGTTTACGTTGGCTCTGTGATCAGTGTATCACCATGGCGAAAAAGACGCCCGAGAGCATATTGAGTTGTTTATGTTGGCTCTGTGATCATTGTATCACCATGGCGAAAAAGACGCCCGAGAGCGTATTGAATTGTTTACGTTGGCTCTGTGATCAGTGTATCACCATGGCGAAAAAGACGCCCGAGAGCATAGTAAAGTGTTCGCTGTACGTCACCTTGGCGAATCGACGCCCGAGAGCATTGATGGAGCTCTGTGACTAAGTACAGGCATCTAAAAGGGCACGTGGTCTCGGTGACTTGATGCATCACTTTGGCGAAAGGTCGCCTGAGAGAATGCACGTGGGCCCAAGGTTTGAGGCACGTGAACTCGGAGACTTGGAAGGTCATCCTGGGGAATACACGTGGCCTAGTTTTTAAATATCCCACAGTGGGGATTGATTTGTTTGACATGTAATCGACTAGGTCGATGCTTTGATTTGATGTTGTGAATTGATTGCCTGAATGGAAATGACCGTGAGTGGTCTTGTTGGAATATAATCGACTAGGTCGATTTGATCGATGTTTCGATCGGTGATATGATTGCTTGGGTGCCTATTATGAATTGTACTGACTTGCAGGTGGGATCAGAGGCCAAGGTTAGTCCTCTGCCCTGTGCGTGTTTAGGCAGCCTGTAGTATAATAGTTTATCTAATCGGGCTTAGTGGGGTAGAACTCGCTGAGACGTAGTCTCATCCCAGTTTGGGGAAAACCATTTCAGGACCCTGATGAGGAGCTGATGAGGAGGAATCCGAGAAGGAGAACTTGGAGGTGAAACCCGAGTAGAAGGATTTTGGAAGAAGAAGATAATCCCGAGAGAGGCCTTGAGTATGGCCTGGATGGGCTGAGAGTCTATCTTCTTTTGAGAATCCATTTTGATGTGAATAGTTTCGAAGTGGTTTATGGTTTGTATAAAAGTTTGGTTATAAATTTCAATATGAAAAATATGGCCCTGCTTTTCTATCCCATCGTTTTATTATCTGGGGATTTTAACTGCTTCCGCATGTGCTTAATAAATGAAAGGGTCGGCGATACTAGTCCTGGGATATCGCATATTAAAATCGACCAAGGTAGAAGGATGTGTGCGTGCCCGAGGATCGGGGCGTGACACTATATACAGAGGAATGGCAGATCTCTTATATTTCTATGAGGAGTCTAAGGGCGGCAAGTCTTCAAATATTTAATGAAGAATCAGCTGCGAAATTTCATGACCATGGCTTAGCAAAATTAGATTGAAAGCTCTTGATCTTGAACCTCTGATTTGTCGAGTACTTCTGTCGTGTTCCAAATCAATGGGCCATATTTTTCCGTGGTTGGTGACAACAATGGAGACTGATAAAATTTTCTGCATCTATGCTGGAAGAATTCTAAAACCCACGTTCTACGTCCTTTGAATTCTACACGTCTTATTTTGGTTCACTTTTTGTCTTGCACTTTTAAAATCTACGTCAATTGCCGTCCGCATTTTGACATCGCAATTCAGAAGATAGCAACAGATTGGCAGAATTCTTTGCATGAATGACCTTATCTCAATGTAATGTAACCGAGTTCCATTTTGGTCGGAAGAGAGCTAGCAAGGGAATTTATAAGTAGAGACAGATTCTAAATGGTGAACTCTAGAACTAGAATACTCAATGAAAAGGCAGAGACTTGGTCCATGTATATAGATTGGGCTAGTTTGGCCCAGGTGTTTCTAACTTTTAGCGTAATATATGCAATTTCATCTCTATATTTTACATAAATTCAATATGATTATCTACTTTAAAGATTATTTATGGCTGGGAATTGGTAACTATATTATTATGATCACATGAAGCCGACAACGAAAACTCTGGCAGACGGCATCATACGTTGACTTGACTTTATGGGTCTATTATTACTCAAGGTACGACAAATATTTGCAGATCTCTCTCCCTCTCTCTCTCTGCGCATTAGGAGGAAGTTCTGCAAGAAGGGCATTTGCAGATCTCTCTCTGTCTCTCTCTCTCTCTGCATTAGGAGGAAGTTCTGCAAGAAGAGCTAAGAACCGAGAGCTGTAAGTCTTCTTCTACTTTTTTTTTTTTTTATCTAATTATTCATATCTCTTTATCTGGAGAAGATGCATGTCGAGTAAACTCGATTGATTCCATATATGCAATCCTTGTGACTTAAGCTTGGCCTGCGATTAGTCTTCTTCATACACAATGATTAAATTATAGACCCAGAAATATCGTTTCAAAAAATCAAAAAAAAAAAAAAAGAATTGCTAATCAGACTCTTGCTTGCCAAAAAAACAAAAAAACATCGAAAGTGAAGACGACCCAAAACCACCGAAAAGCAAAATGACTAGACGAGCACCACACAATTACGTGGCCATTCTGGAGGAAGCAGATGAATCAATCGACTCCTTGTCCAAGGAGAAAGTGTGTGAGCAGCTCTACGATGGAGTTCTGTTGAATAACAAGAAAAAGGCAAGTTTATTTGCTTAAATTGCTTTGGTGATTTCTTATTATTATTTTGACAGTTTTGGTTAAATCACTACAACTTCTGTATTTCTGCAAATTGCATCAATAGATTCAATTTGTTAACAAAATAGGTCCGATTGACTTCGTCTTCAACCCGTTTTCTTGATTTATGAAAGTGGGACCCCTTAAATTTGAGAATTGGACATTTTATCAGCATTTTTTCTTGAGTTGTTTCGGATTTTGCTCTTGCAGATATATTGGGTTGACAAAGAGTCAAACAAGAACTGCTTCATGATGCTTGCAAGAGATCTTGCGATTGTTTGGGGTGAAAACAAGGACAATTGGGAATGGATCGCATTTCAAGAGACAAGGTATATTATTTTTAGAGACAACGTGGTATGTGCTGTGCAATTAGTTATGTGTAAAGTTAGTAAAAAGAATGCATTGAGAAAAAGGAAAAAAAGCAGACCCAAAGAAAGATCAAAGAAAATAATGATTTTCTCCCTATTTTTGTTATTCCTTTTTAAGTGAACATCACAATCTTTCTAGTGAAGACTGATATCCATCGTCCTTCAAGCACCTCTTTCAGAAAATACAAATCGTCATAATGGATCGTTTCTGTTTTTTTTTTTTTTTTTGGTTTATATGTTTTCAAGTAAAAAATTTCAGTTTGGTTGAGCTTTCTTTCATTGGGTATTCTGACTTTACAATTTTGCAATAAAGAGCTATTATTCAAGAGAGATCCATAAGCAAATTATTATATATTTGAGTTATTCTAACATCAGCAATGATATCATATATTTTTCTCATCTCAAATAAAAATTTCATTAAGATAACTTATATAGTTTAGCTCAGATTGCTCGATTGCCTTCCTATATATGTATGAAGAAGGTAAAGTTAACATTAAGAAAGCGTGGAAGAATTTCAGTAGTGATCCTCGTGCTGTAGGAGCCCTCTATCCCAAAGATTAAGACAATTTTTCCCAGTTATCCTTTCTTTTAACGTAAGTTAATCATACCTAGTCCACCTTCAACTCTAAGTCTAGCAGGATAAACTGAAGCTTGGAAGTCTTTTAGCTTACTTAAACTTGGCAGAAATGGAAAATAGAATAAGAAAAAATCTTTTCTGAACTTGACCGAATTGTATTTTCTTTCCTTTTCTCTTTGTATTATTGCCTATTATACACATGGTCGAGGACATAAGCTTATGTCACCTGAATTACCACATTATTTTGTAGAAATATCTTGGTAAATTCTTACTTCACGTAGCATTACTCGCTATTATATCTATTATTTTCTTCTTACTACCAAAACATCACAACTATTATTTAATAAGCTAACAAATGAATGAACTCGCGATGAGAAAGTGTCAATTCTGACCATTGTTTTCTCTTTTATCTTCGCGATTGTTTTCCTAGTGACATGGAGGTAGAAGTGGCTGCACTACGAAAGGTGTGCTGGTTGGAAGTGAGTGGGAAATTTCGAACGATTGCGCTCGCACCGATGACTAAGTACGAAATTGCATTTGTAGTGAAAATGAAAGACCCAAATGACCAGTGGGATGCTCCTGTGACATTCACAGTCACTCTCCCTAATGGAAAGAAGGAAGAATGTTTCAAAAGCTTGAGAACAGTGCCTCAACAACGTTGGGAACACATCACAATCTGCGAATTCGTCATGTCGCCTGAAAATGTTGGCGAAGTCACCTTTGCTCTTAGTGAGCATGGTGGGAACTGGAAAAAAGGACTTGTTATCAAAGGTGTTAGCTTTCGACCGGTTAGAGATGCTCATGTAACATTGGCTATTTAGGCAATCACTAGAATCGCGAGGATATTCGCTACAATCAGCTTCTTTAATTTGATTGTTGTTTGGTACTACCCCGTGTGCAACTATTCAGTGAATGCGATGTACGTTATCAGAACTCTCTCATTGTACATGGTATTGGAGCTTCAATCTTTGGCGGTATAAACTCATCTTCGGCTGACGGGGGTGTGATCAGACTCGGGAATTGCTCATGGAGCGTCACGTCTATTACCATGGAACTCACTATTGACGTTACTAGCGATTTTACTTTATTTTATTTCTTGTCTGAAAAGATACTGGTATTAATATATAAGAGTTCTTAGACAAAAGACCCAAAGCTGTGGCATCAAAGAACAATAAATCCCGTATAGGTTAGGGGCTTAGATCAACCAAGAAAGGGGTAAAGCCTTTTGACGTTGGGGCTTAGCTACCCAATCCGTAACTCTGTTAGCATCCTTCCTGTTAGCATCTCACCCACAATGGGCCAAGGAAATCTTGTCATATCGGGCCATCCAGGTTCAGCCATCCACAGCAAGGAACTCCACTTCCCTCGGCACATGATCTTTGCTTAGCAGTGCTTCAGTCAGAACTGAACTGTCGATCTCAAAGTGCAATTCGTGTTACTAGCGAATTAAGTTGCACGTAAACCAGTTTGTCCGGAGTTTTGCCAATTACCTGATTGTGTTAGCAATTCCATCTTAGTAAATTTTGGTAACTAATAACTTTTTACAAGTGTTAGGGAGTTAAAGATTTGTAAAATTGTCCACCCTTATATATATATGAAGGTTCTTTCTTAGTTTAAAAGGGACACCCCGTGTGACATCCTAAATTTCAGGTTCTATTTTCCATTAAATGAATCGGGCTTTTTATCGACGTGACTATAGTTCTATTCTCTTAGCTTCTCACTCATGAGATAACTAGTCTATTTGGTGAAACCGTTAAGGGATTTTAACGTAATAGACTTAAGAATTCAATTAGGAATCGACTACTCGACTATGCTAGTCCGCAAGGATCATTACGGCATAGCTAAAAATTGATCAGAGATCAGAGATAGGTCGATTCGACTGAGATATGGGATCAAAGTGTGGGTGATTCTACCATATTACAAAATTCTCGTCGATTGACACTAGACCGATTTTTCTGTCGTTTTGGTACCCTGTGCCCTATTTGAAACCTCAAGATTTTTACTACAACCGAGAGTCACCAATGTGTCGAAGATGTACATTGTGACTCGAAATAAATCGACCACGGGTCAATTGCACCAAAAATTCCTAAAAGATATGGGATCAAAGTGTGGGTGATTCTATCAGATTGCAAAATTCTCGTCGATTGACACTAGACCGATTTTTCTGTCGTTTTGGTACCTTGTGCCCGTATTTGAAACCTCAAGATTTTTACTACAACCGAAAGTCGGCAATGTGTCGAAGATGTACATTGTGACTCGAAATAAATCGACCACAGGTCAATTGCACCAAAAATTCCTAAAAGCTATCCAGTAGGCTAGGTCATGCTAAAATCACGCTAGATTGAATTTAACCACGAATTTGAACCTGATTTCAGAAATTGAAAGTTCTGCCATGTCACGATTCATTTTAGGAACGTTTTTTGCAAATCGAGATTTTTGGCAAAAAATTCAATATATGGCCGTTTTTTACCGAAAAATTTAGGGGCGAGGAAAAATATGAATTGAAGTATGGGCACCTTGGTGGTATTTATGGACTCCAATTTAGGCTTAATTGGAGGGAAATTGAACTTAATTTGGGGGAATTTGTGTGCAAATTAGTAGGCCATGGTCTCCATCACGTTTGGACCACTTCATTAGCTTGCTTGGGAAGATTATGGGCTACAACCAAGGGTTGGTGGGACCTTGCCAAGAGACAATAGGATAGAATGGAAGCCAAGAGGGACCCTCCAAGTTGCTGTTGTCCCCTTTCTTCTTCAGTAGCTCACTTTCTCCATTTTTAGTGTTTTTGAAGCTCCAAAGAACCAAAAAACTAAGCCAGCCACCTCCCCTTGGCTGTCTCACGCTCGCCGGACCCCTCGACCCCGCCGTGTTGCCGTTGCGCCCCCACATGAGCCAGCCACGCCTAGCCTCTCGTCCTGCCTGTTCCGTCACCGTGCCACTCCTCCCGAGCCTCCTTAGGCTAGGTCAAGCTCCCTAGACCGCCATCCAGGTCACCGGAGCAGCCACCGTCGCCCATCGTCAACCGATGCTACCTCCACCATTTGTCCCTTGCTATTTCAACCCAAGCCAACCTTCGTTCTAGCCCTCTCGACCCAAGAAAAGAACCGAGAAGCCCTTAGCCCAGCTGTGACTGTTAGGCCCATTTTGGGCTGCTTCCGGGCCTTGCATGGCTTTGTTGCCAGGAGATTTGCCGCCCGTCTCCATGTTGCTGTCGTTGTGAACTCATCGGATTGCAAAACCAGTGAGTTTACTCACTAAACTCTACTTATGGAGTTAATGATACTTAAGGGTTAATTAGTTTAGACTAATTATAGTTTAGGTAGTTAGTTAGAACGGATTAGCAATTTAAATATTCGTTTGTGCATGCTAGGTGGTTAGATTGGCTTAATTAGAGACTAGATATGTGACATTCTGATTTTCAGGTTCTGATTTTGATTGGATAAGTTGGGCTTTTCATCGATGCGCCTATAGTGTTTTTCTTTGAGTTGGCCTCTCAAGAGATAACTAGCCTATCAGGTGAAGTTGTTAAGAGATTTTAACGTAATAGACTTGAGAATTCGACTAGGAATCGACTACTCGAATATGCTAGTTTGCAAGGGTCATTACGACACAATTAAAAATCGATCAGAGACCAAAGATAGGTTGATTTTACTGAGGTGTGTGATTAAGTGTGGGTGATTCCACCTAATTGCAAAACTCTCGTCAAACAGCACTAGATTGATTTTTCTGTCGTTTTGGGCATCCTATGTCCGTATTTGAAACCTCAAGATTTTCACGACAACCAAGAGTCGATAATAGGTCAAAGATGTACATTTTGACAAGAGATAAATCGACCATGGGTCAATTATACTAAAAATTCCGAAAAGCTACTCGGTAGGCTAGGTCACGCTAAAATCGCGCTAGATTGGAATAAACCGCTAATTTGAATTCGATTTCAGAAATTGAAAGTTCTGTCATGTCACAATTTATTTTAAGAATGTCGACTCATCTTTTCGAAAATTTTTAGCGAGTTTGGGATTTTTATGAAAAATCGATTCAGATGATTCAGAAAATAACGGAAATTCGAAACGGCCAAATTGAAGGGATTTTTAACCTACTTAGTGAGCTATTTGATGAAAGGAAATTGTAGAAATCGTGTGGGCTGATTCCTTAGCAAAATTGGACATCAATTGGAGAAATTGACAAAGAAATGGAAGTCCAATTGAGTGAAATTCGTAGGGTAGAGGGGCTGTCTTATTTTGGTCTTCAATTGGACTTCAAATTATGCAAGTTGGTGTTGAAATTGGTCTTGGATGACCAATTGATATGTTTAGTTGAAGGTGAGCTGAAGATAAGCTTGAATAAGCACTCAAGTATTCAAGATTTTTGGTGTTTGACTACTTTTCCCCCACCGGACTCCCTCTCTCGCATGTTTCCTTCTCTCTCTCTCTTTTCTTTATTTTTCCTGCCCATTCCCCCACCGGTGGACATCCCTCTCTCCCTTATCCATCCATCCACGTCTCTCTCTCTCTCTCCTCCCTCTCTCCTTGAGCACGTTGCTAGCTGCTCATCCCCTTCGCCCATTCCTCTGCAGCTTCCTTTTCTTTTACTTTCAATTCTGTTGAAGATGCTGACTCCTCCACGTCTCTCTCTCTCCACAAAATTCCCTTCATCCGCGCGTTCTCCTCCAATCAACCAGCGAAGCCGAAGTTGATTGCTAGGTGCTTCGCTCTTTGTTGCCAGCTGCCACATGCCACAGCAGCAGTTCTATCAAAGTTGCTTCTTCCCTTGCAGCTCCATTCTAGCACTCGCAACTTAGCCCCGCAACTTAGCCAGTCCTAAGCCAAGCCCAGTACTGCATGTTCCAGCTCCTTTGTCCCACCAAGCCGCGCCGCAATAGCTCCAATCAATCGAGCCAAGCCGCGGCTAGCAACCCTCCCCTTCAAGATGGCAGCAACCGTGGGCTTATGGGGCCGTTTTTAGCCCAGTCCGAACTCCCGTTGGTGTCCCCACTTCAGAGTTTGTCAGCTGCCGTCGCGCCGCCGTTGCCGTAGACTTACCGGCTCGCTAATCTAGTGAGTTTACTCACTAATCTCCACTTAGGGAGTTAATTATGCGTAAGGGTTGATTAGTTTAAGTTATGCATGAATTAGGTGGTTAGTTAGAATAGATTAACAAATTTAATAACCGTTATTGCATGTTAGGTGGTTAGAGTAGTGTAATTGGAGACTAGATAAGCTCTAGTATTTATCTAGTTAGGTTTGGAATTTTTCCAGGCTCGTTTCGGTATTTATTTAGGCTTTTCGGACTTAAGTTGCATTTATTAGCATTTATAAATTAATTTTGGTAATTATTTAATTAATTATTATTTTCTGGAAATTAGACCGAGATAGCCGGTGACCGGAATTTCATGCTGACAATGGTGTGGTTTGTTTATTTAATTAAGTGCTAATTTGTGCTGATCGAGTGAGATTTATAATTTTGGGAATTTATCCCAAAATTGAGTATTTTCTGTTATTAATTAGAAAATACCAGGCATCGGTTTATAACGCCAAAAAATGTGGTTATAGACTGGTGAAATTAGTAGGATTTTCAAAAGGGAAAATATTGTATTTTGACTAAGGCCGACCGTGTATCCACACCCGATTATTTTTATCAAGAATGATAAAAATAGTGAAATTCTCAGTTGGTGAGAACAATATACTATATTAGCCTACATGCCTGGATATATCAGCTTCGTGCGAGGAGTATACTTTTTATTAGCTTAAAGTGAGCATCATAGGTATACTATATTAGCTTGAGGGCTTTGATATATCAGCTTAGCATAAGCAATATATCTTAGCAGCTTCTGGTGAGCATTGTCAGTATACTATATCAGCCTGAGGGCTTTGATATGTCAGCTTAGCACGAGCAATATACTTTTTCAGCTTAGTGCGAGCTATACTATCTATCTTCAACTTAGAGTGAGTAGTCCTTGATATCATCGGCTTTATAAATAGTATCGAATGGATTGACCGAGAGATGGTCTTCATGACATAGAATCGACTAGGTCGATTGATCGATGGTTCGATCTGATTTAATGACTTGATTTGATTTGAGTTGAAATGATTGGATGAGTTTATAAATTATACTGACTTGCAGGAAGAAATTGAGGCAAAAGTAAGTCCTCTGACTTGTGCTTGTACTTAGGCAGCCCTTGGGGCGTATTTCCTTCCTAGTCGGGACTTAAGAGGGTGAACTTGTTGAGACATTGTCTCACCCCGTCGTGCAATAACATTTTCAGGTTTTTAGATGGTGAATCCCTCTGAGCGACATGGTTGTCCCATGAGGGTTACCGATCAAGTTTCTAGTTTCCCCCATCCCAGATGTTTTTGGGTCTATGAGCTTGTTGTAACTACTGTCTAGGTCTAAGAGGTTCCACATCAAGAGATACATAATCGATTCAAAGCATGGTTCTGCTATGCTCTTAACGGTGTTAGGCTAGGTCCCCTTAGGACTTTCGACATCCTCGCTGTGGTGATTGATGCTGCTCTGGACGAGGATCTAACTAACCCCCTGATGGCTTAGTGGAGAACCCGCTGTCCTGTCTGGCTCCTATGGACACTAAAGAATCGGCGATCGAGTCGGACTAGTTGGTCATAGGACAACTTGTTCTGAGATTCGACTTCTTTGTAGACCTTGTAAATATCAGCTAGTAATGTATATGAATTAGTCTTATATGTATAAAGGTGTGATTTGGTTTTTGAGAATTATGGCCATACTTTTCTATCCTATCTTGTTGTTGTCTAGGGAATAATTATTCGCTTCCGCATGCATATTAAAATGAATAGGTCGACAACGCATCCTGGGACATCGCTATTTAATTGACCACCGAGGGATGGGCACACATTCGGAGGATCGGGGTGTGACAACCCCGTTTAGTGGTATCAGAGCAAGGTTAGTGTATGGAGTGATAAGGCACGGTGGGTTTATGGGATAGTTAGTAGGAATGACCTATATTTCATGCTAGTGCATGTTAGTGATAGCTGTTTGGTAAATTGTTTGTTTAAGATCACTCAGTTCCTAATTCGGTGTGGAATTGGAAAACAAGTTCTGTAAGAATCTTGCATAATGAGTGATCAGGAGCAGAGGACTCCTAGAAAGTGAACCATCGGACTAGTGACTCAGGGTAAGACGCCGGCTAGGATCGGTGCCTGAGGTGGTCGTGGTAGAGCATCGGCTCAAACCAGTGTAAGCACAAGAGTACCGCCGTTGGCCGGTACTGAGAGTGTAGCAGCACCAAGCGATCATAGGTTCGACGGGATTGTTCAGGCGCTAGTGACCCTTGGGAGCTTATTGGGTCAATAAGCTCAGGACCAAGCCGGCGTTGTTGCCATTGTCACTGTCGCCATCAATGCCATAACCACTGTTGTTACCGCACTATTGAGGCCTAACCTAGAGTTGTGATCGGAGAGCAAATTACCGCATTTGAGTCAAGATTCGGTTCCAACAAAGATGATAGTTGATTAGGGAAAAGGCATATGTCAGAAGAAGGGTATCCTATTCCATCTAACTAGAAGAGTAGGATTGGAAAGCCAATGCCCAACTCGAACGATGTGTGTCATGTCTATAGGAAAAGACAGATCTACCCCTTGTTGTAAAAGGGAAAGGACTTGTTACGGGTGTCACCCATATGGCCACCTGGTCAAGGATTGTCCACATGGGTCAATGGGACCACATTACCACCGTCGCTGATAGAACTGAATAGAGAGAATGCACTACAAAACATTCAGTTGGATATTTGGAACATGCCTCCAATGTAAGGAAGGGTACATGCTATCACCTGACAAGAGGTATGGGGCTCACCAGATAGGTGCCGAGTTTGTGGAAGGAATCATGGACCAACCCCTTGTAGCACCCCGAACCCTTCGGCGATCGCCACAAGCCCTGATGTTACACTTTATTACCTTTCTTTCTTTCGAACAAGCGTTCTAATTTGCAGACACATTTTTTTTTTTAAATAATCGGTCCCAACGCGACTCATAGCGGAAGCAAATTAAACATCACCATCTATCCCCCTACCAATCCATGATACAAATACACACCACTAATCACCATAATTTTATAAACAAGCCACGACACTTTATTTACATATATATTTTCAAGATGGGATTTCTTTTGGGTCGGTACATCAAAAAGGAAAAGTTAGGACTCAGCCACGTCCAGCCTAAAACCTCAAAAAGAAACCTCGACCCTCAACATCACACGTGCAACAACCCCCATCATAAGTGTCGGCTATCTATCCCCAAAAAGAAACAGCTCCTACTCATCGCGCGCAGGTCTCACACCCAACCCGGTGCATCAGGCGATGGCGGCAGTAGCATCCCTCGCATAGCTCCATCCCGACGAACGTGTACGGATATAAACTCCTGAATAACAGGACCCCCAGCTAGGCCCACGTCATACATCACTAGACAACGTACTCGGATAAAAGTCAGTTCGGGAATAGAGGAACAGTCTATCTCAACACACTCGACCTCTACATCGGATGGTATCCCGTAAATGTACCCCGCGTGACAGCAGGAAGCGGCATACTGGCTAATCTGAAATGTTATCCCCAAAAGGGGTGAGTACAACCACTCAGCAGATAGAGAAATCCAATAACAACTCAATGCATCATTTAAATTACACATGCATTGCACGCGTTACTTACCTTGAAGCCAGGCACACACTATCATGCATCATCATATCACATCACATATCATCATCATCATCATCATCATGCATATCATCATGCATATCATATCATGGGTGATCATCATATCACATCACATATCATCATCATCATCATCATGCATATCATCATGCATATCATATCATGGGTGATCATCATATCACATTACATATCATCATCATCATCATCATCATCATGCATATCATCATGCATATCATATCATGGGTGATCATCGTATCACATCACATATCATCATCATCATCATCATCATGCATATCATCATGCATATCATATCATGGGTGATCATCATATCACATCACATATCATCATCATCATCATCATGCATATCATCATGCATATCATGTCATGGGTGATCATCATATCACATCACATATCATCATCATCATCATCATGCATATCATCATGCATATCATATCATGGGTGATCATCATATCACATCACATATCATCATCATCATCATCATGCATATCATCATGCATATCATATCACAGGTGATCATCATATCACATCACATGCCATCATCATCATCATCATTATCATCATGCATATCATCATGCATATCATATCATGGGTGATCATCATATCACATCACATATCATCATCATCGTCATCATCATGCATATCATCATGCATATCATATCATGGGTGATCATCATATCACATCACATGTCATCATCATCATCATCATGCATATCATCATGCATATCATATCATGGGTGATCATCATATCACATCACATATCATCATGTCATGGTTTAATTTTCATCTTTATCTTTCAATTTTGATCACCACATCACCCGTTCATCAATCTCATCATCAACCCTTCGGGCAGAAACCTCCGACAGGGCTCCCGGCAAACTCAGCCATCCCATGGCCACCGGGCTTCCGGCCCCCCACATTCCGAGCATCTCGCATCTCAACTAGCATCACGAGGCATTTCCTTCGGGCAGAAACCTCCGACAGGGCTTCTGGCCTTTACCCTTCTAGCCAGGCATCCCGCACACCAATCCTGGCATCGCGAGGCATTCCTTTCGGGCAAAGACCTCCGACAAGGCTTCCGGCCCCCCACATTCCGGGCATCCTGAATCTCCCAGGGAATTCCGGCAATGTATCTATACATTCCGGCCATCATTCTCCACCACAACCACTTCCTCATTTACCATCATCCACATATACCATTTCTTTATCTCAATTTAACATGGCAATTGGCATGGTATCAAACAAATCACACTTGACATGGAATTCACACTTGCATCTCAATTCATATGTCATACACATGCCAAAACTTTATCCCATACACATCTCAATTCAATACATGTACAAGGACCATGTCATACGCATACCAAGACTTTATCATATATACATCTCAATCCAATTCATGTGCAAAGACCTCATCACACATATGCCACACAAATAGAATTGAATCCATGGCCAAATAAAAATCCATTTTATTTTATTATTATTTTATTGTTATTTTATTATTATTTATTTTATTATTTAATATCAATAAATTTCCAAAATTACATAAATCCTGGAAATTATTAAACAAACCCATAGGATGATATTTACTTGCAAAATTCATGGCCAATATGAAATTTTTACCAAATTCCACAATTTTCCAAAACATCCTATGATTCTCGGATTTAAACCAAATGCACAGTTTCCGAATAAATTCAATTAAAATATCCATTCGGCCTCCAAAAATTACGAAATTTTACAGGGTGATAGCCAAGGAATTTTCGTGCATCTTTCATGAAGAACTCCAAGTCAAATTCCTTACATATTATTTTATTCAACCTCACGAAGCTTCTGGAACCTTTACCGCATCGTCCAGAATACACATCTCCGAAATATTAAGATTTCACCCATCTATTCTCTTTCGTTTCCTCTGAAATTCGGATATGTTATGTATCAAGGTGTTCTTTACAAGTTTCATGAAGAGATCTAGGTCAAATAACCAAAGTATGGTCACCATTTAAGTCCATCAAGTCTCGGGTGTCTCGGAACACATCACCAGAATCATCGTCTCCAACATCTAGCCGATTTACTAGGCTATACTTGTTCATTTCTCTTCAAATTTGAGTATGTTGTAGTTTAAGATGTTACCTACAACTTTCATGAAGATATCGAAGTCATATTTTCATCACAAACCAACATGCAACCAAGAATCCAACAAAAGGTCAGTGAAAACTTCACAGATCTGAGGTCTCCGTATAGCAAGACTTTAACCCCTCAAATATCCATCATTTTTCACGAAATTTCAGTATGTTATACTACAAGATGTTAGCTACAACTTTTATGAAGACACCGAAGCCAAAATCGGACTCCAAATACACATGCAAGCTCAAACAAGTTTCGGACTCACACAACCCGAACAAGAACAGTCACACGGCTTGAAAACAACCAACCCTTACCTCGGTTTTTCTCACAAATATCACCCAAAATCGAACATGCAAACCATATACACACATGCAAGAGAAGTTATAGGACTCCACTTGCCTCTAAGATGAGCAAATGACGGCGTACGGACGGCTGGACACGGCGGCACACGGCGGCTCCTCCTCGGCTCCGCCTCCTCTCCCTCTCGGTCTCTCCCTTTCTCTCGCAATTTCTCTCTCTCTCTCACCCTCTCTCTCAGCCAAATGAAGAAAACCGGCCACCTTCTCTCTCTCCTCCCCTCTTATACTCCCTAATCCTCATGATTAGCAATCATGAGATTGCCTACAAACCCACCAATGCATGCCATTCCTTCATGCCACTCGTCACATTAAATTTTGAATTGATTTTAGGCTTGGGCTTGGGCCTTTATGGCCGGCGACCACTCCCTCTTGGGCCACTATTGGGCCGGCGACTTGGCCCATTAAAGGCTTAGGCTAAATGGGTCTAAGGCCCATTCGAAAATTAACCCTCTTTTTTCCTTTTTTTTTTTAAATTCTTCTATAAATATTTTTGAATTCCAATTTTCATCTCGGCCAAACTCTTGGGATATTTTTGTTCATTGAAATTTAAATCATATGGCCAAGCATAGATTATTAATCTATTAAATTTAAATTTCCACAATCACAAGCACAAATCATCAAATTAAAAGACTAATGGCTAAAACATAAGCCATGGGAATTCTACCACCTAATTAAAGACTTAACACACCTTAAGGCTTGGCTTTGAATTTCTGGGATGCCACACCCCGTGTCCCGGTATGACCAGAACGTGCTTTGAATGTGACCAACCTAACCATTTGGCGAGGAACTATCCGCGTAGGTCTAGAGGAGCATAAGCACCGCTATCGCAGTAGGGCGCCACTAAGAGGACGAGAGGAGCATGAATGGACCGATCATGCATTGATCAAGGGAAGAATGTTTTTGAGGTGTTTTTATTAGAGTAGCATAGCAGGATTTTGAGTGAAGGTTGTAGAACTTCCGTGGTTTTAGTAAAGTAGTAGAAAGAAACATCTATGACTATAGTGTACGAGACCGGGTTGTTTATGTATAACTTTAATGTTATATGAAAAGGTTTGGCTCGAGGAGCTTTTGTTGTAATGAATTGCGGTAGAGATATAATGCAATTTGATCAGTTAGCATATGAAAGTTTTGAATTACTAAGAGTCGGAAAGGACCTTCGATCCCTGTTATTTCGTCACTGAGGACAACCGGGTCTTGGATGTAGTTTGCAAAAATTTATTGGGCAACTTTAGTGGATACATCAGTTGAGAAACCAAATGTGGAAATCATAGCCGTGGTACTAAAGTTTTCTGAGATGTTGCCAAAGGAATTGTTAGGTCTGCCGCCAAAAAGGAAGCTATAGTTTGTGATCGAGTTAGTATTTGGGTCAGAGCCAATCTTTAAGGCTCCTTACTGGATGTTGTTATTTGAGTTGAAAGAATTGAAGGTGCAGATGCAAGAATTGTTGAATAAGGGATTTATATATCCCAGTGCATCACTTTGGGGAGCATCAGTTTCGTTTGTGAAAAAGAAAGATGTTTCGTTACGCTTGTGCAGCGACTATTGTCAACTCAATTAGGTAACGATCAAGAACAAGTATCCCCTCTAGAGGATCGACAACTTGTTTGACCAGCTAGAAGGAGCGTCAATATTTTCAAAATTGACTTAGGGATAGGGCATCATCAGTTGAGGACCAAAAAGAAGGATATACCAAAGTCAACATTTAATACTCAAGACAACCATTATGAGAGTACTGTAATGCAATTTGGTATGACGAACGCTCCAACTGCTGTCATGGATTTGATAAACCGAGTGTTCAAAGAAAATCTAGATCAGTTCGTGATCATGTCCATCGATGATATTCTGGTGTATTAGAGAAGTGCTGAGGAGCACGAGAGACATCTGAGAATAGTACTGCAGACTCTGAGGATTCACGAGCTGTACACCAAGTTTAGCAAGTGCGAGTCTTGGTTGGCTCGTGTTGTTTTCCTAGGTCACATGATTTTAGGCGAAGGAATCTCTGTAAACCTGACCAAGATTGAAGCAGTGACCAACTAGCCAAGACTGACTACAATGACAGAGATCAAAAGCTTTCTAGGTTTAATAAGCTACTACAAAAGGTTTGTGGAAGGATCTTTAGCTTTAGCATCGCTGTTGACTCGACTATTGAAGAAGGAAGAGAAATTTATGTGTACCGACAAGTGCGAGCGTAGTTTCCAAGAGCTTAAGTAGAAGTTGACTACCGCACCTGTGCTGATCATTTCATCTGGTCCTGGAGGATACGAGATCTATATTGATGTGTCATTGAGAGGACTGGGTTGCGTGCTGATGCAACATGGTAGAGTTGTTGCATACGCCTCCCGTCAGTTGAGACCTCACGAGCTGAATTATCCAACGCATGACTTAGAATTTACAGCAATCATTTTCGCTCTAAAGATTTAGAGACATTATTTATGTGGAGAAATATTTGAGATCATCACTTACCATCAAAGTCTCAAGTATCTATTCTCTCAGAAGAAGTTGAATATGAGACAATGTCACTGGATGGAACTTCTGAAGGACTATGATTGTGATATTTTATATCACTTTGGAAAGGCGAATAAGGTCACAGATACCTTAAGTCAAAAGTCTTCAATTGCGCAGATGTTGCTCAAGGAATGGATTTTACTCGAAAGAGATCGAGATTTGGCTTTCAAATTTAAGGTAGGCCTCTTTTCGAATCTTATGGCCTCCCTCAGAATTGAGCCAAATGTTCAAATCAGAATCAAGACGCTTCGATTGACAGACCCAGATGTTCAGAAAATCCTACAAGAGGATACCGATAAGAGAAAGGCTGATTTCCAAATTTTTTATGGTGGAACACTAAGGTTCCGAGGACGATTGTGTGTACCTGATGATGCAGGGCTTAATGACGAGATCTTATTAAAAGCTCATCGTAGTAGTTACAGCATTCATCCTGGCAATATGAAGATGTATCAGAATCTATGTCAACACTATTGATGGTCCAGTATGAAGGCGGACATCGCCAAACATGTTACTAAGTGTCTGACGTGTCAGCAAGTGAAGGCACAACATTGTAAGCCGGGAGGATTTTTGCAACCTCTCAAGATTCCCGAGTGGAAATGGGAACACATCACAATGGGTTTTGGATAGGCTTAGTAAGGAGTTAGAAGAGTAATGACTCCATTTGGGTAGTGATCGACAGACTGACGACGTCGGCTCACTTCATCGCAATACGAAATGACCTTGATTTAGACAAGCACACAAAAGTGTATGTGCGTCAGAGAGTTCATCTGCATGGATTACCGGTGACAATTACATCAAACCGAGACCCGAAGCTCACAGCTACCAATAGAGTATTCAGTTGGCTCCTTTCGAAGTTTGGTATGGTAGAGCATACATAATGCCAGTGCGTTGGGATGAGATTGGAGAATGAAAGATCACAGACCCAGAGATAGTTCAGCAGTCAGTGGATGCAGTTGCCATCATCAGAGACAGATTAAAGACCGTTTAGAGTCGCCAAAAAAGTTACGCTGATAAGCATCAAAGGCCATTGGAATTCTAAATTGGTGATTAAGGTGTCACCAATGAGGGGTACCTTGCGCTTCGGCAAGAATGGAAAGCTGAGTTCAAGGTTTGTAGGTCCTTTTAAAATTCTAGAAAGAATCGGGATCACCTCTCGCATTGCTGCCAAGGTTGGCGCAAGGGCATGATGTCTTTCACGTGTCGATGTCGAGGATGTATGAGCCTGACCCGACCCATGTGCTAAATCTTGAAGAATTAGACATTGACGACAGAGTGTCGTACGTGGAAAGCCCGATTTAGATCGTGGATCGGAAAGATTAGTTTCTACGCACCAAGATGATCCCCTTAGTCAAAGTGGTCTGACAACACCACGGGACAAAAGAAGCAAAATGGGAAAAAGAAGACTTGATGGGACGACCACACCCCAACCTTTTTGTTTAAAGATCTATAGGGGTTTAAATTTCGAGGAAGGAATTTTTTTTTAGAGTGGAAGAGTTGTGACATCCTGATTTTCAGGTTCTAATTTCGATTGGATAAGTTGGGTTTTCCATCGACACGCCTACAGTGCTTTTCTCTAAGTTGGCCTCTCAAGAGATAATTAGCCTATTAGGTGAAACCGTTACGAAATTTTAATGCAATAAATTTGAGAATTTGACTAGGAATCGACTACTCGACCATACTACTCTGCAAGAGTCATTACGGCATAGTTAAAAATCGATTAGAGGCCAGAGATAGGTTGATTTGACTGAGGTGTGTGATTAAATGTGGGTGATTCTACCTAATTGTAAAACTCTCATAGAACAGCACTTGATCGATTTTTCTGTCGTTTTGGATATCCTTTGTCCGTATTTGAAACTTCGAAATTTTCACAACAATCGAGAGTCGCCAATAGGTCGAAGAAGTACATTGTGACAAGAAATAAATTGATCACGGGTCAATTATACCAAAAATTCCGAAAAGCTACCCGGCAGGCTAGGTCACACTAAAATCGCGCCAAATTGAAATTAACCACGAATTTGAACCCGATTTCATAAATTGAAAATTCCATCATGTCACGATTTATTTTAGAAACGTCGACTCAACTTTCCGGAAATCTTCAGCAAATTTAAGATTTTTACAGAAAATCAATTTGGATGATCCGGAAAAGAATGGAAATTTGGAAGGGCCAAATTGAAGGGATTTTTAACCTCCTTAGTGAGCTATTTGATGAAAGGAAATTGTAGAAATCATGTGGGCTTCTTCCTTAGCAAAATTGGACATCAATTGGAGAAATTGACGAAGAAATGGAAGTCCAATCGAGTGAAATTCGTAGGCTAGAGGGGCTGTCTTATTTTTGGTCTTCAATTGGACTTCAAATTGTGCAAGTTGGTGTTGAAATTGGTCTTGGATGACCAATTGATATGTTTGGTTGAAGGTGAGCTGAAAATAAGCTTGAATAAGCACTCAAGTATTCAAGATTTTTGGTGTTTGACTACTTTTCCCCCACCAGACTCCCTCTCTCACATGTTCCCTTCTCTCTCTCTCTTTTCTTTATTTTTTCTGCACATTTCCATTTCCCCCCAGCCGACATCACTCTCTCCCTATCCATCCATCCACGCATCTCTCTCTCTCCTCGCTCTCTTCTCAAGCACGTTGCCAGCTACCCGTCCCCTTCACCCATTCCTCTGTAGCTTCCTTTTCTTTTACTTTCAGTTCTGTTGAAGATGTTGACTCCTCCATGTCTCTCTCCCTCCACCAATTTCCCTTCATCCGTACTTTCTCCTCCAGTCAACCAGCGAAGCCGAAGTTGACTGCCAGTTGCTTCCCTCTTCGTTGCCAGCTACCGCGCGCCCCAACAGTAGCTCTATCGAAGCTGCTTCTTCCTTCATACCTCCATTCCAACTCCTACAACTCAACCCGCAAGTCAGCCAATCCCGAGCCAAGCCTAGCATCGCATGTTCTAGCTCCTTTGTCCCACCAAGCTGCGCTGCAACAGCTTCGATCAATAGAGCCAAGCCGTGGCCAGCATCCCCCCCTTCAAGACCGCAACAACATTGGGCTTGTAGGGCCGTTTTTAGCCTAGTCTGGACTCTCGTTGGTGTCGCCGCTTCAGAGTTTGTCGGCCGTCGTTGCACCGCCGTCGCCATGGACTTATCGGCTCGCTAATCCAATGATTTTACTCACTAATCTCCACTTAGAGAGTTAATTATGCTTAAGGATTGATTAGTTTAAGTTAAGCATAGATTAAGTAGTTAGTTAGAATAGATTAACAAATTAATTAACCGTTATTACATGTTAGGTGGTTAGAGTAGTGTAATTAAAGATTAGATAAGCTCTAGTATTTATCTAATTAGGTTTGGAATTTTTCCGGGCATGTTTCGATATTTATTTAGGCTTTTCCGGCCTAAGTTGCATTTATTGGCATTTATTAATTAATTTTTGTAATTATGTAATTAATTATTATTTTTCGAAAATTAGACCGAAATAGCCGGTGACTAGAATTTCGTGCAGATTGCAATGATGTGTTGGTTTATTTAATTGAGTTCTAATTTGTGCTGATTAAGTGAGATTTGTAATTTTTGGAATTTATCCCAAAATTGAGTATTTTCTATTATTTACAACATGAAAGAAACAATCATCATCACGAACAGGCAAAGCAATCACAATCAAGGAATCCAATCAATGTATTTAACTAATCAAACATGACCTCTAGATCGGCCTTTGTGATTCATGCAAAGATTTATCTAGGACGCCTACTTAATTCATTTTTAAAATGACTAATAGCCATTGGCCGCTATTTGTGTTCTCGCATGGCAACCAATGTTTAAAAAGTCACTAAGGGTTCTAAGTGTGACCCAAGATATCCCACAAGATCATGCATCACACCTATGCATACATCTATAAATCACATGCATAGTTCAAAATAAACATGCAAGTAGGTCATCGGGCCTTGGTTCTCAATCAATCAAACAAGATCAATGAGCCAACACTAGATCACTTATTCAATCATCAAGTGTCAAACACAATCACATGCGTTCTATGAAAGGAAACACAGCTAAAGCTAAAAAAATATTCAAGTGATGCCTAAAAGTCATTTAAGAGGGAATCAAACAATGGATCATAAAGAAAATTGTAAACAACATAGCGAAGTTATATCGCGGGTTTGGAACTCATTTAGCCACCAAGGCTAACTCAAGTGCATCAATGGGCACACTAATCGAGCTTCGCAAGTGTCCTAAATATGGTCCAAACCTAGACAATATCAATGTCATGTCAAAAACATAATTTGGAATTTTAGGATATAAAGCGTAACATGAAAGCTTGGGTGAAAGGGAGACATGGTTTCGTTATAGCTATGCGGCACATTTATTAGCCAAGGCTAACTCAGGTGCATCAATGGGTTCATTGATCAAGCTCCGTAGATGTTGGAGAAATCTTTCCAGAATATTTTGAAGCTGACAAAACGTTTCTTTCAGTCTAAAGTCTGCATGTTCGAAGACCGTCAGTTTAAAGTCTGAAGACTTTGTTCTCTCGAGACCCAAGACTCAAGATTTAAGTCTCGAGGCCCAAGACTCAAGACTCAAGACTTAAGTCTCAAGACTCAAGACTCAAGACTTAAGTCTCCAGACTCAAGACTCAAGGATTAAGTCTCAAGTCTCAAGACTTAAGACTCAGGACTCAAGACTTTATTCTCACTGACAGTCTTTCTAATCCAGTGTTGAAGGAAATCCAAAGCCGAGGTTTATGGTTGAGGATTCGGTCCTATCCTCTGGAATAGATTTTTTGGTTGGATAATCATTTCGGATTCTTATCTAAGATCAATTGAAGATCCGATGGTCGACGAAATAATTTTGGATTATTCTATTCTTGGAAACCGAGATCCTGATTGTATGGGCGAACAGGATTGATGAGCTATCATCAGATTCCTTAAATAGCTCGGCTGATCTTCTTGATTGATTCCGTCCAACGGGTAGATTGGAGGAATTCCTTTGGTAAGTGCCAACGGCTATGATGGCATGAAGGAGTATAAAAGGAAGACGTTCAAGTTGTTTTAAGAGTGTGATCGATAGAAAAATTCCAGAGTCTGAAGATCCTTGATTGTTAGTTGAGACTGAGCGAAATTGTATACAGAGAGTGTTTATACTTGGTGACGCCTTGAGTGAGTGTGGTAGATCATCTACACCTAGAAATCAAGGAAGATCAACACTGTAACAACTCTTTGATCATAGTGGAATCCAGCCAATCGGCTGTCAGTGCAGAAGAGTGGACGTAGGCTTGAATCAAGCCGAACCACTATAAACCGAGTGTTCAATTCTCTCTTTCCCTTACTCAGTCTTGCGATTGAATTTTTAACTGTTGCTAATACTCTAATTGATATCGTGCAAGCTTCGAAAAACTTTTGTATACCTATTCACCCCCCTCTAGGTACTCGTACTAGCTATCTCAATTGGTATCAGAGCTCGTGTTCTTACTTTGTTTGAAGTTTTTTACTTCAGAGTAAAAGATCCATGGCTAGTATGCTAGCACCAGGGCTGATGGAGGGGCAAAGCAATACCAGACCTCCCTACTTCGATGGAAAGGATTACAACATCTGGAAGAACAAGATGAAAGCTTTCCTACGATCAAAGGATCCTCTGGAATGGGACGTTGTGGAAAGAGGAATTAATCCTGCTGCTGCATCAATCTCTGAAAGAGGGAAAGAAACTGTTGAAACCAGCGGAATGTCTCAAGAAGAAATAAACAAGAGACAAGCACTCGATGCTAAAGCAATTTATTCTTTATATTGTGCCTTGTCACCAACTGAATATAACAGAATATCTTCTTGTGTTACAGCAAAAGAAGTTTGGGACAGGTTACATATCACTTATGAAGGGACAGATCGAGTGAAGGAGACCAGAATTAACATTCTTCTTGGTCAATATGAATCCTTCAAAATGAAACCAGGAGAATCTATAACTGACATGTTTAGTCGTTTTACAGATATTGTCAATGGTCTTGAGAACCAAGGACAAAAAATTTCTGATCCCATGAAGGTGAACAAGCTTCTACGTGGACTCTCCAAGGATTGGAATCATATAAAGACTTCAATAAGAGAGACGCAAAGAATCATGCCATTATCTGTAGACGAACTGATTGGAACTCTTCAGTCTTACGAAGTGGAACGAATTAATGAAGACGAAGATCCAAGAGGTAAGAAATCTATTGCACTAAAATCAAATGATGATTCTGATGATGCAGATTCTGAAGATGATATGGATGATGAGGAGCTCGCCCTCATGATAAGAAGATTCAGAAAACTGAATAGAAAAGGCAGAAGGTTCATCCCAAAGAAACAAAGTTTTCAGAGACAGCAGACCAAGTCTGTTGATGATGAGGAACCAAACAAAGATGTAGTTTGCTTCGAATGTAAAAAGAAGGGACACATCAGACCCAACTGTCCTCTTCTGAAAAAGAAAAGAGGAAAAGCTGAGAAATCTCGAAAAGCTCTTAAAGCCGAAACCTGGAGCGATACAGAGTGTGAAGAGAGTGATGAGGAATATGCCAACCTGTGTCTAATGGCGCAATCAGACTCAGACTCTGGATCAGACTCAGACAGTGAATTTGAGGTAAGTGATTATAAAATCCCTGTCAAAGTCTCTAAATATATTGATGAGTTATGTTTTAGTCTTAAGACTTCTCTTAAAAAGATTTCCGAACTTAAAAAGGAAAACTCTGTTTTAAAACAAAAGGAAAACATTTTAGAAGAAAAGGTAAAAAATTTAGACTTGAATGTTTCTACTCTTAAAGAGAGTGAAGAAAATCTTTCAAAAGAAAATACTTTCTTAAAAACTGATTTATCAAATATTTCAAAGAAATTTTCAATAGGGTCCGAAAAACTTGAAAAAGTCCTTTCAATCCAAAGACCTTACTTCAATAAGTCGGGTCTAGGTATGACAGCTGAAACAATCCCTTTGATTGATTTTCCGAAAGTAAAAGAAAGAATTAAGAAAAGACCATCAAAAGAGGCTTATAAAAATCATTTCAAAAGAGTTTTTGTAAAGCCTGTAGGTCGAAATGCTTTAAGGTGTTCTAAGTGTAACAGTCAGGATCATTTTGAAAAAGAATGTCCTATGGTTTAGAAGCCTGTTAAGAGAGTATGGCCTATTAATGCTCATCCTACTAACACCAAAGGACCCAAGAAAATTTGGGTACCAAAGAAAGCTTGAGACTCTCTTTTGAATGCAGGTCTCTGTCAAAAAGAAGGTAAAGTGGTATCTTGATAGCGGATGCTCAAGACACATGACAAGAGACTCAAATAGTTTCATAAAGCTTATTAAAGTAAATGATGGAAAAGTTTCATTCGGAGGAAATAGAAAAGGAAGTATTGTGGGATTCGGAACTGTGAAAATTGGAAATCTCACAATAAGCAATGTTTCTCTAGTGGAAGGACTCAACTACAATCTACTCAGCATTAGCCAATTGTGTGATACTGGTTACAAGATCTTCTTTCAAGAAGGCATATGTTCTGGAATTAGCAAAGATTCGACTCAGTCTTTCATGGGTCGAAGGCATGGAAACATCTACCTCCTTGATGTAAAGCCAAATGAAGAACAATGCTTAATCTCAATTCAAGATGAAGCAGTTCTATGGCACAGAAGACTTGGCCATATCAACAAGAAGCAATTAGCCAAAATCTCTTCAAAGCAGCTTGTTCGAGGTCTACCTAAATTGCCATATCAAAAGTCTGACTTATGCACTCCATGCATTCTGGGAAAGCAGGTAAGAAATTCATTTAAGCAAATAAATCATGTATCTACTAATCATGTACTGCAATTGCTTCATATGGATCTCTTCGGACCAACAAGAACCCAGAGCATTGGAGGTAAGAAATATTGTCTAGTAATTGTAGATGATTATTCTCGTTTTACCTGGGTATATTTTCTTGCAAATAAATCAGAAACCTTTTCGTACTTTGAAAAGTTTGCTAAAAAGGTTCAAAATGAAAAATGATGTGTTATTTCGAGTATAAGAACAGATCATGGAAGTGAATTTGAAAATCAAGATTTTACGAGATTCTGTGATAAATCTGGTGTTAATCACTTGTTTTCTTCTCCGTATACTCCAGAGCAAAATGGAGTTGTGGAAAGAAAGAATAGATCTCTTCAAGAAATGGCTAGAACACTTTTAATTGAAAGTAAAATTTCTTCACGATTTTGGGCTGAAGCTGTTTCAACTGCTTGCTATATTATAAACAGAGTCTATCTAAGACCTATTCTTGATAAAACCCCCTATGAATTGTTCAAAGGTAAGAAGCATATTGTTTCATACTTTCATGTGTTCGGTTGCAAATGTTTTATTTTGAAAAATGCAAATGATCGAGTTGGTAAGTTTGAAGAAAGATCAGATGAAGGCATCTTCCTTGGATATTCTATATCAAGCAAAGCCTACAGAGTCTACAACAAAAAAAGCCAGTCTGTGGAAGAATCAATGAATGTCAAATTCCAAGACTCAGTGCAAGATGAATCCAGCCAGACTCAGTACGAAGAGACTGAATCCACTCTAGATCTTCAAATGTCTACATCTCAAGAAGCATCTCAGATTCTGAAAGTCCATCATCAAGACGCTCATGGAGAATCAAATAAAGAAAGAGATCATCAACCTGGTAACTGGAAGCACAAATCCAGTCATCCCAAAGATCTTATTATTGGTGAACTTAATGAAGGAATCCGCACCAGATCAAAAAGGCATGAAGAATCTAGTGCTGTGGCTCTCATCTCTGAAATTGAACCAAAGAGCATAGAAGAAGCTTTATCTGATGAAAGCTGGATCGAAGCTATGCAAGAAGAGCTCAGACAGTTCAACATCAATGATGTCTGGGAATTGACATCTAAACCAAAAGGTAAATCCGTCATTGGAACTAAATGGGTATTCAGGAACAAGATGAACGAAAAAGGAAAAGTCGTACGAAACAAAGCAAGACTCGTGGCCAAAGGATATACGCAAGAAGAAGGAATAGACTATGACGAGACTTACGCACCAGTTGCAAGGTTAGAAGCTATTCGTCTATTACTTGCGTTTGCTTGTTACAAAAATTTCAGGTTATTCCAAATGGACGTCAAAAGTGCTTTCCTAAATGGATTTATCCATGAGGAAGTTTATGTGGAACAACCGCCTGGATTTGAAGACCCAAAGAAGCCAAACTCAGTCTTCAGACTGAAAAAGGCTCTGTATGGTCTAAAGCAAGCACCTCGAGCTTGGTACGACAGACTAAGTAAGTTTTTATTACAGAATGGTTTTGTCAAAGGTAAAGTAGATACTACTTTGTTTATCAAAAAGGAAAACAAAAACTTTTTACTTGTTCAAATATATGTTGATGACATTATTTTTGGATCTTCTAATGAAAGTCTTTGCAAGAAATTTTCTAAGTCTATGCAGGATGAATTTGAAATGAGTATGATGGGAGAGTTAACATTCTTTCTTGGACTCCAAGTAAAACAAATGAAGGAAGGAACTTTCATCCATCAAGAAAAATATGCGAATGATCTTGTCAAAAGGTTTGGATTGGAAAAGTGCAAAAAGACCGACATACCAATGTCATGTTCTCAGAAGATAGACAAGGATGAAGAAGGGAAGAAAGTAGATCAAAAGCTGTACAGGAGCATGATCGGTTCACTTCTTTATCTTACTGCTTCTAGACCTGATATTTTGTTTAGTGTTTGTATTTGTGCTAGGTTTCAATCAGATCCTAGAGAATCACATCTCATTGCCGTGAAACGTATTATCAAATACGTTGCTTCATCTTCAAGCATCGGTCTTTGGTATCCAAAGAGGGGAGACTTTAATCTTCTAGGATACTCAGATGCAGATCTGGCCAGTTGCAGAGTCGATAGAAAGAGTACTTCTGGAACTTGTCAACTGCTTGGAAACAGGACAGTGTCTTGGTTTTCAAGGAAGCAAAGCTCTGTAGCTCTCTCAACAACAGAAGCAGAGTATGTAGCTCTTGGAAGCTGCTGTTCGCAAATTCTATGGATAAAACAACAGCTACAAGACTTTGGCATTGAAGACTCATGCACAGAAATCAGATGTGACAATACCAGCGCTATCAATCTCACCAAAAATCAAATCCTTCATTCAAGAGCGAAGCATATTGAGATTCGTCATCACTTTATTAGAGATCATATTCAAAATGGAGAAATCTCGATTCAATTTGTTGATTCAAAAAGTCAACTAGCGAACATATTCACAAAGCCTTTGGAGAAGAATCAGTTCGACTTTATCCGCTCGAGACTCAACATTTTGAAGCTTGAAGAAGTTAAAGTCTAGAGACTCACCAACTCTAAGACTCTGATCTCTGAGACTCTGATCTCTGAGACTCTAAATCCTGAGACTCAAGCATTCATGGCTAAAGACTGTAAGTTGTTATTTTATCTAAAAGGTACGAATTCTCGTTTATTTTATCTAAAAGGTACGTTCTATTATTCAGATATAATTCGTGTGAAATTTGAAAACTTGTCTTTTTTAAAGAAAGTTAATTTTGGCAGTTATTGATTTATGCCGTTTAAACTTCCCTTTTCAAATCCGAGGCATATACATATACGGTTATTCTACCCCCAATTTTCAAAACCCTAAAAAGCACTCTCCTCTCTATACTGTTTCTACTCTTTGTTCATTGTCGAGAAAGTGGTCATCTTTTCTTGGGAAAAGCAAGTGAAGGAATCCTCAAAGAGACAAAGAAAGATGTCGTCTTCAAGGAAATCATCAAGAATCGCAAACAGGGGACCACAAAGAATGGAGAAGGGACCGACTCACTTCGATCTCACAGAGGAAGAAGACTTACCAAGTCAGCGACAAAGTCCGATTCGCTCTCCTCCACGTCATTCAGCATCTCCTGCCTCTCAAAGTGCAAGTCAAAATCTGGAAGAAGAGATAATCGAGGAAGCTGACCCAGTAAGAGTCCAAAGACCCTTTGTTATCTATAAGCTTTATCGTGCGTTGAAAAGCACCGGTGCTTCATTAAATTATATAGATGACTTTCTAAAGGATCGATCGTGTGATAAGATGGTGGTAGGGTTGAAAATGTTAATGAAGATGCGTCTGCAAGAACTCTCTAAGGCAATGGAGAAATTCAAAGTGAAATCTCCAGTCCAGTCTGTTTCAAAAAGGAAAGGAAAGGAGGCCATTGGTGCTTCTTTGAAAAAGAGGAAAAGAACTCCTATCCTGGAGGAAGAAGATGAGGATGAAGATGATGAAGATCCCACTATACCAGCACTGACAAGAAAAAGACGTTCTGTGTCTTATCCGACAGAACTTCAGCAGAGCAGAGAAGAAGAAGCATAGAGAGAGAAGGAGAAAGAAGTTGAGGAAGAAAGAGAAGAACAAAAAGAACAGTCTGCTGATAAATCTGGAGAGAAGGGAAATCAAGAGCATGATCTTCATTCTTCCCCTTTCGATGTCTTAGAGACAGGGGGAGTTAGCGAGCAAGAGAGGTCTACACCTCATGCTGCTGAAGATCTAAGACAATCTCCAGAAGACCCAGAAGAAGTTCAGGTCTCTAAATTGCCTGAAGAAGGTGATACATCGATTCCAAATCTGCCAGACCAACCAAAAGAACCATCGTCTGCATGCACTCCATCTGAGAAAGTTAATGCCAGTACACAGACGGATGATTATGCAGATTTTCGTAGTATCATGAATATTCTTCTGGAAATGCGTAACCAGATATATGTTCTGGACTGTGAAATCCAAGCTTTGAAGCATGCTGGACAAGCATCTTCAGTCTCTCTGGAAGATAAATTCAAAGACCTCGCTATGCAGCTTCAAGCAAATGCCAAGAGAGAAGAGGTAGCTCATCTGCGAGAAGACCTGAAGAAGCTCGAAGGAGTAGTCCAGTCCATTGGGGATTTCCAAATCGTGCGCATTCCCAAGCAGACATGACACTTTTCTCACCCTTTTCAATGCTGACAAAAAGGGGGAGAACCAATTTGAACTTTCATTCATCATTTTTTAACTTTGACCTTTGTGGTTATGTTTAGTTTTGAGTATGACTTGAGATTTTGAACTTGGGTGTGAATTTGACTGAATTGGCTGTGGATTATGAACTTGACTGGTTGCATTTATTCAAGTGTTGTTATATGGTGTTTCTCATGAAAGACTAACCAATTTTCTGTGGATGCAGAGTCTGGTTGTTTTATTAATCTTTATGAGTTAGCCATATTGCTTGAGAAATGTTTTGCAGGTCAAAGTTGTTCAAATCTTCAAGAAAGTTTTGTCACCATCAAAAAGGGGGAGATTATTGGAGAAATCTTTCCAGAATATTTTGAAGCTAACAAAACGTTTCTTTCAGTCTAAAGTCTGCATGTTCGAAGACCGTCAGTTTAAAGTCTGAAGACTTTGTTCTCTCGAGACCCAAGACTCAAGATTTAAGTCTCGAGGCCCAAGACTCAAGACTCAAGACTTAAGTCTCAAGACTCAAGACTCAAGACTTAAGTCTCAAGACTCAAGACTCAAGGCTTAAGTCTCAAGTCTCAAGACTTAAGACTCAGGACTCAAGACTTTATTCTCACTGACAGTCTTTCTAATCCAGTGTTGAAGGAAATCCAAAGCCGAGGTTTATGGTTGAGGATTCGATCCTATCCTCTGGAATAGATTTTTTGGTTAGATAATCATTTCGGATTCTTATCTAAGATCAATTGAAGATCCGATGGTCGACGAAATAATTTTGGATTATTCTATTCTTGGAAACCGAGATCCTGATTGTATGGGCGAACAGGATTGATGGGCTATCATCAGATTCCTTAAATAGCTCGGATGATCTTCTTGATTGATTCCGTCCAACGGGTAGATTGGAGGAATTCCTTTGGTAAGTGCCAACGGCTATGATGGCATGAATGAGTATAAAAGGAAGACGTTCAAGTTGTTTTAAGAGTGTGATCGATAGAAAAATTCCAGAGTCTGAAGATCCTTGATTGTTAGTTGAGACTGAGCGAAATTGTATACAGAGAGTGTTTATACTTGGTGACGCCTTGAGTGAGTGTGGTAGATCATCTACACCTAGAAATCAAGGAAGATCAACACTGTAACAACTCTTTGATCATAGTGGAATCCAGCCAATCGGCTGTCAGTGCAGAAGAGTGGACGTAGGCTTGAATCAAGCCGAACCACTATAAACCGAGTGTTCAATTCTCTCTTTCCCTTACTCAGTCTTGCGATTGAATTTTTAACTGTTGCTAATACTCTAATTGATATCGTGCAAGCTTCGAAAAACTTTTGTATACCTATTCACCCCCCTCTAGGTACTCGTACTAGCTATCTCAGTAGACACTTTAAATATGACTCAAATTTGGACAAAATTCATATCAAGCCATTATTCAAACCATGCAAAAACAATTTTAAGAAGGAAAATTTTATACATTTGCATCAAATGAATGAAAATCGGGTTTGAATCAATTAGAACATGAATCAAAAGGAACCATTTGACTGTTCTGCTGAAATTGGGAATCCTCGGGTCTAGATATGATATAATCGTCACTAGCACTCCATGTAGATGAACTATCTGTCGCACAAACACTTCTGCATGCGTATTCAAATCAAGATCCTTTTGTACGGTGATAAAATGAGCCGACATCATCAATTTGTCAACCACTATCCAAATGGAATCATTACCCCTCTGACTTATTAGTGAGTCCGTCACAAAGTCTATCGTGATGTGCACTCATGGTCTCGAGAGGTCACAAGAGTCTTCTCGGCTTACCAAGCTGTGCCTTGATTCTTATATGAGCATCCGGCTCAATTCTAAGAGCGGCTATAATATTTGGAAGGTAGTCCATCTCAAATTGGAAAACTAAATCTCTAACTTTCTCAAGTAAGGTCCATTCTTTAACCAACATATGTGCAACTAAAGACTCCTAACTCAGCGCATTTGTGAATTAATTCGCCTTCCCAAGGTGATACAAAATATCACAACCCTAGTCCTTCAGAATTTCTAATTCACAACGCTATCTCATATTCAACTCCTTTTGAGAGAATAGATACTTGAGACTTTGATGGTTTGTGAAGATTTGGAATCTTTCTCCACACAAATAATTTCTCCAAATCTTCAGAGCGAAAATAATTACTGTGAGTTTTAAGTCATGCGTCAAGTAGTTCAATTCATGAGATCTCAACTGACGGGATGCGTATGCAACAACTCTACCATTTTGCATCAACGCGCAACTCAGTCCTCTAAATAACGCATCACTATAGATCTCGTATCCTCTAGGACTAGATGGAATGGTTAGCACAGTGCAGTGGTCAGCTTCTACTTAAGCTCTTGGAAACTACACTTGCACTTGTCTGCCCACACAAATTTCTCTTCCTTCTTCAATAGTCGAGTCAACGGTGGAGCTATTACTAAAAATCCTTCCACAAATCGTCTGTAATAGCTTGCCAAACCCAGAAAACTTTGGATCTCCATCACTGTAGTTGGTCTCGGCCAATTGATCACTACTTCTATCTTACTCGGGTCCATAGAGATTCCTTCACCTGAAATCACGTGACCTAAGAAAGCAACGTGAGTCAACCAAAACTCGCAATTGCTGAACTTGGCATACAGCTAATGGACTCACAGCATCTGCAACACTAATCTCAGGTGACTCTCGTGCTTTTCATCACTTCTCAAATACACCGGAATATCATCGATGAACATGATCACAAACTAATCTAGATATTCCTTGAATATTTGGTTCATCAAATCCATGAAGGCAGCTGGAGCATTCGTCAACCCGAATGACATTACAATGAACTCGTAATGACCATACCGAGTATAAAATGCTGACTTAGGAATGTCCTCCTTTCTGATCCTCAGCTGATGATATCCTATCCTCAAGTCAATCTTCGAAAATATCGACGCTCCTTGCAACTAATCGAACAAGTTATCGATCCTCGGGAGCGGATACTTGTTCTTGATCATTACCTGATTAAGTTGTCGATAGTCGATGTACAAGCGCAACGAACCATCTTTCTTCTTTACAAAGAGAATTGGTGCTCCCCAAGGTGATGCACTGGGACGTATGAATCCCTTATCCAAAAGCTCTTGCATCTGCACCTTTAGTTCCTTCAACTCAGAGAACGCCATCCGGTAAGGAGCCTTAGAGATTAGCTCTATCTCAAGTGCTAGCTCAATCACAAACTCAATTTCTCTCTATGGCGGTAATCCTGGCAATTCCTTTGGAAAGACATCTGGAAATTCTTGTACCACAGCAATGTATTCCATCTTCAGCTCCTCAATTGTCGTATCCACAACAGTTGCCAAGTACCCTTGACAACTCCCGTCTAACAAATGGGTTGCCTCTTGCAACGAGATTAAGGGAATTGAGGGTCCTCCTTGACTTTTGATAAATTCAAAATTTTCCTCCATCGACAGATTAAACTGTATCACATTGCAACAACAATTCATTACAAAAAAAGCTCCTCGAGCAAAAACCTTTTTATATATGGTATCAAAGTTATACCTAGGCAGAATATTCAAGTACAACTATAGCCAGTGATTTTCATTTCCATAACTTCATTACAATAGCTGGAGTTCTATAAACTTAACTAAAATTTTGCTACGCAATCTGATAAAATTGTTATGGGGACACTGCCCTTTCTGCTCAGTGCATAACTCGATTCATCTTTGAGCTGGTGGCTCATTCAATCTACCATACTAGGCATTCTGCGGCATAATTCCTTGGTTCTAACCCATTTGTGGCGGCAACGGCAACTGCGGTTGTTCTCTTGGTCGCCTAGGACAATTCCTGGCTATGTGGCCTTGTTGGCTGCATTCAAAACACGCTCCCGGTCTAGATTGACATGGGGCTGACCCGTGTCGCCTTCCACAAAAGCGACACACTTATGTCCTATTGGGCACTGACCTACCAATTCCACCCTTCTTGTTGGGCGGGATTTGGAATCTACTTCTAGTCATGGGCTTCTTTCCCTGATGAATCCCTTCTCGATGAGAAGTAAACCTTAATCCAGACGATGTGACTTGCTCATTCAAGCTCCTCTCAAGCAACTGTACTCGTTGATAGATCTCTTGGTAATTAGTCAGATCGAATGGCACTAGTGGCTGCTTTAACTCTTGTCAAAGGCCATTCTTGAACCTTCGAGCCTTCTCCTCAAGATCTTCAATCAGCCTTGGAGCATACTGAGATAGCTCCGTGAACTTGACCCCATATTGGTCAACCGTCATCGTCCCTTAACGAAGACGCATAAATTCTTATATCTTCTGCTCCCTGGCATTCCTTGAGAAGTACTGTTCATTGAACGCCCTAAGGAATGCATCCCACAGTGGAACCACTCCTCTTGGAAACACAATCTCACTGGCGGCTCTCCACCAGGTATTAGCATTGCCCTGCAACTGATAGATGGCTAGGGTCACTTTCTCTTCTTCCGTGCACATCAAGAGTGCAAAAGCCTTTTCTAGATCTTGGATCCACAGAGACGCGGCCTCGGGGTCTCTAGTACCCATGAATCTTGGCGAGCTCATCTTCAAAAACTACTCCACTAGCTTATGTATCGGTCTCTCTCTCTCTACACCACTACGTTCTCAAGTTGAACCTCGACAGGTGCGGCAACGGGTGTGGCAGCGGGTGCGGCCTCAGCAGCGGTGGCAGCAGCAACGGCAGCTTGATTTTGTGCCTACTATGCCATCACGTCTCTCATGGCCTCTAGTGCCTGCATGATCCCCTCGATTATGGGATCACCAGGGGCTGCTACCCCGGCACCAACTGAAGGTGGTGCCACTCTACTTGTGCTAGCCTGAGCTGGCGCTCGACCTCGGCCTCCTTAGGTGCCGACCTTGGTTGGCGTTCAACCTCGAGTCACGGCCCTAATGGTTCCTCTTGCTAGGAGTTCACTGCTCCGAATCACTGATGGCTCAACTTTAACTACTGAAGCCTGCTTGCAATTCCATACCAAATTAGAAACAGAGTGACCTAAACAACAAGCAAATCTACCAATCAACTGGCACAGACATGCACCAACATGAATTTAAATGCCACTCCTACCACTATCCCATGAACCATCGCTCCTTATCACTCCAATCCTTAACCATTGCTCTGATATCACTTAAACGGGGATGTCACGCCCCAATCCTCAGGCACGCACCCATCCCTCCCCTAGTCGATATAATAGTGACGTCCCAGGACGCATCGCTGACCCATTCATTTTAATACGCAAGCAAAAGCATATAAATAATCCCTAGACAATAAAACAATGGAATAGGAAAGTAGGGACAATTTTTCACCAAATACCTTTTTATAAACACACAGGTCTATACACAAAGGTTTACAAAAGGGATCGGCTCCCAACAAAAGAGAATTGTCCTACGACTAGCTAGTCAGACAAGATCGCCGATTCTTCAGGCTTCACCTCTTAAACTCCAGGGCTTCTGGTCCTTCACCAACACCATCTAAGGACTTGAAAATGGTTATACAATAACCAGTGAGACAATGTTTCAGCAAGTTCAACCCTCTAAGACTCGATAAGGACGAAAATACGCCCTAAGGGCTGCCTAAGCACAACCACGAGTTAGAGGACTTACCTTGGCCTCAGTTCCTCCTTGCAATTCAACACAATTCATAATCTCATCGAGTCACATCAACATATCAAATCATTCACTCAAATTGACTCATCGATCAATCGACCTAGTCGATTACATGTCAATTAGACCATTCCCCGATCATTCTAATCAATATTATGCATTATCCAAGATGACATATATAATCATTAAGTCCACGTGCATTCCCCAAGATGACATACTTGGTCACCGAGCCCACATGCTTTCTTCAAGATAACATATCTAATCATCGAGCCCACGTGGATTCTCTAAAATGACATACCTAGTCACCGAGCCCACGTGCATTTTCCAAGATGACATACTTAGTCATCGAGCCCACGTGCATTCTCTAAGATGACATATCTGGTCACCGAGCCCACCTGCATTCTCCAAGATGATGTACTAAGTTACCGAGCCAACGTCCTTTCTTCAAGATGACGCACCAAGTCACCAAGCCAATATAATATTACGTCTTTCTCCGATATGACATACTTAGTCATGGAGCCCATGGAATATAGCATTCTTTCTCATTGGCTCGATAAAATAGCCATATGTGGGTACACGGTTGGCCTTAATCAAAATATAATAACTTCCTTTCCACAAATCCCACCATTTCATATGGTCCACCAAAATATTTTTGGCGTTATAATCCGACGCTCAGTTATTTTCCAATCAATTACTGAAATTCAATCAATTTAAGAATAAATTCCAAAAATGCAATTCAAGCGAAATCAGCACAAATTAAAGCTTAATTAAATAAACAGATTGCACCACTGCAATCAGCATAAAATTCCGGTCACCAACTATCCCGGTCTAATATTCAAAAAACAAATAAATAATTAAATAATTACGAAAAACATTAAATAAATGCCAATAAATCCAACTTAGGCCCGTAATGCCTAATTGGATGCCAAAACGAACCCGGAAAATTTTCGAGCCACTCTAGATAAATACTAGAGCTAGTCTAGGCCCTAATTGCACTAATTAACCACCTAACACGCATCGGCAATTAGTTAATTAAATTAACTAATCTAATTTAATCTATCCACCTAACCATACTTAATTTGATCTAATCAACTTGGAAGCGTGATTAACCTACTAAGCAAGCATTAGTGAATTAAACTCACCTGTTCAAAACGAAGACCGGTTCACCACGACGGCGACGTGACGGCGGCGTGACGACGGTCGAAACTTAGGTTTGTAGCGGTGCCAACGGGCTTGGACCGGGCCTAGAATTGGCCCAACAAATCTCAACCCAAATTGAGACTTGTTGCTGAATTGGGCTAGGCCGATGACGAGCTAAAAGCTAGGCCAAAAGAAATTCGCTGGGCTTCAAGTGGGCTTGACCACAACTGAAGATAGGCTACCGAGATACACAGGCTGATAACTTGGGCTGCTACAGGGCTTCGTGATGGGCCGAATCGCACGTGGGTTGAGTTGGAAAGAAGTAGCTTCGATGGGCTTCGAAAGGGCTGCTGGTTTTGTTGGCCGAGTTGCGTGCTGACGTTGATGCCTGGAGAAGCAGATGAGGAATCAGCCAAATGAAGACTTCGCTGGAGGTGCTGCTTAGTTGAATTGATGGGCTTGAGGGCGTGAAGACACGTGAATGAAGGAAGAGGAGTTGCTTCGGTCTTCATTGTCGGCAGTCAATAAGGGCTTTGGACATGGCAATTGAAGAAGGATCGGTGGGTTCGGTCGATGCTGGATTAGCGGCAGCTTGCAAGGAGAGAAGTCTTGTTCACTGGTAGGCTGTTGACGGCGTGTGGACGTGGCAGTGGAACAAGTGGGGATTGCGGTCAACTTTGGGGTTTCGGTTTGATGTTAGGTTGTCTGAATGTGTGGCCGCACGGCATGGAAGAGGAGCAGTGGTTCCTCGAGGCAGAGATGCGAGAGAAATTGAGAATGAAAGCAAAGCAAGTGGCTTCGGTCCCCGGGGAAAAAGAAGACCTATGCTTGAAGATGGAGAGCAGCTGGTGGAAGCTTAATCAAGAAGATTAGAAAAAAAGAAAAGTCCACAAGCCTTAGCCACTCCATTAAACACTTGTCCCCCAATACTTTCCAACACAATTTCCACCAATTACTCTCATTTTGATGCAATTGTTGCACCCCCCATCCTAGGATCCGAATTTCTCCAATCTTGGCCTCAATTTCTTCGCAATTCTCTTCGATTTCTCCAATTCGAGGTTCGATTTCAATGAAGAAAAATCCCATACAATTTTCTACAAGTCCCCAATACCCAAAGGCTCAACTTGGAAGTCCAAATTTCCATCGACTTAGCACATCTAAATTTTCGTTAATTTTTCGCAATGTCTGAATCGATTTTCCATAAAAATCTCAGAATCTCTGAAAATTCTTCAGAGGATGAGTTGACATTCCTAAAATAGATTATGACATGATAGAACTTTCAATTTCTGAAATCGGATTCAAATTCGCGGTTAATTTACAATTCGGCACAATTTTAGCGTGACCTAGGCTATCGAGTAGCTTTTAGAAATTTTTAGTGCAAATGACCTGTGGTCGATTTTCTTCAAACCACAATATACCACTTCGACACATCGGCAACTCTCGGTGGTCGTGAAAATCTCAAGGTTTCAATTACGAGCACAGGGTACCCAAAATGATAGAAAATCGATCTAGTGCTAACCAACGAGAATTTTGCAATCAGGTGGAATCACCCACACTTTGATCACACATCTCAGTCGAATCGACCTATACCTAATCTCTGATCAATTTTGACAATGCCGTAATGACCCTTGCAGACTAGCATGGTTGAGCAGTCGATTTTTTGTCAAATTCTCAAGTCTATTGCATTAAAATCTCTTAATAACTTACCCAGATAATCTAGTTATCTCTAGAGTGATCGGCTTTGAAAATATCACTATAGGCGCGTCGAATGAAAGGCCTGATTTATTCAATTGAAAATAGGACTGAAAATCTAGGATGTCACACTTGAGGTGCTCAGATGAATACAAAGTGACATTAATAGTATACTAGTTACAAAGTAACACTGGTCTACTCCCATAATGTGGGATGCTTTCATCCAGGTGTTCAACGAAAAATATCTTTCCGAGTGTGCCCAAGACAAGAAGATGGCTGAATTTCTGCAACTCCTATAATGGAACGTGACATTTGATCAGTACGAGGCAAAATTTACCAATTGTCAAGGTGCGCTCCTAGATTGATTGAAGATCTAGTGGATCGAGGGAAAAGATTCTGAGATGGCTTGAAGCTAGACATTTGGAGCCAAATGGTGCCGCTGAACCTTAAGGACTATAATGAGCTATATGAATGAGCCTAGCTGGTAGAAAAAGATTTATTGAAGAAAGCCACCACGACAACTTATCAAAGAAGTCCTTGTTCTCCAGCCTCTCAAGTCAATTAATGTCGTGACAAGAGGACGATGCAGGAAGAAGAGTGTCCTTAAAAGAAAAATAAGAAACTACTGTTGATTTTCGTTCCAGATGAGATATTCCACAGTTGTGGGAAGCGACACGGTAATACTCCCTATTTAGCTCGAATAAGAGCTTGTTATGGGTGTGGTCAGCAAGGCCACAATATAAGAGATTGTCTATATCGACAACAAATGATGCCATTATAGTAGCCGCAAACTACACCACAAATTGGAATCCTGCCGTAAGATAATTGTCTTTCAGCCCAAGGAAGAGTATATGCACTCACTCAGGTGGAAGTGCGAAATTTCAAAACTTTGGAATAAAGAACTATCCACTATAGGATGCAAAGAGTATAAGGTCATTATATGTAATAAGAGAAGGCAGTAGACCTAGTCGTGTTGGCTATGTTTGATTTTGATATCATAATAAGAAGCATAACAATCAAAGTACGCAGTGAAACTGTGATCAAGTTGGGAATGCTATAGAAAATTTAAGCACTGCCCATAGACGAATGGTGAAAACAAAGAAGACCATCCAAACATTGAAAGACATGTTAAGAGCTTATGTGATTGATTTCCAAGGAAGTTGGGACAAGCATTTACATCTCGTCAAATTTGCTTATAACAACAGTTACTAGCAGAGCATTAGCATAGCTCCATTTGAGTGTCGAACTTGCAGAACTCTAGTATGTTGGAACAAGGCCGGGGAAAAGAAAGTCATTGGTCCAAAGTTAGTCCAACCTACAGTAGACAACGTATAAGTAAGTAAAGATATACTTAGAATTGCCTGGGGAAGATAAAAAGGTTATATAGATAGACTTAGAATTACCAGCAGAGCAATGAAAATCCCCAGAATTTTAGGTAGGTGATAATGTTTTTCTTAAGATTTGCCCCCGAAAGGTATGTCCCATTTTGGAGAAAAGGGAAAGCTGAGCCCCAAATACATGAGAGCATATGAAATCCTAGAAAAGATCGGGACTTTGGCCCATCGGTTGGCGCTACCACCAAAACTTGCTCAAATAATTGATTTGTTTCATGTATCTGTGTTGAGAAAGTATGAGCTCGATCCGACATGTTTGCTAAACTTCGAAGAGATCAAAGTAGACGACAAAGGGCCATATGTTGAAGAGCCGATGTGGATCATGGATTGAAGAGAGCAAGCAATGAGAAATAAGGACATTCCCTTAGTAAAGGTCCAACGGCAACACCATGGCATGGAGAAGGCAACATGGGAAAGTGAAGAGGCCATGAAATGCAAGTAGCCATATCTATTCCAAGGATCAGGTACGTTCTAAAATTTTAGGGACGATTTTTTTTTTTTTAGGAAGGAGAGTTGTGACATCTTGACTTCAACCTACGAGAAATGGCAGTGAATCTGGTGTACCGGTGGCAAGGATAGGTCATGGATCATTCCAAGATTCAGCCATATGCTGATTATGGATCGATCACAGGAATGGTCGTCAACCAATCCCATGACCATGATCATGGACTCGAGCAATTCGATCAATGGGCAACTACTCGACTGTTACGATTGATCGGGAAATGGTCACAATCACCACGTATCAATCAACGATCATGAATCGGTCCAAACGATCATGCACCGGTCGTGGGTGATTCCACTTGGTCATGCACTAGTCGTGGAGGACCATGATTTGACTCGATACCACTGTGTATCGAGCCTAAATCTGATCGACCTCGAACAATCACCTGATAGTAGGAAGTTAACCTAGATGAAGCTTAAGGCTGATTCAAGATTCGATTCTACCGACCGAAGATCTAAGGGCCGAATGTTGAGCCTACGCCCTAGGCCACCAATCTAGCCAAGAAAGACAGTTTTGCCTACGACAACTACACTGAGGGCACTTAGCCACGAACCTCGGGTTTGTTGAAATGGTCGTTATGGATGTACACAAAAAGCCCTTGCTCGATCCCGGTTACATTTTCAATGGCCTATTTCTTCATGATTGCCATGTTGCCTAGAAATGGACAAAATGGAATTCTTTACAACACCCTAGGTTCTTCATGAAAAAGGGTGACTCACTATTTCACCTAGATTTTTCTAGATATGGTCATGATTACTAAGGATTCACCTTGGGGATTAAGCAAATTATCTAAGCCTTAAATGATGACAATAAGTCATTAGATCTCCACATCATGAAACTAGGTGTGCCACCTTTCCAAATAGTTGTGGCACCTTGCAACATAAGCTTGCCACCTCAAGGCCATAGCCATGCCACCTTAAGAAATGTGATTGGGCCGCTTGGATGAGTAATGATGAGCTCGGTACCTGTAAATAGGAGGAGCACCCAATCATTTCCACCATTTTAGCCCACTTTGCCATTCACGCCTACCCTCCTCCTCCTTTCTCTCGGCCGCCACCACCAACCTTTCAAGCCATTGAAGTTAGTTCTTGAGGTTTATCGAGGTAAGTAAGATTCATCTTTTTTCCTCTAAGAAAGTACATCCCATTATTGAGGCTAGTTGAGTGCTTACCTGTCAAACTATGGGTAGCGTGCAATGTCCTTTGTTTGATTTCGCTTGCTATTGCACATGGTCGTGAGCTTGAGTTGTTTATGTTCGAATTGGAACTGAGATTTTTTTGGGTTGAGTTCATCACAAGACCTAGTCGCCCAAGCCATAAGCCTTAGTTTTGGCATAAATATGATGTTAAGTCGAAGTCTCACTTGATGCAAGGATTGCCTAAGACTGTAAGGCACTAAATCAATATTGAGGCGTGTCAATTTTATACCTTGATTGGTATGGGGATCACTCAAATAGGGCACCAAGCATGCCGATTCTATAGTCTGGGTTGGTGCGAGGACTTTGCACTTGGCGTTGAATCAATTCGTGAGCCAAGGATCATTTACGGCACAAGTGTATTCACCTCAAGTGGGAACCGAGATCCGTCCAGCTTGGGATTGTCACTAAAGCAAGGTGTACCCAAGTTTTAGGATCTTGGATCAGCATTAAGGTGTGTCATTTATGAGTCTTGTCCAGTGTGGGGATTGACGCTAAGTGATTGATTCAAGTTATAAACCAAAGATTGTTCCTGACATAATTGTTAGTGAAGTTTGAGAATTCATGACACACACAAAAGAATGAGCACGCCTTCGGGCCATGCATGTGTCAACTAAAAGAAAATATAAGATCTAGCTAGTATGATGCGCTTATGCATGCATTTAAAGAGGAAAAAGCACCTGTCGCCATACAACATTGGCGGCGATGCCTCCTTCATTGAACGAGAATGTCCATTGAGCCGGCATGCCCTGGTTGAGCTAGGATGCCTAGGTTTTGAACTTGAAAGCCTTGGGAAGATAGCCCTAAGAAGTCTCAGTCAAGCCGAGATGCCCTAGTCGAGCCAAGAAGCCTAGCAAGAAGCTAAAAGCCCTAGTCGAGTTGAGAGGGCCTGGTCGCGCCAGGATGACACTAAATGAATTTGCATGAGTGCTGGTTATGCATAAACATGATTTGTTGATGTGCTTTTATTATTAAGTCGAAGGTAAGCATGCATTGAAGCATGTTGTTATAGATATTTGCATGTATTTGAGATGTAGCAATAAGTTTGCTATTAATCTATCATCAACACTATTTGCAATTGTTGTATTTTCCAGGCTTTGATGATGAGGTGCTTTCTTAGTAAAGAGATAGGAATATCATTCACTGAGTTCCCAAGACTCACTCCCTCATCTTTTGGTCTTGTAGGCATGAAAATCCCACATCAATTTTGGGAGTAGTAATCATGCTAAAGGACATAGGAAATTACCCTGGCCTATGTGGAAACTTCAGTGTGATGTGAAAAGAAAGATTGCCCGTGGAGAAAGGGGCTTGTAAAAGTACTATTATAATATAAATTAGTGTGTTTTGTGTGATATATGTCATAGTCTTCCAGTTGTTGTTTATCTAGGACTTATTTATTCATGTTTCCACAGGTGCATGATAATAAGATAAAAAGAATTGGGATGGCAACGAGCCTGGGACGTCACGAAAATAATCCTCGCTACTCAAGACCTTGGAGATGGAATTAAGGTCATAATAAGTTTTTCATATCAGGGTAGGGGTTTATTATCAAGAGTCATAAGGTGCGCTGGGAATTGTGAGATAGTTAGTTGGGCAAAACATTCCATGCATTTAATTGCTTTAATTGATAGAATTTCCTAGTGATAAATTAGAATCAGTAATCTTTTCTTATGTTCATACAGAAAACATCCCTAGAATTCCTATAGTTGTCCTATTAGTGGACAACATGAGTGCTCGGGATCTAGTGATTTTGAAAGGAAAGTCGAAAGAGGACCCATGACTAGACGAAATTCTACAAGCATTAGCGAACATTGAAACCCTGATGAAGCAGCAGGCTCAACAGCAATTAGCCTCTGCTTCTGCAAATGCCTCTGCATCTAGTAACAAGAATAGTAACGGTGACCATCTTATGCAAGGATTGGTCGAGCAATTCTTGAAGTTATGACCCTCAAGATTTGTAGGAACTAGAAATCCCAAAGAGGCTTAATCATGGGTTAAAGAAATGGAAAAGATATTTGCACTCTTGAGGTGCTTGGATGAAGACAAAGTGACATTGGTAGTATACTAGTTATGAGGAAATGCCACTCACTGGTGGGATGCGACAAAAGGGAAAGTGTTTCTTAAAGCAACTCCCACAACGTAGGATGCTTTCGTCCAAGCATTCAACGGAAAATACATTTGTGAGTGTGCCTGAGACAAGAAGATGACTAAGTTTCTGCAACTCCAACAACGAAACATGACAATCAATCAATTCGAGGCAAAATTTGCTGAACTGTCAAGGTACGTTCCTAGACTGATTGAAGATCCAGTGGATCGAGCAAAAAGATTCCTAGATGGCTTGAAGCTGGACATTCGTAGCCAATTAGTGCCACTAAACCTCAAGGACTACAATGAGTTGTATGAATGAGCCCAGCTGTTAGAAAAGGATTTATTAGAGCGAGCCACTATGGCAACTTATTAAAGAATTCCTTCTCATCCAGCCTCTCAAGTCAATCAGCGTCGTGACAAGAGGTCGATGCAGGAAGAAGAACGTCCCTACAAGAAAAATATGAAACTAAGGTTGATTTCCGCTCCGGATGAGATATGTGGCACCCCTCGAACGGCCCTCGAACCGTTAGGGTCGCCACAGTTCTATTACCATTCGCTTGACCTGATAACATGCCATTCTGATACCATTTCAATTGCAGCAGGTCCATACAACCATGGGGGTTTACATCTTTTAGATCGGTCCCTTACGCAGTTTATATACGGAAGCACATCTAACAACTCTCTTCCTTAGATTCAGAAAATGATGCACACCTACTAAACATTTATAGGTAAAAGCCGAACACTTTTATTTACTTAAATCATATGGACATCATTCATTGGTACATCAAAATGCTGTAGTCTTCTATACTCGGCTATACTTCAAAAGATGACCGGCATCTCCTCCAACAGTTGTATACTTAAAGTCCATCGATCAGTGTCGGCATCCAAAAGTTCCTTCATTTGCTATCCTCCTCCTCACGGTCATATCCAACCACTTGATCCATCTACCGGTGGCAGTGGCGGCAGAGGTATCTTATCTAGTCTGAAATATTATTCCCCAAAAGGGGTGAGTACAACCACTCAGCAGTAAAGATCCACCAAACTACTCATTGTGTCAAACAGAACAATAAAGGCATCATAACAAAGCACATATCATTCATGCATATCAAGCATACCTCACCTCGCAACCATACATATATCATCATGTCATCATCATCAAGCATTCATGCATACCCATACCATATGTGCATATACCACCATGTACTCATCATCAAGCATTCATGCATACTCATGCCATATGTGCATATACCACCATGCACTCATCATCGAGCATTCATGCATATATCACTATGCAACGTGCATATACTACCATGTACTCACATCATCCATGCTATCAAGCACATATCACCATGCAGTTGTGCATATATTGCCATGCAGTCATGCATATCTTGCCATGCCATCATGCATATATCACCATGATTCGTATCATCAATTTATTTTCATAAGCAGATCATGCATCATGCCATATGCATACATCCATGCACATGATTCACTTTCAATTCTTATCTTTCACAAGGATCTCATCAGTATTTTTCTTTCCAAGGATCAATGTTTGCATCCCATAATTTATCGCTTGCATCCAACCAAGCATCGCGAGGAGCCTCCGGCACACACCTCCGGGCATCCGACACACATCTCCAGGCATCTCGTATCCCAACTAGCATCACGAGGAATCCCCCCGGCACACACCTCCGGGGCTTCCAGAATTATGTACCGACATACCACTAGGATTCCCCCTCTTTGGAATTATGTACCATATACCACCGGACATCTCGAAACTCCCAAGGACCCTCCGGAATTACGCCACTAAGCCACCAGGCATCCAGCACCACAATGCATATTCCCATACATCTCATTTTCAATTTCACATTTGATGCAACAATGCCAATGATTTGACTGCGGCCCTTTTTAAAATCATATAATATGCATTGGGAAAAGTATAATTTGATGCAATGGTTTTGAAAACTTCATTGAGTTCATGAAAATCCATCAATCCTTTGATGTCATATGAAATGTATGAATGTCATCATGTCATTGCACGAATAATAATCCAGGATATCATGATTTACATAATAAATCCAATAAACAGTAAATAAAACAATTTCCAGCTTAAACAAAATGCGTGCTATTCATGAAAAATTCTAGAAAATTAGCAAACGATAGAAATAAATTCTGAAAATTTACCACAATGTAGATAAGATCTAAGAAAACACGTTTTGTGAAGAACAACATATCAAACAAGGCTTCACAGAATACGTACAGGTCCATGCATCACCAAAAAAGGATTTTAACATCATCCATGCACAGTTTTGAAAACAATTGTGATTAAACCCTTAAATAAACTCAGAAAATTCTGAAATTTAGCAACACTGTACATAAAACCTAGAGGTACAAGTTTCATGAGAAATTGTAGTCCAATTCATTCTGGATTAAAAGATAAAATCGATTTACTTTTCCTATTCTCGGTATCATCTTCCAGATCTACCCATGTTGAAGGAAAATCGTTTCCTTGGTCATTACAGGTCTATTTACTCTGAAATTTCAGTATGTTGTTCCGCATAGTATTACCTACAACTTTTATTAAGGACACACGATCAAATATTAACTGTATGATTTTATAAAAATCCCGAAATCATACTAGGTCGAAGCAGCGTTTTTCCCAGATCTAGTTTCTTCAAAAGACAACGATTTCACCGACCTATTTTCGTTCATTTCCTCTAAATTTTTTATATGTTCTACCTCAAGAAGTATAATACAACTTTTTTTAAGAGATCAAAGTGATATTTCAACAAGAAAGTTACTTTACAGACCACGAAAGCACTGAAGGTCATCATGACGAATTCCAGATCTAGTCTCTCCAAAGGAAAATCGTTTCACCAAGAAATACTTGTTAGTTTTATCTCAAATTTCAGTATGTTATTCTTCAAGATGTTATCTACAACTTTCATGAAGAGGTCGAAGTTAAACTCCAAATAAAAAGTCACATGCAACACACGAAATCACCAAGAGGTCAACAAAACAGTTTCCAGATCTAATGTTTTCGTAGAAAAAGAGTTTCACCACTCAATACTTGTCCATTTTGTCTCAAATTTTAGTATGTTATACTTTAGATGTTCCATACAACTTTCATGAAGACATTGAAGCAAGATTCCGACTAAAAAGTCACATGCAACACACAAACTCGCGGACGGTCGGACTGGTCCTTCCGAAATCAGCATGCATGACCAACGAATCTATCTTCAAAGCTCCGAAATCTCATCCCATCTACCACAACCAAGACTTACCATCTACTACCCATACACACAGCAATGCAAAGAGTAGGTTTTAGGACTTCACTTGCCTTAGATTCAACCACAAAACAGCAGCAAACAGAGGCAAAGTAGTGACGAACGGCGGACGAACTCTCTTCCTTCTTCTTCGCACGACCTCCTCCTCCTCCTCTCTCGGTTTCCCTCTCTCACTCTCTCGACAGCTCTCTCTCTCTCTCCCTCACCAAAACTGGCCACTCTCCCTCTCTTAATTTCCCTTTTCTTCAATCATTTGAAATGATTGAAAGCTGCATGTGACCGCCCAAGATGGCCAATGGGGGCAGCCACACTTGGCTCCTCCTCCATGCCACTTGGCAGCTCGCATGTAAGGCTTATGGGCTTCAAGGTTTGGGCTGGTCTTGGGCCTTCATGGCCCTAGCTTTGGGCCGAAGTGTGGGGGTCTTGGGCTGGGTTTTTGGGCTAGCTTGGCCTAATAATTTTGGCCCACTAACCTTTTAATAATATATTAACATTTTCCACTTAAATAAATACCTAACTTGCAAAAATAATAAGGCCATAAAACTTGTAGTCACAAATCCATGAATTCCAATTTATAATGCACATGGCCAATGATAGAATTTTCTCTCTTATCACATAATTATCCATTAAAAGCTTGGCCATAAATCTATTGCAAATTAGGGATTAAATGGCCATAAATAACTTGATGGTACTTCCATCACCTATTCATAGACTTTAATGTAACTAGAGGTCGTCATGAATTTTGGGATGCCACAAGATATGTCACAGTTATGGAAAGCGACATGACAATACTCCCTATTCAGCTCGAATAAGAGCTTGCTATGGGTGTGGTCAGCAAGACCACAAGATAAGAGATTGTCCATATCGACAACAAATGATGCCATTGCAACAGCCGTAGACTACGCCACAAAATGGAGTCCCACTGCAAGATAATCGTCCTCCAGCCCAAGGGATAGTATACGAACTCACTTAGGAGGAAACAAGAAATTTTAAGCCCATGGAATGAAGCACTATCCACTGAGGATGCCGAGAGTATAAGGTTGTTATATGCAATAAGAGAAAGTAGTAGACCTAGTTGTGTCAGCTATGTATGATTTTGATGTCTTAAAATTGGGAATGCTATAGAAAATTTAAGCATTGCCGTAGACGAATGGTTAAAACAGAGAAGACCATCCAAACATTGGTAGATATGTTAAGAGCTTATGCGATTGATTTCCAGGGAGGTTGGGACAAGCATTTACATCTCGTCAAATTTGGTTATAACAAAAGTTACAAGTAGAGCATTGGCATGGCTCCATTTAAGGCATTATATGATCAAACTTGCATAATTTCAGTCTATTGGAACAAGATCAGGGAAAATAAAATCACTTGTCTAGAGTTAGTCCAACTTACCATAGACACCGTGCAGGTAAGTAAAGATAGACTTAGAATTTCCCAAGGAATATCAAAATGTTAATGGAAATCCCTAGAATTTTCAGGTAGGTGATTATGTATTTCTCAAGATATCGCCCCCAAAAGGTGTGTCCCACTTTGGAGAAAAGGGGAAGCTGACCCCTAGATACATAGGACCATTTGAAATCCTAGAAAGGATTAGGAATTATTTGGCCTATTGATTGGTGCTGCCACTAAATGTGACATCTTGAATTTTCAGTTCTGTTTTCAATTGAATGAATTGGGCTTTTCATTGACTCATCTATAGTTCTGTTCTCTGAGCTGATCACTCATGAGATAACTAGACTATCTGCTGAAGCCATTAAGGGATTTTATCGCAATAGACTTGAGAATTCGACCAGGAATTGACTACTCGATCGTGCTAATCTACAAGAGTCATTACGGTATTGTCAAAATTGATCAGAGACTAGAGATAGGTCGATTCAATAGAGGTATGTGATTAATGTGTAGGTGATTCCGCTTAATTGCAAAATTCTTATCGAACGACACTAGACCGATTTTTTTGTCATTTCTGTACCCTGTACTCATATTTGAAACCTCTAGATTTTCACAACAACTGAGAGTTGCCAATATGTCAAAGATGCACAATGTGGCTCGAAAATAATCGACCACGGGTCAATTGCACTAAAAATTCCTAAAAGCTACCCGGTAGGCTAGGTCATGCTAAAATTGCGCCAGATTGAAATTCACCGTGAATTTGAACCCAATTTCAGAGATTAAAAGTTCTATCATGTCAAGATTCATTTTAGGACCGTCGACTCACCTTCCAAAGATTTTTCTGCAAACCGAAATTTTTGGCAAAACTTCAAAGTAAGGCCGTTTTTTACCGGGAAAATTAGAGGGCCATTTTTGGTCGGGTCATTGGGTTTCTAGTGGGTTCAATTGATGAAGAAAAATGTGAATTTAAGTGTGGGCATCTTGGTTGGATTTATGGGGACTGATTTAGGTCCAATTGGAGAGGGATTGAATGGAATTGAAGGGAGATTGTTCAAAATTCGTAGGCTTTGGTGGTGTACAACATTTGGACTACTTGGGAGGCTTGTTTAGGAAGCCAAGGAGCCACAAATTGGCTGAGGATGCTAGCCCAAGTGGTGGGGCCTTGCCAATGAGCACCAAAGGGATAGAACGAAGAATTTTGAGGCAAAGGTGGCCCCCTCCAATCTTCAGCTCACTTCTTCTTCTTCCTTGCTCTGCCTTTCCCCATTAGAGAGTGTTTTGAGAGCTCAAAGTTGCAGAGAAACCGGCTAGCCCCTTCCCCTTGCTGTCGACTAGCCGCCTGAAGCAATCGGAGCTCCCTCGCCGCTCGTCGCATACACGCACGCCAATTGTGAGCCCAGCCGTGCGTCCTTACCGTCCCACCTCCAGCTTGAAACCTGATGCTATCCCAAGCCATCTTGGTCGCTGTCGAGACCTCCCATCACCATTTTAATCGTCGTCAACCTCTGCTGTTGCCCGCTTAAGCCTCTACAGCTGTCACCGTCCATCTTATGCTGTTTTAGCCCCTTCGATTGGTCCCTATAGCCAAGAGCAAAAACGGAAGTTCCAACAAGACCTGAGACTTCTAGGCCCATTTTAGGACCCTCCCGGGCCTTGGTTGGTATCACCATGGGGTTGTTTATCACTTGCTTTCTCGTTACCGTTGCTGTGAACTCATCGGAACGCTAAATCAATGAGTTTACTCGCTAAACTCTGCTTATGGAGTTAATTATACTTAGAAGGTGATTACTTTAAGTTAATTAAGGATTATGTAGTTAGCTAGATTAGATTAGTGATTTAATTGTGTAATTATGCATTTTAGGTGGTTAGATTAGATTAATTAAGGACTAGATATAATGTACTATTTATCTAGATAGGTTTAGAAATTTTCTAAACCCATTTGGGCAATTAATTAAGCATTTCCAGCCTAAGTTTGTAATTTTGGCATTTAATTGTATTTATTTAATCAATTTTGGTAATTACTTAATTATTTAATATTTTTCAGAAATTATACCAGAATAGCCGGTGACTAGAATTTCGTTCTGATTGCAATGGCATGCTTGGTTTATTTAATTGAGTGTTAATTCGTGCAAATTGAGTTGTGATTGTAATTTTGAGTATTTAATTCAAAATTTGGAAATTTTGGTAATTATTTAGAAATTACCGGGTGTCAGGTTTTGACACTGAAAATGGTTTTAATTTGACCGTGTACCCACACACGACTATTTTACCGTGTATTTTTAATACGAAGAAAATAGGCCAAGCTCACCATTTTAATTGAGGCATTTGAGTGCAATGCACGATGTTTTGAGCCGAGATTGAATGGTCATGTGATAGTTAAGAGAACCCGTCCTCGAAATGAGTCAAGTGGACGTGCCCTTATATGGGATGCCCCCAGACAACGGAAGTCGGTCGTAGTAGATTTTGGACCTATATTCCTTCGAGAAAGCCATCTAGTAGAGACGTTGCCATGTTCGATGGGGTGAGACAACACCTGGCTACGTCAGAAGACCGCCGAACATCGATAGGCCGTGCCCATGGGGCCGAGATCAAAATTAGGAATGCATGATAAATTGAGTTGAACGCAACGGATTATGGGATAAAATTGTGTGGCACGGTATGGGACGTATCATAACAATTTGGCCCTATAATCAGGACCTTTGTGGTCATTTGAGATTGAGGTAGTGTTCCAATTATTTGAGCTTGTTTACTGCTCATGTCTGCAATATGAATTGTGTTAACCTACAAGGTGGATCTAAGACAAGGTAAGTCTCCATGGTTGTGTGGTTAGGACACCTCTAGGCATATTACCCTCCTAATCGAGGTTTAGAGTGTGAACTTGCTGAGATTTATATCTCACCTCGTCATGGGCTCAATTCTTTTCAGGATCGTAGAGTGGAGGATCTGCAGCCAAGCTAAGGGGATCCAAGTGTAGGTCAATTAGGATAGCTTATTTTGGAGTGCCGGCCTTTGTAGACTTTTGGTTATTGACTTTTGTATATAACTTAGTGTGTATATAAAAGAGTGTTTTGTTTGTGAATTTGTTTCCTACTTTTCTATCCTAAGTTGTTTACTGTCAATGGGTATTTATTCACTTCCGCATGTGCAATAAAATTAATGGGTTGGCGACGTGTTCTGGGACGTAGCAAATTTTATCGACCACTGAGGGATAGGCACGCGTTCAAGGTTCGAGGCTTGACACTAAAACTTGCTCAAATACATGATTCGTTTCATGTATCTATGTTGAGAAAGTATGAGCTCGATTTGGCACATGTGCTAAACTTCGAAGAGATCAAAGTAGACGACAAAGGGTTGTATGTTGAAAAGCCGATGCGGATCGTGGATCGAAGAGAGCAAGTAATAAGAAATAAGGTCATTCCCTTAGTAAAGGTCCTATGGCCACACCATGGCATGAAAAAGGCAACATGGGAAAATGAGGAGGCTATGAAACGCAAGTACCCATATCTATTCCAAGGATTAGGTACGTTCTAAAATTTTGAGGGACGAATTTTTTTTAGGAGGGAAGGTTGTGATATCCTAGTTTCGATCTACGAGAAATGGTTGTGAATCTAGTGTGCAGTGGTAAGGATAGGTCATGGATCATTCCAAGATCCAACCATATGATGATTATGGATCAATCAAAAGAACAGTTGTGGATCAATCTTGTGATCACAATCATGGACCCAAGCAGTTCGGTTAATGGGTGACTACCCAACCATCAAGGTTGATAGAGAAATAGTTGCAACCACTACATATCAGTCGGCAATCATAGATTGGTCCAAACGGTCATGTGCTGGTCATGGATGACCATGATTTGACTCGATACGATCATGTATCGAGTATAAATCTGACCGATCTCAAACAGTCACATGACAATAGGAAGTCAGTTTGGGTGAAGCCTAAAGTTGATTCAGGATCCGACCTGACCTATCGAAGTCGATCTAAAAGTCGGTCATTGAACTCGTGCCCTAGGCCACCAATCTAGCCAAGAAAGGCAATTTTGTCTATGACAACTACACCAAGGGAGGTTTAGCCACGAACCTCAGGTGCGTTGAACTGGTCGTTAGGGGATGTATAAAAAGTCTTTGTCTGGTCCTAGTTGCTTTTTCAATGGCCTATTTCTTGAGAATTGCCATGTTGTCTAGAAATGGACAAAATGGAATTCTCTAGAATACCCTAGCTTCTTCATGAAAGAGGGTGACTCACCAATTCACCTAGATTTTTCTAGATATAGTCATGATTACCAAGGATTCACATTGGGGATTAATCAAATTATCTAGGCCAAATGTCCCAATAAAGATAGGACATATTGCAACAAATTATGGCTATCCTATAGCCTTGATGCCACCTGATCTTTTAGAATGCCATCTATCCATAATGACTTATTCCCTTCATAATGAGTTGAGTGCTCATGTGGTCCAGTGAAAAGGAGATAAGTAAGGAGGCCTTAAATGATGTCCCTAAGTCATTAGATCTCCACATTATGAAACTAGGTACGTCGCCTTTCCGAATGGGTGTGCCACCTTGCAACACAGGTGTGCCACCTTGCAACATAGGTGTGCCACCTCAAAGTCATAGCCATGTCATCTTAAGAAATGTGATTGGGCCACTTGAATGAGTAATGATGAGTTTGGTGCCTACAAATAGGAGGAGCACCCATTCATTTTCATCACTTTAGCCCACTGCCATTCATGCCTACCCTCCTACCCCTCCTCCTTTCTCTCGACTGAACACGACCAACCTTTCAAGCCATTTAAGTTAGTTCTTGGGGTTTGCCAAGATAAGTAAGATTCCTCCTTTTCATCTAAGAAAGTAGATCCCATTGTTGAGGCTACTTGAGTGCTCACCCATTAAATCATGGGTAGTGTGCAATGTCCTTTGTTTGATTTTGCTTGCTATTGTACATGGTTGTGTGCTTGAGTCATTTATGTTCAGAATGAAACCGAGGTTTGTTCGGATTGAGTTCATCACAAGAAAAAATTGCCCAAGCCATAAAGCCTTAGTTTCGGCATAAATAAGATGCTGGTTCCAAGTCTTGCTTGGTGTGGGGATTGCCCAAGACCACAATGTCCTAAATCTACATTAAGGCATGTCGATTTTATTCCTTGATTGGTATGGGGATCCCCCAAATTGACGAGGCACCAAGCACGCCAATTCTATAGTTTGAGTTGGTGCGGGGACTTTGTGCTTGGCATTGAATCAAACCGTGAGCCAAGGATCATTCACGGCACAAGTGTATTCACATCGGGTTAGAATCGAGGTTCATCAAGCTTTGGATTGTCATTAAAGCTAGGTGTACCCAAGCCTCAGGGTCTTGGATCGGCATTAAGGCGTGCTGTTTCCGAGTCTTGTCCAATGCGGTGATTAGTGCTAAGTGATTGATTCAAGTTACGGACCAAAGATCATTCCTGACATAATTGTTAGTGAAGTATGAGAATTCATGACACACATGAAAGAATGAGCACACCTTTGGGCCATGCATGTGTCAGTGAAAAAAAAAAGATAATAACCGGCTTCTATAATGCATTTATGCGTGCACTTAAAGAGGAAAAAGAGCCCGTTGCCACTCAGTGTTGGTGGCGATGACTTGTTCATTGAATGGGATGTGTCACACCTCACATCTCTCGGCAATCGATTAGAAATGCGACGTCCCAGGACACGTTGTTGACCCATTCTCTCTTCTTTTTTCTTTCGATTAAACACATGCGGAAGCGAATGAAATAAACCCCGGCCTACAACAAACATAGGAATAGCCAACAGTAGGAACAATTTCCCCAAAAACAACGATTTCCTTTTCAACTGATTAACCCTAGGAAGTTTAATACTTACAAGCCTTTCTATTCCCACTTCCTATCGACCCTCTCCAAAACCTCAGGAATCAGGGTCACCCTTAACTTCGCTAACGGCAGGGCCAGCCAAAATGTGTCACATCTCGCGCCCACCACATCCGTACTCAGCAGATCTCCACACTACGACCCTAAAAAAGGTTAGCCCACAACGAGGTGAGATAAAATCTCAGCAAGTCAAAACCCTAAATCCCGATTAGGATGCAAATTCACTCAGAGGCATCCTAAACATGTACCATATAGGACTTACCTCGCCTTGGCGCGTTCCTGCACATTAGCTCATCACATATACATTTATAAACACGGCACGCATAATTCAATAACTGTAACACATCACTTTCATATATCAAACAATCACAGGGGTCCCGATTATAAGGCCAAACCATTATAATAAGTCACATTCCGTGCCACACAATTTTGTCTCATAATCAGGCGCGGCTATCTTAATCACTGAGGTGTGTCCTAGTTCTTACGACCCATCGACCACGGCACCCCACTGAGGAGCTTCGTTCCAAAATCCATTTGTGAACGACATCGTCTAGCATCCTCCACCTAGATGGAACCCCACTGTGGAGCTTTGTTCCGGAACCCATTCGCGAATGGCAATGTCTAGCATCCTCCGCCTAGACGGTAGCCCACGCATTTAAATCGAACCATAAAGCATGGTACACTCCCATTTCAAAATTCCACGATTTTATATAGTACATAAAATATTTTGGCGTCAAAAACCGACACCCAGTATTTTTCTAATTAAATACCATAAAATCGGATTTTTGCAATAATAATTGCCAATCACCATCAAGCACTCAATTTCACATATAAGCAGTCAATTTCACATATAAAGTCAACTACGAGAATCAGCGTAAAATTCTGCAAAACGGCTATTTCGTCATAATTTATGCTAATTAAAATTTATTAAATAAATCTCGATTAAATAAATAAATTGCAAGTAATTAAACTGAACCACTTAATTAACCTAACAATGTAGGCACCTCATCAATCAAGTCAACCTTATCCTCCCTCATATATTCATGAACACCAAAAATCCCTTTTTAAAATTCACTTGGCAACCCCTCCTTTTTTTTTGTTCAAACTTTCCGAAATAAATTCGTACGGGGTCCCGTATTTGAAATTAACTCGTCAAACTTTGCATGCATCTCGTATAAAACCTCCTCGTTTTATTGAGCACATAAAACTTGGCATCCAAACCTGACACCATATTTTTTTCTAATTTCTTTTTCAACCACCCTCTTTTGAAAACCTACCTTAGTAACCCTTCTTTTTTTTTTTTTGGTTCAAAACATTTAGAAATAAATTCATTGGTGCTCATGTACTCAAAATTAATCCGTCAAAATTTGCACGCACCTAGTTTAAAACCTCATTGTTTTATTGGGCAAATAAGTTTTGGTGTCCAACCCGACACCTAATTGTTTTTCCAATTAAAAGCTTAAAAGGCCATTTTTAGCCGTAAAACTCAGAACCAACATAGAACAACCAATCTCGTCCTATCACGCATAAGTTCTAAGCATGCCAAAAGTCAACTACATCATTAAATATACATTATTCAGCAAGTACGACATCAAGAACTACCACAAAACCACTACCAGCCCTAACCGGCAGAAACCGGGCCATTCACGCACCTCCAAGTTTAATTCCATAAATATAATCAAACGAACTCAGAAAATTCTCAAATTTGAATATGTTATAAAGGACACTTAAATGAACATTTTTTTTTAAGATACCTTGATCCAGATCCTTCTAGATTAAGAGCAGTAAATCGCTCAAACCGTTACAAAAACTGTGTCCATTTCCAGAAATTATATTTTCAAAAATCACTTTGGTTTGAGGTCTAAAACTTGTCCGTTTGCTTTGAAATTTCACTATCTGAAACTAAAATATGTGATGCATTGTTTTTTTTTTTGGTAGGAACTCTTTAGAAAATCGAACTCTAAGGGCCTATTTGGCAATGTGCCAAACAGTGCCTGATTCTGATTTTTTGTTCCCAAAATCAGTTTGGGACGAGAATCGCGTTTGGTAAAATTTTTGCTCCCGAGAACAGATTGGGAAGAGAATTGAGAATAAAAAAAAAATGTGATTCTTCGTCCGAGAACCAAAAGAAGAATCAAAATGGGTGAAACTCTCATTCTTCCCTTCTATCATCCTGATTGCCGTCGGCCATTGCCCGCCACCGTCTGCCACCGTCCGCCGCCACCTACCGCCACTGGAGGCTCACCAGGCCAGGGCGAGGTTCGGCGAGCTCGGCCGAGGCAAGCCCAGCCACCGGCGAGGCTCGGCATCGCTAAATCTGGTGAGGCACAGCCTCGCTAGTGGCCAGGCCGGCCTTGCCCAGCCCCGGCGAGGCCGGCCAGGCCACCGGTGGGGTTGGGCGAGCCTCACCGGCAGCTGGGCGAGGCTCGGCCTCGCCAGATCGAGCGAGGTCGAGCCTCGCCGGTGGCTAGGTGAGCCTCGCCCAACTATCGGTGGCTAGGTGAGCCTCGCCCAACTACTGGTGAGGCTCGCCTAGCCACCGGCGAGGCTCGCCCAACCCCGCCGGTGGCCAAGCTGGCCTCGTCGGTGGCCAAGCTAGCCTCGTCGGTGGCCAAGTTGGCCTCGCCAGATTTGGCGCAGCTGAGCCTCGACGGGGCTGGGCGAGCCTCGCCCAGCTGCTAGTGAGGCTTGGCCAATGAAGGTCGACCTTGCCGAGGGTTGGAGACCAGCCACATGAAGAATAAGAAGAATAGGAAAAAGGGAAAAAAAAAAGGAAAAAAAGTAAAAAAAAATTATTTAAAAATTATTTAAAAATCAAACGAAATTACCTTGGAACAGAATCAATTAGCACAGTATCAAACGCAATTCTATTTCAGAATAAAAAATTTTAACAGTTACCAAACACGCTTTTTTACTCAGAATCAGTTCTCGGGAACAGAATAAAAAATAATCATTTCTAGTCAGAATCAGCTCCTGGGAACAGAATTATTACCAAACGTGCCCTAAGAGTAGATAAAAATCCATTGAACACCAAAAGTTCACTATTTCCAGCATAAACCGAGATTTTGTTTTGCAATTGACGAGACTGAAATCTTATTCTTTTAAATCCCTAAGATCTTGAGTAAAATATATATCATAACTGAAGATGTCTAGATTATTTCTCAAGAAGAAAGTAACCTCAAAACCATAACACATTTTTCCCCACAAAAATGGCAAACAGCGAGTGTCCAGTAAACTTATCCGAATTTAAGCAAATCGAACTTAACTAATACTAATCCTTCTTAGCACCAATCCTTCTTAGCACTAATCTAACCAAGCTAGTTAACACTAATCTAACCCCCTAAGTGCAATTAACAACCTAATCAAGGATTATGGAGTTAACTCATCAGATTAGGGCAGCAGCGGGCTCGCGGCGACGGCGACCTGAAGGCGGTGAAGACCCGAGCCTACCGCGTCTCCAACGGAGCTCAAACAGCAAAGGACAAAGCCCTACAAACTCACAGCCAAGGGGCATGTTTCTGCGGAGGCTGGTCAATCACGGTTGCTGGCTAAGGAGGAGCTGGGCGGCTGGTTGCGGAGACTCAGCTGTGGTGGTGCTGCTAGTGGCGGCAAAATTGGAGCTAGCGGGTTGGAGTTGTGACGTAAAGGTGAGACGATGAGATGGTTGCTGGAGGGTTGGTGGTACTGGACGTGCAGATAAAATGGTGAGGGTGGCGGGCTGGATATGTGAAGATGGGATGAGCGAATGGGATGATGGGGGGGGGGGGGGGGGGAATAATGAATGGTGGGGATGGTGAGCTGGTGGGGAGGACATAGTGGTGGATGACACGGCAAGAATGAAGAGGAAAGTGGACAAGAGGTTGGCAGCAGTAACGTGAAGAAATGTGAGGAAGAATGAGCGTGAGAGAGGAGTGATCGTGGGGGAGAAGAAAGGGAAGTGGGCTGTTCAACAAAGAGGAGAGTTCACGCACGCAAGGGAGGGGGAAGAAAGAGATGAGAGAGAGAGAGGGAGAGAGGGAAACCAATAAGTCAAATGTTTGGCCAATTAGAAGCTCTGGAAAATATCAAAATGATGATGAATATGCCTCAAAGTCTTCAGCCACTTTGGTGAAGGCTCCCTGCAATGGCAATTTTCCTCCATTTCCTTACCAAAATAAAGCCTTTTGGAGGCCAAATTACCAAATAAGGCTGCCCATCCGAATTTCTTTTTATTTCTTTTGCCGAAAATCGATTTTTCCGCAAAATTCTGGGCTTGGCGGAATTTCTTCAAAAGATGAGACGATGTCTTAAAAATAAATAATGACACACTCAAACGTTCGATTCCGAAATCAAAATCAATTTCATGGTTAAAATCGACCAAACGCGATTTTAGTACAGCCTAACTTATCGGGTAACTTTTAGGGATTTTAGCGTGTTTGACCTGTGATTGATAATTTTCAATCCACGTTGGTGGATCTCCGACTTGTAGGCGACTGTCTGTTGTCGTAAAAATCGTAAAGTTTCAATTACGTGTCCCGAGTGCACTATCAATAGAAAATCGGGTTATAGCCATTCAACGTGAATATCACAATTGTGTGGAATCATCTACAATTTAATTATGTGTTTCCATCGAATCGACTTATATCCGATCTCAACTTGATTATACGATGTCGTATTGACCATTGTCAATTATTATGGTCGAGCAATCGATTTCCGATTAAATTCTCTAGTTTGTCTCATTTATATCCCTTAACGGCTTCACCTAATAGATTAGTTAACTCGTGAGTAGCCAGCTCAGAGTAAAATGACCATCGACGCGTCAACGAAGTGCCCATTTCATATATTCGACACATGGTCAAATTTCAGGATATCACAGGATGCCTCAGTTGAGCCAGGATGTCCTAATTGAGCCTAGATGCCTAAGTTTTGAACCCAAAAGCCTTGGGAAGCTGGCCTCAAGAAGCCTCAGTCAAGCAGAGATACCCTAGTCGAGCCGGAAGCTCAGCAAGAAACCGGAAGCCTCGGTCGAGTTGGGAGGGCCTAGTTGAGCCAAGATGATGCTAAATGAATTTACATGAGTGCTAGTTATGCATAAGCATGATATGTTGATTTGTTCATTGTTAAGCCGAAGATAATCATACATTGAAGCATGTTGTTATGGATATCCACATGTATTCAAGATGTAGCAATAAGTTTGCTATTGATCTGCTATCAACATTATTTGCGAGTGTTGTATTTACTAGGCTTTGATGATGAGATGCTTTCCTAATAGAGAGCTAGGAATTTCACTTATTAAGTTCCCAAGATTCACTCCTCTATCTTTCAGCCTTGTAAGGCCTTGTAAGCATGTCAGTCTCATGTTAGTTTCAGGAGCTGTGGTCATGTTAAAGGAAATAGGAAATTCCCCTAGTCTATGTGGAAACTTTAATGTGATGTGAAAAGAAAGATGACCCGTAAAGAAAGGGACTTGTAAAAGTATTGTTATAATATAAATTGGTGTGTTCTATATAATATATGTCAGTCTTTCAACTGTTGTTTTTCTGAGGAGTTATTTATTCACGTTTCCGCATATGCATGATGATAAGATAAAAAGAATCAGGATGGTGACGAGCTTGGGATATTGCGAAAATAATCCTTACCGCTCAAGACCTTAGAGATGGAAATGTGGTTGTGATACACAAGATCTTTGGTAATTATGGGAAGAGAAAGATGTGAAAGATGTGGTGGGGACAACGTTGGGGAAATGAAGCTTGGATATAATTAATTTTCGGCAAAGAGCATGAAAGAAAAGGATTGGGGGTGAGAAAGTTCACAGGATTGATATCTTATTGGATTATTATAGTTCTCTCAAGGCATAATTGTGATATTCGAATATTGACTAAGGAGAAAAGATGACTTTGTGCCGTCCTCACCAATAAAACACGGTCACGATACTAGTGACAAAGGAGTGCAGAGAAAAAGACGAAGAGAGAGAAATAGAAAGGGGTATCTCGGTCAATGTACAGAAAGCCTGTGGCCATCATCTCTAGTCTGACAACACACAGAGAGTAGGACGAGAGAGAGAGAGAGAGAGCTCAGACGAAAGAAGAGCAGAAAAAGTAGAGAAGGTGAAAAAGCATCATCCTCTTCCTTGGGTCTTCATCCCGACGCCGCTGCTCAGAACCGCGACTCCAGGCGAGATCCCACCGTCCGGCGACCATCCACCACCTCCGGCGAGGCGTTCGACCCTTCCGCGTTCCCCGGCATCCCTGCAGGTTTCCCGGCGGTGGTTCAGCAGCTTCACAGCACCGAGTCGATCACTCAGTCGGCCCCCCTTCAGGCCGCGTTCTGCTCCTATCCAGCAGCGACCAGGGGTTCCAGTGAGTCCGGTGGACCACCTTGAGTTCCTCACCCCAGCCGTACAGCACCACCGCTGCCCACATCGCACGACGACCCGCCGGTTTGCCAGAGTAGCGGAATACCACGAGAACCCACCAAGCCGAGCTATACCGACGACGAGCCGTGAGCTTCCAGCAACGGTCTTTGCTACAAGACTTCAACGGCGAACGGTCCTGCGAACTGTTGCTGCTTCTCGCTTGACAACGGTGTCGCCTTCCAGTTCGCTGCCCATCGTTGCCGTGTCCTCTTCGCCCGCTGCTTTCTGTTCAGTCTGGTTGCGTCTGGCCACTGCCCGCGAAGTTCTGCTGCTTTCAGCTCATCTTGGCACCGGTCGCCGCTGTGAATACATCGCTGTGATACTGAGGCACCATCGCCGGTCACCGTCGCGATCGTGATTTGCAAGCCACCACGGGTCGATCCAAATTTGCAAGGGAATATTCGGATTAGGTAAAAATCCTATCTAATTTAATTTTCAAATATTTCGCTTCTTTATTTGAAATATTGTGGATGCATATGATTGAATTCCCAGGGATATTATCCTATCCAAAATCTCAAGTAGCCTTTTCAATTGGGGATTATTTCCTAATTTCACAATGTGCCCTAATTGTCAATCCAATTTCCCGCCAAGATACAATTTAGTATTACACGGAAAATTACCAATTCGATCTTATACCCGCGATTGTATGAAAAATTGGCCAATCTGATTTCATATCTGATATATAACTTGTCAATTTATTTCTAAAATTATAAGTATATAGATAATATCTCATGTGATTTGATGCGGTGTTTGATGTGGCTATCATTTCTTCCTGTTTTTGCTTGATTTGAATTGATTTTTTTCTATTAAGAAAAATCCAAAATATTAGGCAAACATCAAAATTGATTTTTTTGAGATAATATCCCATATTCAAAGTAATTTTTAATTCCGAATTTAATAAAAAGTATCAAAAAAAAATTCGGGATAGATTAGACTCTTTCCTTAGATATTATCATATGTTTAATTAGAGAATTTGATTAATTTCGAAATTTATGAAAAAATACAAAAAAAAATACCATGTGCATATCATATAGTTTAAAGTTTATCATCCATGCCATGACGTTACTACGTGCCACGTCACATCATCGAGTAATTATATGTTTGGTTCATGAAATTGTGTGTAATGTTAGAATAGTCGCATATTAATTTCGCTCATCATTAAAAATTGCATGTGGTCATTTAATTAAAAATTGCGTGTCACTTCAAAATACGCATGCTTTGTATGTCATCATATTAGAATAGTTCCATAATGATTTTCGCCCGTCATTTTAGGTCGTGTAGTTAAAAAATTGCCTATCATGCTAGAACATTGTATTTAATTATTGTGAGAATTACGGTATTCATATGTCGCATGTCATGTTAGATTAATTGCATGCACTACATATAGCTTAATTTTCATTAAATAAGAGAAAACCTAAAAAAAAAAATGAGTGAAATTGTGTCTTTATTATAAATCATATTTAGGTTGTTGATGTGATTTTCTAATTAACACTTGCATGCAGATCTTTCATTATTTTGAGGTAAGTATTTCCTTCACTGTCCTTGCAATTTATTTACTGCTTTGCTTTTTTGAGTATTAAATAATGGTTGCACAATCACCTCATATGTTATGAGTAAATTAAAATCAATGCAAGATGTTTTGGGGAGGTTGTGACATGTATTTATATGGAGCTCTAAGTTGTATACTGAAATAATTTCATATCATCTGAAAATGATATGAGGATTGCGTAACCATTTTCAGAACAGCTTAGAAAAGTAGAAGCAAATAAAAGTAAGTTAGAGAGCGAGTAGAAGCATCCTTGTGCTTCCCCTGTTCCGTTTATTATATCAGCTGCTCTCTGTTGCATCTATTAGATGCTTGCAATCCATTCTCATGCTTGTAGTTCTCATCTGCGTTCATCTGCATATTTGACACACCTTTCTTCCCTCTTTTGTCATAATAAAGAAGAAAAATGTGCAAATAAGCACAATACCGACATCAATATTACATTACCAAACAATCTTAGTCAAAGGACCAGTTCATTCAACTCAAAAATTAGCAAAAACAAAAAATTCAAACCAAACAACAAACAACAATCAACAATAGTAATCGCTATTTCTTTCATTTCTTGGAGGATGAAGGAGACATTGTAGGATCAAGATTGGCCTCAAATGTATCATAACACTTCATGGAATGGAGAGCATGCTCGAGTCTGGTCAAATATCGTCCAAGAACGAGAATTGTCTCCAAATCAAGAACCTCACTCCTCTTCTTTCTGCCCACCATAGAGCTTTTCACCTATACTTACATGCTTGTTCACAAGGCCTAAGACATGGGCATGGACTTGTACCACTTCCCATCACTCTCCCACGTCATCTTCGTTTTGTTTATTCTTGCATTTCTATGGAGTCTATTGCAGAACAATATCAAAAGATGCACCAATTGAAGCACAAACAGCAAAAGATGAAAGCAAAATCGAAATCACACAAGACGCAAGATATATGTGGAAACCTGAAACAGGAAAAATCAACGGGGAGAGAGGGGTTTCACTATTTTCAATAACGAGTACAAGTGTAAAATCCAAAAACTGAAAAAATCACTTGGTGAGTCACAAGATCTAAAAATCCAATAAGAAGATAGGAAAAACAAAAGAAGGGAAAAAATGTGGAGGCTAGGGTTAAAGATATGTTGTTAAACACATCCTTTTATAGTCTCCCTTTAGAAAAAACTTAAAACAAATGCGCATGATCCAAGATACCTTTAACATTAATTTGGAAGTCAAAACTCAACAAATTTCCACCTTCACTTCAAATCTCCAAAAGGGCATTATGCCAAATGCCATAAGACCTCTCTTCCTCACCACCAAAAGTGACCACATAAGGCCACTTCCAAAGTGGAGGAATCAACGATGCACACCCCTGAGCCTATATGAGTATACTTGGTGTAAGAATAAGGGATGAAACACCACCAACTCCGCCTAAGCAAATCAAATGTTTAAAACATCAATCAAGTCCAAACAATGCTTGAACTTGGTCTAAGGAACTAGTTTGGTCAACATATCTGCCAGATTATCTATCATAAATGCTTTCTTGATAGTGACCGTACCCCTTAGTTACCTCATCGCGCACAAAGTGATACTGGATGTCGATATGTTTTACTCTCTCGTAATACATTGCTTTCTTCAAATGTTTTGCACTTTTGTTATCGCAAAAGATAACAGAGGCTCTCTCCCGTTTCACTCTAAGTTTAGTAACCAAATATTTCAACCAAAGAGTTTCCTTTCCACTTCTATTGCTGCCATGTACTTTGCTTTAGTGGTAGAAAAAGTAACTGTGGCTTGCAAGATTGCTCTTCAACTAACCACAAAACCACCAAGTGTAAAAACATAACCTATCAAAGATCTCCTTTTGTTGAGATCGCTTACATAGTTAGAATCAACAAAGCCAACAACTGAATGTTTCATATCACAATCTCTATAAAAAACTAAACCCATATCTGAGGTACCCCAGATGTTCCACAGAATCCATTTCACGACTTGGTAGTGAACTTTACCCAAATGTGTCATATACTTGCTCGCAAACACTAATAGCCTTGGAAATATAAAGGCGAGTGCAGATACATGAGATTGGCCATGGCACTAAAATATGGGACTCTAGACATCTTATCTTCCTCTTCTTTAGTTTTAGGCGACAAAGAAGCCGAAAGCCTAAAATTGAATGCCAAATGAGTACTTACCAGTTTGGCATTTTTCTTGCCAAAGCGCTCAAGCACTTTCTCAATATACCTCTTCTTATCAACCTGTATGTCTCATTGAATCTCCATACTTAGAATCTTCTTGGTAGCTCGAAAATCCTTCATCTCAAATCTTTGCTAAGTTGCCTCTTTAACCATTCTATTTCTAACATGTTCTTCATTGCAATAAGCACGTCATCTCCACATATAACAACAAACAAACAAACAAAAATCATCATGCAATCTCTTATAGTTACACAATTGTCATATGCACTTCACGAAAGTACTATGACACAACATAAAGCTATTAAACATCTCGTACCATTATCGTAAAGATGGCTTGAGACCATGCAAAGAGTGTTCCAATTTGTAAACATGATCTTTACCATTAATAACGAATCCCTCAGGTTGAGACAATAGATTGTCTCCTCAAGCTCACCATGTAGAAAAAAAATCTTGACATCAAGTTGCTCAAGTTCTAGATGATAAAGGGCTACTAAAGCAAGCAACATATGAATGGAACTATGTTTCACAACTAGAGAGAACATTTCGTTGAAGTTGATCCTCTCATTCTAACTAAAACCCTTGGCTACCAAACATACCATGAATCTTTCATCTTCAATCTCTGGAATTCTCTCATTTCTTTTAGAGACCCACTTGCATCCAATAGCTCTATTGCCCTTAGAAAATTTCACAAAATCCCAAGTTAGATCTTTATGAAGAGACTCCATATTTTCATTCATCACAACAAGTCACTTATCAGATTTAGGACAAATAGTAGCTTCATAGAATGTAGAAGGTTATTCAATACCGAACTCTTTAGCAACTGTAAGAGCATATGCTACCAGATTAGCAAAACCATACCTTTAAGGAGGCTTAATTTTTTGTTTAGCCGTCCCTGCAGCCAAACTCTAAGGTTGCTTAATTTCTTCTACATTATCTTTGATCGAATCTGAATCTTGTTGCTCACTATCAATTTTTGCTACCCGATTTTGTTGAGGTATGTGCCTGACTATTCAATGTCATATAATCCCTGAATGCTCATAGTATTTGCTAAAATTACATCCACAAAACACAAGATCATTGTCCATTCAAAGATGCTTTATTTGTCACTCCCCTGCCCCACCTCTAGCACGAGAGCATGACCTGGCGGGTTAGCATCAACACCCCAGGCAACATCGAACGTCCCGAAAGTCTTTTATCTTTAGTTAAGCACATACAAAAGCGATTGTAAACAATCCTTGTACAAATAAACATGGAAGCCAAGCAAGACATATGCAAGCCAAGCAAATAAAAGCAACATATTTATATACATATTCACATATCAAAAGTTGTTTTGATAATATACCCATCCTAGTCTTAGGCTACTTATTTTTGTTTCCATATATAGTCAATCAAAAGGCTGGGGTAACCTAACTCCTCTACCGAGCTGCTCCTAAAAGCGGCCCCTATGCTAGGTTCATTCCTTTCTTGGACCCATAAGGTAGTAGTTTTCTTTCGATAAGTGATGTTCCCTTCTAAATCTACTATGTTCGTCACGATGGTAGTCATATCAATAGGGAGATCAGGACGAACGAGCAGCGGTATTAGTTCACCAATCACGCACCTGAAATTATGAGAACGACAAGAGTGAGTCGATGACTCAGTAAGTAGAAATCCCTAATTCTCCTATAGGAGGACGTCTTGCCATCGATCCTCGGATACAAGATCACCACCCACTTGTCGATGGCAAATCAATAGCGAGGTTCGTGCCTTGGCTTGCTTATGCATATGAAAGGCTCTCAACCGTCTATGTGCTTTCAAGAATCAAAAACAAGGATTTAGTGCATATGAACATGCTTTCCAAAGATCCGTTACTTATGATCGTTTTGGTTACAAAAAGGGATGCATGCATCTCATGAAACTTGTTCAAGCACTAAGTGACCCAATTCAAACATATACTCAAATTGATGCAAGGATGTAACAATACATATCAAAACGAAACCAACTTTTGTAAGCATCACACATGGACTTTCATTTTTCTTTTTTAGTATAATATTAGTTGAAATTAATTGACTCTTCCCGCAACAATTGGCCATCGGTCTCCCTTGGCAACCGGCATTGTCCTAATCTCATTATCAGGACGACATCTAGGGCGACCTCTAGGCATCAGCCTCACCTGGGCCGGCATCGTCCATGATCTTAATATCGGGACAACATCTGGGGCTTTACCCCAGGCAACAACCAGGCATCCCCTAGCGTCGGCATATAAGTCCATCGTGTGTCCATACATTTTAAGCATCAATTGATTCATTTTATGTTTAAACTTTTAACTGAATGAAAGGCTCGAAGGCGTGCCATACAAGGTGAACTAATGAAAGATTCTTGTGTTTTATTAAATCAAACTCATGCCTGATGCAATTTAGGCTCATGACCTTGATTTGGAACCATTCGCTCAGGCTTTAGCATTGTCCATAGTCATTGAGACCTCTCCTCAACATCCGGGTATGCTCGACACTCACGTGGGATCATGAGCTTACTTAATGCGACAACAAGTGATAGAAACACAACAAGCATTAACAATACAAAGCCAACACAAACAAACGATGACATAATCCTAAAATCAATAAGCATAGCACATCGCCTTATCAAAGAGTTAGGAAAATCTACTTACTACTTTTTAGACCTAGCTCCAAGATGCTTCTTTGGTGGCGGTCGGTGTCTTGGGCGGCTTGGAAGAGAAGGGCATGAAAGAGAGGAGAGGAAGGAAGAAGAAAGGAGAGAAAGGCCAAGCCTTAAAATGTGAAGAGAGCTCATCCTATTTATAGGCCTCCTCTTAGATTTTTATTGCAAGCTCACATGATTACACCTAAGAGGCAAGTTGGCCTAGCTATCCTCTTGAGTTGGCGCCTATGTCCCTTAGTGTTCACTTGTGATTGGTTCACATATTGACTTGTTCTCTAAGGCTCATTTTAGATTCGTTATTGCCTATAGTGCCAAGGAGACACATAAGCCTTTTGATGCATCATGTCCTCTTCTAATTGGCTAGCTCTTGACTTATTCACCAAGGCTATAATCTAGGGCCATCATACCCTAAGATTTACCTAAGATTTGGTCATCAAGAAACTTGAACTTTGGACAACTTGCTCTCCAAGTTAACCACATGAGCGTGTGAATCATTAAACTCATTAATTAGCTAGCTTCCAAAAGCATTTAATGCATTCTTATCTTCAAGCCAAGAGGACTCTAGATTGGCTTCCTCCTCAAGTTAGGCATGTAGCCCCCTTCCCCTCCAAGTTGGGCGTGTGATTCTCGCATTCTAAGTCGAAAGCAGTTTTGAACAACTTTCGAAATAAGTAGCATTACCTTATCAAACGGGCTCGAAAAATTATAAAATTTTAATATGTTGTAAAGAAGACCTTAGAAAACATTTTTCATGAGGAATCCAAGCCAAATTCGTTCTATGAGAAGAGCAAAAAATCATTGAACACAACCCAAAAATTCAACCCATCTAGCAGATTCAATGGTCGGGAGAGACTCATTTCGAAATCCAAATCTTCACAGAAATCTTTGAAATTTTACGTTATAGATATGAATGTCATATAAAACTTTTGTGAAGCATGTCCAAATTTAAAATGGAAGATTTTATAAAAATTCAAGAAAGCAATTTGGTTATCGTTTTCACTATACTGGGCAAATTCTTTATGGTAATTGATTGGGCCTTCATCCCAACCATTCAACCTCAGAAAAATATGAAATTTAAGTATGTTATAGATTAAGATGTTTTGAACAACTTTCATGAAAGAAGTTTATACATATTCAAAGTACAAAGAGCTTTATAAAATTGGAAAGCAGGAAAGGTCCAGTAGTTTCGAAAAACTAGGAAGTCAAAACCTATGAAACTCAAGGTGGCAAGTCTATTTGTGGGGGTGGCGCCCTGCTTGGCTTACAAGATCACTTGTCATCATTTCCCTAGGCCATGAGTCATCCCCTTTCATTAATTATTTAGGATACAGAAGCCTTAACATTCATTATCCTCATTTAATGTATTTGACTCTTGTTCTTCAAGAAGATTGGCCTATCTAACTTACTAGTTTGGACCAAAATAAGGGTCAAAACCGAGGATGTTACATTATCTTCTTCCCAATTTGATTTTTTATCAACATTTTCCACTTCTTGAATGTATCAAAAATGTCATTCATATGTTTCAACAAATAAACCCAAATTTTCCTAGAGAAATCATAATAAATATCATAACATCAATTACACAATCCTTAGATGTAACTTGTGCCGATCCCTACAAATTGGAGTGAGTTTAGTCAATTGTGCCCATTCCTTTAGTGCACCCTAGTTCTAAAACTAACCTTGCGTTGCTTCCTGAAATAGAATCTTCACAAAAGTCAAACGAGACCATATGATCCCTACAAAGTAAATCACATTTACTCAAGATAGTCATTCCTTTTTCTCATATGTGGCTTAACCGTATATGCCACAACCTTGATTTTTTAGAGTTTGAAAATGATGATATATTTAAAGAACCTACAACGATACTTCCCTGTATAACGTAAAGGTTGTTCATTGTTTCCTCTAATCACAATCAAGGAACCTTTTCAAATTTTCAAAACTCCACCCTCACCTGTGTACATGCACCCAATAGAATCTAAACTACTCAATGCAATGAGGTTCTTATTCAAATTTGGGATGTGCCTAACGTTTGTCAAAGTTCTTTCAATCTTGTCATGACATTTAATTCACACCGTACCAATACCCACAATCCTGCAAACTACATTGTTGCCCATCAAAATTGAAACACCAATAACTATCTCATATGTGTGGAACTAATTTCTATGTGGACACATGGTATGAATATGCTAAATCCAAAATCTATTAATCATTGACATGTCAATTTGAAGACAAAACATTAAGAATATTTCTTGCATTAATTGACTCGTTATTCTTCACTGGACTAGCTAAATCGAAAGTCTCTATCGACTTCGTCTCCTTAGCTTTGAGCACATGACACTCATTTTTATAGTGTCCGAATTTGTGATAATAGTAACACTCTACCTTACTCTTAACCTGGCCTGATGTAGACTTTGAATGCTCTTTACTATTATTACGTCTATCACAATACATTCCTGTGACAACTAAGCCATCAATTTTATCACCACTACCACTCGCATTCAACTTTGTATGCATCTCTGTGGAATTTAATGTGGCCTTCACATCCTCAAAAGTTATGGATTCCCTTCAATACAACATAGAGTTCACAAAATTCTCATATAAGCTCGGTAGTGAGCATAACACAATTAGAGGTTGATCTTCATCATCTAACTTCAAATCCAGATTTTTCATATTCATAACGATCTTATTATATTCATCCAAATGTTCTTAAACAAGAGTACCTTCTAGCATCTTTATTGTAAAGACGCTTTCAAGAATAATCTTGTCATAAGAGATTTCTTAATGTAGACTCTTTAGCTTATTTCACAATCCTAGAGTCGTTTCTTCATCAGCGACCTCACGAAGCACCTTATTGGACAACGACAATTGGATGTTGCTATGCGCCCTTTCTTCCATCTCCTCAATCTTAGTCATAGTCATGTCGTTAGGATACCTTTTGTCTGAGGCTCCTTCTTAGCCCAAAATTATTTTAACAATCGAAGCTTGTCACTTCGAACTTGATAAATGCCATCTCGAACAAAAAGACCAAAATTCCTACGCTTTGATATAAATTTGTTGTGAAACAATGCCAAAAGATGCACCAATTGAAGCATAAGTAGCAAAGCAAAATCAAAATCACATGAGACACAAGATACACATAGAAACCAAAATGGGAAAAACCACGGGGAAAGAGGGGTTTCACTATCTTAAATAACGAGTACGATAGTACAATCCAAAAGCTAAAAAAACCATTTGGTGAGCCACGAGATCTAAAGATCCAACAAGAAGATAGGGAAAATAAAAAAATTTAAATAATGTGGAGGTTAGGATCAGAGATGTGTTTAGTGGAGGTTAGGATTAGAGATGTGTTGTTAAACACGTCTTTTTATAGTCTCCCTTAAAAAAAAAAACCTTAAAACAAATGTGCATAGTCCAAAATACCCTTATCATTAATTTGAAGTCAAAATTTAACGAAGTCTATGAGTTTATTCTTGCATTTTTAAGAGAGACATCATTGTTTCAGGAAGCAATAACAGAAGCATTTTAGAGATACATGCTTGTTTTTGTAGAGGAGAGAGAGAGAGAGAGAGAGAGAGAGAGAGACAGAGAGAGACAGAGAGAGAGAGAGAGAATTTCCTTGTTAGACTCCAATTTCTTTCTAAAAAGCACCTTTGAGTGAAAATTTAAGTTAAAAGGCCATGTAGGATAAATTACTGGATTAGATACTCAAGTAAATGATTTTACGCACATCATTCAAAGTATTCTGACCCCTAAACAAAACTAGGGGTCAGAGTCATCGACAATGATGGAGCTTGACCCCTAAACAAAAACGTCGATGTTGCGTGGTCTTGCATTCTTATTCTTCACTACATTTTTATGTACTTATAAATTAGGGCCATTTTTTAATGGGATGTTCGCATCGAATTTAGATGAAGGCAATATTAAGAATCTCATTTACATTAGTGGTCAACCTATCCCTATTCCATTCTCCTAGCTTTAACATCCCATATCAAGGCCGGTATCCGAATGTAATCCTTGTGTAAGATGCTTCCTTCAACTTAGCTCTGCTTCTACTAATACAAGCAATCCTCACCACGCTCAACGCTCTCTTCTCTAATTATGGACACACAGACTTATATAGAGAAATACAATCATATTTACACATCTTCTACTCACAAAAACCACAAGAAGATGAACGCTCAGAGCATAGATTAATTTTTGTTCATTTCACCCTGACTCAACTAGTTCCCTTTCGTTGAAATTATTTCCATCAAATCTCACATGACCATTTGAAAATTCAAATCCCAAGAGGAGTAGTTGGTTTTGCTAGCTGCAGTCGCAGAATACCATTTTTTAGATTCTGGAAAAACAGTTTAATAAAAGAGTCAGTTCTGCTTCTACTTCTATAATAGTCTATCTTCCTCCGTTGCATTCCCAAATACGGTAACTATTTTGATCTTTTCTAGTCCACTTTTTTTTTTTTTTGGATTCTAATACTTGAGACCAGCTGTAAAACACATCTGAGTTTTCCTTCCAAGACCGTAGAGGCTCCTATGTAGAACCACAACTCTCTCTAGCGAGAACACCTACTGCAGTCAGGTCCATCCAAGCTCCTCAGGTCCATCCAAGCTCCTACATTCCCATGCTAATTCTCTTTCTACATTTAGGTACCTCTAAGCATATTGACATCCTTATATACCGTAGACCATTCACCTTCTAGGGAGCCTATCCAAACTCTTAGATGATCATGCATCCTATAGTCTATCCACTATCAACAATGTCCATCCAAACTTACAGAAGTCTTCGTGTCCTTTAGTCCGTTCACCTTCTATTTATCCATCCAAACCCTTTTGACGATTACATTTCCAGTTTGTTCAATATCTACAAGGTCCTTCTGAACATCAGCATATTCCACGTCCAGTAATGTTCACCATTTTTAAGTCTGTTCAGCCACCACCATATCTTCCGTCCCATAGCTTATTCACCTTTTGTAGAGCAGCATCTTTCTACACTCTTAGACGTCATGTTGCTAACGCCATCCGAATCTATGTATGCAGAGGCAATATCTTCTGCACACTGAATCATCCATGTTAATATGATTTCAACCGAAAAAAGAAAATACTTAGGATGTTTTATCATCCTCAAAACACCATAGGAGTTTTTCTTAACAATTATGTTAGATTTTTCTCTTGTGCCTTGCACATACTTGTCATCATTGTTAATTTACCCGATGTAAAACTGAAAGGAAACTAAGGGTAAAAAAAGAAGAAGAAGAAGAAGAAGAAGAAAAGAAACAGAAAAATTTTTGTAGCAAGTCCACTGTGATAACTCATCGCCGGTTGATTATTAGCAAATTGCCAAGTATTACGAGAAGTTATTGCATAGGCTGGATCATTAGCAAATTGGCGGTCCACTGGACGTGCTATAGTCCAAATTCTTATAACCAACTCATCCCTCTCTCTTACTCGAGAAACAGAACAGCAATCATAAATGGAGGTGCTTCGTGAGGAATTCTGGAGGAAAATTTGGAACTTGTGGGAACTAAGAGCCTTGGTGGTGTTCACACTCGCAGTCCAAATCGTGCTCATCCTTTTTGGCCACAAGAGGAAGTCCAGCCACAATTTCAAGCTCAGGATGGCTGTCTGGTCCGCATACTTGACCGCAGATTCCTTGGCCTCCATCGCCCTTGGCATCCTTTCCAACAAGCTCGGAGAGGTAAACAAGGATAATGGTGGTCGCCTCCGCGACAATGACAAGTTGCTCGCATTCTGGTCTCCACTGCTTCTGCTTCTCTTGGGTGGCCCTGACACAATCACTTCCTTTTCTCTGGAGGACAATGCACTCTGGCTCAGGCACTGCCTTGGCCTAGTAGTTCAAACATCAGCCACGGCAAATATCATCTTCATGGCCTGGACAAGCTCTTATCTCTCTTACCTCTCATCCGTGATGACAGTGGTTGGGCTTGTCAAGTACGGGGAGAGAGTGTATGCTCTTCGGATGGCAAGCAACGACAAGTTCAAGCAGTCAGTGCTTGCCCCGCCTGATCCAAGCCCAAATTATCCCCGCTTCATGGAGGAGTACACTTTGAAGCAGGCCGAGGGGCATTATGTTGTGGCAGATGAGGTGATAGAGGTCCAAGTGCCAGAAGGTGTTTTTAAGAGTGTTGATGATCCCTCCACAGCGATTGATTCCGAGGTCATTGTAAAAGCCTATGACCTGCTTCAAATGTTCAAGGGCCTCTTTGTTGAGTTGATACTCAGCAATGATGAGAGGGATGCTAGCAGGTCCATATTCAAGGCAATTGATTTTAAGAAAGCATTTAGGTTGGTTGAGATCGAGCTAGGGTTCATTTACGATTTGCTCCATACAAAGGCAATGGTGCTTTACACCAGGTGGGGACTCCGACTGCGCTTGTTCACTTTGTTGTCCACTCTGTTGGTGCTGGTGGTCTTCTCTTTGGCCAAGAAGTCGCCCCTGTCGAGAGTCGATCTTTCCATCACTTACTTGTTGCTGGTTGCCATTTTCTTGTTTGAGACCTATTCAATTTTGATGCTGGTTTCCTCGGATTGGAGCCATGTTTGGTTGCGCAAGCATAACAAGAGCTGTGCCTTGAAACGTGCTGTGAATTTCGTAAGATTGCCTGGACAACCTAGGTGGTCAAATTCAATTGCCCAATTCAGCTTCCTCAGCTTTTGCACTAAGGAGAGGCCCTTGGTTTTCCAAAATGCGCTTGAGTTCTTGAAGATCAATGAGACGCTGGAGAAGTCTCACTACACCCTCTATGAAGACTTGTCCGATGAGATCAGGGAATGGATCTTCATTCATGTCAAGGACGAACTTTTCGATGTGGAGGAGCACCACACGTCGGTCCCCATGGATATTAAAAAAGCTCTTGTTAAGCTACTCGAAGGTTATGAACTTCCTCAAGCCACGTGGGGCACCGAGGGGGAATTCGACCAGGTTATCCTAACTTGGCACATTGCCACTGAACTATCATACTACTCGGATCAAAAGGAAGGGTCGAGCGAATCCCAACTCCCACATTTTCAGGCGAGCAAACTTCTCTCCAGGTACATGTTTTATCTACTGGTCATGTGCCCTTCCATGCTGCCCATTGGAATAGGAGAGATAAGGCTCCGAGACACTTTTGCCGAGGCCTTTAAGTTCTTTGAAGATCACCAAATACTCGATTCCGAATCTGATCAAGAGCCCTATTGGTGGATTAAAATTCTAGCTTGCAATAGAAGGAAGGGAAATGAACCGAATTTGTATCTTCAGCAAGCTTCCAGAATGCTGCTAGAGGTGAGCACTGAGGTTCCGCCGAGTAAAGTGAAGGGTGGAAAGAGCAAGTCTGTACTGTTCGATGGATGCAGGATTGTAGCGGCGATCAGAGAGAGAGAAAGAAGAATAAAGTGGGAAATAATCAGTAAGCTCTGGGTAAAAATATTGATGTATGCCGCAAGCCAATGCAGAGGGGATCGTCATGCTGGGCAGCTGAGGCAAGGGGGAGAGCTTCTGACCCATGTTTGGCTCATGATGGCCCATTACGGCCTGACTGATCATTTCCAGATGACCCAAGGCCAGGCCATTGCTAAGCTCATAGTGAGATAGGCCTTGATTGCAAGTACGGTCAAATCTTTATTCTGGTTTGGTCCATCCCAATGGCTGCTGAATTGTCTTGCAGATAAAACCATGCAGATTCAAGCTTATGTTTGTACACTTATAATGAGTAAATGTGTGACATCCCTAAATTTGGCTCCTGATTCGGATATATGAAATGGTTGTTTCGTCGACGTGCTTATGGTTATTCTACTATGAACTGATCACTCTTGAGTTAATTAATCTATTAGGTGAAGCCATTAAGGGATATAAACGTAATAGACTAGAAAATTCGATTAGAAATCGAATGCTCGACCATAATATTCGGCAAGGGTCAATACGACACCGTTATAATCAATTAGCGAATGGATATAAGTCGATTTGATGGAAGTACGTAGTCGAATTGCGGGTGGTTCCGCACGATTGCGATATTTGCGTCGAATGGTAATAAATCGATTTTCTATCGATATTATATTCGGAACATGTAATTGAAACCTCGTGATTTTATGACAACGGATGGTTGTCTACGATTCAAAGATGCACAAATGTGGATTGAAAATTATCAACCCGAACGCGCTAAAATCTCTAAAAACTACTCGATAGGTTATGTCGTACTAAAGTCGCGTTTGGTTGATTTTAACCACGAAATTGAATTCGGTTTCAGGAATCGGACGTTTGAGCATGTCAAGATTCATTTATAGGATGTCTCATCTTTCGGCGAATTTTCGTCAAGTATGAAATTTTACGGAAAAATGAATTTCGAACAAAAGGAAAAATAAAAAGGGAAATTCGGATACTTGAAAAATAGGGTTTTTCTACCCTATTTTGGCTTATTTTAGGGGAAATTAGGGCTAATTTCTCATTGGAGGAGCACAAGACTTTATTGCAATGAAGACTTTGGAGGTATAGTGATGGTGGGCATTTTGGCTAGGCCTCCCATTGGTTGTTAATTTGACTTCCATTTTCTCCCTCTCTCTCTCCAATTTCCTCCTCATGCGTGAACCCCTACTGCCCATCTTCTCCAATTCCTTTTTTTTCCCTCAGCGCCATCTTCTTCTTCATCTTGTTGCTGCCGCCAGCCCCCATCCATCACGCCAGCACCATCACCATCTTCCGCCGCGCCAACTCCAACCACCAGTAGCTCCTTCCCCCTTGCTGCTGCACCACCAACGGCACAACCCAACCAGCAGCAATCGCCAGCAACTCTTCATCGCCCTTCCACATGCCCAGCACTAGCAGCCGAGCCCCATCCTCACGCCAGCCAACGCCACAGCTGCAACACCACCCGTCCCAACTCCACGGTCCAGCTCCTCACATCACCACCTAGCCACCTCCATCGAGCCCACCAAGAAGCCACCGCCTCACCACCTCCACAGCCCCACAGCCGCCATAGCTCCAGCACCACCAGCTCGCTCGTCCAGCCCTCACCACCACCATCCGACGGCCAGCAGCCCTAGGCCCAGCACCACCTTGTCCCGACCTCACAGCCATGCCACTAGTGACCTCAGCCCGCCTACAGCCCTCCACCGACCAGCAACCACAAGCAGCCGAAAAGCCCTCCTTGGCCGAGAACCTTGTAGCACAGCCACAGCTGCCGTTGAGCCTCCGTGCAAGCTGCGGTTGTCTCGAGTTCTTGCCGCTGTTACGTTGTTGTCGCCGTGAGCCCGCCGCCGTCCTAATCCAATGAGTTAATTCCCTAATCTCAAATTAGGTTGTTAATTATGCTTAGGGTTGTTAGATTAGTGCTAATGAGGATTAGTTAGTTAATCCTAGATTAGTGTTAACTAGCTTGGTTAGGTTAGTTAATCATGGTTAAGTTAATTAAGTTGGATTATCTTAATTAATCGTGATTTATCTAATTAATCGTAATTAGCGTAATTAGTGACGGATTAGCCATTTCGTAGAATTTTACGCTCGTTTTCTTGGATGGATTTATGTGTAATTTTGAGTGATTGCACGTGTGATAATATGCACTTGATTGATTGATGGTAGTTTTTGATTTTTAGTATAAAAACTGGGTTTTATAGGCTTTTCAATAGAAAAATACTAGGTGTCGGTTTTCGACGCTAACTTTTATGTACTATATAAAACTGCGGAGTTTTAAAATGGGAGTGTACCAAGTTTGACGGTTCGATTGCGAATATGTGACCACGCATAATTATTTTATCGGGATTTTTAATATGAAGAAAAAGTGGCCAATTTCATTATTTGAAAACAAGGTATTTGAACGCAAAGCATTGTGTTCTTGGCTAAATATGTGCTCGTATGGTCACTATTGGAACCCGTCACCTGACGAGAGTTAGGGGGCCGATGCCTAATTAAGTTCGGATACCCCATGTCGACAGATGCCGAGTCGCGGTTGAGGCTGGATCGATGTTTCTTTATGGAATGCCATCTAGGTGGGTAGTGCTAGACGTTGTCGTTCCTGACGGGACAGGACAATACCCAATTACGCCGGATGACCGCCGACTGTTGAGTTGGCAGTTGCCGAAAGGTCGTAATAATCGGAACATGCTTGAATGGTTGTGCTATTGCGCCTAATTATGGGGCAAAATTGTTTGGCATGGTATGAGACGTGTCAAAATAGTTTTACCTTATAATCAAGACCCATGTGAATGTTTGGAGGATGAGAATCCTGTGTTCTAATTATTAATTATGCTTGTCGTATTTATAATGGCATATGTGATGCGCTAATATGTAGGGACGTGTTGAGGTGAGATGAGTTTTGTATGGTGCATGTTTAGGACCGCCTTCGAGACGAATTTGCGTCCTAATCGGGGTTTAGGTTGTTAACTCGCTGAGATTTATCTCACCTCGTCATGGTTAACCTTCTTCAACTCCTTAGTATGGAGATACGTCCAGTCCGTTTTGGGGTTCCATGGGACATGGAATCAGAGTCTATCTTCTTCCCTATTCTCGGGACCATCCAGACTCGCAAGTTAGTAGTGACTACAATTTGGGTCAATGAGGGCCTCCTTCACGTGGTGCTTCATCACTTAAAGGCGTGGTTCATTAACGAGCGTAATGGTGCTCGAGAGGGTCCCCTACAGGGTTTCAACGGACTGCCCGTCGGAACGGAGGATGGACAGGTAAGTCACTCCATGGACATTGATATCCCGGATGGTGTCATGGTGGACCCAGAGCCCGAGTTGGAGGGGTCCGGGGTGTAGGTTGTCTAGGAGTTTCTTTTTTGAGACAAACTTGTGTATATGAACTCGTAGGGTTGTTGGTATGTATATAAAGCGTAGTTTGTAAAAAATCACTTGTAGGTTTTTACTATCCCTATGTTTGTTTATTGGCTGGATGTTTATTTAATTCACTTCCGCATGTGCTCAATCGAAAGATAAAAAGAATGGGTCGGCGATGCGTCCTGGGATGTCGCATTTTAATCGACCGCCGAGGGATGTGCGCATGCCCGGGGTTCAAGGTGTGACAAAATGTGAGGTGCTTAGTTAATGTAACATGGTGTTTGGTGGTTAATGTGAACCCATTTAGTTGCTGATCTAAGCTTTGAGAAAGGACCTAAGGGCATCATAATGCCTTCGTTTGGTGATATTGTCTAACGAGATGAAATTCCGAAAACCTGCAAAGAATTGTTGTGATTTACGACTCTCGTTTATTTTGCGACTTGACATGATTTGACTAGCGGCCAAGACAATATCAGGACTTGGTTTCTTTGGCTTAAGGCGTCTGAATACCAATGTACAGTGGAATGGCAGATATGGTATATTTCTATGAGGAGTCTAAGAGCTGCGTATCTTCGAATCTTGCATGGAGAATCAGCAGCAAAAGGCTATGGCCATTTCTGCAGTTGCTGACGACAAATAAGACTGACAAAAATTTTCTGAATTTATGTTGAAAGAATGCCAAAAACCCACGCTCTACAATCCTTTGAATTCTCCACATCTTACTTTGTTCACTTTACTTCTCACTTTTACAATCAACATCCATTTGCCGTCGGGATTTGACGTCGCAACTCAGAAGACAGCGAAAGATTGACAGAATTATTTCCATGAATAATTATATCTCAATGTAATACACCAAGTTCCATACCGGTAGGAAGAGAGCTAGTAAAGCGATTCATAAGTAGATACAAGCCTACATGGTTGTCGCTAGAGTACTCGCGACGGAAACTTGGTCCATGTATATAGATTGGGCTACTTTGGCCCATGTGATCCTCACTACTAGCATAATATTTGCAATTTTATCTGCATCGTATTCATTTGTCCAATATGATCCCTCTTTTTCTTGAGTATTTTTAATTTTGTTAGGAATCGGAATCGATAACACTATGTTCACATGGATGCAATTTTCAATTTTGTTGGGAATCAGAATCAATATTACTATGATCACATGAATGCAATAGCAACAACTCCAGCTGACCGCTTCATCAATTTTTTTGCCTTCTCTTTTGATTATCTGAAATTTAGGACTAGGTTTATAAAAGACTCGGAAATGACCAGCATTGACTTAATTAAGTTCCTGGCCAGCTATATAATTTAAGCGTTTCCACTGACCTTGCGCCACAGTAAAAGGAAGATAAAGGAATATATGTCTTGTATTCCTTATGCTAGTATTGTGGACAGTATCATGTATGTTATTACTTGCACTAGACCAAATACTTCGCATATTGTTAATGTTGTGAGCAGGTATATGAATAATTATGAGATGAAGCATCGGAACTATGAAATCGATTATGAGATTTCTAAGAGGGACAACACACGTCAGCTTGATTTTTGGGCTCCGAGAGATATAACAGGTTAAGTGGATTTAAATTTTGTTGGTAACTTGGATTAGTAAAGGTCTTTGACTAGTAATGTGTTCAGCTTTGTGGGTTGGGCTGTCACGCCCCAACCTGCTCGAGACATGTGACAACTTGCGCTCGTCGTCATTCATTTCCTTTAGGTCATTTGATTGTGACGTCCTAGGAGGCGTCGCCGACCCCATCGCTTTATTCGATTAAATACACAAGCGGAAGTAAAAACAATTCACCCAATCAACAAACATGGATAGTTTTAACCACACACACACACACACACACACATATGCATCCATAATGTCATTACAACATACCAGCTATTTATATCCAAACTTCAACGTCACTCATTACGACATTTCATGTTCAATCAAAATGCATTGTTATTCGCACTTCCAAAAAGGTTTCATGGTTAGCCTAGCTCCTCTATGCTATGAAGCGACTTGAAAAGGGTGGTATCCCCCACACGCCTAGTACGCTTCCAAACTCAACATACCATAGCTTGCGCTTGGCTAGTCATGATTAGGGCCTCAAAATGGTTTAAACAATGAGAAGTAAGATAAACTCAATGAGTGAACTCCCTAGACCTCAAGTAGGGAAGTCATTCACCTCGGAAACGCCCTAAACGTACAAGTTATCTATCAATGACTAATCAATATCAAAGCAACCTCTACTTTACCTTAATTATAACATGAATGATTATTCCACTTCCTCAAAGCCATCAATATGAGCATATAAACAATTCTTGAAACACCTCCTACACTCAGGAGCCAAATATAAAAACGCGCAATATAACAGTCGTGTGGCCATGCATGCAATAATCTAGACTTGCTCATATATTAATCTTATGTCACACGTGTGTAGACTATAGCATCACTTATCGCTTCTCGAAATATGCATTCATGTACTCATACCATGCAATGATCTAGAAATGCTCATATATCAATCTCAGATCACACGTGTGTCGACTATAGGATCACTTTTCAAAATATGCATTCATGCATTCATGCACTTTTCACACAACCATGTCTAGATTAGCGAATAGAGTACCAACATTCCTGTTCCCGGAGTCCCTAGCTCCATGAGCTCATCGTGACCACTATACGGGTCGATGAGGGCCTACCACAGTGGGTACCTCATCGATTCAGGGCATGGTTTCATCATGAGCCTAATGGGTATGGGAAGGTCCCCTTCAGGGTTTCGACATACCCACCATTGAGGGCGAAGGGGTAGTTGACCCACCTGACGGTGTCGTAGTGAACCCGGATCCCAAGTAGATAGAGTTCGGTGTAGGATAGTCTGGTAGCTCTTTTGCTTTTTGGTCTCTTGTGTATAAACCGGATGTGTTTATAAAAGTGTGTTTGTGAAAATTTGTTGTCCTGCTTTTCTATCCCATGTTGATTGTTGTTTGGGGATTGTTTATTTTACTTTTGCATGTGCAATAATTCGATTGGGTTGACGACGCGTCATGGGAATGTTGCAATTTAGTCGACCACCGAGGGATGTGTGCGCGCTTGAGGATCGGGGCATGACATCCCCGCCCAGAGTGGTATCAGAGCTAGTCCGTGTTCGGAGTGATAAGGTGCGATGGGTCTTGGGATAGATAGTAGGAAATGCCGTTTTATTATGCTGATGCATGTAATTGATGGCTATTTGGTAGATTGTTTTGTGTGGCCACTCAATTTCTAATTCTATGTGGAATTGGAAATAGAATTGGAAAGCAGGTCTTTGTAAAGAATCTGCTTGATGAGTGACCAATAGCAGAGAACTCATAGGAAAAAGGCAGTAGCCTCTGTGACTTGGGATAGGATGCTGACAAAGGTCGGTGCCTGAGGTGACCGAGGTAGAGCTCAGGCTCAGGCCAGCGCAAGTGGGATAGCGCCACCATCGGTCGATGCTGTTGTAGTAGCCCTTAGCGATCCTAGAATTGATGGGATCATACAGGCGCTCGAGATGCTGGGGAATCTGATGGGGCAGTAGGCCCAAAATCAAGCTGCCGCCACTATCGCCGCCACTACAGCCGCTGCTATTGCCGCCGCCAATGTTGCTATTGCTGCCACAGCCACACCTGCCGAAGTTCCACCTGGGAACGTGATTGCTAAGAGGTCAATGCACAAGATCATGGAACAGTTTCTAAAGTTGAACCTGCCCAGGTTCACGAGTGCAGGAGATCCCAAGGTTGCAGCCCTCTGGATCCAGGACTTGGAGAAGGCCTTTGCACTGCTGAGGTGCATAGAGGAAGAGAAGGTCGTCCTTGCAGTTTATCAGCTGCAGGGAAATGCAAGCACTTGATGGAGGGCCATTAGAGGAATAATGTTCCCAAAAGGAGTGGTTCTGGAGTGGAACGCCTTCATGGAAGCTTTTAATAGCAACTACTTTTCTGATAGTGCAAGGGATTAGAAGATGGAGGAATTTCAGCGCCTTCGTCAAGGTCTGATGATAGTAGACTAGTACGAGGCCAAATTTGTAGAGCTATCGTAGTACGCTCCCAGGCTAATAGAGGATTCGGCTGATAGAGCTAGGAGGTTCAGGAATGGCCTCAGACTAGAGCTAAAGAATCTGTTGGTACTGTTCAACCTAAAGGACTACAACGACTTGTATGAGCGGGCCCAGTTGATCGAGGGGAATTTGAGTGAGCAAGCTGCTGCATTTGGGTCGAGGTCCAGTTCGAATAAGGATGGTAATAGGTTTGGGAAGAACCCTTGACCAGAGAAAGGTACCCTATTCTGCCCAACCAGAAGGGTGGGGTAGGAAAGTCAACGCCAAGCTTTAGTGGAGTGTGTCGCTTCTGTGGGAGGTGACACGAATCAGCCTCGTGCCATTTTAGGACAGGTGTTTGTTACGAATGTGGCTAGCAAGGTCACTTGGCTAGATACTATCCCAGAAAGCCAATGGGACCACAGTAGCTACCGCCGCCACCGCCGATAGGTCAAAATAGAGGGTATGCACCCTAGAATGCACTGCAGGGTGGTTTGAATCGACCTCCAGCTCAAAGAAGGGTGTACGCTATCATAAGGTGATAGGCAAAGGACTCGCCTGATGTGGTCATAGGTATGGTCTCCCTAAACAACTATGCTGCTTATGTTTTATTTGACCCTGGTGCTACTCATTCATTTATAACTGAGCAGTTTATTAAGTTGGTAGGAATGAGTCCTGAGTTGTTCGAGTCAGTGGTTAGTATATCTACACCGTTAAAGGATAAAGTGTTAGCTACGGTAGGCTGTCTTAGTTGCAAATTGATTATTGGTGAGCGAGAGGGAAAGATAGATTTGATAGTCCTAGCCATGTATGATTTTGATGTGATAATTGGCATGGACTTGCTCACCAAGCAAAGAGCTAAGATTGACTGCGATCGTAAAGCGATTCAGTTTAACCCGTTAGCGGGTGAAAGTTTCGAGTTTATTAGGAGTGGAGGAGGACTCTCGATTACCTTAATCTCGTTGCTTGAGGCAACCCGTTTGTTAGACGGGGGTTGTCAAGGTTACTTGGCGACTGTTGTGGATACGACGGTTGAGGAACTAAAGATCGAGGATATTACAGTGGTACAAGATTTTCCAGATGTGTTTCTGAAGGAATTGCTTGGCTTGCCACCAGAAATGGAGATATAGTTCGTGATCGAGTTGGCCCCTGGGACGGAGCTAATCTCTAAGGCTCTTTACCGCATGGCATTGTTAGAGCTTAAAGAATTGAAGGTTTAGATGCAGGAGTTGTTGGATAAGGGATTCATACGTCCTAGTGCATCACCTTAGGGAGCACCAGTCCTGTTCATGAAGACGAAAGATGGTTCGTTGCGTTTGTGTATCGACTATCGACAACTCAATCAAGTGATGATCAAGAACAAGTATCCACCGCCAAGGATCGATGACTTGTTTGACCAGTTGCAAGGAGCGTCGATATTTTCTAAGATCAACTTGAGGACAGGGTATCATTAGCTGAGGATCAGAAACGAGGACATACCAAAGACCGCATTTCATACACGTTACGGTCATTATGAGTTTACCCTAATGCGTTTGGTTTGACAAACACCCCAGCTGCTTTCATTAATCTGATGAACCGAGTGTTCAAGGAGTACCTGGATCAGTTTGTGATCATTTTCATCAACAACATCCTAGTATATTTGATAAGTCCTGAAGAGCACGAAAGGCACTTAAGGATAGTGCTTCAGACTTTGCAAAATCATGGACTGTATGCCAAGTTCAGTAAGTGCGAATTTTGGTTAACTCGCGTAGCTTTCCTAGGTCACGTGATTTCAGGTGAAGGAATCTTCGTGGACCCGACCAAGATCAAAACAGTCATCACCTGGCCAAGACCGATGACCGTGACAGAGATCATGTCATGCCCCAACCCGCTCGGGATGCGTGACATCCTGCGCTCGTCGTCATTCGTTTTATTTAGGTCATTTGATTGCGATGTCCAAGGAGGTGTCCCCGACCCAATCACTCTTTTCGATTTAATACGCAAGCGGAAGCATAAACAACTCACCCAATCAACACAAACATGGATAGTCTTAACCACACTCATATATATACATATGCATCATAATATTGTCATACAATACAAGCTATAATCAAAACAACTTAAACACACCAAGCTAAGCTTAGTTGCTGGCCACATCCAATGAGTCTACAAGCGCGGCCATGACTTTCACAAAAAAGGGGATCGGGGTAAACCTAGTGTGACGTCCCAGAGCATCACGTACTAAGTGCAAGCGGAATTATAATTATTATTAACATCTTACCTAACTTGTAATCTCCTTTTGTGATAACCCATAGCGTTTACCATTGAAGGTTAGCATGTATAACATGGATTATTTAAAATCTCAAGTTTATATTATGAGGTTATCATGAAATCACTTTACCTTCAATTTCAAAGTATTGGCCAAATCATTCATGCACATAAACAAGGTCACAAGAAGCTGCATTTTTACTTATCATCATCAAGGCTTACAAAATTTATCAACCTGGACTCTTTCCATGTTCATCGCCTATACGTGGTATTTGCTAGCAACAACATAATGGAGGCAGTCAATTAATATATACAACATGTACATAACAAAAGTAAGGCGTAACACAAGCCAGGGATAAAGGGGTGAGGGTATCTACTCCACGAGTTCCCACACTAGCCCGCATCTAACAAAAAAACAAAAGTTAGTCAGTCTCTACACGATCCAAGGCATCTAGGCGCCGTCCATCCCTGCTCCAAGTCCTCCTGCTCCAAAGGGTAAAGGTCCAAACATCTCCCCTTCATGGTTGATAAACCATGCAACGAACGTCATCAGCAATAACTCAGCTCTACCATCATCCAGCCATAAAATCGCCTCATACTTGGAGAAAACCATGTCAATGTCGGGATCATACACGTCATGAAGAGAAACATCAAGACGCACTACCGCCCCGTATCGAGCTACTAGCGGTACATCCATGCTATCAATCTGAAAATGTAAGGTATGAGCAAACAACCTTGCCCAGTAAAGAATGATAAAACTCTAACTTAAACAATCCATAACCATCAAAGTTACAAGTGAATCATCCAACAATTTAGGATACTAAGAGAATATATCACAAGCATAAACAATACTATTACTTCATGTAAGAAATCACCTTATATGCATCCATTTCTATACTTACCCTTCACAAACTCAATCTCACATCAAAATATAATGAAACAATATTAGATGAACTCACTCGCCAAATAGAATTATATTTAGTGTGCATAAAATCCACCCTCGAATCAGTCACAACCGGGACTCTACCGGCCTGATCGGGTCACTTTCGGAAAGTACGTTATCCGGACTTCCACAATACCTCTAATTGTGGGCATCTCACTCCGAGGCATCCCGAGATCACACAACCGAGGTCCTCCTTGATCACACACAAGGGCATCTCACTCTGAGGCACCTCAGTATCACACAACCGAGGCATCCTTGATCACACACAAGGGCATCTCACTCCGAGGCATCTCAGTATCTCTCTACCGAGGCATCCAAGACCATGCAGCAAGGGCATCCCAAACTTCCGAGGGCATCACCGGTACCTCTCTACCGATGGGTTCATTCATCTTAAGCACACGTTTGATACCACCACACATTTGATTAATGCATTTATCGTATGCAAAAGAAAAGACTCTAAAGTATCTATCTAACTCTCATGAACCTAGCACACGTGTGTGTCCGAATTATAAGATAAAACCCATTATGACATGTCCCATTCCATGTTGAACAGATATTTATCCCATAATCAAGCACTATGCACCGCGCTCATTGCACACGCATGATACTATATGCACTTATATCTCAAATGATATATGAGACTTACTCTTATATGACTAACTTCTATTATGAGGTTTATTCGACTCTACGTGCATCACAAAAGCCTAACATAAAAGACACAACCTCTAATATATGTTCTCGGGACCAGACAGTTTCCTAACTAAATGTATAGTTTCGGTTTCGGACACAGAAGGTATATCAATTCTTGTCGAAATATTATCAAATTTTAGTATGTTATATTTGAGACATAGACTGACAATTTCCGTGAAGAAACTTAAGTCTGATTCTCACTGTATTCAGAGTAACAATTGCCATAATCTTTACTAGCACTCTGTATCGACGTCCAGATTCCTTATCTACAAAGAAATTTTTTTACTAGCCAAATATTATCCATTTAATCTCAAATTTTGACACATAATTCCTCAAGATGTGTTCTACAATTTTCATTAAGGATTCGAAGTCCAAATATAACTAGATAAATTCAGAAAATTCGGATAATCAGTAAAGGGTCAAACCGTTTCTCACAAAAACAGTTTACTGGTTTTACTAAGTTCACTTCTATCTCTACGTTTTATATATCCGTATAGTTATAGCTACATATATAACTTGATCTTATAGATGTTCTATCATGTAGAATGTTTTCTATCTTATCCATTAACATACATAAAGAAAATAACACAGAACAGAAGACTCCATAACCGTTTTCACCTAAAACAGAATAGGTACACGATTTCCTTTACTTCTAACCGAACTAAACCACTTATCTTTTCACAAAATTCTTCTACAATACTTCAATGCCTAATCTCAGAACCTTAAGACACCTTTGGCATGTCTTTCTCTAACAAATAATCAATCCACAACACGGCTCGAAGTATAAACGCATCCGTGAGTTCACTCATCATGGTATACACCACATCCATCCATTCGGCATCCATTTCATCACTTCACTCAACAAAACAGCATACTCACACTTGGATTTCGAAACATGCAAGGCTCAAAGACAACATGCAATGGCTTCTAACTCTAATCGAACACTTACTCAGCTTAGATTAACCACAAAACAGCAACTACAAACTAAATCCTTCACTGTTTGGATTGACCCGCAAGCTTTCTTGACAAAACAATGGATAACTTTCAATTTAGAGTTATATTTTTCCTTACCTTGTTCAGCTACTAAATAACACAAAGATGCTTCAAGATCAACACCAAAATCTCGCATGCAAGAAGAAGAAATCACTGGTTTGCTGCTGGTTTGCTTCTGGTTTCACCACTCAACCGAGAGAAAAGAAAGAAGAAGATGAAGATGGGTTGCTCGGTTTTATATGGAGAGAGAGAGGGTACGAAACTTAAGGGGGAAATAGGTCTACAAAGCTAATCCCTAGGCTAGACTAATGATAAATTTTGCTAATGATTGTTTTCCTTGGGTTGATGGTTTCGGTTGCTAGAGGAAAGAAAACTGTGGGTGTCGCATGCAAGAAGAAACGAGAGAGAGAGAGAGAGTGATGTGGCCTCCAAGTTTGTTCTCTCAAGTTTTATTTGTCACTCAAAATTAATTAGTCTCTAATCCGAGTCATTTAGTCGGTTCATTAGTTTCTAAGTTTTTCAATTAATTTCCTTTTGTTTCTACTTGATTTCAATCATTTTGTGATTATACAAAGTCATGACATAACATATCGACTAGTCAATGTTGGTTTATAAAGAATTCATCAACAAAATGCCAAAGTTAGAAATTGATATTAGCATTATAAACATTAATCAAGTTATCATAACTATAATCTATAAAATAAAATCATTCGGGCCTAAATATTCATTCCCAGCCCAATAGGCTTTATCTATAACAATTCTGGCCCACTAAACTAAATCTACAAATCTAATGATTCTGAACCTTGGCCCGCTTCAAGCCAAGTCCAAGCACATAATCTCTCATTAGATTTCTCAAGTCCAATTCATGTGGCCCACTTACTTCGCAAGCCCACACGTTTCTCACGATCCATCAGGTTCACTTTCTGGCCCAATCTAATTAATCTAAATTCCTAATGATCTAATTACACTAATGAAGGTCAATGAAATTTGGGATGTCACAACTCTCCCCTACTTAGAAAATTTCGTCCTCAAAATTGAAGTCTTACCTTATTCACTTGAAAAGCTGAGGATACTTTTGTCCGATCTCTTCCTCACTTTCCCAAGTTGCTTCCTCTGAATCATGGTATCGCCACAAAATTTTGACCAAAGGTATAGTCTTATTCCTTAATACTTGCTCTCTTCGATCCAAAATTTGCACAGGCTCTTCTACATATCTAATTCTTTCATCTATTTCTAGTACTTCAAAATCTAATACATGAGTTGGATTCGGCTCATATTTCCTAAGCATAGATACGTGAAAAACATCGTGAATACTGGATAGCTTTGGTGGTAATGCTATTCTATATGCTAACTCCCCAATCTTTTCTAATAGTTCAAAAGGTCCGATAAATCTTGGGCTCAACTTTCTTTTCTTCCCAAATCTTGACACATTCTTCATAGGTGATACTTTCAAAAATACATGATCTCCTACACTGAATTCTAAAGGTCTATGACGTTTGTCTGCAAAAGAAAAGACTCTAAAGTATCTATCTAACTCTCATGAACCTAACACATGCACGTGTCCAAATTATAAGATAAAACCCATTACGACATGTCCCATTTCATGTCGAACATATATTTATCCCATAATCAAGCACTATACACCGCACTCATTGCACACGCATGATACTATATGCACTCAAATGAAATATGAGACTTACTCTTATATGACTAACTTCTATTCTGAGGTTTATTAGACTCTACGTGCATCACAAAAGCCTAACATAAAAGACACAACCTCTAATATATGTTCTCGGGTCCAGACAAGTTCCTAACTAAATGTACAGTTTCGGTTTCGGACACAGAGTGTATATCAATTCTTGTCAAAATATTACCAAATTTTAGTATGTTATAACTGAGACATATACTGACAATTTCTGTGAAGATTCTCACTATATTAAGAGTAACAATTGCCATAATCTTTACTAGCACTCTGTATAGACGTCCAGATTCTTTATCTACAAAGAACATTGTTTTACTAGCCAACTCTTATCCATTTAATCACAAATTTTGACAGGTAATTCCTCAAGATGTGTTCTACAATTTTCATTAAGGATTGAAAGTCCAAATCTAACTAGGTAAATTCAGAAAATTCAGATAATCAGTAAAGGTCAAACCGTTTCTCACAAAAACAGTTTACTAGTTTTACTAAGTTCACTTCTATCTCTACGTTTTATATATCCGTATGGTTATAGCTACGTATATAACTTGATCTTATAGATGTTCTATCATGTAGAATGTTTTCTATCTTATTTCTATTAACATACATAAAGAAAATAGCACAGAACAGAAGACTCCATAACCGTTTTCACCTAAAACAGAATAGGTACACGATTTCCTTTACTTCTAACCCAACTAAACTACTTATCTTTTCACAAGCTTCTTCTACAATACTTCAATGCCTAATCTCAGCAACTTAAGACACCTTCTGCATGTCTTTCTCTAACAAATAATCAATCCACAACACGGCTCGAAGTATAAACGCATCCGTGAGTTCACTCATCACAGTATACACCACATCCATCCATTCGGCATCCATTTCATCACTTCACTCAACAAAACAGCATACTCACACTTGGATTTCGAATCATGCAAGGCTCAAAGACAACATGCAATGGCTTCTAACTCTAATCTAACACTTACTCAGCTTAGATTAACCACAAAACAGCAACTACAAACTAAATCCTTCACTGTTTGGATTGACCCGCAAGCTTTCTTGACAAAACAATGGATAACTTTCAATTTAGAGTTATATTTTTCCTTACCTTGTTCAGCTACTAAACAACACAAAGATGCTTCAAGATCAACACCAAAATCTCGCATGCAAGAAGAAGAAATCACTGGTTTGCTGCTGGTTTGCTTCTGGTTTCACCACTCAACCGAGAGAAAAGAAAGAAGAAGATGAAGATGGGTTGCTTGGTTTTATATGGAGAGAGAGAGAGAGGGTACAAAACTTAAGGGGGAAATAGGTCTACAAAGCTAATCCCTAGGCTAGACTAATGATGAAATTTGCTAATGATTGTTTTCCTTGGGTTGATGGTTTCGGTTTCTAGAGGAAAGAAAACCGTGGGTGTTGCATGCAAGAAGAAACGAGAGAGAGAGAGAGAGAGAGAGTGATGTGGCCTCCAAGTTTGTTCTCTCAAGTTTAATTTGTCACTCAAAATTAATTAGTCTCTAATCTGAGTCATTTAGTCGGTTCATCAGTTTCTAATATTTTTCAATTAATTTCCTTTTGTTTCTACTTGATTTCAATCCTTTTGTGATTATACAAAGTCATGACATAACATATCGACTAGTCAATGTTGGTCTATAAAGAATTCATCAACAAAATGCCAAAGTTAGAAATTGATATTAGCATTATAAACATTAATCAAGTTATCATAACTATAAACTATAAAATAAAATCATTCGGGCCTAAATATTCATTCCCGGCCCAATAGGCTTAATGTATAACAATTCCGGCCCACTAAACTAAATCTACAAATCTAATGATTCCGAACCTTGGCCCGCTTCAAGCCAAGTCAGAGCCCATAATCTCTCATTAGATTTCTCAAGTCCAATTCGTGTGGCCCGCTTACTTCTCAGGCCCACACGTTTCTCATGATCCATGGGGTTCACTTTCTGTCCCAATCTAATTAATCTAAACTCCTAATGATCTAATTACAGTAATAAAGGTCGATGAAATTTGGGATGTCACACCTAGCACCTCTAGTACTATGAGGGCGGTCCAAAAAGTAATACTAACCCCAATACCACCTAACCCTCTATGGGCTCCAGAATCCAGGGCTTCGGCTCGATGATGATATCAGGATCAAGCTCGGGATCGGACACCTCCCCATCAAGAGCGTCCACATCCATGGCATCCCAGTTGATGCCTCCTCCTAATCCTCAGACACCTGGAGGTCCATCAAAACCACAGATGGGACCGTGTCTCTCATTTCCTACCCAAAAATACCAAGCAATAAAACGATGAGCCACTAGATGAGGAGGTCCCTCATCGACCAAGACAGTCGTGACGTAGCGTGTGTAATGCACATCGGTCTCCCCCATCAAATACTCAGTAATCTCCTGGTTATGCTCTACAGGGAGTCCGAATCGGATCTGGCAGAAAGGCTTAGTCATTCTTAGGGCCTGTAAACATTCAACAAACAACAGTGCGATTAAACTCAATGAGTGAACTTCCTAGACCCCGAGCAAGGAAGCCGTTCATCTCAGAGACACCCAAAACATGCAATTCCTCTATCGATAGCAGATCAATAGCAAAGTTTCTCTTGTTTTGCCCTAACTATTTACATGAAAGCATATCCACTTATTCAAGGCCATCATCGACAATACATAAGCAATTCCCATAATACTTTCCATGCTCTTGATCCAATCATACAAATGCACCATATAGTATAGTCATGTGCCCATGCTATGCAATAACCCAGACATGATCACAAATACATCTCATACACTTTTCAGACAATCATGTCAAGATTATTACAGCCACTCAGGACCCAAGGCCAACGCAAAGGTTCGCAGTAATTCGGCATAACCAGGCATCGTCTAGCCCCATCGAGCATGTCATCATCCCGCATAAGCGCATCAAGACTCTGTAAGGAGCTTCATTCCGAAATCCATCCACGAACAGCATCTCGTTGACTTGGGGGCATCCGAACTTAATCAAGCATCGTCCCATATAAACGCATCAGGACGGATTCACTACCCTACATAAATGCTTCAGGGTCTTTAGGTGATCACATGGGCATACCATCACACAATTCATTTCTTATCTTTCTCATTAACCAATGTGATGTCCATGCAATATGCAACAACCTATGCCATATGCAATCATATCACCCTCGTGCCTCATATCATATTATATCATATAAAAGTACCACCCAACTTTACAAGTCCATGGCATATAAGTCACTCATCAAAGTAGGATAAGTCATTGCAATTCAACATAATTCATTAACTTCACTTATCACATGTCATCATAAACTATCCAATAATTCATCTCTTGTTAACATAACTCATCACACTTTAATAGCTTATCGTATAACTACTTATCGATAAACCGCAATAACCTATCGGCTTAAAACGTGATAAGCTATCTACGAAAACGTGATAAGCTATAGACAAAAAATAAGCTATCGATCAAAACACGATAAGCTATCGATCAAAACATGATAAGCTATCAAGATAACCTATCGGGACACTATGATAACCTATCATACCAAACCCACTTATCACATTAACAAAACATCATTTAGCCTTAATCTAGCCCTAAACTAACCCCAAAATGCAACAACAACCCTATTCAAGGGCTAGAAAGCCACTCATGCCCAAGTCCCAGCTTTAAAAAGCGTCGGGGGAGGAGCGGCAAGACCGGACAGTGGCTAGGGCAGCTGGTCACGCCTCCAATGCTCCCTTGAGTGGGCTGGACAACTTCTTAGGCGGCTGCACAACGGCGGTGGGTGGTGTTCGGTTGCCAGTGAGGGAAATATGAGGAACAATGAAGAAGATGGCTTGAAAATGAGATGCAAATGGACAAGGGATGGTTCAGCTATGGCAAGGAGAGAGAGAAAGATGAACTTGAGAGCCAAAGTGTGAAAATGAGAGTGAGGGAGAGGTATGGACGAATTTGGGGAGAGAGGAAGAGTGGCCCATGCTTGGGCTATTTGGATGGCCAAGATTACATCTTGCCATGTTCCATCCAAGATTAATGGCTTGGATCACTTCTCACTTTTCTTCTTGCCCAAGTCTCTTTAATGCCATTTGATGAAACACTCATGGCTAAGCTAGGAGATAGGCTAGGTAGGCTTAGAATAGGCTAGGGGATGACATCACCTCCCTCATCTTCAGCACATGGGTGCCCCTCTCTAGCTCCTTTCCCATCTTGCCCTTTTGTCCTTAGTTAAATGAGAGGGCAATTTGGTTATTTCACCAAAATTAGGTACTATTCACGCACATGGGGGTGGACTAAAGTCAAGATCTTGCATTGAAGGCTTAATGGGCTTGGTGGACCCATGGCCCCACCATGGCAGTGCACCTCTTGGGCATATGGGCCTTGGGCTGTCCACTTGGGCTTAGGTCCATTTGGGCCATCCAAGATGGGCTACGGCCCATGGGCTACCTAATCGTAGGCTTGGGCCCATTGGTTGCCCACCATGGGATTGGGCCCTATGCCCATGGCCCGTTTCCACTTTTCCGAATGTTTACCTCCCGCCGATTAAAAACCGAGTTTTTGTCTCAAGGTGGTTTTTTCGGCATTTTTGGGGTCTACCAATCCTTATTATATTCTCGTTCGAAGATTGGATGCTCATGTAATTCCGTTTTGAAAATCGGGGTCGGATTGCGGATGTCACAACTCTTCCCTCCTTAAAGAAATTTCATCCTCGAAATTTGCAGGATCATTCACTTGTTCAAACAAATGGGGATATTGACTTCTCATTATGTCCTCGCTTTCCTAGGTAGCTCCTTTGGTGCCATGATGTTGCCAGATGACTTTGACCAAAGGAATGACCTTATTGCGCAATACCCGTTCCTTTCTATCCACGACTCACACCGGTTGCTCTATATATGTCACTCTATTATCCACTTCGATCTCCTCACAACTTAGTACATGAGTTGGGTCCAGTTTGTATTTCCTTAACATGGATACGTGAAACACATTATGAACTTGAGCCAGATTGGGTGGCAATGCTAACCTGTAGGCTAAAGTCCCTATCCGTTCCAAAATTTCAAAGGGTTTGACGAATCTAGGACTTAGCTTCCCCTTCTTGCCAAATCTAGATGTACCCCTCATGGGCAACACATTAAGGAACACATGGTCGCCTATTTGGAACTCCAAAGGTCTCCGTCGTTTGTCCGCATAGCTTTTCTGGTAGCTTTGAGCTGTTTTTAACCTTTCTTGGATGATCTGAATTGCATCCACGGATTGTTGTACCAATTCGGGACTTGTAATCTTTCTTTCATCGAATTTTTTTCCAATAGACAGGCATCCTGCAGGCATGTCCATATAATGCCTCAAATGGTGCCATTCCAATACTCTGTTGATAGTTGTTGTGGTATGCGAACTCAACGAGGTTTAGTTGATATTCCCATCCTCCTTTGAAATCCACAACGCAAGCTCGCAACATATCCTTGAGAGTTTGAATTGTTCTCTCAGATTGTCCATCTGTTTGCGGATGATAGGCTGTGCTAAATTGCAGCTTCGTTCCTATGGCTGTCTACAAGCTTTTCCAAAATGCAGTTGTAAACTTGGGATCCCAATCTGAGGTGATTGTCACAGGAACTCCATGCAACCAAATTATTTGCCTGACGTAGAGATCGGCTTACCTATCCAACGAATAATCCTTTCGCACCACAATGAAGTGAGCTGACTTGGTTAGTCTATCGACTACAACCCCATATGGAATCATTTCCTCTTTGGCTCCTCAAAAATCCCATCACGAAGTCCATTGTGATGTGCTCCCATTTCCACTCCGGAATCTCTAATGGTCGTAGTAGTCCACCAGGCTTACAATGTTGAGCCTTAACTTGTCGACAAGTCAAGCACTTTGCCACATGGTTCGCAACATCAGTTTTCATGCCATTCCACCAATAATACTGCCGAAGATTTTTGTACATCTTCGTGCTACCCGAATGGAGGATATAATGGCTTCAATGGGCATTGGCTAGAATCTCTTCCTTGAGTTCCACCACATCGGGTACACACAACTGACCTTGAAACCTTAAGATCCCATCATCCGTCACCTAAAAGTCCGACTTTCATTCCTCAAGACTCCTTAGCAAGATCTTATGGATTGATGGATCTGTCGATTGCAAAGCTTTAATCCTGGTTTACACTTCGGGTTCAATTTGAAAGGTAGCCATCAAATTAGAAAGACGGCTTACTTCAAACTTGAAGTCCGAATCTCGTACACCTTCAAGAAGAATCCATTCTTGAACCATCATTTGCGCACTTGTTGACTTTCGACTAACAGCATCCGCTACCTTGTTGGCCTTCCTAGGGTGGTATAAGATATCGCAGTTGTAGTCCTTGAGAAGTTCCATCCATCGTCGTTGCCTCATATTCAATTCCTTTTGCGAAAACAGGTACTTCAAACTTTGATGGTCGGTGTAAATCGTGAACTTCTCCCACACAAATAGTGTCTTCATATCTTCAAAGCGAAGATGATGGTTGCCAATTCCAAGTCATGCGTCGGATAATTCTGCTTGTGCGGCCTTAATTGCCTAGAAGCGTAGGTCACAACTCATCCATGTTGCATCAGGATACAACCCAATCCTTTAAACAAAGCGTCGTTGTAAATTTCATATCCTCTAGGACCAGAGGGTATATTTAACATTGGGGCAGTCGTCAACTTGTGCTTAAGTTCTTGAAAACTTTCCTCACATCTATCCGTCCCCTCGAACCTCACTTCTTTCTTTAACAGTCTCATCAAGGGCGTGGCTATTCCTGAAAACCTTTCCACGAATTGTCGATAATAGCCGGCCAATCCTAGAAAGCTCCGAACTTCAGTCACTGTCATGGGTCTTGGCCAAGCCATGAACGCTTCAATCTTTGTTGGATCCACTGAAATTCCTTCACTTGTTATCACATGACCCAAAAATGCTACTCGATTAAGCTAGAACTCGCACTTACTAAACTTGGCGTAAAGTGCGTGTTCTCGAAGGGTTAGCAACACCATCCTTAAGTGTTGTTCATGCTCCTTCATGCTCTTCGAGTACATTAATATATCGTCAATGAAGATTATGACAAACTGATCTAGGTATGCTTTAAACACTATGTTCATTAAGTCCATGAAAGCAGCAGGGGCATTAGTTAACTCAAATGGCATCACAGTAAACTCATAGTGGTCGTAACGCGTGCGAAACGCGGTCTTTGCGATATCCTCCTTTTTTATCCTCAGCTGATGATAACCTGTCCTCAGGTTTATCTTGGAGAATACTAATGCTCCTTGAAGTTGATCGAACAAGTCATCAATCCTTGGCAATGGATACTTGTTCTTGATCGTCACTTGATTGATTTGTCGGTAATCGATGCATAGTTGCAACAATCCATCCTTCTTCTTTATGACTAGAACTGGTGCTCCCCATGGTGATACACTAGGGCGCACAAATCCCTTATCGAGCAATTCTTGCATTTGTACTTTCAATTCCTTTAGTTCTGATAACGACATTCGATATGGTGCCTTGGAGATTGGTTCTGCCCCTAGGGCCAATTCAATAACGAATTCTATCTCCCTTTCCAAAGGCAATCCTAAAAATTCCTTCGGAAAGACATCAGCAAATTCTTGTACTACAATGATATCTTCTAATTGCGGTTCTTCTATCGCCAGATCCTTAATCGTTGCCAAATAGCCTTGGCAACCACCTTTTAACAATAGTCCCACCTCAAGAAACGAAATTAAAGGTGTAGATGGACCACCCTTGTTCCCTATAAACCTATAACTAGAACTACCAATCAGATTGAACTGAATGACCTTACTAAAGCAATCAACCGTGGCTCGCTACTCATCGAGCTAATCCATTACGATTATGATGTCAAAACCGCGTATAGCCAAAATAGTTAAATCTATCAACTCCTTTCACCCATTAATTACTATCTCACACCCATGACAGCCAAAGACAAATAACACCTCATCATTCATCGGGGTGGAGATACTAAGGGTTGTTTCCAAATGTTTCAACTCTAATCCCACTAATTTAACGAATTGATCAGCTACAAACGAGTGCGTCGCCCTCATATCAAATAAAGCATATGCAGCATGTTGGTGTAAGGAGACATTACCTGTAATTACGGCCTCGGAATCCTTAGCTTCTTCTCTGGTCACCGCATACACCCTTCCTTGAGCTGGGGGTCGGTTATAATTGTCCTGAGATGTGGCTCCAGATCGTTGTCCCATGTGTAGCGGTTAGGGCTGCGCTTCGGCTGGTCAGTATGGGCAATACCGTATTTGATGGCCATGCTAACCACATCCAAAGCATGCTCTCGTCTGGGCATGACACTGTGTGGATCCATGAAACTTGCCACAAAATTGGCAACCATGGTTTTGATTATGCACCGGCTTTCCAATGTTGTTTTTTTTTTTTTTGGGAGGGACAGGGTGCTTTCCTCCTATCATTGGCTTCTTCCCGAATTGATGATTATCCCTATTAGCAACAAACCGTGATCCAGACACAGTTGCTCGCTCAGACATGTCCCTCTCGATCAGTTGTGCCCTTTCATAGACCTCATCATAGTCCTTCAGATTCAGGGGAACTAACTGACCGCGGATCTCCGGTTTCAATCCATCCCGGAACCTTCTAGCTCGATCCATAGGATCCTCAATCATCCTCGGGGCATATTTCGACAATTCAGCAAACTTAGCCTCATATTGGTTAATGGATAGATAGTTCTAGTGAAGTCGTAGGAATTCAGACATCTTTTGCTCCCAGGCACACTCGGAAAAGTATTTTCCATTGAATGCTTCTATGAACGCACCCCAAGTTGGAACGGTATCATCAGGAAAAACCCTTCCTTAAGTGGCCTCCCACCAATCATTGGCATTACCTCGCAGTTGGTAAATAGCCAATGTCACCTTCTCCTCCTCAATGCACCTTAATAGTGCAAAGGCTTTCTCCAACTCCTTGATCCATGAGGTAGTAACCTCAGGATCACCCCTTCCAATGAACTGGGATGGCTTCAGTTTCATAAACTGCTCCACTAACCTTTGATTCCCGTCTTCAACTATCGGAACATCGTTGGGAGCAGCGGTGGCAGCGGCCTGATTCTAAGCGTGCTGTCCCATCAAATTCCCAATGGCTTCAAGGGTTTGCAGAATCCCATCTACCCTGGGATCTTCCTGCGCCCTCTCTTGGGCACTAGCTTGCCCTGGAGTTGCCCTTCTTCTATTCATTTTTTAATACGGGCAAAACTCCTCTTAAAGCTTTAAAGAAAGTTGATTTCACATTCCCATCAAATACAGTTAGGAACTTAAAATCACAAATCAGTAAAACAATCAGCAATCACATGCATATCATAAACACTCCTATTAGACTATCCCAAGGTCTCAACGCACCATATCACTCTAGATAATGACCATGCTCTGATACCAAACCGGGAGGGGATGTCATGCCTCGACCCAGTTGGGATGCATGACAACCCGCACTCCTCGTCATTCATTTCCTTTAGGTCATTTGATTGCGACGTCCCAGGAGGTGTCACCAACCCAATCACTCTTTTCAATTTAATACACAAGCGGAAGCATAAACAACTTACCCAATCAACACAAACAGGGATAGTTTTAACCACACTCATATATATACATATGCATCAGAATTTTGTCATACAATACTAGCTATAATCAAAACAACTTAAACACCCAAGCTAAGCTTAGTTGCTCGCCACATCCAATGAGTCTACAAGCATGGCCAAGACCTTCACCGAAAAGTAATACTCACCCCAATACCACCTAACCCTTTATGGGCTCCAGAATCCAGGGCTCAGGCTCGACGATCATATCAGGATCAAGCTCGGGATTGGACACCTCCCCATCAGGAACATCCACATCCATGGCATCCCAGCTAATGCCTCCTCTTGATCCTCCGACACCCGGAGGTCCATCAAAACTACGAATGGGACCATGTCTCTCATCTCCTACTAAAAAATACTGAGCTACAAAACGATGAGCCACTAGATGAGGAGGTCCCTCATTGACCCAGATGGTCGTGACGTAGCACGTGTAATGCACATCGGTCTCCCCTATCAAATACTCAGTAATCTCCTAGCTATGCTCTACAGGGAGTCCAAATCGGATCTAGCAGAAAGGCTCAATCATTCTTAGGGCTTGTAAACATTCAACAAACAACAGTAAGATTAAACTCAATGAGTGAACTTCCTAAACCTCGCATAGGGAAGCCGTTCATCTCAGAGACGCCCTAAACATGCAATTCCTCTATTGATAGCAAATCAATAGCAAATTTTCTCTTGTTTTGCCCTGACTAGTTACATGAAAGCATATCCACTTATTCAAGGTCATCATTGACAATACATAAGCAATTCCCATAATACTTTCCATGCTCTTGATCCAATCATACAAATGCACCATATAGTATAGTCATGCGCCCATGCTATGCAATAACCCAGACATGATCACAAATACATCTCATACACTTTTCACACAATCATGTCCAGATTATTACGGCCACTCAGGACCTAAGGCCAACCCAAAGGTTCGCAGTCATCCGACATAACCAGGCATCGTCTAGCCCCATCGAGCACGCCATCGTCCCATGTAAGCGCATCAAGACGATACTTCTGTAAGGAGCTTCATTCTAAAATCCATCCACGAATAGCATCTCGTTGACTTGGTGGCATCCAAACTTAATCAGACATCGTCCCACATAAACGCATCAGGACAGATTCACTACCCCACGTAAACGCATCAGGGTCTTTAGGTGATCACACAGGCATACCATCACACAATTCATTTCTTATCTTTGTCATTAACCAATGTGATGTCCATGCAATATGCAACAACATATGCCACATGCAATCATATCACCTGTGTGCCTCGTATCATATTATATCATATAAAAGTACCACCCAACTTTACAAGTCCATGGCATATAAGTCACTCATTAAAGTAGGATAAGTCATTGCAATTCAACATAATTCATTAACTTCACTTATCATAAACTATCCAATAATTCATCTCTTGTTAACATAACTCATAACAATTCACATATCACACTTTAATAGCTTATCGCATAACTACTTATCAATAAACCACGATAACCTATTGGCTTAAAACATGATAAGCTATCGATCAAAATATGATAAGCTATCGACAAAAATGTGATAAGCTATCGATGAAAACGTGATAAGCTATCGACGAAAAGGTGATAAGCTTTCGATGAAAAGGTGATAAGCTATCGACGAAAAAGTGATAAGCTATCGATCAAAACACGATAAGCTATCAATCGAAACACAATAAGCTATCGATCAAAACATGATAAGCTATCAAAGAAAACATGATAAGCTATCGATCAAAACACAATAAGCTATCGATCAAAACATGATAAGCTGTCCAAGAAAACATTATAAGCTATCGAGATAACCTATCATACCAAACCCACTTATAACATTAACAAAACATCATTTAACCTTAATCTAGCCCTAAACTAACCCCAAAATGCAACAACAACCCTATTTAAGGGCTAGAAAGCCACTCACGCCCAAGTCCTAACTTTAAAAAGCATCGGGGGAGGAGCGGCAAGACCAGACAGCGACTAGGGCTACTGGTCATGCCTCCAAAGCTCCCTTGAGTGGGCTAGACAGCTTCTTGGGCGACTGCACGACGGTGGTGGGTGGTGTTCGGTTGCCGGTGAGGGAAATATGAGGAACAATGAAGAAGATGGCTTGAAAATGAGATGCAAATGGACAAGAGATGGTTTAGCTGTGGCAAGGAGAGAGAGAAAGATGAACTTGAGAGCCAAAGTGTGAAAATGAGAGTGAGGGAGAGGTATGGACGAATTTGGGGAGAGTGGAAGAGCAGCCTATGCTTGGGCTATTTGGATGGCCAAGATTACATCTTGCCATGTCCCATCCAAGATCAATGGCTTGGATCACTTCTCACTTTTCTTCTTGCCCAAGTCTCTTTAATGCCATTTGATGAAACACTCATGGCTAGGCTATGAGATAGGCTAGGTAGGCTTAGACTAGGCTAGGGGATGACATCACCTCCCTCATCTTCAGCACATGGGTGCCCCTCTCTAGCTCCTTTCCCATCTTGCCCTTTTTTCCTTAGTTGAATGAGAGGGCAATTTGGTTATTTCACCAAGATTATGTACTGTTCACGCACATGGGGATGGACTAAAGTCAAGATCTTGCATTGAAGGCTTGATGGGCTTGGAGGACCCACGACCCCACCATGGCAGCTCACCTCTTGGGCATATGCCATCCACTTGGGCTTAGGCCCATTTGAGCCATCCAAGATGGCTTAGGCCCATGGGCTGCCTAATCGTGGGCTTGGGCCCATTGGGTTGCCCAACATGGGCTTGGGCCCTTGTCCATGGCCCATTTCCACTTTTCCGAATGTTTGTGACCCATCGATGGAAAACCGAGTTTTTGTCTCAATGTGGCATGTTCGGCATTTTTGGGGTCTACCAATCCTTATTGTAATCATGTTCGAAGATTGGATGCTCATGTAATTTCATTTTGAAAATTGAGGTCACATTGCGGATGTCACAGATGAGAAGCTTTTTAGGATTGGCAGGTTACTACACACGGTTTGTGGAAGGGTTTTCAGCAATAGCTCACCTTTGGCTCAATTGTTGAAGAAGGAAGAGAAGTTTTATGGACAGATAAGTGCGAGCGTAGTTTCCAAAAGCTTAAGAAAAAGTTGACTATCGCACCCGTACTGACCATACCATCTAGACTTGGAGGATACGAAATCTATAGTGATGCGTCGTTTAGAGGACTGGGTTGCGTGTTAATGCAACATGGCGGGGTTATCGCATACACATCCCATAAGTTGAGACCTCATGAGCTAAATTATCCGATGCATGACTTGGAAGTCGCAGTGATTATCTTCGCCCTAAAGATTTGGAGATATTATTTATGTGTAGAGAGATTTCAGATCTTTACAGACCATCAAAGTCTCAAGTACTTATTCTCTCAGAAGGAGTTGAATATGAGACAGTGTCGCTGGATGGAACTTCTTAAGGACTATAATTGTGATATTCTGTATCACCCCAGAAAAGCTAACAAGTTTGCAAATACGTTGAGTCAAAAGTCTTCAATATTGCAGATGGTGATCAAGGAGTGGATCTTACTCGAAGGAGCTCGAGATTCGATTTTCAAATTTGAGGTATGCCACCTTTCTAATCTCATGGCCACCCTCAAAATTGAACTAGAAGTACAGATTAGGATCAGAACATTATAGTTGACAGACCTAGAGATCTAGAAGATCAAGCAAGAAGATGCAGATAAGAGAAAGCTTGATTTCCATATTTTTGATGATGGAACACTGAAGTTTCGTGGACGATTGTGTGTACCTGATGATGTAGAGCTTAAAGAGGAGATCTTGTCTGAAGCTCATCGTAGCAATTATATCATTCATCCAAACAGTATGAAGATATATGAAAATTTGCATCAACACTATTGGTGGACTAGTATGAAGGCAGATATCGCCAAGCATGTTGCCAAGTGTCTGACGTATCAGCAAGTGAAGGCTCAGCATCATAAGCCAGGAGGATTTCTGCAACCTCTCGAGATTCCCGAGTGAAAATGGGAACATATCACAATGGATTTTGTGATGGTCTTACTAAGGAGTCAGAGGGGTAATGATTCCATATGGGTTGTGGTAGACAGATTGACGAAGTTGGCTCACTTCATCAACGTACAAAAGGACTTTGCATTGGACAAATATGCGAAGTTGTATGTGCGTCAGATAGTTCGTCTGCATGAAGTACCAGTGATGATTATGTCTGATCGAGACCCGAAGTTCACAGCTACCTTCTGGAAAATTTTATAGACTGCCTTAGGAACGAAGCTATAGTACAGTACAGCTTATCATCCGCAAATGGATGGCCAGTCTGAGAGGATGATTCAAACTTTTGAGGACATGTTGCGAGCTTGCGTGTTGGATTTCAAGGGAAGCTGGGAAGAACAGCTTCATCCTGTCGAGTTTGCCTACAACAATAGCTAGTAATAGAGTTTTCAGATGGCACATTTTGAAGCGTTGTATGGCAGAGCGTGCAGAACGCCAATGTGTTTGGATGAAGTCGAAGAGTGAAAGATCACCGGCCCAGAGTTAGTCCAAAAGTCACTAGATGTAGTTGCAGTTATCAGGGACAAATTAAAGACCGCTCGGAGTCACCAGAAAAGTTATGCAAATAAGCGTCGAAGACCATTGGGATTCCAAGTTGCTGAGCACATCTTTCTGAATGTGTCACCAATGAGGGGTACTTCATGCTTTGGTAAGAAAGGAAAGTTGAGTCCGAGGTACATAAGTCCCTTTGAGATTTTGGAGAAAATAAGGACTCTGGTGTATCGTCTTGCATTGCCACCAAGATTGGCACAGGTGCATGACGTCTTTCACGTGTCGATGTTAAGAAAGTATGAACCCAACCTGACCCACGTGCTGAATTTTGAAGAATTAGACGTGGACGACAGAGTGTCGTACATAGAAAGACCAGTTCAGATTGTAGATCGAAAGGAGAAAATTCTGCTCACCAAGATGATCCTATTAGTCAATGTGGTCTAGCAACACCACGAGAGAGAAGGAGCGACATGGGAAAGTGAAGATTCAATGAGACGACAAGACCCTCACATTTTTGTTTAACATTGTAATGGTTTAAATTTTGAAGATGAAATTTTTATAATAGGGGAAGAATTGTGACAACCTAATTTTCGAGTTTGTTTTCGATTGAATGAATTGGGATTTTCATTGACGCGCCTATAGTCTTTTTCTCTGAGTTGATCACTCACGAGATAACTCATTTATCAGGTAAAGCCGTTAAGGAATTTAAACGCGACTAACTTGAGAATTCGACCAAAAAACGACTGCTCGACCGTGCTAATCTACAAGGTATGGCACCGTCAAAATTGATTAGAGACCAGGGATAGGTCAATTCGACAGAGGCATGTGATTAGAGTGAGGGTGATTCCACTTGATTGCAAACTTCTTGTCGAATAGCACTAGACCGATTTTTCTGTCATTTCTGTATCATGTGCCCGTATTTGATATCTCAAGATTTTCATGACAATCGAGAGTTACCGATGAGTCGAAGATGCACAATGTGGTTCGAAAATAATCAACCACGGGTCAAATGTGCTAAAAATTCCTAAAACCTACCTAGTAGGTTAGGTCATGCTAAAGTCGCATCCAATTGAAATTAACCACGAAATTGAACCCGATTTCAGAAATTAAAAGTTCTGTCATGTCATGATTTATTTTAGGAATGTCGACTCATCCTCCGAAGAATTTTCTGCGAGCCCGAATTTTTGGCGAAAAATCAAGAGTTGGCCAAATTGGAACAGGAAATTCGGATAGGCCAATTTAGGTGCACTTTTATCCTCCAAGTTGAACCAATTGGTGAGGAAAATTATGGAATCAAGTGTGGACTCCTACCTTGGCATTTTGGTCATTTAATTGGGTTGAATTAGAGTGAAATTGACGTGTGTTTGAAGGGGAATTGCACAAAATTCGTAGCCATGACGGGGGGTTGCAACATTTCAACTCAATCCTTAGCTTTTTGGAGAAGTCTTGGAGGGAAATGGCTGAGGATTGAGGCTGTGGATTTTAGGGGCCATCAAATGATGAGTTAGGATATTTGTTGAAGACTTTTGAGGCCCTTTGTTCCCCCCCCCCCCAGTTGTAGCTCCTTCTCCTTCTTCTTCCTTATTCCTTAGTATCCATTGTTGCTGAAATTAGAAGTAGAAAACCAGAGAAACCAGCCAGTACCCCTTGCAGCCATCGACCGCCCCTCACTACCCATCTGAGTCGCCCGAAGCTGCACGCTATCCCGCTCGCCCGTGCGACTCCGGCCCGTGTCATCCCTGATCAAGCTCGCTGAGACGTTGTCTCACCCCGTCGTGGGCTTATCTTTTCAGGTCCTTAGATGGAGGTCCGTCCGGTTCGTTTTAGACAACCGTGGGGGTTTAGCGAGTAGAGTATCGACATTCCTGTCCCTAGGAGTCCCTGGCTCCATGAGCTCATCGTGACCATTATCTGGGTCGATGAGGGCCTACCAAAGTGGGTACCTCATCAATTTAGGGTGTGGTTTTGTCATGGGCCTAATGAGGTACGAGAAGATCCCCTTCAGGGTTTTGACATACTCGCCGTTGAGGGCTTAGGGGTAGCTAACCCACCTTACGGTGTCATGGTGAACCCGGATCCCAAGTAGATAGGGTCTGGGGTAGGATAGTCTGGTAGCACTTTTGCCTTTTGGTCTCTTGTGTATAAACTGGATGAGTATATAAAAATATGTTTGTGAAAATTTGTTGTCCTACTTTTCTATCCCATGTTGGTTATTGTCTGGGGATTGTTTATTTTGCTTCCGCATGTGCAACAATCGATTTGGGCGGTGACACATCTTGGGAATGTCGCAATTTAGTCGACCACCGAGAAATGTGCGCGTGCTCGAGGATTGGGGCGTGACAGAACTCAAACCCTTCATTAGAGTCAGCAACACGCTATGGCTGCCAGTGAGCCAAATCTGGCTCCAGCGACCCTTAGCTAACATCACCAAACCCAGGCCAAGGTCGCTTGAGGTCGCATGACCTCAAACTCAAGCAACAGTCGCTTGAGGTCGTGTGACCTTTGGCAAAGGTTGCCTGGGTCACACGACGCTCACTGGCCCTTTGCCAATCGCTCTCACACAAAGAATATGAATAATTACAATGAGAGGCAAAATTGAAAAACTAAAGAATTGGTAAGGGTAGTTTTCAAAAGAAAAAAATATTTTAATCCTAGTTTTAGCATTCCACAAATGCTACTTCCAAGTGTTGGGTAGGAGAAGCACTAGGCTGTTAGCATTTCTCAAGGCTAGTGTCACAGGCCGATCGACTGGGATTGGGACCACGCGGCGACTCAGGCTCTTTTGGATCACCTAAGCCAAGCTTTGCTCGGTCTTACACTCACTCGCTCACTCGGATCATAGAGAGAAGCTAGAGAGAGGAGCTCTAGAAAGAAATGAGCTTTGATAAACTGAAATAGTTGGATGATTATAAATGAGGGGGAGGTGATGTGGATATCGAGCTATATTGAGGAGGAGGTGCTAGGGACCCATTGTCTATTCTGACTAGTTCGATTACTCGAACACGGGCCAAGCAACTTAGACAAGCTATTGGAATCATGGTTCGTGATCTTTGGCATGGAGATGACCTTGGATCAAATCTTGAAGAATCTTGGAAATCTTGGCGTAATCTTTGGCATGGAGATAACCATGGATCAAATCTTGAAGAATCTTGGAAATCTTGGCGCAATTTGATTATTTGGTCACCAAATATTTGACCAAATCAAAAAATTATCTTCTTGTTTAGATATTTCCTAGAATATGATGTATTAGATTTCTAGGGTTAGTTTTAGGGTTTGTGTGGCAACTAAAAGGCCTATATTAGGGATTGGCTGACTTTTTTTGGGGGACAGATAGATATATTTTATTTTTGAGGAAAAGAATTGAGAGGTTCTCTTCTACTGTTCTTTTGAGGACTTGACCTTATCAAGATTCTCTTGTGGCGGCTGATTCGACTTATCGAGCGAGATAGCAAATTCTTTCGCTCATGGCATCTATAACGTTGGTTGGTTGACATGCGTTCGTCAACAGGTCACGTTCATATTGAGATTGCCAATCACAGGTTTGATTAGAGGTTGAGGTTCGCAATTCGCACCACCTGGGCCTTCGTAGAACGATCTTTCCGCAACGATTCACATCATTTGATATCAGAGATTGCTTCTACAAGGTCTATTTATCTTTAATTTTCTGTTTATATTCAGCAATTTGAGATTTGTTAAGCTAAAGTTTCAGTTCTAGCCAATTTAGGGACCCGATTGTTTTTGTGCTTCCATACGTAGTTGTTTGCTGTTAGTTTTAATTTTTTTTTCCTAGCATCTTAAATTGTATATGAGTTCTTCAAAAAAAAAGGAAAAAAAGAGAAAGTTCGTCAAAAAAAAAAGAGAAGAGAAAGAAAACGCACAAAAAAAAAGTGCGCAAGAGAAAAAAAAAAGATTTGGCAGAAAAAAAATAGTCAAACAAAAAAAATCAAGAAGGTGACTCGTTTGTTAGTGGACCAAATTGAAACAAAATTAGTAGTGATTGCACTTCAATTGGGATTTCGAAAGTTGTACTTGTTGGTTTGAGATTGTTCCTTGCTGAATTGATTGTCGTAAGAGGGTCGAGAGACAGGTTTTGAGTCCGATAAAGAGCTTGTGAAAAGGGAATACGAGAGAGAAAAGGCAAGACTTGAGTTAAACACGAGGGGAGTGACAAACACCTTGAGAGAAACACATGAGAGAGCAATTGGTGAGGATTTTTGTTACTAACGTTTACTTGTAGGTCTAAAATATGTCACACGAAGAAAGCGTGAATCAAAGGGAGGTTGACTCCATACGAAGGGATGAAGCGTTCGTGGAAAGCATCCAGCAATTGAGGGCCATAGTGGAGGAGCTTAGTAGCCGAATGATGAGGAATGGCATGAGAGTTGATGGCGACCGAGAGATACCCCAAGGAAGGCCGCAACATCAGCGAGACGCCTCTAGAACACAACCTAGAAGGCAGTGGCATTATGATGATGATGAGGCCGACATGGAGGATGATCGAGATGCTCAATTTGGAAGGTGGAATGGAGCCCGAGGGTTTAAACACCGAGAAGATAATGAACTTGGCAATATCAAGATGAAGATTCCTTCTTTCTAAGGGGAGAATGATCCCGATGCTTATCTAGAGTGGGAGAAATGCATGGAGATGGTATTTGATTGTCAACGATACTCTAAGCTCAAAAAGGTAAAAATTGTAGCTGTTGAATTTATTGATTATGCTATAATTTGGTGGGATCAAATTGTGACTAGTAGAAGGCGTAATGGTGAAAGACCGATAGAGGTGTGGGATGAGATGAAAGCGGTGATGAGGAGGTGTTTGGTACCAAGTCATTACCATTGAGATTTGTTTCAAAAGTTACAAAATCTCATACAAGGCAAAAAGAGTGGAAGAGTAGCACAAAGAGATGGAGATTGCCATGATTCGTGCTAATGTGGTGGAGGATCGTGAGGCCACAATATCAAGATTTTTGAGTTGTATGAGCCGAGATATAGCAAGGGTGGTGGAGCTGCAACACTATGTTGAATTGGAGAAATTGGTGAACAAAGCCATCAAAGTTGAGCGGCAATTGAAGTTGGACCGAAATCACATGAATGGAGGAGGTTCAAATCAGAATTGGAGATCCAATTGGAGGAGAGATGAGAAGTCGAATTGGAGAGGAAACAACACCAAAACCGAACCCTCAAAGGAGAAGGAGAGGGATGGTAAAGTTGGAACAAATCCGGTTTCAAGTAAAACCGAAAACCCTAACACTAGAACTCGTGAAATTAAATGTTTTAAGTATTTGGGCAGGGGTCATATGGCAAATCAATGCCTTAATAGAAGGGTGATGATGTGGCACCCCGAACCCTTCGTAGGTCGCCACCAGCGCCAATGTTATACCTTATTACCTTTCTCCTTAGAAGAAGCGTCATAATTCATAGACACATATATATTTTTTTAAACAAAACGGTCCCAGCGCAACTCACTAGCGGAAGCAAATTAAAACATCACCATCTCTCCCCCTACCAACCATGATACAAATACACACCACTAATCATCATGATTTTATAGACAAGCCACGACACTTTATTTACATATATTTTCAAGATGAGACTTCTTTGGGTCATTACATCAAAAAGGAAAAGCCAGGACTCAGCCATGTCCAGCCTAAAACCCCAAAAAGAACCCTTGACCCTCTACATCTCACGTGCACAACCCCCATCCTAAGTGTCGGCTAACTATCCCTAAAAAAAAAAAATACCAGCTCCTACTCGTCACGCACGGGCCTCACACCCAATCCGGTGCATCAAGCGGTGGAGGTGGCAGCATCCCTCTCATTACCTCGTCGCGACGAACGTGGATGGAGACGAACTCCTGGACAATCGGCCCCCCAGCCAGGCCTATGTCGTACATGACAAAACAGCGCACATGAATATACGTCAATCCAGGTATCAAAGGACAGCTGAACTCCTCGCACTCTACCTCGACGTCGGATGGTAAACTGTAAAACATGCCCCGCGCAACGGCAGGAAGCGGCATGCTGCTAATCTGAAATGTTGGTCCTCAAAAGGGGTGAGTACAACCACTCAGCAGGTAAAGGAATCCAACAACCACTCAATGCATCATGCAAATTATACATGCATTGCAGGCGTTACTTACCTTGAAGCCATGCGCACACTATCATGCATCATCATCACAATCATAGCACATACATGTGTATCATTATGTCATACTCATATAGTCGTCATCATGACATTATTATATTTCCCACATGTCATCATCATCATATACATGACATCATCATACCATACATGTCATCGTCATCACATCATACACGTGCCGTCATCATTATGACATCATAACATCACACATGTCATCATGCCTTATCATATATCATCACCATCATCATCATGCATATCATCATGCATCATCATCATCATGCATATCATCATGCCATATCATATATCATCACCATCATCATGCATATCATCATGCATATCATATATCATCATCATGCTTTGATTTCCACTTTTAACTTTCAACTTGATTACCACATCATCCTTCCTTGGATCATCAATTTCATCTCATATTATACACTCGCATCCCATGCAAGAAAAACCTCTCGCATTTAGCCATTCCAGGCCACCGGGCATTCGGCCCCCCACATTCCGGGCATCTCGCATCCCAACTTGCATCACGAGGCATTCCCCTCGGGCAAAGACCTCCGACAGGGCTTCCGGCATTTACACTCCCTGGCCGGGCATCCCGCACCCCAATCTTGGCATCGCGAGGCATTCCCTTTGGGCAAAAACCTCCAACAGGGCTTCTGGCCCCCCACATTCCGGGCATCCTGAATCTCCCAGGGTCATCCGGCCTTGTATCTCAATACAATCCGGGGATCATCATCCACCACAACCATCTCCTCATTTACCATTATCCATGTTTACCAATTTCAGTCTTAATTTAGCATGGCATATGACGTATTGGAAATCAACAATGTTCAGCATTTGAATTCACACATGCATCTCAATGCATACATCAAGACCTCATCACACATACTACATGGTGCAATTATTTATACAATAAAATTCATGGAATTTATGCCAATTAAAATAATCCATTTATCATGCCCCTTTTTTATTTTTTTATTTAAATTCCAGCTTGTGCCGTTTTCAAAAAAATTAATTTAATTGTTTATATAATCTCAAAAATCATAAAATTAAGGAAAATGATGAACAAGACAATAGGATGATGATTTCATGTAAAATACATGGCCAAATAAAATTTCACATAATTCCATAAATCACACAAAACAGCATATAATTTTCGGATGAAATCAGAATGCACGGTTTCTGAATAAATTCAATTAAAATATCCATACGACCTCCAAAAATTACGAAATTTTACCTAGTTATAGCCAAGACATTAAAGTACATTTTTCATGAAGACTTCCAAGTCAGATTCTTTTTAGATTATTTTCTACAGTCTCACGAAGCTTCTGGATCCAACACCGAAACGTCCAGTACATGCTTCTCCGAAATACTGAGTTTTCACCTACCTAATCTTCTTTTTTTCCTCTGAAATTTGGATATGTACTACATCAAGATGTTCTCTACAAGTTTCATGAAGAGATCCAAGTCAAATATCCAGAGTACAGTCATCGTTTAGGTCCATGAAGTCTCGGGTGTTCTGTAATACATCTCCAGAATTTCCGTCTTCAAGATCTAGTCGATTTTCTAGGTTATACTTGTTCATTTCACTTCAAATTTGAGTATGTTGTATTTTAAGATGTCCCCTACAACTTTAATGAAGAAATAAAAGAGAGATTCTTAGCACAAATCAACATGCAACCACAAATCCATCAAAAGGTCAGTGAAATCTTTCCAGATCTGAGGTCTCCGTAGGATGAGAGTTTAACCCCTCAAATCTCCATCATTTTCCACCAAATTTGATTATGTTGTATTTTAAGATGTTAGCTACAACTTTCATGAAGATATCGAAGCCAAAATCGGACTCTAAGCATGCATGCAAGCTCACACAACATTCTGACTCGAGCGGATTCAAACGAAAACAACAACCTTGCTCAAGAACAAGTCATCCAAGCTTCGGTTTTCCTCCTTCCAATCACTCAAATTCGACACTATACCAAAACATACATGTAACACACACACATGCAAGAGCAGCAAAGGACCCCAACTTGCCTCTAGACCACACGAACGGCGGCACACGGCGGTGACCACGGCGGACGGACGGCGAGCGACGGCGACTCCCTCCTCGGCTTCTCCTCTCTCTCAGCCACTCTCCCTCTCTCTCGCACAATCTCTCTCTCTCTCTTTGGGCGAATGGCTAACCGGCCATTCTCTCTCCTCTCTTCCCTTTTTATCTCCCCTAAACCTCATCATTAGTAATGATTAGGTTGCCTCACCAATGGCCAATGCATGCCACCCTTCTTGCCACTTGTCAAAGTTCATGCATAATGGGCTTGGGCTTTTGGGCTTGGGCCGGCCACTCTTGGGCCTCCTCTTGGGCTGGTCGACAGCCCCCTTTGTGGGCCTAATTGGGCCAACTAGCTTGGCCCATCAAGGCTTCGGCCAATGGGCCAGTGGCATCCCAAAATAAAAAGCCATAAGGTGTGTTAAAGTCTTTAATTAGGTGATAGAATTTTCCATGGCTTTGTTTTAGCCATTATTGTTTTTGTGTTTATGAATTTTGAATTTAGGACTATAGGATAAATTAAAAATCTATAATGCTTGGCCATATGATTTAAATTTCAATAATTAAAATATATCCCAAGACTTTGGCCAAGGTGAAAATTTGGAATTCAAGAATATTTATAAAAGAATTTCAAAAAAAAAAAAAGGGGGAAAAAGGGTTAATTTTTGGAATGGGCCTTAGACCCATTGGTCTAAGTTTAGCGGGCCGAATGGCCGGCCCAAATGGAAGCCCACAAGAGGGAATTCGACCAGCCCATTTGCTGGCCCAAGACAGGCCCAAAAAGAAGGCCCAAGCCCATGCATGTGTTGTGACAAGTGGCGTGGAGGCTGTGCAAGGTGTGGCTGCCCCCATTGGCCATCTTGGGCGGCCACATGCAATATAAAAGCATCCAAAAAGGAAAGAGAGAGAGGGAGAGAGAGAGAGTGGCTTGTTCGGCCAAGTGAGGGAGAGAGAGAGGAAGCCGAGAGAGGAGGAGAAGGAACCGTCGCCGGTGTGCCGCCGTTCGTGAGGTCTAGAGGCAAGTTGGGAATCCACTTTCTACTCTTGCACCAATGCTTTCGCATGAACTGTTTGGAGTCAGAAATTTGTTTGAGATTGCATGTGTGTTTAGAGTCCGATTTTGGCTCAGATTTCTTCATGAAAGTTGTAGCTAACATCGTGAAATATAACATACTGAAATTTCGTGGAAAATGATGGAGATTTGAGGGGTCAAACTCTCATCTTACGGAGATGTCAGATCTGGAATGTTTTCGCGTGAATCCGCTCGAGTCAGAATGTTGTGTGAGCTTGCATGCATGTTTGGAGTTCGATTTTGGCTTCTATGTCTTCATGAAAGTTGAAGATAACGCCTTGTACTATGACATACTAAAATTTCGTAGAAAAAGATGAAGATTTGAGGGGTAAAAAGTTCTATCGTACGGAGACTTAGATCTGCGAAAATTTCACCGACCTCTCGTTGATTTCTTGGTTGCATGTTGATTTCTATTGGAGATCTCACTTCGCTGTCTTCTTGAAAGTTGTAGGTAACATCCTAAAATACAACATACTCAAATTTGAAGAGAAATGAAGGATTGTAGCCTAGTTAATCGGCTAGATCTCGGCTAGATCTTGGTGATGATTGATTCTGGTGAGGCGTACCGAGACACCCGAGACTTCAAGGACTTAAAAGACGACTCTACTTTAGTTATTCGGCCTAGATCTCTTCATGAAACTTGTAAAGAACACCTTGATATATAACATAATCAAATTTCAGAGGAGACGAAAGAGAATAGATGGGTGAAACCTTGATTTTTCGGAGGTATGCATTCTGGACGAAGCGGTAGAGGTTCCAGAAGCTTCGTGGAGTTGTATAAATTAATATAAAAATAATTTGACTTAGAGTTCTTCATGAAAAATGCACGAAAATGTGTTGGCTATTACCCTGTAAAATTTCGTAATTTTTGGAGACCGAATGGATATTTTAATTGAATTTATTCGGAAACTGTGCATTTGGTTTAAATCCGAGAATTATAGGATGTTTTGGGGAAATTGTGGAATTTGGTAAAAATTTAATTGGCCACGAATTTTGCAAGTAAATATCATCCTATGGGTTTGTTTAATAATTTCTTGGATTTTTGGGAATTTATTGATATAAAATAATAAAATAATAAAATAATAAAATAATAAAATAATAAGATAATAATAAAATAATAATAAAATAAAATGGATTTTTATTTGGCCATGGATTCAATTCTAATTGTGTGGCATATGTGTGATGAGGTCTTTGCACATGTATTGGATTGAGATGTATATGTGATAAAGTCTTGGTATGCATATGACATGGTCTTTGTACATGAATTGAATTGAGATGCATACGATAAAGTTTTGGCATGTGTATGACATTTGAATTGAGATGCAAGTGTGAATTCCATGTCAAGTGTGATTTGTTTGATGCCATGCCAATTGCCATGTTAAATTGAGATAAAGAAATGGTAAATGTGAACGAAGGGAAATGAGGAAATGGTTGTGGTGGATGATGATGCTCGGTGGCCTAGTGGCGTAATTCCGGAGATTCCCCGGGAGTTTCGGGATGCCCAGTGATATACGGTACGTAATTCCAGGGGAGGCCTGGTGGTATGTCAGTACATAATTCCGGAAGCCCTGTCGGAGGTCTTTGCCCGAAGGGAATGCCTCGCGATGCCAGGATTGGGGTGCAAGATGCCTGGCTAGAAGGGTAAAGGCCGGAAGCCCTGTCGGAGGTTTCTGCCCGAAGGGAATGCCTCGTGATGCTAGTTGGGATGCGAGATGCCCGGAATGTGGGGGCCTGGATGCCCGGTGGCCATGGGATGGCTGAATGCCGGAAGCCTTGGAGGTCTTTGCCCGAGGGGATGATGAGATTGATGATTTGAGAAATGGGTGATGTGGTGATCAAATTTAAAGATAAAGATGAAAATTAACTCATGGCATGATATGCATGATGATATGCATGATATGTGATGTGATATGATGATCACCCATGGTATGATATGCATGACGATATGCATGACGATGATGATGATGATATGTGATGTGATATGATGATCACCCATGGTATGATATGCATGATGATATGCATGATGATATGCATGACGATGATGATGATGATGATATGTGATGTGATATGATGATCACCCATGGTATGATATGCATGATGGTATGCATGATGATGATGATGATGATGATGATATGTGATGTGATAAGGATGACATGTATGATATAATGATGCCATGATGATTATGATGATGACGTATGATGATATGATATGCATGATGATAAGGCATGATGATGCATGATAGTATTGCGCATGGCTGCAAGGTAAGTTACGCCTGCAATGCATGTATGATTTGTATGATGCATTGAGTTGTTATTGGATTCCTTTACCTGCTGAGTGATTGTACTCACCCCTTTTTGGGGACCAACATTTCAGATTAGTAGGTGGATTGAGCGGTTGGATATGACCATAAGAAGGAGGATAGCAAAGGAGGGAACTTTTGGAAGCCGACACTAATCGATAGACTCTAAAGTATACGACTGTTGGAAGAGATGTCGGTCATCTTTTGAAGTATAGCCTAGTATAGAAAGCTATGGCATTTTGATGTACCGACTAAAGATGTCCATCTGCTCTATGTAAATAAACGTGTTCGGTTTCAACTTATATAAGATGTTTAGTAGGTGTGCATCAATTTTTGAATGTAGGGAAGGGAATTGTTAGATATGCTTCCGTTATGTAAATTACGCAAGGGACCGTTAATAAAAGATGTAAACCCCCATGGTTTTATGGACCCGCTGCAACTGGAAAAAAAAAATTGAAATGGTGTCAGAGTGACATGTTGTTTGGGAAAGAAAAAGGAAAAAGCAATCTGTGGTAACCCTAGCGGATCGGGGGCCGTCGAGGGGTGCTACAAGGCCTAAGGCCCAACCAAATAAAAATTAAATTTTCCCCTTTTCATGATTTCTTCTATAAATTTTAAATTTTAATTTCCACATGGCCAAAGTCTTATGGCATTTTATTTATAGAAATTTAGTTTATAAAGTGCGTGGCCAAGCATAGATTATCATCATTAATCTATCTAATTTAAAGTCTCATGAACATAAGCACAAGTCACCTAATCTTAAAAAGAGACTAATGGCTAAAGCATAAACCATAGGTAATTTCATTACCTAATTAGAGGCTTTAACACACCTTATAGCTTGACTTTGAATTTTTGGGATGCCACAGATGATCATGACTAGACATGGTGATGTTGAGTCCGAAAGCAAGAGGGAAGAAGAGGATGATGAGATGCCACCATTGGAGGATTGCAGTGATGGAGAAGTGGCTATAAAAGGAGACTTATTAGTGGTTAGACGTTCTCTAAGTGTGCAAGTAAAGGAGAAGGACCATCACCAACAAAGAGATAACTTGTTTCATACAGGATGTGTGGTGAATGGTAAGATCTATAATATGATAATTGATGGAGGTAGTTGTGCGAATGTGACAAGTTGTGCTATGGTGAATAAGTTAGGTTTAAAAACGACAAAGCACCCTAGGTCTTATAGACTTCAATGGTTAAATGATAGTGGTGAGGTGAAAGTATCAAAGCAAGTTCGAATCCCATTTGAGATAGGTAGAGTGTGATGTTGTACTTATGCAAGCGGGTCATATCTTACTTGGAAGACCATGGCAATATGATCGAAAGGTACATCATAATGGGTATACTAATCGTTATTCATTGGTGATAAATCAAAAGACTTACACTTTGGTACCAATGACACCTAGTGAGGTGTATCAAGATCAGTTAAAATTACAACAAGAAGCCGAGAGAGAGAGAAAATGTGAGAAATCCAAGGATTTGCGTGGTGTGTCTGAGACACAAGGAAAAGGAGAGGCTGAAAGGAGAATTGTGGTAAAAATCGAGGGAAAAGAATAGAGGAAAGAAAATAGGCAAAAGAATTTTTATGCAAAATCGAGTGATGTGAGGAGAGCTTTAGTTATAGACCGGCCGATGCTTGTACTTTTGTACAAGGAGGTTTTGTTTTCTATTAACGATCTTGACCCAAGTTTGCCTAGTCCTATTATGTCTTTATTGCAGGAATTTGAAGATGTCTTTCCTGATGAACTTCCTAGAAGGATACCATCGATTTGAGGCATTGAACATCAAATCAACTTGATTTTTGGTGCGCCATTACCTAACCGACCTGCATATTGAATCAATCCCGAGGAGACAAAGGAACTTCAACAACAAGTTAGTGAACTATTGGACCGAGGGTATGTGAGAGAGAGTCTTAGCCCGTGCGCCGTCCCTGTTTTGTTGGTGCCAAAGAAGGATGAAACTTGGCGAATGTGTGTCGATTGCCAAGCAATTAATAACATTACGGTAAAGTATCGACATCCTATTCCTAGGTTAGATGACATGTTGGATGAGTTGCATGGTTCTTACATTTTCACTAAGATCGATTTGAAAAGTGGCTATCATCAAATTAGGATGAAAGAAAGTGATGAATGGAAAACTACATTTAAGACCAAGTATGGATTGTATGAGTGGTTAGTCATGCCATTTGGATTAACTAATGCACCGAGCACATTTATGTGACTTATGAATCATGTTTTGCATGCTTTTATTGGTCGATTTGTGGTTGTCTACTTTGATGACATCTTGATATATAACCGAAGCCCTGATGACCATATTGAGCATGTGCGAGCTGTCTTGCAGGTTTTAAGGGCCAAACAATTGTACGCTAATCTAAAGAAGTGCTCTTTCGTTACTAACAAATTAGTATTTCTAGGATTTGTTGTTAGTGATGATGGTATACAGGTTGATGAAGAAAATGTCAAAGCAATCCGTGAATGGCCAACGCCTAAGACCGTAGGAGAGGTGCGTAGCTTTCATGGATTGGCGAGTTTTATCGGTGATTTGTGAGAAATTTCAGCACCATTGCCGCACCTTTGACCGAGGTTATCAAAAAGCACGTAGGTTTCACTTGGGGAGAAGAGCAAGAGGAGCATTTAATCTGCTAAAAGATAAGTTGACTAATGCTCCTTTGTTACCTTTGCCAAATTTCAGTGCTACTTTTGAGATAGAGTGCGATGCTTCTGGTACAGGAATTGGAGCTGTGTTTGTGACATCCCAAATTTCACCAACCATCATTAGTATAATTGGATCATTAGAAACTTGGATTAATTTAGATCAAGCTAGAAAGTGAACCCGATGGACCGTGAGGAATGAGTGGGCTTGCGGAGCAAGCGGGCTGCACGATTATTTTAGAACTAGGCTTGTAAACTTGAATGGAAGAGCTGGGCTTGGACTTGGCTTGAAGCGGGCCAATGTTTAGAATTATCAAATTTGTAGATTTAGTTTAGTGGACCGGATCGTTGTAGGTTGAGCCTGTTGGGCCAGGAATGGATAATTAGGCCCAAGTGATTTTATTTTCGGTTAAGATTCATAGATTATAGTTAAGACGAGTTGATTAGTGATTATTGATAACTTTATCATTTCTTGTGATGAATTCTTTATCGACTAACATTGACTAGTCATTATGTTATATATGTCATGACTTTGTATAATTATAAAAGGAATGAAAAACATTAGAAACAAATGAACTAACTAATGATATTGACTAACGGTTAATGGATGGCGAACGACAGATGGCAAGAATTCTCATGCATGAAAGCCACGACCTCACTCTCTCGTTTCTCCTTGTACTCGACACCCACGATTTTCTTTTCTCTAGAAACCGAAACCATCAATTCAAGAAGACACAATCATTAGCAAGATCTCATCATTAGTCTAGCCTAGGGATTAGCTTGTAGCATATTTCCCCTCATAAATTTCGAAACCCTCTCTCTCTCCTCAAAAACCGAAACCCACCTTCATCTTCTTCTTCATTTCTCTTGATCGGGCAGCGAAACCAGAAGCAAAATAGCAACCTTCTTCCTCTTGCGTGCGAAATTTTGGTGTTAATCCTAAAGCATTTTTGTGTTGTTTAGTAGCTGAAGCAAGGTAAGGAAAGATATAACTCTAAATTAGAAGTTATCCATTGTTCATCAAGAATGTTGTGTGAGCTTGCATGCATGTTTAGAGTCCGATTTTGGCTTCGATTACTGTATGAAAGTTGTAGGGGGCATCTTAAACTACAACATAATCAAATTTGAAGTGAAATGAACAAGTATAACCTAGTAAATCGACTAGATCTTGAAGACAGAAATTCTGGAGATGTATTTCGGGACACCCGAGACTTCATGGACTTAAATGACGACTATACTCTGGTTAGTTGACTTAGATCTCTTCATGAAACCTGTAGAGGACATCTTTATGTATAACATATCCAAATTTAAGAGGAAACGAAAGAGAATAGGTAGGTGAAAACTCAGTATTTCAGAGAAGTATGTACTGGACGATGCGGTAATGGATCCAGAAGCTTCGTGAGACTGTAGAAAATAATATAAAAATAATCTGACTTGAAAGTCTTCATGAAAGATGTACGAAAATGTCTTGCCTATAACTCGGTAAAATTTCGTAATTTTTGGAGGTCGTATGGACATTTTAATCGAATTTCGTCAAAAACTGTGCATTCTGATTTCATCCGAAAATGACATGCCATTTTGTGAGAATTGTGAAATTGTGTGAAATTCTATTTGGCCATGTGTTTTGCATGAAATTATTATTCTATTGTCTTGTTTATCACTTGCCTAAATTTTTATAATTTTTGGGAATTTATAGATATTAAATTTAATATTTTTGAAAATGGCAAAAGCTGAAATTTAAATAAATGAAAAAGGACATGAAAAATGGATTATTTTATTGGCCATAAATTCCATTAAATTTTATAAATAATTATGCCATGTAGCATGTATGATGAGGTCTTGATGTATGCATGACATTGAATTGACATACATGTATGAATTCCATGCCAAGTATGACTTGTTTGATGTCACGTCATATGCTATGCTAAATTAAGACTGAAATTGGTAAATGTGGATAATGGTAAATGAGGAGGTGGTTGTGGTGGAGGATGATGCCTGGATTGTATTGAGATACAAGGCCAGATGACCCTGGGAGATTCAGGATGCCCGGAATGTGGGGGGCCGGAAGCCCTGTCGGAGGTCTTTGCCCAAAAGGAATGCCTCGTGATGCCAGGATTGGGGTGCGGGATGCCCGGCCAGGGAGTGTAAATGCCGGAAGCCCTGTCGGAGGTCTTTGCCCGAGGGGAATGCCTCGTGATGCCAGTTGGGATGCGAAATGCCCGGAATGCGGGGGGCTGGATGCCCGATGGCCTGGAATGGCTGAATGCCAGAAGCCTCAGAGGTCTTTGCCCGAGGGGATGATGAAATTGATGATCCGAGGAATGGGTGATGTGGTGATCAAATTGAAAGTCAAAAGTGGAAATTAACCCATGGCATGATGATATGCATGATGATGATGAAAACATGTGATGTGATATGATGATGATCACCCATGGCATGATGATATGCATGATGATGATGATAATATGTGATGTGATATGATGATGATCACCCATGGCATGTTAATATGCATGATGATGATGATGATGATAATATGTGATGTGATATGATGATGATCACCCATGGCATGATGATATGCGTGATGATGATGATGATATATGATATGGCATGATGACATGTATGATATGATGATGACACGTGTGATATGATGATGCCATGATAATGATGACATGTGTGATGTGATGATGTCATGTATATGATTATGATAATGATGCATGATAGTACGCGCATGGCTTCAAGGTAAGTAACGCCTGCAATGCCTGTATAATTTGTATGATGCATTGAGTGGTTATTGGATTCATTTACCTGCTGAGTGGTTGTACTCACCCCTTTTGGGGACCAACATTTCAGATTAGCAGCATGCCGCTCCCTGCCGTCATGCGGAGTGTGTTTTACGGGCTACCATCCGATGTCGAGGTCGAGTGCGCTGAGATTGATTGTCCCTCTGTTCCTGGACCGACTTTTATTCGAGTACGCTGTTTAGTGATGTACGACATGGGCCTGGCTGGGGGCCCTATCATTCAGGAGTTTATATCCGTCCATGTTCGCCGAGATCGAGCGATGCGAGGGATGTTGCCCCCGCCACCGCCTGACACACCGGGTTGGGTGTGAGGACCCATGCGTGAAGAGTAGGAGCCGAATCTTTTTGGAATAGTTAGCCGACACTTATGATGGGGGTTGTGCACGTGAGATGTAGAGGGTCGAGGGTTCTTTTTGGGGTTTTAAGTTGGACATGGCTGAGTCCTAGCTTTTTCTTTTTGATGTATCGACCCAAAAGAAGTCCCATCTTGAAAATATATGTAAATAAAGTGTCATGGCTTGTCTATAAAATCATGGTAATTAGTGGTGTGTATTTGTATCATGGTTGGTAAGGGGAGAGATGGTGATGTTTTACTTTGCTTCCGCTAATGAGTCGCGCTGGGACCGTTTTGTTTTTAAAAAAAAAATGTGTCTATGAATTACGACGCCTCTTCTAAGGAGAAAGGTAATAAGGAGTAACATTGGTGCTTGTGGCAACCTACGAAGGGTTCGGGGTGCTACAGGCTCGTTGGAAATCTGAGCGAGCGCAGGAGGTCCTCCACGGATGAGTCACGGCCGTCCCTTAGGAACCTCTTGGATCGGTCTTCTTTCAGGCTGTGACATTCTCCCCCACTTAATCGAGTGACACCCTCATCGCTCATAGCTTGATGGGCGGCCTTCTTGGCATGAGCACAGGCTTTCCTCCTTTGATTTTGCTTGGCTCGAACGCTCATGGACGACAGACCACACCCTTCTTTCTTTGGCTCCAACTTCAACTCAGGCATGGCAAGCGGTGAGTACTCCACCTCGGGGAAGAGCGCTTGGATCGGCATGTCACAAGTTGGAGTAGGAGAATCCAACTCTACCTTCAGCTTCTCTATGTCGAGACGCCAGATTGTCGTGATGGTTTTGGTGTCGACCACCCCTTTTATCAGAGGGATCATCGTCGAGCATTTTGGATCGAGGATCATGATACACTTGGTCCTCATGTTGATCATCGACCTTAGCTATGGAAAAACTGCATTCCCAAAATGAGATCATAATCGTCAAGAGGAATTACCTCAAATGCCAGCTTGCCCTTCCATCTGCCAATTTGGACATTCACGTTAGGAGTTGATCCTACGCCTTTGAGTCCTTCCGAGTTAATGACCTTGAATGAATTCCCAGTTGGCTCCACACGAAGTCTTATTCGCCACTTCGATTGACATGAACATGTTCGAGGCTCCAGTGTCAACCAAGGTGTATAGAGCTCAGTCGCACACCTCAACCTTCACGAAGAACATGTCCGAGTTCAGGCAGCTTCTTCTTCTTTGGACGGCAATCGAGCTTGGATAGTGTTGACAACCTTCATAGCTCCAAGCCAGATTTGCCGCTTCTCTTCTTTAGGCTCCTCCTCCTCTTCTTCGATGGCAAGGAGGGCATTGATCCTGCCCTTCTTTGGGCACTTTTGGGTCCAATGCGAACCTTTGCAGATAAAGCAAGGAGAAGGCGGGGGTTGATCGAACTTATTCGTCGTGCAGTCAGTTGGTCAACCCTTTTGGAAGGACGACTTAGAAGTGCCTTCATCCCATGTCTTGACTCGGCCTCCTTGTTCATGCGCGCCTCAGGGAGTGCTTCTTCCTTTGTCCTCGAAGGATTGATCCGACCTCCAATCTCCTGCTCTATTCTTCGGCTCAGCTTTGGTGAGGTTAATGAGGGACTTGGCCACGCTTAGCGCTCTCGCAAGTGTACTCACATCCCGTCGCTTGAGCTCGAGCTGCGCCCACGGCTTCAGTCCATCCATGAATGCTCCGAGAGCTTCCTCCTCTCCTAGGTTGTGGATTTGGAGTTTGAGCTTCATGAACTCCTTCAAGTACTCTCGGATTGCACCCCTTTGTTCAAGGTGATGGAGCTTGCTACGGGCTTCTTGTTGAGCAAACTCGGGGAAGAAGTAGTCTCAGAACTCCCTCACGAAGTCCTCTCATGTATCCACGGGATTGGCGCCGCACTTGGTCTCGTCGCACCTATTAGGCCACCAAAGCATTGCAGTATTGGAAAGGAACATCGAAGCGGTTCTTACCTTGATCGAATCGTCTTGGATGTTGACGGCGCCAAAGTATTGCTCCATACTCCACATGAAGTTGTCCACCTCCTTGGCGGATCAGTTGCCTTTGAACTCTTTAGGCTTCAGCACCTCAAGCTTGGGCACCGCTTGTGTAGACATCGCTCCATTGGTGATGCTCAATTTGCATAGGGTGAGCTCGATCTTGAGCTCTTGGATCTCTACCTTCATGGCTTTGACCTCATCCCTACACGGGCTTTCTTCCTCGATCACTTGGATGCGCTCCTTCAACACATCAATTGACACTTCAAGGGCTTTGTCCTTGTTGTGCAATGAGGCCGTCGCTTGGTTGAGGCTGATCATGAAGTCCTCATGGAGCGAGGTCTCAACCTCCATGATGCGGTCTCTCACGTTGTCAAGACCTTCCATGAACTTGACCATGGCACTCCGGACCTTCACGAGCTTCACATCCAATGAAGCTACGTCGTCCATCGAGGCTTCTCTTTTCTCTGATCGGCCGCGAGTCTCCTTGACTTGCACGGCCTCTCCCTCCATAGCAGCTTCTTGGCTCGACATTCTTTCGAACAACTAGCGCTCCTCAATCTCTGGAAACGGATCCCTCCATTGCTCTAATACCACTTGTCATGGGCCAATCGATTAGGATCGAGACGGCGCGGCGACTCAGGCTCTTTTGGATCACCTAAGCCAAGCCTTGCTCAGTCTTACACTCACTTGCTCACCCGGATCGTAGAGAGAGAAATCTTCTAGAGAGAGGAGCTCTAGAAAGAAAGGAGTTTTGATAAACTGAAATAGTTGGATGATTACAAATGAGGGGGAGGGTACCCCTTCTTATACTTGAGGCTCTCTGATTACATCCGTTGATCTAGAATATATCCGGCGGACGATATCACACCGCCTTATCTACCTACACTTAATGACAACTACTAGCAACCAACATTAATGGCTAGAGACTTCTAGAATGCGGCTCAATTACCGCATTGCCCACCCTTGGAAAGTTTCAGAAGAAGGCTCGTTGGAAATCCGAGCGAGCACAAGAGGTCCTCCATGGATGAGTCATGGCCATCCCTTAGGAACCTCTTGGATCGGTCTTCTTTCGGGCCATGACACTAGCATTTGGCTGGAAGCAATTTCAAAATGCTTGCCAAACACTTCAGCATTTCTTGAAGAGACTTTTGAAGGTTGAAAGCTCCTCAGGAAAGCTGAACTAAACACATTCGTAATTGGGGAGGCAACAAGGGATTTGAAAAGGTTTGAAGTGAGGATCTCTTGCTTTGGTACTATGTGAGATTTTGTAGGATCACTATTAACTGCTCCAAACTAGTGTAAGAAAAATACATGAACCTACTTATAAACTTTATCAAATGACTCTTTAAAATAATAAATCAATTACAGTATGCATAATCAAAGGGAAATATTCACATAATCTTGGGAAATATAGAAAATCAACAAAAATATCCTAATAATTTCTAATATAGGAAAATACTCTAGAGAAGTATCCTAATTATCTCTAATATCCCCTAAACTCAATGTAACTAGAAGAAAAAATCTGAAAAATGCCTAGGCTATTGTTGACGAGATTTCAAGAACTAGCTCGGTTAAGGGCGAAGCATAAGGTAGTGGTGTCGATTCTTCAATATGAAAAGTGGAAGGTCATGAATCTAAGAAAACAATAATCAGCCAGTATAGCTGACTTTCCTGACTACAAAAGTAACTAGACAGACTCGACTAATGCAGCTGGAGTCATAAAAGCAAACATCCAATGTGGCTGGCTTTGCTTTCAAAACAGTTATTAACGCAGCCTGTAGGGTTGTACGGCAATGACCAAGTTAAGAATCAGAGGGAGACATGTGGTGGCTGCGGTTGGATTTGCTAAAATAAAAAGACTCGATGGCGCTTCCTCAAATAATGGGCTTTGCAGACTACGTGACGCTAAATAGGCCAATGTTTGCTATTGGACGGGACGAATAATGTTGAAAATGATGTTGGCTAGAAGATACTATGACTTATTGAAAAAAGAAAAAAAAAAGGGGAGATGCGAGATTAGCTTTGGATGAGCACTGGGTCCGAGTGCACCCATGCATTTCAAAATTGTCTAACTTTCTAGACCCTTATTTGTCTCCTCAATTGCATATTTCCACACTTGGGCCAAAATCCAGGTTATGCATGAGGGGGGATCTTAGAATATCTAAATAATGGGAGAGTGGAAGAATATTCGAATAATAAATAACGCATCCATCTAATAGTTGAAACTTTTGAAAAAGGATCTCCTATGCATCATGTGAGATCTTATAAGACCATTGCCAGTTATTCTAAAATTTCTAAAAGCTTGAGTTTTTATAGGAGTTGGCAATGACCATACAAATTCCCATATGATATTAGAGCAAGAGGTTATGAGTTCAATTTTTTTTTAGGCCTATTTGCCTCCTTGATATCATATTTCCATCCTTAAGACTTGAACCAAAGTCCGACCTATGTGTCAAGGGGAGTGTTAGAAAATTTAAAGATTAAATAACGCTTTCATCTAACAACTTAAGCTTTTAGAACAATTGACAATGGTCTTACAAAATCTCATAGAGGATAGTGAGAAACTCTATTCTTGCAATTGGTTATCATGGATTTGAATGTTATTTAGGATTAGCAAACACTTGTGAGTAAGTGTAATAAAGTAAGCAAAATCTTATCTTCACTAATTATAGTGAAAGCATCTCGTCAGTCTCTCCTTGTTGAGTAGGCACATGGCCGAATCAATTAAACCTTATGCATTCAGTTTTAAGTTTTATTGTTTTTTTCTTTTTCAATCGGTCATTTGTTCACCCTTTCACGTTAGTCTTGCCAATAGTTGATGCAAAATCCAAACTATAAAATTGAGGGGAAAGAATCTCCAAAGAATATAAATGTCAATCAAACTAGGAGTGAAATATTTTTCTATTGTTCTGGATTTTGCAAGCGTTATGGCTATAACTATCACCTAGAGGGGCTGAATATGTGATTTTGCAGAAATGAAAGAATTTAAATAAATATTGCGGCGAGATAACTTTTTTTTTTTTGGTAAGGTAAGAATATATAGAGCAATAGCCAACTATACAAAAACCTAACGCCAAAAACTTTCACTCATAATGCAAGAGCAAAAAGAGTGAAAGGGAGCCGACATAAAAGTAAACAAAAACAACGGAAACCAAGGAAGCTGAAATAGATTGGCAAACAAAAGAAAACCGCCACCAAGCAAACCAAAAAAACCATTGTCATCAAGGCAGCACAACACAGCAATGGGGCCGCAAACCCAGAAGGAACAATACCAACTAACCAACCCTAGCAGAAGAAGCACCACTAAGGAGAATAAGCAGGCCCACCAACAAAAACAGAAGAGTCAAAGCCCCACCCTCGTTGAAGACACCTGTTATGAAAGTTTTCCAGCATGTTGCTGAAGGTCAACACTTTATCTTTAACAACTTTGACGAGTTGATTTTTCAAAGCCAAAACCTCAAGCGTTTCATCCCGGAAAATAATGCTATTTCTTTTCTTCCAAATTAAATAGCACATGGCTCCAAAAGAGAACCGAGCAATGGAATGGAATAAATCCTTACCAATCAGGAAATTCAAAGGCCAAAGGAGATTTTCCACCCAAGATCTATTACGCCATGGAAGATTACATTTACTGGCCCAAAAAAAAGGCAAAAGTTGCCGAGATGGGACAAGCAAAGAAGAGATGGTCGATAGAGTCTAGAGTGACATTGCAAAAAGTGCATACTTCATAGCCAATTCTACCATAAGATAGGAACAGCGAGATAACTTTTGATCGCCTAGTTTCAGATAAATGATCCTAAAAAAGTAAAAAGACATGCATGGACATGCTAGGTAAACACAACATACTGTTAGGTATCGAAAGAGCGCTAATAGAAATATTAGTGTAACCCAAGTCCCCAAATCTAGGTATTTGGTTGCGTAGGAATCGAGGAAATACTCCCAGCCCTAGATTGGATTTTCTAGCCGACCCCCAAAAACTAGGCTAATGGCGACTCCCATCTTATTTTTAAGCTGTCTTAAATAATTAGACCATATAAATGAACCAGTCACACGGGGTACATGTCTTGATAAGACTCACCATGGTTTAGCATACCCGCATGTAGAAAATTCCTAATGGATGAAGTGATGCTATCCTTAGGAAAAAGACTACCAGAGGGAGGGCTACCCTTAAATCTAATATTTACACTAGACCTCCTCTCTTGAGGTGTGTCACTCATGTGGGTATGGATCGCGACATTCCGCTGTCACACGGGATATGAGTTCGGGGGAACTTGTGACCTTGTAGAGGGAACTCACAAGAGGTTTGATCCAATAGATGAGGAGATTACGTCTTTTGAAACGCGAACCGTGATGGAGCTCTCATGGTCAAGTACCCCTAAACCCGACCTTTCCCCTTCATTTCCTTGTGAGAGGGATTGGCGGCGAGATTGAGTCATGACAAAAGGGTTGACCAAAAAGTTAACCTAAAAGTCAACTGTTTGACTTTTTGGGTTTTCAACGAAAATGAATGGGGAACAAAAGAAGACATGAAAAACGATACTTTTTGATTGAGAGATGGACTCCGTCACGATCAAAAACCCTAATCTTGATTTTTTTATATTTAATGACACGTCGACTAAAAATCAATTGTCAACAACATCATCTTCTTGACACTAGCCAATGGCTGCTTCTAGCATCAAATGAATAATTTCCTGAGACAATTGTTAATATATTGAGAGCTCCAATTATTGGACTTCATCATTCATGTTGCTATTTGTGATGTTGGCTTTCTTTGTGTTGTTCGACCCAGTAGAAGCTCCTATTGGCTAGGTACATATTCACCATGGAAATTGGACAACTTCTTCAGACTATAACTTTTGCTTCTACAATTCTTACATTTGCTTGGCAGAGAATTCTAATCTTTGGCAATGCATAATAATATTAGTGAAGTAGATTGCATTTTTCCTCTTTTTGTATTACACCCACATCTCTGCGATCTGTTTAACCAAGAAAAACATAATAAAGTTGAGATTGATGCAGCTGAGAACGTGGACATGTCCATTTCGAGTGGCAATGGTTGGAGTTTTGATGTGCACGTTTCCACTCCAAATTTCGACATGATAAAGTCATGCATTAATGAGCTTGTTATTGATTTTGTTAGAAAGGAGGAGGATATGGGCGACGATTTCGGTTGGGAATTCAAAATTGTAGAAATTGAAATTCAATTTAATCTTGAGAACTGTAAGGTAACTCTACATAATGTTCATTAACTATAATGGAGTCAAGATGGAAAAAGTTAAATACAAACTTAGATAATGCGATTGTGTCCATTAAAATCAGCATGACATAATATTTGATTCAAGCTAGCAAAATTACAAACCATCTACTTTATCTGGACAAGTAATCCTAATAAATTGACACATAATAAACATTATGGACAAATAAAACAAATACACCTAACTTGCAAGACACTTAAGTAGTGCACATTATGACTTAATCCTTGCACCTTCTCATTAGTCTTCTTGCGTTCACCTTCTAATGCCGAAGCAAATGCTCAAGCAAATACTTAATGTTTCTCATGCATCTTCAAATATTGTAGGCAGAGCCTTCATGAAAGAATAACTCACATTGCTTGTAGGCAAACACCAAAAAATGAAGTCACACGTTTTATACTCACAATCATAATAGAGTTTCCGTTTGTTTTTTGTAAATTTCGAAATTCTCCAGCAGCACGTTTACCCCACTTATGCCTTCTATTTTGAAAAGGTCAATTTGATCCAATTACTCTCATTCACACTACATGAAGACATCATATACCTACAAGATAACAATACTATTTCTATGACTAAATCATGTGATTGCTTCAATAAATGAATAATTACTTAGAACTCATGAATAGCACGAACTAAAGTAGCTTGTTATGATGTTTCCATAGGTAATTGTTTCATTTGCAAGGTAGTAGCAAACAAACTTACACAAAGTAAATTATAGGACAATAATATGTAGCAAATTATGTATTAACATATAAGTGTTTTCGTACCTTTCGCCAATTTCGACTTCACCCAACTTCTTTAATTTAAGCGTGGAATAAATAAATAACGATCTGTATGTAAATCAGAATCACGTTCAAAGTGCAAAACAACATTGTCTAGTAGATCATAACCGAACTGAAGAGGTTTTTCCTTGTCGGTCAAACTAAAGAGGAATTAAAAGAGAGCTAGAATATGGTCAATTAATATGGAGATAATCGACGCAAACATTGTTACTAGGATGATTCCATTGAGAAATCAACTTGTGTTTTGGCCAATTTAAGAATAAACGACACTTCATACATATATATATACATGTGCATAGCCACGCATAACCTGCATAGAATATTTGAAAACATAGAAAATCTTTTATCTACAGAAGGTTTATACATAATAGGTTTATCAATTCATGTAATTTTTGGCCAATCGCTGACCATGGCTCGAGGAAGGAGAAGGGAGGAAAGAAAAATTAAAATTAAAATTAACAAAAAATTTTTAATAAAATAAAATATTATTAACATCAACACCGATCGTGTCATGTAGGATAACCGACACTGATTGGACTTCCATGTCAATGATTTCTGATCAAAATTGGCCAAAAACATGAAAAGGTTTAGGACTCAATCGGTAAAATCAAAATGTTTAAAACTAAATTGGTAAAAATGCAATAGGTATGGACTTTTTAGACAATTTTTGCATTTTCAAGTTATCTTGTGGGGTGCATTTGGTAGCATTTTTGTTTTCAAAACAATTTCTGTTCAGAAATAATTTTTTCTTTTCCTACTATCTGGACGACTTTTTGAATAAAAGATTTTGTTCAGTACCTGCACAAAATTTCTATTTGGTATGACCTTAAAAATTCTCATTCCCAATTTTTTCATTTAATTATAAAAATGTTAGAGGAGACTTAACAATTCATGTTTAAATATAATTGGACTTTTATAAGGATTTAATTGATCAAGATATTTAAAGATGGCCTCAGAAAATCCAACGTAATAGTTAGTCTAGGATATGTGACTAGAAATGACAACAGAGAATCCCATTGATTTAAAACTTACAATGTGAGAAAATTGACGATGAATCTTTGGGCATTACAATAAATAGGAATATAGACCTATTGAGCTTTTTTAGCTGCAAGAAGAAGGGCAAACGTTGCTTGGTAGAATGGGCCATGAAGGAACTATTAAGAATGGAGGCGATCTTGGGTGCACTTATTTGCACAAACTCATCCAAACTTCAAGCAAATGAAATAAAATCCATTGCGCACATGCTTGTTTGATTGCTATGAACACAAAACAAACAGTAATGCAAAAGACTTATTCATAACCATTGAATTTTCTTTTAAAAAAATTACAGATGATCTTAAAGGATGTCCCCAATAAAATCTTAAGGGAAGAAAACAGGAGTCACCAAGCTTTTGCCCCTAGCATTGTCTCTAAAAGAAAACAGTATTCAAAAATCCATATAATAAAGCCCTAAAAGCTTATTCAATTTTGAATGCAATTTTCATCGAAAGATTTTCACAATTTTTTGTGTTAAACTAATTTTAAACTAGAATCACTACTAAAATCCAATAAAATTACTCAAAATCTAATTTCTAAATTTTTTCCTAAATTTCTAATTTTTTTGTTTTTATTCCCAAAAATGGGGACTTGGATTAGGTCAGGAGATTGGACCTTATCTCAATTATGTAAAGACAAGCATTAGGTTAGTTGAACGTATTTTTCTAAAATGGCCATATTTCTCTTTTTGTTCCCAAAAACAAAAAAGTAAGTTTTTTCTACTTCTTATTTATGCTCAAAATCTATTACCTGACCACTGATTTATTTTGGGGAATAGATTAAATAGCTAACATTATCAAACGGATTTCTATTCTTTTTTCTATTTCAGGGAACATAAGAGCAGAAAAATAGAGAAAAGAATTATTATCAAACAGGGCATTGGCAGCTGTTGAATAAAATACCAAATACTTCCATGGGATTTGAATTGTTGTTGTTTGTGCTTTCCGTTCACTGACTTAATCGATCACATTTGTATCCTTGAACCCGGGCTAGCACTCAGTAGGGTTATTTCCCTTTTATCAACTGTCCTCTCGCAAACCTCACCTTAAAATCTTCAATTTAAAATCTTTTTTACGCTCGCAGAATCGCATCTTGATTCGATAATTGATCAAATAGAAACAGCAAATCGAACCGAGATTCTGTCGGAGGAGATAGAGGAACAGCAACAGATTCCACCTCCAGAAGCGCGACTCTAATGAAGAATTCCGGCAATACGAGACAAGCGCGGGTCGCGATCCGTATGAAGTCTTGACAGTATCAAGGAAGAAAAAAAAAAAGAAGGAAATTGCGAGGAATCTATCGATGGAGGCATGGAAAATTGATTTGAGGGCACTGAGGAATATCTATCTTTTGGAGGGACGCGTGCAGAGTGGTGAGGAGATTTATGGAGGTTTTTGTCTAGTGCAATAGTAGAATGAGAGTCAATTGTACGGT